>JARUHQ010000008.1:5375825-6061189 GCA_029955515.1 Chrysomela aeneicollis | reverse complement strand
ATCTAAAAAAGCTTTCCAATCTGATACATCTCCACTGAATGAAGGTATATTCAACTGGGGCAACTGAACATTACTTTTCTCAAGGGTTTCTATTTTATTTATTTGTGATAAGTTAGGATTGACCAATTGTTGTGATTGGTTTTCTATATTTTTGGTCATTTTTTTCAATTTGGTTAGGAGAGTGCAATATTTACTTTCAATCTCTTCTCTGTCTTGAGATTGTGATTCGTCCAGTATTTCAATATCATCCTGAATATTACAATACTTTTTGAAATTATCAATCAAAAGTGATTCCCTAATAACATATTCTTCTCTATCTATATCTGTGTTCACATTCCTATCAATGAAAGTTTGTATACGAGTTATTGCTGCTTTACAAATTCTTCTATGCTTCATCAAATCTTTTATTATGAGAGAATAACTAACAATATCTGAGTGTGATTAGAGATAATTTAGTGGATATATGTAGATTATAAATGAAATCCATAGGAAGAATGAACGTTCAGGAAATTGACAACTTATGGAACAATCTGACCTTGACTACTTGATGAATGAACTTGTGAGAAATGGTTTTTGCACTTCTGCTCCTGTTGATATCTGGAACCAACTTCGGTAAAACTTCGTTTGTCGCACTCCTATGAGTTCGGAAAAAATTTTTGGTGGAACTCACGTATTATGACCTCCTGATCACGAATCTGAAGTCAAAACGCGGCGGTCTCAAGTATTTTCGGAGATACGGCCCCATTTTGTCTCAAAAATGCACCATTTCAAATCTCCATTTTCTGATATTAAAAACACACAAAATTGATCCTTCTTTGAGCCAATACATCACACATGCTCACATTCACTTGTTTCCAACACTTTTTTGCATAAAAAACTGTTATTTTCACAAAAATTCGCCCTTCTTCAAAAAGTAAACAAAACATCTTTTTTCACTGATTTTCTGGTTATTTTCATTTGAGATGTTGGCAACGTCTTGCCATGAGCCAAACAATCACGTTGCCAACATCATAAATACACATTACCAGAAAATTAGTGTAAAAATGAGGTTGTTTTGTTTACATTTCAAAGAAGGGTGAATTTTTTGGAAAATAATAGTTTTTTCTGCAGAGAAGGTTTGGAAACAAGTAAATTCATGCGTGTATAGTGTTTTGGTTCAAAGAAGGGTGAATTTTGTGTATTCCTAATAGCGGAAATTTGACATGTCAAATGGTGCATTTTTGAGACAAAATGGGGCCGTATCTCCGAAAATACTTGAGACCGCCACGTTTTGACTTCAGATTAGTGATCAGGAGGTCAAGATACATGAGTTCCACCAAAAATTTTTTCCGAACTCATAGGAGTGCGACAAACGAAGTTTTACCCCAACTTCTTTCCAACTTGTGGGTCGTGTATTCCTTTTCGAGAATGTGAAATCTTCAAATCTTCAAAATTCTTACTTCGACTTCTACCCTTGTATTTCTGAATTTCCAGCTAGCTGCACCATCCGAAAATCGAAGGACCAAAACATGTGGGGGAATCCACATATATTCTTTCCAGGCTCTTGCGAGTGAAACGCCAGAATTTCTGTTTTTCCTTTATTAACTAAGGAACAAAATTATGACAATATCTGACATTGAGAATATAAATTATCTGACAATTCTATCAACAACAACCAAAAACAGTACAATATTTCAAGTCAGAGAGAGATTGATGAAATCAATAAAACATTATCTATACAAGGTATAATATTTCCAAACAGGGATTGTTTACAGTCCCAAGTCAACTTAGACTCAGGGATGACTTCAGATCTTCCAGTGCTGCTTGGCTATATGATAGAATATAGATTTTTGCCCTTCGAGTGTCCCTTTTGAGGCATTCCTGGGCATATATCTCTATAGCATGTACTTCTGCTTGGAAGATGGTTGGGGTGTTACCAAGGGGTTTTGAGAGCCTGAAATTTGGCCTTGTAACTCTCACTTCAGCCCTTCCATCCATCTTGGATCCATCAGCATACTACACTAATGCATCCATTTTCAGTTGAGGTCCGTTCTCAGTGCAACTTAGGTATTTGTTTATGACCATTTCAAACTGCATTTCGAAGTCGATTGGTTGAACTCCAGTTATCGATACCACGATCATGTTATGAACATTAGGGATAATTCCATCGATTTTTTGACCACGAAATTGTGTTGCTCGACAACTGACCGGATTTCTTCTCAAGATAGGTGACTGAATGCAATATTCTTATTATGGTTAGGCTCATGTATTTCCTACAGAGGATAACCTCGAGCGTAGAAGGCGATAACGTCATGCCGAACAAAAGGCAGTGTATGGCGGGAAATGAGAAAAAGTATTCAATTTTTCATTTCGACATGATAACTCCATGGAAGTCCTATGGGGTGAATCCTTCATATATCTAACTAACGATAGAGGACGACAAGCGGATGTAGAAAAATTCTTAGGAACTGACAACATCCCAATAAATGATGGAATCATTTGTCATGAAAAAAATGACAATTATTCAGTATTCAGAATGAAACAGGATGTCCCGCTCAGTAAACATGGCGATATTTTATGAGAGGTTCGATGGCTAATACAGTTAAAAAATGCAGTCATTTTTGTTTGTACTCGTCGAAACTGCTGCTGAAATGCCTTTTAAACGAATATGTTACCATGAATTTTTTTGTCATTCAATCTCTCGATGCCCGTGCAAGAAACTTCTACTGTATTTCAATATCTAGCCAGTGTAATATCGATTATATCGTGTGCACATATTTTGATAACAACAACAGTATAGTTCTGGCAATCAAACAGAATGCATGTTTAATGTATACGAAAAGAAATCTACTACCGCTTGACGAATGGTCGTGTTACGAGCACCACATCATGCCTGCCTGGTGCCTTCATGATCATTTTCAGTCGACATCATATTTAATCAATAATAGTTTTTGCACGATTGATCATTTTTGACTGTTTACCGTGACGGATTTTACGTCAGTAGGTGACATTTGCTAGCAACTCGACGGTAAGTAATCCAACTCGACGGTAAGTACTCCAACTCAACGGTAAGTAATTCACTTACCGTCGAGATAAAAATTCTCTTGATTTTAATTTATTTTTATAATTTATAATGGTATCAATCGTGCAAAAAACGTTATAAGCATGTCGAACGTTAAGGGTAACCGATCTCAGACAATAATTGGAGTCGTCGCTCCGCTCCTCCTCCAAACAATTGTCTTCGATCGGTATAAAAGCCTCACCGTTCTCCATACTCAATATACTATTTCAAACGGCAACTAGTTTTATCAACACATTTTCAGTCATTTATGGGTACTAATTATTCTCAAAACGTTTGAAATATGAATAAACTGATGACATTTATTATTTGGCAAATGACAGCTCCCTTCAAATTCCTCAAACGGCAGAGCTACTTTCGCGATGGTGCCGTTTCGATTCCAAAAACATTCGATTAAGGTACAATAAACGAGATATTGCAGAGAACCAGAATTTCAAAATTTCAGGAACAAAGATAGATACATTTTTATTGTGCTGTCATTCAGGTAACGAATTGATGTTTCAATCAGCGAATTCTATAGAAAAATAGTGATGGTCCTGAAAAGAAACGTTTGTTCCAGAAAGACAGTTTCGTTGGCATCTTTCGACATAACATTTCTCTGTGTCAGCCACTTCAGATATAAGTTGTATTCTTTTTGATTTAGGGCTTCACTTTTCGATGGAAGTAATGATTGTCTTGCTTTTTCCGCTTTTTTATAATACCCTCCATTATATCAGAAAAAGATCGTCGATTTGTGGTAAAAAATAAACACGTTTTCAACGGAAAAATATTGATTGATAAAGAAAGTTTGCTTATAAACATGTAACATAGCGACAACCTAGCAACAACCAACAATGCTACAATCAACGCTACCTAATTCAAATATACCAGAAAGGTTATGAATTTAAACATTTATTGCGTTCTAAATATGGACATATTGTTATGAAAATCGGTCAAAAATAAAATTATCTATGTACCACGGGAATTATAGAGCCTTAATAACCTCTGGCAATTGCTGTCCCTCGGGCCAGAGGCCCTCGGGACGCAAACTTTGCCATCGGTAATTAAGGCCCTCATAATTCCCTTAATACATAAATAACTATTATAATAGTTATAAGGTTTACCCAATGGATGCTTTGTAGATTCATAACAAGCTTTATGGAAAGCTGTGACAACTTTCATGAGAGTGGGCCCCTTTGATTTGAAGAAGGTTACTTCATTGTTTTAATAATGTTATTAGAGCTTGATAGTTTTGAAAGAGCATTTCAATTCAGGCTGTGACGACGTCTTGTAGCTAATGATAAAACTCAAAATGTTACTTGGGAGAGATGTACAAAATGTCAAATTTTTGTTTTTATTATCAATGATTCGTTTTCCTACAATTATTTAATTTGTATTCGCTAAATTGGACGGATAGATAATCCAATTATCCTTATTATTTACGAAACATTCATCGAAGAAACAATTCAACGCTTCCAAAGAAAACTAGACTCGAAATGATGATGCGCACAAAATCAAGATAATATCCATCAGAAAAACTTTTCTTCCGAAAACCATTTTCATGTTAGGTCTCCTCTATTATTCTCAATAAGCCAGTTCGGTTCGTGAGAGTTGGATGAGGGCGGCAAGGAAGTTCCTGTTTTTCAGCAGCATGACGGGCCAACAAGTTTGTATATGTTTCAGGTGGAAATAGCTGGAGTGGTTCTTTTTATGGCTGTATTTCACGAGAGCGTAAGGAGCTTCGGGGGATAATAACACGGAAACTTTTCGGCTCCATTACCTTTTTATCTCGTCCAAACAAAAAATATCGAAATTAGCGAATGAAGCTAGACGCTATAGCTCTTTTAGCATTCAACATTGGTTGATGAAAAAACGAAGCTTTCAGTGGGTATACAGTACTCACTTCCTGATAGTAACAAATGAATCGTATAAAACCATTGACGAACATGTTCAAATATCCTACTAGTCCTATATCTACGGGACATTATTCGACGTCCGCATTTCTCGGTAAATTTGGAGGAGCTGTAAGCATTTTTATTTTTTAGGTTAGCTCGTTATGCAAAAGCTGGTTAGGTGCAAAGTTGGGTGAGATTTCGAGTTGTCATAAACAATAGAGAAGAAGAAGACTAACTTGGATTAGGCAATGCGGGAAAATAAGCAATAAGATCCATGGGGAAAATAGACTGATTAGAGGTTAAAAAAGAGCTGGAAGTTAGTTAGGATGACGCTGCAACTTCTTAGTTCTTTTGTAAGTTTTTTCAAAAAATAAAAGCCGTTCGGAAGAGAAGTATTTTATTTCCACTGTCCCGTATCCAAGAAGCGCCCCACAGAAGAATCGATATATTTCTAGGGAGATTTGGTAGAGAAATATTCCTCTATAAGAGCTTTTTTACACGAACTGTGTGTTAATGCTAAACAGGATAGCGATTGAGATTTTTGTTAGTATAGTAAATATTTGTACCTATACCATAACGAAAATACTATTCAATATTAGCTGATATAGGTATTTTTCCTACGACCACGTATGAAAACGTCAATAATCACACTGTTTTGTTATTGAGAAAGTAGCTCATATCACCATGGTATTGTTTATTTGAAAGAAAAAAAAGCACTAGTGTTGATATGAAAAATATCACAACGGTCGCAAGAATTGATATAGAAATAATTAGGTATATTGTGAAGGTACTCACTGTCAGTATAAGCGTTCACAAATCAAATCCATATTGTTTATTGAAATTTCTGTCTCGTTTTGAATTATACCGAGAACTCTTTATCTATTAGTTTCAATGTGTCTGATACATAACCTCTGAATTCACTTTGAAACTGAAACCTATACTTTTTGCTGGAACTATTTCGATGTTGATGCCATAGGGTTAGATCATTCAAAAGAGTACGGCTACAGTTTTATGCGCGGCTTGCTGCTTGCATCAGTTTGATATCACAGTATCACCAACGAGAAGATTCTTTTGTATCACAGATGTTTGCAAAGAGTCAAGGACGCACTAACTCGAGTAACTCGTACGCGCTTGCGAACTACATACTTCTATGGTTCTGTATTCCTGGTTGCGTGATTACTGGCTCTAGCAGGCGAATGGTGTCAAGGTTGTTCATGTACGCTGGTGTCAATATCAATAAAATTTGTCCAAAATAAACTAACTCAATCAGTAATTCACATAATGAGGAATTGTCGGAGAAGTATTAGTAGTGCACCTAGGGGGCTACCATGACAAGATGGCCGCCATGGGGCAATGACGTCATCCAAGATGGCCGCCATGGGGCAGCTGTCAACTGTCATGTCAAATGTCAACTGTCATGTCATCTGTCAAATGTCAAATGTCAATTGTCATGTCATCTGTCAACTGTCAACTGTCAACTGTCAACTGTCAACTGTCAACTGTCAACTGTCAACTGTCATATGTCATATGTCATCTGTCATTTCAACTGTCAAATATTCCATGTCATCTGTCAATCAGAATGTGTTCTATGCCTATTACGTCAGAGAGTGGGCTTGGGAACGCGACGCGTCATAGACCAATCAGAAGCCGTCATAGCCCCACCCACTTTTTTGGCGCGAAATTCAAGTTATTTTTGAGGTTAGGTATTCTGCTTGCAACATGGGATAGGATATCGGCCCCTCTGGCCCCCTCAGGTGCCCCCTTGGCCCCCCTCAGGTCTTCGCTGTACCCCCTTAGCCCCCTTAGGTTTTTGCTATACCCATCTGACCCACTTAGGACTGCGCCCCCTTAGCGCTCCGCATCCGGAAACATCTCATGACGTCATATTTTATTAAAAAAAATCCTTCTATCGGCGGGATTTGAACTCCAGACCACCGGATTACGAGTCCGATGCGTTCTCACAGAGCTACGACCACTATATAATTTAATTGCAGTCAATGTCGATGCAACGTTATCGCACAGCGTGACGTAGTCGAGCAGATCCGTCCCAAAGATAAGAGACCACGCGTCTCTACATTTCGTCCGATGAATCGACAATGAATGAGGTCTTTGATAAGATTGCAGGTGGCCAATGATGATATCATGAATCACGATCATAATTATCCATAGATAGCGATGATGATGTCATGCTTATCCCAGCATTTTATTCAATATATTGATGAACAGGTCATTCATAAGTTTACACGTGGCCGGCGAATCATGATTTTATTTATTCACAGATAGCGATTTTGTTGACCTTGAATGAGCATTCTTATTACAGCTCGATATGCAACTATGCACTTCTCGGTGCAAAACACATTCATCAATGACTCTAATAATTATAATAATAATAATAATAATGTCTTTATTCATCATCATAATGGCAATAACTCTATTGTTCTAATCAGCTATAAAACCAATTTCATATCGGGTGGAGCTTCAGTTTGCCTTCGATCATCAACGGTGAATCATCGTGGGTGTGTAGTTCGACAATTATTTTTTTTTTGTGGGTGTATATTCCAATAATCTAAGGTGAGTTTTATTCATTTATTTTTCTTGATCTCTATCACCATGCAACTTGAGTTTCGAAATAGGGTATTCAATCAGATGTTCTGAAATAGGGTATATCCATAGTATTTTTCTTTAATGTTTCGACAGTTTTGTTGTATATCTGATTTTTTTTGTTCTTGTTTGTTTTGATAGATGGATCTTTCAGCAATAAACGCTACCACCCGAGTATCTTTATTCAAGCCGACAGTGCCACTCCATAGCCTCCCTCCAAATGAGCCACAATTGATTAAAGATATTAGGGTGGCTCAAACAAGATACGGAGAAACAATTGTGGTTGAATTGGAGGAGAAGACAGTATTCTTACCGAAGAGAGCGGTTGAAGCAGTGAAGCTGCAAATCCCCCTTCTTCACCCCTGACGACTACTCCCTTATATTCAAAGGGTTGACAGGACTGTCCTCCAACTTCGAAATTGTAAAGAATTAATCAAATGTGAGTAATCTTCGTAATGTCTAGGATGAATTTCCTCAACTTCTTAAAAGTGTGCATACATTTAACAAAACTGAACTTTTTCAGAAACCAACAGTGCCCCTCTACAACCCTCCAGTCAACCGGTCACAAGAGAACGGCGGGGACTTCCATAATAGTTTTAAGATTTTGGTGAGTGAAACGTTTCTTTTTATTTGTGAAAACAATGGAAAATGCTAACGAGATTGGTCTTGTGAGTGATGAAATTATTAGGAAATTCAAGGAACTAGAAACAAAAAAATTATCAATCAATGAAAAGAGCTTTTGGATCAAGACAATCAATAAACATATTCAAATTTGTAATAAAGCAATTCGTGAGGCTGATTTGACATCAGGAATTCTTAGAAAACTCCAAACAAACGTGGGACATTTGAAAAGATTTTACGCTCTAATTAGAAATACGAAACATATTGGATCCGGTCTCACGAGTCCTAGGAGAAACCGGATAGCATGGAGGGATGTCCAATCGGTTTTTGCAAGCCGAATAAGGACAGGTATCATCATTAATATTTCTCACAAGGACGTAGCACAATTTCTGACCGATGCTTGTCATATTTTCAAAATTAGGATCAAAAAATGTTTCAATAATTTTCAATTAATCAAGGCCAATACCAACTTTTGTGGAGAATTCATAAAAAAATCTAAAGATGGTGACATAATCGAATTCAAATATTTCAACACAAAAAATGCTTCAATAGATATAGGAACGGATTTAGACCTTTGGTTCCAAGATAATGTTACTGATGTCATTTCAAATAAGCTTTCGGAATTTCAAGAAAAAGATAGTGGCTGGGCCTTACATCGCATCATTTCTTTGGAAGTCAATATAAATAAATTATAAATTGGAAATGGATCCTCATACATTGGTCTGCCTGTCCAAATTTCAAAAAAGCAAGCTTGTATTAATGTTAAAAACACTGATGAAGCCTGCTTTTTTTGGAGCGTGGTCAGTGCCTTATACCCTCCTACGAATCATCGTGTAGATAGGCCCAGCTCGTACCCTCATTACAACCAAGTTCTCAATACCACAGGCTTGGAAACTCCCCTAATGTTTAATCAAATCGGTAAATTTGAAAAGTTGAATGATATTTCCGTGAACGTTTATGGTTTGGAACTGATCCAGGCAAACGGTAGAGAGTATTTTGAAGTAGTACCCGTAAGACTCACAAAACACAAGTTGGATAGACATGTCAATTTGCTCTTAGTTCAAAGTGAATATTTTCCAAAACCCAACGATTATGAAGCTCTACCTGAGGATGATGATGATGTAGAAATTCGGTATCATTATTGTTGGATAAAGGACATGTCAAGACTTCTTTCGGCCCAAATTAATAAACATAAGGTGAAAAAATATTTTTGTGATAGATGTTTGAATTATTTCTCCAATGAGTCGAAATTGAATGATCATAGTGCTGTGTGTGAAAACATCAACGATTGCAAAATTTCTTTTCCTGATTATGATTTTGTCGAGTTCAAAAATTCCATATATAAACAAAAAGCTGAATTTATCATCTATGCTGACTTTGAATCTGAATTGCAGCACTATGATCACGAAATTTCTTCGAAAACAAAAAAATATCAGAAACACAATGCTTTCAGTGCAGGGTACTACTTTAAATGCTCCTACGATGACAACTTATCATATTTTAAGAGTCATCGAGGACCTGAATGCATGGATTGGTTCACATCGGAAATGACAGAGGTCGCAAAATTTGTAAAGTCCAAGATCAAGACAATCATTCCCCTGACTGATTTCCCTGAAAAGGTCGGTGTAACAACTTGTCACATTTGTGAAAAGACATTCAAGGCTGGCGAAACAATCGTCAAAGACCACTGTCACTTCACGGGTCAGTTCAGGGGGTGGGCACACAATGCCTGTAACTTGAACTATCAAAAGTCTTTTGTAATACCTATAGTTTTCCACAACTTGAGTGATTATGACTCTCATTTTCTCATTAGAGACATTACCAAACGTGGGAGGGTGAGCGTACTTCCTATAAATATGGGAAAATACATTTCTTTTACGCAACACGATAAGGAATCTGGAATCAAATTTAGATTTATAGATTCATTCAGATTTTTAGGCGCCAGTCTTGATGAGCTGGCATCAAATTTAAATAAAGACAATTTTCGAAATTTGAAAAAAGAATTCATCACTTTGAGTGATAGTAAATTCGAGTTGCTCACAAAAAAAGGTGTCTTTCCATATGACTACATCAATAATGTGGATAAATTAAATGAAACTGAATTACCATCCAGCGAGCATTTTTACAACAAGTTGAATGATGAAAATATTGATGAGGAAAAGTACGCTCATGCTCTTAACGTATGGCAACAATTCAATATCAAGACGCTAGGTCAGTATAGCGATCTTTATATGAAGACAGATATCCTTCTGTTGGCAGACGTCATGGAAAATTTTAGAGAAGCTGCTTTGAAAACATACGGCTTAGATCCCGCATGGTATTACACCCTTCCTGGCTTTACGTGGGATTGTATGTTGAAATTCACGAAATGTAAATTACAAATTTTGAAAGACGTTGATATGCTTATGTTCATTGAAAAGGCCATAAGAGGCGGAATTTCAGTATGCAGCAACAGGTATTCGGAGGCTAATCATAAATATGTGCCAACATACGATCCTACAAAGCCTTCAAAACATCTTCTCTATTTGGATGTCAACAATCTGTATGGATGGGCAATGTCTAAACCCCTTCCTCTTGGAGGGTTTGAATGGACAGATACCAACATAGATGTTACATCTATTCCTGACGATGCACCAGAAGGGTATATCCTACAAGTTGACCTAGAGTACCCCGAACATCTGCACGATCTACATAAAGATTTCCCGTTCTGTTCAGAACACCGTAAACCTCCTGGCTCAAAATTGGCAAAATTAATGACAACATTACATCATAAGCAGCAATACATATTGCATTACGTAAATTTGAAACAAGCTATAGCAAATGGTTTGAAATTAACGAAAATCCACAAAGTGGTAAAATTCAAACAGTCGACATGGTTGCAGCCCTACATTGATCTCAACACTAGATTGAGAACTGCAGCCACCAATACTTTTAAAAAAAATTTGTACAAGCTTATGAACAATGCGGTGTTTGGTAAGACAATGGAAAACATCCGCAAACATCGCATTGTTAAATTATGTAGATCGTGGGAGGGGCGGTACGGGGCAAGGAATTTGATTGCAAGTTCTAAATTCCGTAATCAGACAATATTGAGTGATGACTTGGTAGCTATCGAGCTGGGCAAGTCCAAAATAGTCTTCAACAAGCCCCTCTATGTTGGAATGGCTATACTGGACTTATCCAAGACTCGTATGTACAACTTCCATTATGATTTCATGCTACCTACGATGGGTGTGGAAAATTGTAAGTTACTGTACACAGATACTGATAGCTTCATTTACGAACTTGGTTGTGATGTGTACGCGGAACTTATAAAAACCAATCTGAATGAATTCGATACTTCCGACTATCCTTCAGACAATATTTTTGGAATTCCGCAAGTGAATAAAAAAGTAATCGGAAAAATGAAGGATGAAGCAAATTCGAAAATTATTACGCACTTTGTAGGCTTACGTTCAAAGATGTATGCCTACAAGGTGCAGGGGGGTAAAGTAACCAAAAAATCTAAAGGGATCAAGCATAATGTAGTCAAGAATAAGATTACTTTTGATGATTATGTTACATGTCTTAAGGAATCAAAGGAACAAATCGTTACCCAACGAACAATCCGTTCCTATGCTCATGAAGTATTCAGCATCGAACAGACAAAAATTGCGCTGAGTCCTTATGACAGTAAAAGACATTTACTACCAAATTCGCATGATACCCTTCCTTTTGGACATTTCTCCATCACCCAAACTCCCATGGTGTCAGATCCGCCTGACGAAGAATTTTCAGAATGAATAGCAATTTCCATTATTTTCCACCAATAAAAATGCGAAATCTACTCCACCATGTTAGATATACCTATACCTACCCAATTATTATATTAATTTTAGTTTTATTATGATATGTATTTTTGTTTTCCATCTGTATAGCTGATGCTTGTATACATAATTCCCATATATAATATATATATTATACCCCTTGACTTAAGTTTGACATAAATATATTTTCTGTATAGCTCATGTCAGTTGAAAATGTATCTCTTTCATTGAATAAAACACTTTGAAATATATATCTTTGTCCTTTATTCAAAATATTTTAGACCATTGCTTTTATAGAAAAACAAATATTCTCTCAATGCATTACCTAATAAGCTACAATTAGACATCTCACAAAATGCATACAAAACATCTAAACGACTATTTTCATCATCATGGAAACTAGACCTAATTAAATCCACAATATTATTAAAATAAGCACTAAAGTTCATGTCCTCCAGCATGGCCACCCGATGAATCACCACACCTCGATGAACTTCGAGGATATGGTTGGCATCTTTATCGTCGATGTAGAAGTCAACACCAAATTTGCTCACCATTAGAAATTTCACTTCGCCGTACACCATCTGTGTAACTTTACAGTAATTTCCACATGGAAACGTGACGGCTTCACACTCTTGGCTAGTTGGTGCATTGAAAAATTTTTCCAATTGATTTTGCAGCAAATCGGTGAATACAGCCCACTCCATTAATCCAAAAGATATTCTGTATGATGAACATTTTAAAATGACAGCTGGACCGAACGATCTGGCAGGGCTTAAACCAACCCCAATATTGAAACACCCTGACGAGAATGATGTGTGGAGTAGGTAATACATCTCATCTTTGGCTGCATTCTCGAACATTTCCAACAGCTCGTCTAATTCTCCATCAGATTCTTCATTGAATGATGCTGCCGGTGGTGATGGTGGTGGTGGTGTCATCTCGACGTCACTTACATCTGACATACTAGCGTAACCACTATCTTGACTCGACATTGCTGGATACAAACTCGACTGAGACTGAAATCAACTTCATGCAGATATTTATATCCCCCTCCTTCTTTCCCAGACTTATCCGAACTTGAATTGTGATTTCTGTTCTTTATGATGGAGATGAAAAGGCCCCACGACTGCAGAATTTTGTGCGTGTTTTCCATAAGATTCTATACCAAATCAACGTCTTCTATCCAACTGTTATGTTTTCTGTCAAGTCCTAGCCACTTGATGTACATCATCTTTCCCTTTCTCCTCAATACTTTTTCAATGAGGTAAATGTCGGGATCTTTGGTTTTCTGCAATTCCTCCTCATAGAAAGCACCGCTGATTGGCTGACCATGCATGTCTTCGAGTAAGTATGTTACAGGATTGGTTATTTTAACTTTAGTGATTTTGAATAACTCTGTCGTCCAATTTGGCGTGTACCCTTTTTCGAAAATATGTTTAGACTTGGATATCCGCACGATATCACCAACTTTGAGCTTACGTGGACCAGCAATTTTCAAATGACTATATCTCTGACGTAAAATCTCTTTTTCGTTGGACTTGTTCACTTCAGAAGGTTTCAATCTAGTCCTACTGTGCTTGGTGGCATTATATTGTTTAGTAATTTTTGGCAATATATCAATCCATCTGTATTTTCCATTCAGACTGAAATACTTGTAGAGTTTATTTTTGAGTGTTCTTATTACCCGTTCAGCAATGGTAGCCTTTTTCACAGTGAATGTATTATAGTGGTTTATGTTATATTTTTTCATCAAGGTCTGAAATTTGCTATTGAAAAATTCCGTTCCTTGATCTGATTGCAGATTTTTTGGTATACGCTTAGCTTGGTGCAGTATATTCGCGAAAGATTTAGTGATCTCTTCACCCGTCTCAGTTTTGAGTGGGCGTGTCCATAGGTATTTAGAAAAACAGTCGATAACTACCAAAATCATTTTGAAACCTTTATTTTGGTGTGCATAAGGTCTCATTTCGGCCAAATCCATTTGCCATAAATCGTCTAAGCCCTTGATGATGGTTCGTCGTCTAGGGTAAGTCTTACGGGCAGGCGCATGAAGCTCATCAACGAGTTGAATCTTGTCTGTTGAAGCCATACTATCAATGGGTATTTTTACTATTGAGTCTATTTATTGATCCTTCGATATTTATCAAGGCATTTGTCATTTGACTTTGTAGTGCATCAATGCGGTTTGTAGTACTGTTTGCGTGACCACTAATCAATTCATTCAATTTTGTATTGAGCTTATCAATTTCAACTTTACTCACTTTTCCATCGAGTACCCTTCGCACTTTTTTGGTATAATTATCAATGGCCAACTTGAAATCAAATTTAATTTGTGAAATCACATCATCTACATACTTTTTCGTTGACATATGTTCACTAGCCGTTGGAGGGTTCCTCGAAATGAATTCTTCAAATTTATTTATTTTGTTGTCAATCAAATTCAATGCATCAGTTAAATTCTTTATCATAATATCACGTGATACAAATTGTTTTCTTAAATGAGTCAATTCAATAATGTTATTGCTACCTTCATGTGGAGCATATCTATGTCCGAACTTGTTCAGACTCATTGTTCAAATGACTCATCATTGCCAGTGTTATTAGTATATATAGCCAGCTTCCCGAAGTTCATTGATTATGGAAACTATTTCATTATCGAGTGAGGTGTTTCCAGCTGCCTTGGAAGCTATCAACAGCTTCAAACGATCAACGAGTTCATTCGGATCATCCCAATAAATATACTCCACCGGTTTTTCATTGTACGTTGATTTCAAACCATTACCAGTCGTTGAACGTCTTCTACCTTTTCGCAACTCCATTATAAGCGGTTTTATGATTTCTGTGTATTTCCATCTCGTAGAACCTTTAAGTCTTTCATCTTTATTGATATATCGATCACTCAATTTCAATAGCTCCTTGTAAGCTTGCACATCTTCTTCGTTAAAATCCGTAGGATCATCATAGAAGATGAGCTTATACAGTCCTGGGGTTCCTCGTATCTGTTTACCTCCAATTTTGATGAAGCCAGTCCTTTTATCAAAGTCAAGTTCCTGCGTTCCTAGATACCATTTTGATGTTTGGGGATCATACGTTGGTCCATACATTGTATCTATTTTTTCACTATATGACCAATGATCTCTGATATATGGATGTGACATGACTGGATATTGATCTAGATATTCATCCATAACATTTTTCGAAATATTTTGTTCAGGTATATTTTCGCGAAATACTTCATCATCATCATCTCGTCCACTCGTGTTCGCACTTATTCTGCCTACTTCTTCCATTGGGAGAAATTGTGTTTGTTCTTTTTCTTCTCCTTCCTCCTCTTCTTCTTTCTTCAGTTCAGGCGATTCTTCTTTTTTGATACTTCTTAATGCATTATTGATCTTCGAGGATTTGACAATTTCATGTAGTGGCTCCGAAATGGGTTTAAACATTTTGATGAGAGATTCATCTTTTTCCGATCTACCCAGTTTCAATGCCAAGTACTTTTTCCTAATTGAACGGGTGAGCTCTGCAATTTTGCTTTTGCGTGCAGCTATTTGATCGTCTATGTTCAAATCAGTGGGGGAGGCAGCACATTTGCTGCGCTTTTTGTATTTGTGTGTGCCAACACGACTTGATGACATCATGATGGGGAATGATCTGATGATGTTTGATACTTATATTTTTATATATTTATCAAACCCTTGACGATATCTACCATCATTCATATCGAAATCTTTGACAATCACAAGAGTACCATATGCAACATTCCAACATTTCGAACACAAGCATTTAAAGTCTTCGAAACTCATGTCTGGAGATACGTGTTCATCAAATACGTGCTTCAAATTGATTTCATCTTGTTTGAATAGTACAATCAGGTTACAGTTGTCTCGTATGAGCTGTTTAGGTATTTTTGAGTAGGTCTGACAAAGGTAGGCAGCATCAATATCCTTGTGTCTACACATTGAAAAATATTCCCGGATTTTCTGTTGGGAATCACACGCTACATCATCGAATAGAAATATAGAGTTGGGTTTTGCATCTGATGGACTTATAATCTCATCATTATCCTTGAATGGGAAGTAGCCAACCTCTTTCACACCATTCAATACCTCTTGGAGTAGTTGATATTTCGGTTGATACAATGACTTGGAGTACACGTAAACATTTTCGAATTTCGCACCATTTGGATTGAAAATTACTGACAACATGACGTTCGTCTTACCACAACCACTCGGTCCACATACTATTGCCCGAAATGAATTGGGCAATAATTTACCATGTTTACAAGTGAACGTTGATGATGTGTGAAAATCTAAATTTTCAATAGGTAACGACTGTTCTTGTTGAATGACCTTCATCTTGTGACATGATTGACGTTTATGTTAGCCTATAAATATATGTGTAACAGTTCCACTTTATCAGTTTCAATTTCTTCGTACGAGGGAGAAGGTGTTTTGAATTCCCTGATAAACAAGTTACCTTTTGAGCTCCATTTACCCGGAGGCTATCAGTATTGTGGACGTAAGTCAGATTACTGGACGATGCAAACGATTACTAATATTTCATTTATTTTACAGCTGGAACTAAACTACAAAAACGATTGGCTCGTGGAGATACTGGCATTAATCCTCTAGACGCTGCATGCAAACAACACGACATTGCATACTCGCAGCACAAGACTCTGGAAGATCGTCACAAAGTCGATTCAGTATTGGAAGACGCTGCTTGGCAACGAGTGAAATCAACAGACGCCAAGTTTGGTGAGAGAGCTGCAGCCTTATTAGTTACTTCTGGAATGAAAGCTAAACGTAAGCTTGGTATGGGATGCTCATTCCAAAGACATATCGTGGGTAAAATTGGAAAATCTCTGAAGAAGAATCCCCCGACCAATCTAAAGAAGACTGCTTCGATTGCTCTAAAAGCTGCTAGACTTGCCATCAAGCAAGCTGGTGGAAAAAAGAAAATCAGAATACCACGCATCATACCTTTCAATGCAAAATCCGGAGGTATTCTACCACTATTGCCAGTTTTTGCAGCCCTTGGTGCTCTCGGTAGCATTGCAGGGGGAAGTGGTGCGATAGCAAAGACAATTATCGATGCGAGGAATGCGAAAAAAAAATTGGAAGAAGATCATAGACACAATAAAGCCATGGAAGCTATTGGTAAAGGACTGTACTTGCGTAAAAACGCCAAAGGAGGCTTTGGTTTATATTTGAAAAAACAAAAAAACTCCCAATGAAACTACCCAATAGAACGATGTACGATACCGAGTTGTTAGAGTATGTGAAATTCTTGAAGATACCACATTTTCGAGGCGTTTTCATGCGAGACAATTTGCCAAGCAGTGGTCCTCGTCAACGTGAAACTGCAATTCTAAATTTAGATGTGTCGAAGAATCAAGGCACTCATTGGGTAGCTTATAGAAAGATAAATGATGTCGTTGAGTATTTTGATTCATTTGGTTGTCTGAAACCACCGAAAGAACTTGTCCGATATCTGGGTAAAATCAAACTATACTACAATAACGATCAGTTTCAAAACTATAATCAGTTCAACTGTGGACATCTCTGCTTGAAGTTTTTGTACAATAATGGAAGCCGTTTTAGCATTCCTACATGGTGAGAAGAGGTTGCAAGACTTTACTGAACATGAATTGAGAGAATTTCCAATCAAATATTTGATACAACATGCTAGACCATGGGAATTGTTGAATATTTGGCATACATTACCAAACGATTATCAGTGTAATTTCGATTTGAGAATACGTCTACAATGTTACATTCATTATAATAGGCCAGATGCTCAAACACATGTGGATGGACCTGTCAGTTCACAGTACGATTGTCACTGTTGTAATTATTTTTTGAAATGTAGAGGGACCGTAATCTATTATTAAATAATATGAGGTTATGTCGATGATGGTTTCATTATAAATATTCCTGTACCACTGGCAATGTCATCAGTCATGTCTCAGCTGCTCACGCTGACTAGTACTACCAACGAGTTTTCTTTCACCCCTTCCACACCGATCATACTAGATCCCAGGAAAAGTTATTACATAGCTGTACTAGGCTTTCATACTTACCATTCTATACCAAACATCGATGGTGAATAATTTTACTACTACGAAAATAATAATCGTTCAATATTGAAGGAAATCAAGCTGCCAACAGGTTGTTATGAGATTGAAAACATTGAAAGTTATATTCAGGAGCATTTGAATAATACAGATTTCTCATTGAAACCAAACAACAACACCTTAGAGTGTGAAATCTATAGTCGATTGCACGCCATCAGTTTCAAAAACGATAATAGTTTTGGAGAATTATTAGGATTTTCGAAAAGGATCTTGGAGCCTGGTATAGTGCACTCTTCAGATCGACCAGTGAATATTCTCAAAGTATCTAGCTTACATTTCGATTGCAACATTACCGAAGGAGCCTTCTACGGGAACAGACCGGCCCATACTATATTGAGCTTTCCCATTACAGTCGATCCTGGATACGCAATCAACGAACGTCCCAATACCCCCATCTATTTGCCTGTGAGAAGTAACTTGACAGAGATCACCAACATCAGTGTTAGAGTATTGGATCAAGATCTCGGACCTGTGAATTTTCGAGGAGAGAAAAGTACTTTGCACTTGGACTTGAAGGAACGTTGAATGGGTTTGGTAATTCAGCATAAAAGGGTGCCACCCACTTCAAACCTATCAGTATCATCGAGTTCTTTCAAGCGACGTGACCAGCTCTCCCCAGAAAATATTATTTTTCTCCAATCTGTTGGATTGAAAGTTAGAGATGGTAAAACGCAAGTACGTTCATTCTGAGCAATCACCGACAACATCTGCAGCATCGTTCAATCAAATAAATACGAACCCAATTTTCGATATTTATCGTCGACCCCAATATGATGAAACTATCCGAAAGGAAGAATATCGATCCTACATCCCGTACGTGAAATCATTCGATAACAATGATATGGTGGAGATTAATGTGAATCAAGCAGATGCATTTTTCGCAATGCATGAATCTTTGTTGGAAATCAAAGGAAAATTAGATATTGACGGAGCTGGTAACGTGTCATTGGCTCCCAATTGTGGAGCGTTTCTTTTCGATTCGTGCACTTATGTGCAGAGTGCCAGAGAGATAGAAGTGATCAGAGATCCTGGAATTGTTAGTACTGTACGAGGATTCCTCTGCTGTAAACCTGAGGACTCTAAACATTTGGCGACGGCTGGATGGACGTACCCCGAAAAACCGTTCCTGAATGCTGTGGATAAGTCGTTCAGTTTGTTGATACCTCTCAAGCACATTTTCAACGTATTCAATGACTACACTTCGATTGTCTACGGAAGACAAACGATTCGTCTAGTTCGAGCACGTGACGATAAAGATAGCGTAATTGTCAAGGAACTTACCAATACTGGTGTAACGACTGCTACGAAAGTCAAAGTTTTGATAGATAGTATGGTACTGAAGGTCAAGCATATATTTCCCAATGATGAAATCAAACTACAATTGATGCAACCCATCAAGAATGATACACCAATAATGATTCCATTCAGAAAATGGAGTCTCAGCGAATTACCTGCGCTCACAAAAAGTGCAAAGAATGAAATTTGGGCAGTTAAAACCAGCGCCGCAGTGGAACGCCCACGTTACGTCATCGTTTGTTTCCAGAAGAATATACGCAATAAACTCGACAGTGATGTCACTACCTTTGATAACATTAACATATCTAGCATCAGACTATCATTGAATGGAGAATATTGGCCAAACGAAAGAATGCAGTTGGATTTCGATAGAAACGATTATGTCACTGCTTACTACAACTATACCAGTTTCTACTCGAGCTATTCACATTCTACACAAGTTCATCCAATTTTGGACTACTCAGCATTCAAAGATCATGCATTATTCGTGATTGATTGCTCCAAGCAGGAAGATAGCATGAAATCATCGACAGTAGATATAAAGCTGGAGATTGAGTCTGCTAAAGGATTTCCTGCTGATACTAAGGCCTATTGCATCATCGTGCACGATTGTCTGCTAGAGTACTTCCCTCTGACGGAGGTTGTGAAGAGCATAATATAAGTGGTCGAGTACCGTTCGTGCTCGCCATTTCACCGTTGACCATCATGAGAATCGCATTCGTTGACATTCAAGGTTTCACGCTCGATGGCGTCTTTCATCCGAAAGAATTGACCATTCAGATTGGTCGTCAAAGATCAAACTTTTTGTTCAAGCATCCTACACCTTATGCTGATGTGAGCGGAAAAGATAAAAAAACTACACAATACTTGAAAAAATTTGTTCATGGAATATCATATCATTCTGGAGATATTGACTATTGTGAAATGAATGCCATTTTGGAGAAATATCTACTACATTCAGTTGAGTGCATTTATGTAAGAGGAAATCAGAAGGCTGACTTTTTGAAAACAAAGTGTGCTGAGCTTGCAGTGTATCCAACCATTTACGATGTGACGCTGTATGATGACTCATCATTGACTATGGAAAACTTCCAGCCCACCATTACGTATTGTCCTAACCACGCCAATGGAAAATTCATGTGCACCCAACGAAACGTTGATCAATTACATCAATGGTTTACATATGTTGTATTACCCAAGTAGAAAAGTATTGTATATTTTCCTCAATATATGTAGAAAAGTATTGTATATTTTCCTCAATATATGTATTATTATTCTAATTATTTAGTTTTATTGAAACACCTCGTATATCTGTTGAATTGTTTATTTTTCATGTACTACAAGACGATCTATACTTTTTTATAGTTTTCATAAAGAAATTCATTATTGAAATGATTATAGTTGCTAATATCAAATATAGTATTGAAAACATTTTATAAATTTCATTTAATATGTTGACATCTGTTGTTGTCTTCTTGAAAGGTGTAGCTTGCCATTTTCTTTCCTCTTGAGTTCCATCATTCAATAGGAATTTCATTTTGTAAAATGAGTTATTTTCTTGTGGTATCTCCTTGTAAAATACTGGTAGTCGTCCATTATTCACTACTTTATGTTTCATTATTGCCCATGACGATTGACTGCAGTTTTTTCTTTCATCGTTGAAGCATATCTTTGAAATCTTGATATCAGTGGGTACGTTTGTATAGAATACATTATTCAAAACGGCTGTCAGAATGATTAATGATAGTCGTGACATTTTTAGAGTTATCTATATTAGTCACAGGTCTTCTACTCTCACAACTGAAAAGTTTATCCCACAAACTCAGATACTCCAACTTCTTCAATACTCTAGTTTTCTCTTCGTAGAAAGTTATATCTCTACTCAACTGACGGACACGTTCACCGAATTCTTCTAGTTTCCTTCTGTACTCGTCTGAAGTCATTGTGATACTAACATGAATCTGCTTTCATCATTATATTTCAACTTTATGTCACTGAACCATAGAACTGACATTTGACATTTGACATTTGACATTTGACATTTGACATTTGACATTTGACATTTGACATTTGACATTTGACATTTGACATTTGACATTTGACATTTGACATTTGACATTTGACATTTGACATTTGACATTTGACATTTGACATTTGACATTTGACATTTGACATTTGACATTTGACATTTGACATTTGACATTTGACATTTGACATTTGACATTTGACATTTGACATTTGACATTTGACATTTGACATTTGACATTTGACATTTGACATTTGACATTTGACATTTGACATTTGACATTTGACATTTGACATTTGACATTTGACATTTGACATTTGACATTTGACATTTGACATTTGACATTTGACATTTGACATTTGACATTTGACATTTGACAGTTGGCTACCAAACGTTAGATGTCAGACGCCTAACTACAGCAAGCACACCCTGTATACATCAATTTAGGGTATTAACACGTGGTGGTTCGGAGTGGTTCGGATTCCACTTGGGTAAGCTGTAGGTGCATTATGGTATATTTCCAGATATTTTCAAACGTCTGGCATCAATGCCTCATTTTTTCAAACGTCTGGCAACAGTGTCAGTCGCTTTGTCGTCTCTTATCTTTGTAACGTTACGCGAAATATTGTATCATGTTGAATCATCAATGGAGTGCAGCGAACCTGACCTTGAATGCAAATATGTCTATTAATACACTGATGTTTATTGAATGAATAAGCCATTGTTCCTTTTCCTGCTCCATGGATCTGCTCGAATACATCACGCTGTTGCATCATGGCGTGATATGTTGAGTCATCATTGAAATGCAGCGAACCTGACCTTGAATGCGATTATCTCTATTCATACACTGATGTATAATGAATGAATAAGCCATTGTTCGTTTCCCTGCTCCCCGCTTGCCGAGGTTGCTACGTTCTCTTATCTTTGGGACGGATCTGCTCGACTACGTCACGCTGTGCGATAACGTTGCATCGACATTGACTGCAATTAAATTATACAGTGGTCGTAGCTCTGTGGAAACGCATCGGACTCGTAATCCGGTGGTCTGGAGTTCAAATCCCGCCGATAGAAGGATTTTTTTAAATAAAATATGACGTCATGAGATGTTTCCGGATGCGGAGCGCTAAGGGGGCGCAGTCTTATGGGGGGTCAGATGGGTATAGCAAAAACCTAAGGGGGCTAAGGGGGTACAGCGAAGACCTGAGGGGGGCCAAGGGGGCACCTGAGTGGGCCAGAGGGGCCGATATCCTATCCCATGTTGCAAGCAGAATACCTAACCTCAAAAATAACTTGAATTTCGCGCCAAAAAAGTGGGTGGGGCTATGACGGCTTCTGATTGGTCTATGACGCGTCGCGTTCCCAAGCCCACTTTCTGACGTAATAGGCATAGAACACATTCTGATTGACAGATGACATGGAATATTTGACAGTTGAAATGACAGATGACATATGACATATGACAGTTGACAGTTGACAGTTGACCGTTGACAGTTGACAGTTGACAGATGACATGACAGTTGACATTTGACATATGACAGTTGACATTTGACATGACAGTTGACAGCTGCCCCATGGCGGCCATCTTGTCATGGTAGCCCCCTAGGTGCACTACTAGTATTCAAATATCATCTTGAATATGGAAATAAACAGTACTTGATATTGAATCAAAACCACCTGAAATTCTAGAGACCGCTCAAGTTACATTTTTGACAAGACCTTCCGCGAAATGAAAATATTCGGAGTCGTAGGAAAAATAGTGTACAAAACTTGTTGGAAAGTGCATTTCCTTCACTCGTTACGTTTCCGCACTCACCGCTACGCGGCTGGTGCTAAACGACTTCTCGTGTGAAATATGTCACATAACACAAAACGATCAGATTTCCACATAATATATTTATCTGAAACTATCAAGTCATTACTGTAATGAATCGAGTAATAATGACAGTACGATGGGGTAGGTGATATTGTGACATCCCACCGTAATGTCAAATTATACATATATATATATACAGGCTGGATCAAACTCAAGTCGCCACTATTGCTAACTTCTTTAGGTATTATTGAAGGTACGAGGACGGTTGAATTAGAGAACCAGTAGTATTTTTTCGCTGATGAACATGTTGCCAACAAAAAATAATTAAATTGAACATCGTGTTTTCGATTTATTCTGGAACAATTTTTCTTTCCATTCCAAAAATTCTATAAATTTCATCCTAAAACCACAAGTAATAAGTTATGCGCATTTTAGAATTTCGAACTTGAACATTTCAACAAAATAATATACATATGTTCATTCTCTATTAGTGGTTTCAGGATGAAATTTTTAATAATCATGTATGCCCCGGAAGAAGTTGACAATCGATTGAAATCGAAATATACTGGGTGTCCCACTGAAAAAAAATTATGGAATAAATCGAAAACGCCATATTCAATTGTTTCTCTCTTAGCTCTACGGTTATCGCAGCGAAAAACTTACAATACTAGTTATCTTATTCAACCGACCTAGTATCTTCAATGATAAAGAAGTTAGCAATAGTGCCGACTTGAGTTTGATCAGCCTGTCGTTTTATAAGACTTGTCGCACCTCGTCTCGCACTTGTTCCCTTGGAGCATTCCTCGCTTCGCTCATCGTACTCCAAACAACTCGTGCGACAAAATAGCGTCTTGTAAAACTTGTATTATAATATACTATTATGATTATATCTCCTAAAACTGGGCTGGTGGTCGAGTGCGTGTATCGTTGACTTATAGTCTAGAGGTTCCGAGTTCGAATCCCGGCGGGGCTATTAGAAATTTTATTTATTTCTGTAACATCGTTAAGCGGGAGGAGATAGGTGACCAACTGAACATTCTTGGTACCTAGATTTCAATCCTTCGGATTCTCAACGGTACCCAGCCGAGTAGTTCGGATGAAACAAAAAGCTAAGGTCCCCGTCTTCCTTACTCTCACAAGTCTCAATGAGACTTCGAGGGTTGCTTTGCAACTAAGTTGGCGGTTAAAAAACACGTTTCAAACACTTTTCAAACACTCAAAACAGGACAGTCCACCCTGAAACAACAAACGAACGGAAAAGATCTAGTTGTCAGTCGACAAATAGTCTCTTTCACCTGTCAATTCTTATTCTCAGCCAAGTGATGGCTTCGAATTTGATGAATCGCCTCGAAGTCCACAAATCACAGTTACCTACTGGGAATAATGGAGCGACTAATTCAAAATGTGTTAAATGACACGGCCGAATAAGGATGATCGATGATCAATTTGCGAACTTACCCTCCTGTATCTCCCAATGGTATCCCTATAATTCCGCGGAATTCCAAACACGTAGACCAAACAGGAGCGGCGGAATAGAACAACTTGGTCAATTGTCAAATTTGAGCAAAGCTTACAGAATATGATAATTTCGTGCCACATCACAAGGGCAATCATGCACTTTTTCTCAGATTGGTGGTGCAAGTCTATCTATCTTGGTTAATTTGGCTAATGTTCGCTACTAAATCGGTCAAGTGGCAATGTTTTTTATGGTTTCATACCATTCCTGAAATGCTATTATGTAGGGTGTCATGAAACTATGGTGCCAAATTCAAACGGATAATTCCTCTTGGAAAATAAAAATGACTTTTCTAATGTTCCCAACATACTTTATCTCGAATGTACTTCGATGCAAATTCGGGCTATTTTTCGATTGTTCGTATGTTTGTGTTCATAAAAGCGCAATTATCTTGAAGATAGTTGATGGTTGGGGACTAGTGGTCGTGGCAACTATTTGATTAATTTTCAATATGAAACTGTTATGTTATGTACTTCGTGATATTGAATATCAACGGAAACGCTGACTACTGATAGTTCGTACCTACATTGTATGATCTAAATCAACTATGTACCTATTCAAACGTTTTCGGCTATATGGATTCATCAGGAGCGGGTATCTGGAAATTTGATTTGATTGATTAGAATGAAGTCAAAAAATTTGATTAGCTCAGTAAATGAGGGGAGATAAAAACCTACTTGTCAAAGATCCTCACAAAAAATCTCAATCATAAGAGGATGGATTCATCATGAATTGTTTACAATGTTCCTATTCACGATTTTGATTTTTTATGCTTTATGATCTTTAGAAAATCTAATATATATATTTTTAACTAGTCAGATTTCTCAATCCCCGCTGCAATTGAATGGAATTTACTTTTTAGAGACTTTCTCAAATTATTTCGAAGGTGATTTGTTTTCAACGACGAAATGTTGAAAATAATTACAAAAATATTACAAGAATTACATAATGTATCTGCATATTCCAAACATTAACTATTAGATTTCTGAATAGGCATGTTGAATATCATATGTAGCACCTTCTCAAACCCAGGTTACTCCTCTGTACATTCCTAGTTTGCAGACATATATTCGGTATTTTTTATTCAACGCACGGAAACAAGGAAAAATCGGGAAAACTTTTCCGTGAGCTCTTTCCGTGTGCTCGCCTGACAAAGCCTATATTTCATTATCATCAATATAGATGAAAATAGGGTGTTTTCAAAAAGGAGCAGAAAAATGCTTATTTTTCTACGACCTCGTCTATTTTTGTAGCACATTCGAATGGTGTCAAGAATTTGTTGCTCTCCCAGATGATCATTAGAATCTTGTTGTTCGAAAGGCTGATACGTCTTCAATGTCAGAAATATTACTTTTTTTTATTTCGGAAAGACTGCTAAAAAATTGACTCATTATCGTATAAACAAGCCAGTGGAAACGTTAATTAAAAATAATAAGGACAGAATTCTTGAAATCGAAAAATCCGAAGTACTATATAGACTGAATTGCCGAATTTCGAAGATCCAACTGGCAGAACTTTAAAAAATCGTATTCATTACACCACACGAGTTGTGTGAAAAACAATACAACATATTTCAATAACCTCTGAGGAGTAAACTACGTTTTTGATGAAATATTTGAAATTTTACCAGGATACAAACTCTTTCATAAAGTCCCTCCATAAAAAATTCACAATTCAAAATTATGGCATTTGTTTTTCTAGAATAATATTGAAATTAGAATTTTGAATAAGCCTTCGGAAGGATTATGTTTGTTACCACAATATAGCTGATAAAATTCCGTTAGGTGCAAATGTTGTTGTCAATAGTGTACCAATAGGTACCTGAATAAGCTACTGTGTTGGCGAAACATGTCGTCATATTAATTTGTTTCTATATCACATTTATCTGAAGTCTTCCATTGAAAAAATGGATTCAATATCGATTAATGACAGAAACATCTTCGATTAGTAACAATGATGACATTGAAATATTAAAAATGTTACGGATGCTGTCAGTTCATACGACCATACTACGCAAGCATAAAGCCCAGTCCACTGCTGAGCGATTTCGATTTTTGCGATACCAGCCTTAAAAAATGCAATTTATAGTTGATATTAAGCAATTTAAATCAAAACACAATCTGAATTAAAATTTATAATTAACAAAATTGCGTTTTTCACTGCTAGTATCACCAATTCCAAAATCGCTCAGCAGTAAACTGGGCCTAAATCTTCTGAATTTCATTTGACAGTATGATTTAACCAACCTCCGAAGAATAAAAAACGCGTTATGAAACAGAGGCTATCACGTTACGCATTTGCGTTTAATAATGCCTTGAATAACCATTAGAGAACCAAACTGTGATTTTAGGTCACTAGTTATTATTGAAACATTGTTAATAGTCAGTGTCAAATGAAATGTTCGAACAGATGACCTTCAGTTTGTATACATATGTGTGCCCTTCTCACTGTGGATCCCTATGTCGTTCATCCCTATCTTGGGCACACTGTATAGAAAACTCACACAAACCGACAACGTTATAATCATAACATGATGTTAATTTAGATTTTTATTCTGAATTGAAAATTGACCTGGAGGGTCCGGACAAGAAGTCTATGCGAAGAATTGATGGCTCATCCAAAACTAAGAAATTCAGCTCAGATTTCCTGTTGAACCTTATCAGACACTCATAGAGGGATGTAAAAGCAAGTATAATTCTCATTATTTTAGTTTCTGTTAGTTCAAATTTCAGATTATTTTGAACATTCATTGAAAAGCATTTTCTTCTGAATAAAAACATGGGAAAAGTAATTTGGCTGTGTGTCGTTGTATTCGCAAAAATATGCCATTTCATTCAGGGTGTACTTTTTTTTCGTGCCATATAAAAAAAACTGAGTCGATAATGATTTCTTCGAAACAAAACGTTGTTCCTACTCATGAAGATTTTGTGTACGCCATCTTTCCAGAGCTGAAAAGTGGCAATGAGAAAGTTCCTATGGTTTTGAAACTCTTCAAATGAACAAAAAAAACCGCAAAATTTCGTTTATTTTTCGAATATAGTCACTCGGAAGCAGATATTACATACTGTGTAACTCTTTCAATTCTCAATTCCTCAATCAATTCTGATTAATCAGATTTACATTATTGGTCGATTTTGAGATATAACGTTTGGCTCCTCGATTTTTTCTCCAACGACGCAATGAGGAAAAACTTCATCTGAAGACCTTGGGTGGAAATTATTATATTACACAACAAGTGTGGAAAGTGACATGAGTAGTCGTTTAGCACGAGCTGCGTAGCGGTCAGTGCGGAAACGTAACGAGTGAAGGAAATGCACTTTCCAACGAGTTTTGTACACTATTTTTCCTACGATGTCGAATTCTTTCATTTCGCGGGAGATCTTGTCAATATAATTTCAGGTGGTTTTGATTCGATATCAAGTACTGTTTATTTTCATATTCAAGACGATATTTGAATACTTCTCCGACAATTCCTTATTATGTAAATTACGGATTGATTGAGTGAGTTTAGTTTGGACAGATTTTATTGATATTGACACCAGCGTACATAAACAAACTTGACACCATACGCCTGCTAGCGCCAGTAATCACGCAACCAGGAATATAGAACCATAGAAGTACGTAGTGCGCAAGTGCGTACGAGTTAGTGCGTCCTTGCAAACATCTGTGATACCAAATAATCTTCTCTTTGGTGATACTGTGATATCAAACTGATGCAAGCAGCAAGCCACGTATAAAACTGTAGCCGTACTCTTTTGAATGATCTCACCCGCTGTCATCAACATCAAAATAGTTCAAGCAAATAGTATAGATTCCAGTTCTGAAGTGAATTCAGAGGTTATGTATCAGACTCATTTAAATTAATAGATAAAACGAGACAGAAATTTCGATGAATAATATCAATTCGATTTGAGAACGATTATATATTGAGTATATAGTGAGTACCTTCACAATATACCTAATTATTAATATCAAATCATGCGACCGTTGTGATATTTTTCATATCAACACAAGTGCTTTTTTTCTTTCAAATTAACAATACCATGGTGATATGAGCTACTTTCTGAATAACAAAACAGTATGATATTGACGTTTTCATACGTGGTCGTAGTAAAACTTTATAAACTCTGGAGAGAATTTGCCTACGAAAATTATTTTCCTCAGGCAATGAAGCATATTTGATTTGATTTATCCATGTTTCATAAATGACGATTAATTTCGACACATGGGTGATACATATACTACATTCGAGACGGTAATTATACAAATGTCACACATGTGTGATTCCTCATTGGAGTTAACTCGATTATTCTGTGTCTTGCTTCCCAACAACATTAACCATGTTCCCAACGGTGATATCTGAATGTTTAATGCGTTACACGCATCCCTGGATAGAGCAGTTATGCTGGAATGGATACTCGACAAATTCAGCAATGTCAGTCAGAATAAACTTTGTACACAGATACTTAGTAGTGAAGGTGACAATCGTGAGAGAGGAAATGTAGACCTAAGACCACGGAACGTTCTTTTGTTTGAATCCGAATTCAAACATTCAGCAAGTATTATGGTTTTTCAGTTCCTCATTCAGAGTCAAATAAAATTAAAATAAACTTTATTGTATATGAAGAACATAAATTCTTATTGATAGAGCTATTGCGTACAAAAAATTAATCAAAACATATTATATATAGCCCAAGATAAGAATGAGGATCTCGGTAACCGTAATAGGTCAAATAGGCAAAAAATTGCGGAATTGAGGGGTCAATGAATAGATGTTGAGAAATCTGAAAATTTTTTTTTTACTTCCAGAGATATTAGAAAGAACAACGAAACTTGGCAGTTTGGTTTTCTGAAGATATTTGAAAGTTTTGAAAAAACCAGAGGCACTTTCCCATTGCCAATTTTTCAGCTCTACAAAATGGCGTTCAAAAAATCTCCGTATAACGTTGCCTTGCTAGACCAGTACTGAAGCCTTTGAAAATAGTAAAAAATAGTAGGATGCAACCCATTGGAAACGATAGAGAATATAACAAAATGTAAAGGAAAAATTATTTACGGGCGATCTGAGGTCGAAAGTGGGAGGGGGTGTTTAAGGGTCAAAAACGGTTTATCTCGATTTCCAAAGTACGAGTCCTATGGAGAAAAGCAAAGTTGTAGGTAATAAAAATATCAGTTTTAATTGATCAGTTTGATACACAACATTATCCATGTCTTTAGCCTGAGAGACACAAACCATCCCAAAACAACAAGACCTTGCGGATATATCATGTTCATGTGAAGTATATTTCCCAAAATAGACCAGAGAATAACCTTATTTTCCCCACGAAGACCTCAAGAACTCCCATAAAGCATATTCGAGACAACTTTGGCAGAATCGTTGGCAAAATACCCAGAATAAACTGAAGGAAATAAATCCGCATCTTAAACCCAACGAATCCGATAAATTGAGCCGAACACAACAAATAATCCTGTCACGCCTGCGAATTGGACACACAGAACAACACATCAACATCTCATCACCCGTGAACAGCTAAAGAAATGTGATACTTGTGATACTGTTCTTACTGTGAAACATATTCTTATTGACTGTCCTGACCTACAACCACAGCGAATAACATCCCAAATCCAGGCTGATCTACAAAATGTCCTCAATATTGATAATATCGAGTCATTGATGACATTTTTGAGAAGTGTTAACCTACTGAAATGTATTTTAGTTCTATATATGTAAAAATATGTATACTACTCCGCCGCTAATAACCTTGCAGGTTGATGCGGTTTTTTTTCTGAATAAAAAAAAATATGAAGTTTCTGAAATCATCCTGTGAATAATCACACGAGAATTTGCAACTCTGCGGTCACACCAGCTACTGTATAGTTCACCCAGTCACATGTTAGTGAGCTCTGGAATAATTGGGCTGTGTTTAATATACCAGGCGTGATGTAAATCTCTTTCAGCGTCTATAATACACAACATAATAATTATCCTGTTCTCGTTCATCTAGGTTCGAAATTAATTAAAGCGAACCAAGCAGAGTAGATTAACTAGGCAATAATGTTTCTTTGATCCAACACTATTCCAATTATTAATTTACTGTTGATCTGAATGAAAATCTAGGTGGCAGTAGTTTCATGAAAAATTTACTGCATTCTTGCATTTTTATCAAATCATATTCTAGAGGAATAAGATATAGTATGAATAAAAACATAGTTTTCGAATAATTGATATGACAAAAACAATTATTCAAATCAGACAATTTGAATATGTGATTATGGACTGCATTGAACGGATTCCAAGGAATACATCAACATATCAATAGTGTTTTGAGTTCAGTGTGTTTTTAACCGCCAACTAAGTTGCAAAGCAACCCTCGTGAGTCTAGGACTTATATGAGTAAGAAAGACGGGGACCCTTAGCTTTTTGAGTGTCATCCGAAGCACTACTCGGTTGGTTACCGTGGATAATGTCCTTTCTTCAAAATGTATGGCCAAATAATAATATGATGTGAAATTTTATTGCTAGTTATCATTAAAGAACTAGAAATTTTTATTCAAATGGGAAAGTATAGATACCAATGAAATTGAAATCGAAAACGTGTATGATCACTTTCAAGGATTTTCTATCCCCAGTTGAACTTTTCGTGTACTCTTCTATAAGCTAGTATCATACATAAAGAATTGTTGGATACTAATGATCTAGAATTAGTGTGTATATCTCGTGTAATCAAACTTTTTCGTAAATGACGAATGCTGAAACCTTCGGCAGGATGGAACTTTGAAGCAATAATGAAGTTCTCATATTGATGTTTTTATCATGGATATTATCGGTGTCATCGAATTGATCACTTTAATCGCTATTATTATCGATATTATTCGTTTTTTCACTCGTCTGGCGAACCTGAATACCTTGTTATATACCTTAATTGCACTTTGAAAGTTTGGACATTTTTTATTTTCGAACATTTATTATCAGAACAATTCATTAATTTATATTATCATTGTTACCAAAAAACCTTCCGACTATTTATTTGCGGCATATTGTTGCGCATATAAAATACACAACTCTTTCGTTATTTGACCGACTCTTTATCTGTAACCATTACCGAGTTCCTTATGTTGGCCCGCGAATTTGGGACACCCTGTGCTTTAAATAAGATCATTCTCTTCTAAGGACCAAGTAATATCCTCGTTGGAAACGTGCTTGTCGCCTGCTTGGTGATGCTACACTTCTTACTTTTCTACAGATACTTCCATGGACGACGTTCATCATAAATCTTTGATTTTTCGAACACTATATTTTTTGTTTTTTCTAATCAATATATATTCGTATTTTACTATATCATTATTTTTCGTGAAACCTTAACTGTATTTATTCATTCCTTTCAAGAACATGCTTTCGAAAACTCACCAAGAGCTGCCAAACTTTCATATTTTTTTCTGTATGTCAGTTCTGATTAACATTGTTGAGTTCCACCCTTACTTGTATACCTTCAAATAGTTCATCCTTCCTATTTTTTTTTCACTGTACACTTTGTCGTCTCTTGTCTATGGTTTCATATAATTCAAGCAGAAGGACGTAATCAATGTGTTTCACATTATTATTGACTGTTCGAAAATATATGATTGCCTATTCACACTTCAACACGATGAGTTTTATTACACGCATAGTCGATTTTCCAGGTTCTGAACAGTTGTGGATATCGATTTCGTTAAGGCGCGTATCCATTACGTGCGGCAAACCTTCAAACATTGGCTCGCGCGGCTGCCGCGCGTAATGGATACGCGCCTTTAGGAGAAACCAAAATTACCACTGGCAGCTTATCACCAAGATTCGATTATGTTCAATGTGCAGGTGACTTGAGTATATATTATCGATTATGTTCACAGCTGAATGATAATGTTGGCTTTAGACTGAAAGCTCCAGTACTATAGATAGGTAAAGAGATTTCTGATTCTTCGATAACTGATTATTCACTCACGACCTCTCAATCGCCAAATAAATATATCCATAATTTTGATAACATTGACAATTATGTCGAAGTATCAAATTCGATAATCATCAACTTGCATTCACCCGAGAGAACGTTGAGAATCACCAAAACCGATCATCGTGGTTGACTGTTAACTTGAAATTTCTTATGAGCCATAAAGATAGAGTTCTCGTTAGACAAAAAATCTAAAAAATTGAAAACGTGGACTGAATTCAAATCAGAAAATAGCAGAAACGCATGGAAAGAACAACACAAAAAAATTTCTCTACAATAAAAATGAGGCATACTGATGAAAACAACGATGTATATATGAAAGACAGTAATTGTTAGTTCAGGAATATAACAGCAATGTGTGAAATCATTTTTATAGAAACCCTATATTCAACACACCAACTTCTTGTTCATACATTGGGCGTTGAAAAACTTGCAGATATGATCACAGAAGCCTCAGCTGTGCTGTTTCACAATGTGGCGAAACTCTAAGAAATGCAAATAAAGCTAGGGGATATCTGAAAGTTTCTTGCGTGGGGTTTCGACGTGAAAGAACTTCTAGGGTCTAAAATATAATGTATGTATATACAAGTCTATATATACATATATAGTGTCGTATTGAATAGTTTGGCATGGAATATTACGATAGACACATCTGTTAGAGAAGATATCGATCGAACGGAGATGCGTTTGCCAGAATACACAAACAATATAGATACGTGATATCTACCCAACAATATGAAATCGGAATTCGAGTTCTTCATGCATCTATCGATGCAATTTCACAATGATGATTATTTTGTGATCGTTGTCTTGATAATTCAACGAAATTTTCCGAATGTCCGAAGTCATTTCATGAAGCTTAAGGACATTGAATGGCAAGTATGAGAAGTATACTCATTTCGGACTAATTCGGTTGAGGGGTTTCTCCATCGAATTCAATTCACAGCAAATAGTTCTTGATCGACTATCCTCAACTCCGAGTGTAAATAATTTAACGAATTGAATATTTAGGATTTCCTCCCAACACGCGGAGATGATCACATTGAGACAGGCACACCTGATACACTTTTTCTGGGTAGTGGAGTCTTAAGGACTGTGTGGTTTTCAAATTTCCTTCTCCATTGGCGTTATTTCATAGCAAGGAATAAGCTCAAAAGCACAAGGTGTTTTCATAGTTTTCGAGGCATCTATATATACATATGTATTGAATTTATGAAATTTATCTATATATCATAGTGGATTGATGAATTTTATTGTTTCATTTTAGTTAGAACTTGATCATTGGATGAGAATAGGCTTTTCATAATCTATGAATCCTAAATCATTGGATGAATATTTCAGTTACTTTGGATTTCTCTCAACATACCTATTATTGATATCCACAGAGAAGCGATGACACTCTTTTACCGATATGTTGAAACCCTCAACACAGCACGAGTGTCGATGAGTTAACTAAGACATGAATTTCCGATCGCGTCTTCAGTGGGAATGTGGAAATTCCCTGACCCACCCCCGTTTTCCGGCCAAAACCGCATGCGATTTTTTCCTTTGGGGGTACTTCAAAACGAACGTGTTTACAAGTAACCCTTCAGGGACTATCCAGATGTTGAAATAAAGAATTTTAGATGAAGTGGCTGCGATGCCGATTGTTAGCTCTGCTCACCTAGCTTTAGCTTGCTCAGTTAATGGAACTTGTAGGTAGCCGTGAGCAAGATCCAACGTAGAAAATAAACAATACCCATTCAAATTCTCGAACTGTTTATCTATAGATGGAATTGGATATACTAATTTTTCTGTCTGTTTATTCAAACGTCTAAAATCAATAACTAAACGTGTTTCTCCTGACTTTTTTGGTACAAGAATCACTGGACTAGCATATGAACTTTTAGTATCTGTAACGATACCATTTTCACGCCATTCTTTGATAATATCTTTTATTTTTTGTCTTTCTGTTAAACTGGCTCTGTACGGTTTACTAATTATCGGTTTATTACTGTCAATGATATCCATTTGAATCAAATCGGTACAACCTAGCTCCTTTAAATTGAATGCGAAACAATCTCTATACTTGTTGAATAAAAATACCAACCTTTCAATTATATCCTTACCAGTTCCGTATTCAATGTTCAACATGTCTATAGTTATAGTTTTTTGAATGTCATTGGTCTCGTTCGCAGCTGAAGAAACTTGGCCCAACTCTTGGTTCTTCTCAACTGTAGTTGTCCTCAACTTATCAGGGTTTTCCACTGCAACCATGACGTCTTCGTCTACTACCGAACAATTGATCAACATGACCGAATTCGGTTGAATAGTAACTTTTTCTTGGGAAATAACTGGAACTGATTCTATCAAAATTTTGTTTGGTTTGACTTCAGGAAACGGCAACTCGTCTTTCCAGAAGAATGTTAAATTCTCGCCCTGTCTAACATAAGCTAATGATGTATCTTCCGTGAATGTTCTACCCAGAATGACATCTGTTGTTTGAGCTTCAACGGGTACGACGCACAGAGAAACTTCATTGACAAAGACATCGTCCAATTCTATTCTTGCTTTGACTGCTCCAATACTGTCAATCCTGGATCCACCGAAACCAGACAATTTTGACTCCCTTGGTTCGATAATTATTTGGCCTTTTTCTGCTGCTCCACTCTTAATTGTACAAACTGCGCTTCCCGGATCAATCAATGCTTGGTATTCTATATTATTAACTTGTACTGAACGAATGAATCGCTTAAGAGTGTCAGAATCAGAATTTGTAGAATTACAGAATGTTACATTAACTTTCTCAGTGGTTTCCGTGCAATTGCGCTTAATGTGCCCAGGTTTAAAGCATTTGTAACATACAGAAGTCCGTGGTTTTGTGCATTTTTCTTTTGAATGTCCTATATCACCGCAGTTATAACATCTAGCATTACTTTCATCTCTACTTTTCTTTCCCTTATCATCCCTACTATTGAAATCGAAATTTTTTTCCCGATTTTGTCTATCATATAATTTTTCCAGAAGTAATCGATCTGTACACAACTCATCCTGATTTCTATGAATTTTTACTAGCAAGCTTCCTGCAATATCAGCCCGATTCAAGCCCTTCAAAATTTCTACTTTACTTTCTTCAAAAGTCAAAGATAAATTCCCACATTCTCATCTTGTCATGAAAATACGAAGCGATAGTTTCTCCTGATTTCTGGATCCTTTTTCGTACTTGTTCCCATCTGTCAGCAATGCTCAATGTATCTATAAATGTAAGTTTGAATTTTGACTCGAAAATTGTCTAAGTACAAATCCCTAGATTCATATTCTGAAACCAATTTGCAGCAGGACCTTTCAAATGCGATTGTGCAACAGTTAACTTAGTCTGATCATCCCAACCCTGTGAATAAGCGCTAGTTGTAATCGAATTGAGCCAGTCCATGGCCCTATGCCTGTCTCTATCCCCATAGAAGATCCATAATGTTTGAGGAACATTCGGAACTAGTCTCGTACTCTGTATACTTTGTTGTGACATCGTATTCAAAATTTGTAGTTGAGTAGCCATTAAACTATTCATTTGTTGCATAATTCCACTAAAATTTCCAAAATTCTGTGTTCCTATTCCTTATTGCCATCAAAACTATCTCCGAGACCGTCAGAATATTGTCTGTTATTCGATTCTTTAGAATTCATTATTATGTTTATCCTACCCCAATCACCCTGACCGAAGTTTATGTCTAAATCACCCTGTAAAACTATCTGATCAACTTGACACTTACACTTGTCAAATAATCCCCAATGATTTTACCTACAAATTTACGACATACACGGAATTGGCGTTCAAGGACCACTTCTGAAATGTTAGCTCTGCTCACCTGGATGGCACAAAGACACTGCAGCTTCAGAAAACACTTCAATAGCCAAATAATCATAAAATTCAACAGACACACTCTGCCACGATCTAATCGAGAATAGCTCGGCGTTATCGACAACAACAAGGACTTCGCTAAGCAACCAAATATTTGATATCACGATGTTTACAAGTAAGTAAGCTCGCACACCAGAGCAATAAGCAAAAAGCAACCAGCAATTGGCAATAAGCAACAGGCAATGCATTGAAAGCTATCTCGTATACCAAAGTGATAAAATATCACTAGTTCAAAATATCGTCATCTGATGAAGACGAAGTTTTGACATTGTGACCGTATAGGCTAAGAAGAAATAGAAAACAAAGATGATAATGGATTCATCCATCATTTCGTGTACTCAAAAATCATGGAGCAATTGTATGTGCTGACTCCATACCATCTCTACCACATCCCTTTTACTATGATCTTGCCGTCGATAATTATAAATACATGAGTATTTTTCCACAAGTTCCACAAATTTGATATTGAATCCTGATTCGTCCGACATGTCCAAATAATTAGAAAACTAGACTCACTCAAAGAAAATATCATCTACAGTTCACAAGTACTGTTCTACTGAATGGCATCATATTTCAATCTTTTATGACGTGAAGTATCGAAACTGAGAATGTCCAAAGTAATTTCCGAAATAATTCCCAGAATATTAAGTTTCTCACGACAACAGATCATGATCAACTAAAAAATACTTTTGAAACAATATGATGAAGTTCACATTGAAAGTATCATTGAATGATAATCATTATTATTCGAATGCTTTCATTGTTTTTATAAAATTGATTTGGTTATCGAGGAAGGGAATATATTGAATCGAACATTCAACTATGTCGTTAATTATCGAATACATGAAAATATGAATCATCTGAAGGGTAAATTTCAATCAGTTTGTGAAATATCTGACTTCACGGTCTATATTCATTTCTATTGACTGTCATTCATGCTGAACCATACTCAACCGAGCCATACTCGATCATTCTGAGTCATACTGAACCATACTGAGCTATACTGAACTATACTGAACTATACTGAACTATACTGAACTATACTGAACTATACTGAACTATACTGAACTATACTGAACTATACTGAACTATACTGAATCATACTGAACCATACCATAATATAATATATTTATTCAGCACATACATTTGAAATAAGTTACAAAAAATATATTTCATAATGAATAAATATGAGTAAAGACCACAAAAACATACATATGTTTATCGTGGAAAAATGATGAAGAAGACGAAATATAATGTAATTTTATGTACATAAACATGTTTTTTCCATTATTGTAAATACAGAAACTGACACACTTATTTTATACGTATATATCAATATATATATAATATAGCTATTCAAAAATCATGAATGGATACTATTTTATTAGGTATAGAAAGCTAACTAAATTGAATTAGATCTAACTACTAACAGAACAACTATGAAGATGTCTGTTTTAAAATGTTTCATTGATTTTTTATATCGATCAACTGATGGGTGTATGATCTAAAGTGGTTTTTTAATCCAGCTTTTCAGTTTTTTCTTGAATAGAATTTGCGAGTTGATCGTTTTCAATTCATTGGGCATTGTGTTGTATAACTTAGGTTTGAGGAAATATGAAGAGTGTTGAGATATTGTTTTAGAAACGAATGGTACTGCGAGGTGGTTGTCTCCTTTTCGAGAATTGTATTTGTGAACATAATAATTCTTGGATCTGTCTTTCCTCTGTTTTCGGATTAAAACGTTCAAAAATAGTTGTTTAGCGTCTAGGACGTTTGATATTTCGTAAATTCCATCACTGGAATATAATCTATCTTTATAGTATCCATACAGTATCCATTTTTGAAGTAAATCAAGACCATTCATATGATTATTGTAGGCACCTCCCCAAGCTATAATACCGTATCTCAGTTGTGATTCCACCAGTGCAAAGTATAACATTCTCAAGCATCTTATTTCAGGAAATTTCTTGATATGTTTAAACTTTGCGACGAGGCTTCTCAATTTGAAAGTGAGCTTTTTTATGTATATTTCCCATTTTTTATGACTGTCTAAGTAGACTCCTAAGTATTTGATGCTCTTGCTTATAGGCAAGGTGGATATGGGATGGTGAAACAGCTCTTCAATTGTTTCTGAGAAAAACTTGTAGACCGTTTGAGAAGGTAGTAATATTTCCACGACTTGAATGAAGATGGCGGCGAGATCGATTATCGAAGAAAATTTCTGTTGCTCATGTATTTCTGTGGTTCGCATCTGACAGACGTGAGTTGAAACGACATCAAAACACAATATTTTCAGTGAATCTGGAATAATTATCGATATTTTGACTCTTCTCAGTTATTTTTCATCTAGGATAGATGAAACTGATAAAAAGATGACAGATGCAGAGTTTCTGTTTTACCGACACAAGGTATGTCGCCATCTCTGATAACTTCAGGAAATATTACTACGGTATGAAATCAAGTAGGCAAAGGTCTACAGTTTATTCTAGTGCTTGTTAATAGGAAGCTGTTTCACCATCCTATATCCACCTTGGTTATAGGTATGGTGAAGGTGTAGTCGTTGTCAGTGATTGATAGATGTGAAATATCTGGAAATATCTGGAAATTTTGATTTGTATATTGAAAAAGGTAGACATTTTGTTTTATCAAAAACCATTTCTTTATTTTGAAGAAATCTTTCTCAAGCCTTTCAAACAATTTTTGCCAGTTTACATCAGAATAGAATATTGCGGTGTCATCTGCGATGCTGATTATGTGGCCTTCAGTATCAACATTGTACAAATCGTTAAGACATAAGTTGAATAAAATGGGGCCCAATACTGTACCTTGTGGGACTCCAAATAGTTTCGTAGTTTACCGTCGATATTAACGCATTGTTTTCTGTTTTTCAAATAACATTTCATCAATTTATAAATATTGCCTCTCAGCCCTACACTATCAATGGTTCTCAGAAGCTTCCGGTGACTTACTATATCAAAAGCTTTTGTTAGGTCCACGAATACGCATAAGGAGGGTTGGCTTTTTTCAAGCGACTGATATATTTTCGTGGTCAATGATTCAATTGCATCATCCGTGGATCTAGACTCCCGAAATCCATATTTGTGAGGGGAAAGGATGTTATATTTGTTGGAAAAATCCGATATCCCCACTTTGAATATAGCTTCCAGAATTTTGCCCAGATTAGAATTTAGCGATATGGGTCCATGATTGTTGCAATCTAGTTTGTCGCCATTTTTATAAACCGGTTTGATTACTGAACTGTGATGGCCAGTAGTCTTGACTTAGGATTATGTTGAATAAAGGCATACTGAACATACTTAAGAAGAATTGTTGATGAGGTTGAGTTGAAATAACAAGAAAATCCTCTCATTAAATAGGCGAGATCAATCATAACTGATGGGTCGTTTACTATTAAGCTCTTTTTGTATAGATCTCTCTATTCAGTTGTTGATATAGCGTCTCATTTTATGATATTGATATAAACATCAGAGTTCTACAGGGAACTATTTTAGCAACAACTTTGTTCCTGCTAGACATCTACATCTGTCAGAGGTGACATGCAGTTCTTGTCACAGGAGCTATACATTTCACACTCCAACAGCTTTTTTTGATCTACAAAGCACAGCATATTAGACTTTCCATGAATTATCATTGTTCACATGTTCAGATTTAATCTCCCAAACATACGCTGATTCTCATCTCCGATAATTCTACGACTATGAAGATGTAACAGAATCACCCTGTATTTGATTCTGTTAAGTTCATTTTGTCTATAGAGAAATGATTGTATCGAAAACTAAACGAAAGCGCAACGTGCTATCGGGGCTCATGTAACTTGATACGAATCATAACAGATTTGACGGATACATTAATCGTTGGGAAAACTAAATATTTGGCTCCGAGAAGAGACATTTTTATTATGCAACACTTGCGTCTGAGTCTTCGTTCTCGAAAACCATCAACTACAATGTATTTTGTTGAAGTCATCGAAAAAACTCTGGGAACCGCTTGCGAGCTCTAAAGAAGTGCAACATACAGAAAAAAATTGAGATGAATATTCGAGTTGGAGAAAGATAGTAAGTTTTCAGCATTCAGTTTGGGGCATTCAGTCAGAGAGTCAGTTGCGAGAGTTCGGGAAAGGCACCAGCGGGAATTGGTCGCCTCGGACGAGGGTTTCCTCCCCCTCGGGGACGGAACCCTGGTTTCGGGAGTGTTTGGACACGGGTCGAAAGGGGTCGCCATAATTTGAAATTTAAAGACATACCGTGCATTTGCTTTGGGGTAGTATATCGATGGGATAATTCAATCGAATCGGTAATAAGAGGGTTTGATTTTTGTGGGGAGTTTTGTGAACAATTCGATATTTTGAAACAACGCAGTCACAGGATTGGTCATTCTGTCTTAAGGGTAAGTCGATATTGCATTGAGTGTTTTCAGGATATATTGGCCAAATGTTAGATATTTTGCGTTTTTGCTCTAGGTCACGAGACAAGCGAGTTCCTTTCAAATTTCGAATGTTAGGTGGAAATGTTTTTTTTAAGGGTTTTATCATTGGGATTTGAAACAGAGTTAATTACAAGTTTATTAGGGCGTTATCTGGGATACTTCACAAACAAACTTTTGATATGATGATTCAGAGATCTATCATGGGTTTTCAATGATAAAAGTTCAGACAGTTTCTTGTACAAAGGACACAGAGTCCATATAGTTACGCAGTTCCCAAAGTTTCAACAAATTGATTGGAAATACGAAGGGTCCGTATTTCTCGGTATTTGTTTTTATATTGAAATGATAATTTTGTTCTATTACTTTCTTTTTGGTTTTGGCATAATTTCTGATTTTGTTTTGTTGTTTTTCTTTATTTAAATCGCAATACATTTTATACGTAAAAGTTGATTTGAGTTTTATTTTGTATCTACTAAATTGCACATTCCCTATACTGAAGACTACGCATTTGTGAAGCCGTAGCCGTTCTCACCGTCCCTGAGGATATATGGTGGTCTAGTTTAACCAGTAGCCTATTTGGAGTTTGGATAATCAACGTCAAAGAAATTCATATTTATAATTGAACAAAGGAAACATCTTATTATACAACTTGTTTGGTCAGTGCGAGTTGTAAATCAAAAATCTGACCTGGTGGCAGCGCTTCCATTCCATTCCTATTTTATTATTATAAAAATGATACCCCAAATCAATCATTTTTTATTACAAAGACGTACGCAGGCAAAAATTATTGGCGATTGGTGAATGACGTTATGGACGAGTTTAATAGACCCAAAGTTAATATATATACTCTGAAAGAGATTCCTTTTCATTCGGGCAAATGTGCGATCAACCGATGCGATTCGAGATAATGCATCCTGCATTCCACTGTTTCCTATTATGATACAATGGCAGATCATCAAAGATAACAGTCGAATGAAAGCTTGGAGACAGAACAATATTTCCTCCAATCCAAGCACCGACGAATCAGTCTCAACTCCACATTCCCCTGAGTCTTGAGCTCTCCACTCTGCCCGCATTCATCTCCATTGTGATCGATTCCGCCACAACAGCATCCGACAAGCTTCGAGAGAGCATCTGTCTCGCTGGGAGTTCCGCAAAGACAAAAGCGTCGACTGACTGACTGATACAAGAAGACAAAGACCGGTGGTGGGAAAGGCTTTCATTATTCTATGAAGCGACGTTGACATGGATGAATTAGTGAATCGCAGATTCCCTTAGTGTTGGTTATTGCTTTGGTTTAGTTCATTTTCTATAATGACTTTCTATTTCGGTCTATTATGGTCAGCTTTTTTATTGCTGGTTTTCATTATGTCAGTCATTCTGATCTGAATTTTGTAATCAATGTTGCAAGTACTTGAGTTGAAATTCGGTAGGTATTTATAAGTCCAGTTGAATGGCAGCTCCAAGATGGCGGACTATTTTATTTTTATGATCCAATTCGTTTCGAAATTGGTATGTGAAAGTTTTTGGGGTAGGATATTATGATTTTTGTTGTTGAAATTCATGAATTCAAGATGATGAATCCGAAATGGCAGACGAATTTCGTAATAAGTTATTGTCCGATATCCTATTTGAAATAAGTAACTGGGGTATTTTCAGAAACGCATAGTGAATTTTATGATTTTGTGTAGATTTAATTGAAAATTGAAAGTATTAAGACAGATATTTAAGAAAAGGATACCTAGGTATATTTATAAAAATAGTTTTTACGTTATTCAGTCGACTTGTCGATTGAGACTCCAGAGATATACCCAGATTGTAAGAAGGAAACATTACAATTTTTCTATAAAACGGGGATTCGTACAAGTGTTAGTTCCCTTGAAACAAATGCTTCTGTGATGTTCTTTCTTATTATTTACATCAGCTCTTCAATTATATACACTTTCGGTTTTTTTTGGTTATATGAATGAACATTATTATTAATAGCTTCATTTCGTGCAATGAATTTTCAATAGTGAAATCTTGCGAATTTGTAGTGTTGAGACAAACACTGACATAGATTTATTGCGAGATTGATGTCCGTTTTCCGAGTGAAATTAGGTAGGTACTGATCTAAATATTTTGAGTGCGTATATACATTCATCCAAACGAGAAAAATTCTAGTGTTTTTCATCAAAATTAATTGATGACATAGTAACACAACATTATAATGATGAAATTTATTGAAATCTCTTGAACACGGCTCATCATATTAATTTTCGTGTGAACAATGTGAACATTCAATGTTGACATGCGCTTACTATAGAGGAAGTATGATTTTGAGGAACAGGCAATTTTTTTGTATAGGTAGTTGCATCACAAAAAAATGACAATAAATTGAAAATAATTCTACTGATATCGAAATTTTTTTGCCATGCAATAGACACGAGGGCTCAAGTGGTTAAATTTCAGAATTGCAGTAAGAATGGGTATGGAAAATTATCATCTAATTTATCAGACTCTCATGTGATAATCGATAAATTATTTTCTGAAATTACGATGGCTGAAGCTACTGGGATTTATTTCACATATTTCTCACGAATTTATTATACATGCGTCATATCAAGAAAATACGTTGTCATATTATGTTATTCTGAAAATTATTCTTGCTGAAATAACGTAGGTTGATTATTCCCACTATAATAATGTTTAGATTGGCTAGAACGTATCAGATTGAACAATGCTATTGGTTCTGAGAAACGTTGAATTATTTATCCATTACATTACAGTTATGACTGTCATTAATAATGTCATTTTAGACGAGTAAACTATCAAATAACTCACTAGTGTATTGGGGTGTTATAATCCACAACTCACTAGTGAGTTATAGCATATAACTCACGTTCAAATTTCATGTAGTATTCTATTTAATAATTACTATTACAAGCAGAATTCACATTAATATTGGAATAAAGGAAAATACTAACGGTTTTTTCAGAATTTGAAGTCATTGTATATATTATGGATGTACCAAGAAGTAAAAAAGTCACTCTCAAGTCATTCTGACATTTATAGGGTACTGAGACGCAAGTAGCTTCGATTTGATCACGAAACTTTTTGATTTTTATGTCATGAAAAACGATTCTTCCACTTGTTGGCTGAAACATTGAATGCCACTAGTGTGTTATGTTTTTTGAGATACTTGATAAATATTTCTCGCGTGATTTATTTTCAACACAACACACTCTAGTACCATAAATATAACTATTATCGCTGAAAAAAAGGATCAACCTTTACCGCTGTCAAAATGACTAAACGTCACTCTCAGATGGTCTAAAGCGGGATTCATAACCAAACTTTTTGCGTTTCACGTTTCGGCTTCTGATTGGTGAAGCAGAATCTGAAATCAAACTGACCCAAAAAGATGAATATTCTCAGCTTTTTGCGTTGCGAATCGAGAAACGCGAAATGTGAAGATTATGTTGTAGTCTGGTGGTGTTTTATTGATATATGTTTATAATCGAGATTATTTGCTTTGATATGTGATTTCATCTACTGCATGGAAGATACTCGTTCTTTCATTTTTCTCAGAATTTTCTTTTCAAGTAGGAATAAAATAAGAAGCTATTTTTGTCACTTTCAGTTTGCATAGATATCATTCATTAAATTATGGAGGGTCAGGAAACAAATATTGGAAATCTGCTTCTTTTATGTATGAAAGTAGAGGTTAGGTTAGGTTAGGTTCTCACTTGAATACAGAGCAAAACTGATTTTGTTGTGAATGCACTTTTGCATTGTATCTGAGTTGTATTCGATTATATCATGATGATCTTTTCATTGTAAAACTCACTAGGTAACTGTACTTCCGTTACAAATACGAGCGACTGAATCAAAAGGAAGGTTGATTGAATAGACGGAACGTTCATTGTATCTGAGTTGTATTCGATTATATCGTGATGATGAGTATATAGTAATACCATAATACTCACCAGGTAACTATGTACTGAATCGAACAGAAGGTTGGATGGATAGACTGAACAATCATTGTATCTGATTTGTATTCTATTGCAGATTTTTCTTCACCAATCAGAAGGCGAAACGTTAAAAGCAAAACGCAAAAAGTTTGGTTGTGAATCCCGCCTAAGTACTGTTCTTCAGGAATTGATTAATCAGGGTTTAATATATGATAGATCATTTACTATCGATAAAAATGTTGAATTGAATATTATAAGTCTTATTTTCATGGCAAACAAAACTTTTTGTCAACAGACAATTGTTGAATCTGTATTTTCGTCAATTTGATAATAACTCACGGACTATGGGTGATATGAATCGAAATGTAGACAGAAGAAAAAAGAGACGATTGTTATTTCAACGAATTGTCAATGTTCAGATATTTGCAATTTTGAAGTATCAGAAATATAGATTTATTCAATTCAACAAAGTGTTACAGTCCATCATACACACAAAGAACAATCAAATTTGAATATGATTTTGAATGCATTTATCTATTGAAAAATATATGGAGTGTATTTTAGGGGGATCAAAGCAGAACTACATAATTTCTATAGATTCTTGACCAAATCTTGCCATTTTGAAACGAAGTTATATCAAGAAAAATTTAATATATTTAGTTGATCAAAAATGGCGTGAGTGAGTGATTTTCTCTAGCTGAAGGCGATTCGATAACAACACTTCCTCATCACGAAGAAGACAAATCTCGGGAGAAAATTGGGAGAACTCCCTAGTCCGTCGACTCTTCCCCGACCCCATAACCCCCAACCGAGTTGCTGTTGATCATTCAGCAGCTCGGAAACATCCCGCCGAGGGCCAACTCTCCCGAAATTCAATACGGGCTAATTATTATTCGAGCTGGTAACGAATGAGGGTGGATCATTAACGGTGTCGAACTCCCTAGCCAGTTAACTATTTGCGAGTCTCTGTTACGGCACTTTCGTTAAGGGAATTGATGAGTGCATGGGTGGTCCGGAAGAGCAGAATCTATTGCGAGGGGGGAAGACATCTGATTGACATTTATTGCTTGTGGGCGTGAGAGGATTATTCACTATCTTGACAAAATAACACGTTATCAAGCATAATTACCTCATATCTAACAATATTTTCCCATGACCGAGCGTGAAGTAACACTTTATCGCCCGGTTTGGCGGGTCGTGAAGTAAATTTGGTGATTTTCGACAAAAAATATTAAATAAGTTCGAGAAATAACATATCTAGCTCATCACTATTGGAATTGTTGGTTGGTTGCTTTCCGCATAACAGATTCTACTGGCTGAGGACAAAAAAAAAGTGGATCATGTGCATGGGTATGACGAATATATAAATCGCTAATGTCGAGTGAAAAACTTATTTGTGGCTATTGATCAGTTTGATTATGGCAATTTAGTGATAGAAAAACAGTTTGCTTACTTTCGGTGAGTTGGATGATACTCAGCAAGTGATGTGTTCAGATTACATTTCAATAAACATCATTGAGAATATGTGCCAATTTTCACCTTGGATCTATTAGTTCGATATGGATATTTCCCAAACTTCCTAAAGAGGAGCATTGTGATTCCTATCCATAAAGGTGGCGATATGTCAGATCCATCCAATTTTCGTCCTATTTCACCTATTCCGACCATGGGAAAAATTATAGAAAAATTGTTCAAAACCAGACTGATGGCTTTTATTGAAAACAATGAAATCTTGAACCCCAATCAATTTTGATTTCAACAAAAAAAGCACGAATGATGCCGTATTCTTATTCATGAATATCTAGTTTATATACTATCGTGAATATGAGGAGGGTGTGTGACGCAGTATTTTGTGACCTATCGAAAGCCTACAATTGTGTGAGTCATGAGATACTGTTGAGCAAGCTCTGTCGTTATGGTTTTAGACAACGGAGTTTTGATTGGATCAGGTCTTATCTAAGTGACCGAGAACAAGTTGTTAAAACGACAACGTTCTCTAATAGTATGAATATTAGACACGGGATACCCCAGGGCTCTGTATTAGGTCCTGTCCTGTCCTGTTATATATAAATGATCTGATGAATATCGACATCATCAACGGGAAGTTTACCATATTTGCTGATGATACAACAATTCTTTGGCACGACTCAAACATTAGCAACCTTCAGTTCGCTATTGCTAGTCAAACATTGTCAAACAGTGGTGCAACTCGAATCTGTTATCTTTCAATTTTAATAAGACCGAACTTCTATCCTTCAACAGCGGCATGGCATATCTATCATTCCCCTGAGTGGTGAATGCGAGATAACACGAGCAGATGCAACCAAATTTCATGAAATTCACCTCGACAGTAATTCACACTTCCAGGATCACATTAGGACAGTATCTGAAAAATTGTCGTCAGGATGTTATGCAATACGTACGGTAGCCGACGAATTGGGTAAAACTACAGCCAAATTGGTGTACCACGTTCTAATTGACTCTCATATTAGATATGGTATAGTTTTTTGGAGTATGTGAAATCAAGACAATGTCAATAAGGTTTTCACCCTTCAAAAAAGCGCATTCAGATATTTTTGGAGAGTTGGACCGAGGACACCGTGCAAACCTTTATTTAAAAAAGAACAGATTTCAACGGCAGCGTCCATATTAGTTCTGGAGAGTGTATGTCTTGTACATAAAAATAAAGCAATATATGAAACTGTTAATGGCTCTACCCATCAGAATAATGATTTGAGACTGCCGTTTCCGACAACTAGTATGACAAAGGACTCTTTGATCTACTTTGCTCCTGAAATGTTCAACCATTTGCCTAGTAGACCAAAGTCTATCACTTCCTACAATATGTTTAGGAGATCTGTCAAGATACTTCTTATTGAAGTGGCACTCTATATACAGTCCAAGATTATTTTATCATAAGTTGGAGAGGATGAAATCATATATCTGTATTGTTACGATATTTTCATTGTCATTCAGCTGTGTCTATGAGTTTCTACTTCTGACAATAAAGCATATTTTGATTTGATTCGATATGATTTCATAATGAGTATCGATCTATTATATAACAAAACAGAGCAATAGTGGCACCTGAGTGTTCGTTTCCAAAAATAAAAATTTTCTTTCCTTGTCCTATATAAAATTCAAGTTTTTACTAGCGTTCATTGAATTTTCATCCAACTTTTTCTGCACCCGACCCAAAAGTCGACAATTTTTGGTTCTGAAATAAGCTATAAGCAGAAGTTGACATTTCTCATACTGACACATAACAAAATAATTGATATGTATTCGCTAGACAACACTTTTATTGCCCAAGGAGATGAAGTTGATTTTTTAAATCTTACACGGAAAGAAAAAATCATTTGTCTCAAGCGAATATTTGATAATAATAGATGGAAACTTATATAGGAACGATATGAAACACGTCTTCAACCAACCAGTCACAAGCGAAATGAGGTTGCTTAAATAAATTAATTGTTATTCAATACAAATTCTGATTACTAGCCATCAGCAGTCGACTGATGATACACCCATAAATGAGTTGTTTCATATGCCTAAGTTTTTGATCAGCTCACCACGACTTAATAGCTAGGTTGAGTAACCCTGTCCTATGTTAGTTACCCTTTTCTATGAGCTAACTGATGATGTTATAGGAATAAATAAATTATTTTCTCATGAGTACATCAGCTAGCTTGGGAGGAGAGGACAACCAAGTTCTAGTTGGTGTTAACTGAGCTTCATTAGGTTAGGAATGAAAGACCATCAATTATTTCACTTTTCAAAACTTATAGAAACTTTATTCCACTATCGCCACTATATGAAGTCTAACTACAAGTGCAAAAACTCATTATAAAATAACTGATTATAATAAAATGAAACTGCAGTATAACACCTCAAAAATTTGTTACTTTGTTTGTCTGAACTATAATATGCAATCGATTTGTGATATTGATATCGGAACGTCAAAAGTTACAATTACAAAATATTCAGTTCTGTTATGTTATTCTTTATATTGCCTCTGCTCCTGGGGCAATTGGACAGCACATTCTTTTTGACTTCTTATTTTGAGGTGAATCTGAGATCAACTCATATCCATTCAGTTGAGCTTGTATAAAACGATGAACCTCCAATAATTCCACTCCATAATACATTTCGTTATCTCTTACAAATATCAAATTAACAAGAAAACTCTACACATAAAATGATAGGTAAAGTTAGTTCTTCCTCTTCTTTTTTGTTGTCTTTCTGTCAGAATCTTTTTTTGTTGTCGAATTGGCCTGCTCTGTCTGTCAGAAAATTGGTCAAGGTTAGATTGTTGTGAGCCACAATGGTGGTTATTCCGCTAATATTTCATCAGTTATTTCGGTTGCAGAAAAAATAGCATGTTTCATTCGGAGCAAAAGTGTAACTGTATGACGAGCAAATTTTTCAAGCTCTGCTTCATTATCACTTCGTTTCGCAAATGCAAAATTCGCTTAACAAACAATGTGGCACTTTTTATCAGAAGGTGAATATTTGCAGACAAAGTTCTTATTTACAGTTTTTCGACAGCCTCAATTTCGAATTTATCTTACTGAAATAAGAAGCAATAGGGTTCCGAAGTAATATATCAAAATGTATCGGTTCATTCCTGAAGGACCGTAAAATGGTTTAAAAGGTCAAAAATCGAACATCTGAGGAATTTTTGGTTGATTCAGGCAGTCCCTAAGGTAGTGTCCTAGGCCCCTTAACTCTTCCTATTATTTATTAACGATCTTCCTGACTACATAAGTGATGGTAGAGTTTACATGTTTCCATCATAGTTTCTGGTCCGGATGCTGATCAAACGTGAGCAAGAGTAGCTTACGTAAAAAGTAATCAAATATCAAATGTCGAATACAGATAGACTAATCACGTCCTAAGAAGAATTACTGTAGGCGCCGAAAATATAAGATACTAGTCAACTTTGTTTTTCAACAAGAATGATAAAGCCAAGAATTCACAAACAAATGAACCCAAAAAAGGGCCGACCAGAAGAAATTAAAGGCATATCACTGATATCAATGAGAAAAACAAATCCATTAATTTGAAGCTCGGTGATACAATATTCTGCACGTGTGCCGCTTTGATAGAGACAAAGAGTTAGATTTGGATATAAAAATGATGACCAAAAGTCAATCGAAAGCAGTCACAAACATGGCTCGAGAGGGATTTTTTGTCGACAGACAGAATCATACTTTGTCTATTTTGCAAGTAGTCGATAGACGTTGAAATAGTTAGTTCTCAGGCTGAAAGTGAAGCTCAACAGTGTTTGTAAAAGTGAAGTGTAAAAGCGTCGCGAATTTCAAGTATTGCATACGAAGTGAAAAGTGAAACAGATACAAAATATGTAAGTTGACAAAAACCAGTCTATATAAATGCCCGTAGGAAAAGATTTCAGATCATTGACCCAAAGGTAATTTGAAAGGCACATGGTAGGGAATTATGCCATTCATATCAGAGGGTGTCGTTTGTTGGAAAGGAGTAGTAATACATCTTGATAAAATTCCTGTATGTCAGTAGACCACCATAGTTATTTGTTGAATAAATACTTCATGTTTATATTGAGTTATTGAATTCCGTTGTTACTCATCCACATGTGAAACCTTACCCTAAAACATCTGTAGCTTACCACTTCACATGTGGGACAAATCCGCTCGGCCCATTCAAAGATAATTCAACATCTTATCAACTTGTGAGGTGTGCAGCACACTTCAATTCGACACCTGGTGCCGAAATAATCAATTAATCATCAATTATACTAAGACTGTGGCATTGCAATTCCACAAATCATTCATCCCCAAGGTCATCACCGTCAATCCCTCGATGTCGTATCCGCCCATCAGCAGAGAGAAGGACCGACGCGGGTGCGAAAAGGGCGCTTTCGCGCACGCCGTATCGCACGCAGCCCGCGGATCGGAACGCCGTCGTGCCGGGGTTCAGTCTTCGCGCGATTTCCCCGCGAAAAGTCCGCCGGAGTCGACCCGGAGCAGAGCGGAACAACTCGGACTCCGGCACTCTCGTCGAGTTTGATCTTTGCGGGGCACTTCCGGTCGGTGGGGAGGAGAACCGAGAGGGGGTTTGCCCCGGGATGGTCGTTGGGGTTGCCACGATGATCCGACTGACGACTAGGGGTTTGTGATTTTTTTTTCTCTCAACCACCTGTCATTCGATAGTTCATTGATGGTGACATCCCGGAGAATTGTTTAAAAAACAGTTCTTTCCGAGAATGAAAAAAAAATTATTATACAGGGTGTCCCATTTTCGATGTTATCACGAGATACCTCGGTTATTTTCGAAGATAAAGATTGGTGGTCTTCGCGAACTTCGCGGCTACTATTCTGTGAAAGGCACGATTCTGCGAACAACATCTTCATAGCCTGTTGCATCTGAGACTCCCCTGTATCACAGCTATCTTTCAACTAATGAGTTTTCTTCCCGTGAATTCTGTGGCTAATATTTCAATTTCTCATCTACATTTGTATCCATAGATCTTATTGCTTACGCTAGATCCGGTATCCAGGTTACTCGTTTTGTAGGTCCAGGGGGGTTGAAAGTACTAGGTCATTGATTGGTCGTTTCAGTTGTTGACCATACAAATGTGTTGTCACACGTGACCATAGTACCTAATTTCTTGCAGACCTCTCTTGACCTAAAAATTACTACAGGATGCCGGATCTAGCGTAAGCAGTAAGATCTATGTTTGTATCCTATGGTCTATGCCATACTGTTGTTGACTTTTGACTTCCTGTCTGGTCTGTCTTCTCATGTCACTTTTTATCAAATTGTTTAACAAGATGTCGCACATTAGAACAAAAATGAAAATTTGTATCTACAATTGCCTAATTCCATTGTTATTTGATCAAATCATTTGAAATTATAATGTATTTTCGTATTTCCCAATTTTCGTATCATAGATAAAAATAGTTTTTCTTTTTTCTCCATGTAAGTACTTACTTAACCTCTAAGATGCCATGTGTCTACTAGGTACTTTCTATTTTAGAATGTTTTAAAATTCAGCTGATGATGGACCTATATAGGTCCGAAACATGTTCTGTATGAACTACAATAAATAATTGTGGAGACGACTTTGAGTTTTCTTCCCAGTATTGAAAATCTGCTACTCCACTTTGAGATACCAATGGACTTCTACTTTGGATTTAATAGTAGGAGTTTGTTACCTATTCATTGTTGATTTTATTTCAACAATATCTGTTGATCAAGAATTTTGGGATATTTCATTTTATTTCACTCAGTACTTAAGCCAAAACTTTCAGAATTTGGCTTTTTCTCTTCCGAGTCAGGATATTTTATACACGAATTGATATGATTATCATCATATCTGAACATTATAGGGGTTCTGTATATATTGAGTGTTCTATTTCTATTCAAACATGTCGTATAAACATCTTACTATAACTCTACTAATCACTTATCAAGAACGAGGAACCATTATCAATGAATAAGGCGATTGTTCAAGTTGAATTCGAAATTATTCACAATTACGATTGAAAATGATACAATGAAAACTTGAAACTTTAAACGCTTTCGTGCTCCCGCCAACTTGTCAAGCATCCAACGCTTTTACAGCCTCGAGTGATAACATTTAAGGTCACTTTTCACTTTACTATAATTTATTATTTATTGCTATAAGAGTGTGTTTCTATTTATTTCAAACTACATTTCGATGATATATTTGAACATAACTATCGTTGATCAAAGCACTCTGTGAGTCCACTTTCAGTGACAATGGACTTGTATATCGGAACACAATCTATTACGTAGAATAGTGCATAGAACTTGTGGGTTCTAAAAGCCTTCAATGGTTCACAATGCGGTTATGTGTCTTTCAATAACCTTGTCGTCAAGTGTTTGTTAGTTTTCATACATATATTTTGAGAAAAATAGTTGATTTGTTTTGTTTTACAAGCATGGCATACAACTTTTTTTTATGAGAAAATCGATGAAACAGGAGAAAGTCTGATTTCAGGAATGAATATGCCAAAATATACAAGGTGGTCCTTAAAAAAATACAAGATTTCAATACTAGTTCTTAGAAATGAACTAGTCACCAACGACTTCCTCCCAATAATGCTTTCATAGAAATGAAATATAATCATAAATAAATAAGTCACAGGGGTGATGAGTTTGAATGCACAAAATTCGAAGCCCCCCTGTATCTTGAGCACGATACAAGATATCGATGTACGGTTTTTGCCATTTGGTTTTTCTCAAAAATTGAGTTCATATCATTCAGATTAGTTTTTTCTGACTCCTTCAGAAATTGCTTATTGATGAAAATTTCTGGTGCTATATTCTCATTGTCACTAGTAAAAACCAATATTTTCATCTGCGGTCGATATCATCTTCCAAATAAATAAATATTGGTCCTGCAATATTTTTTGATTTACAAGAGGTCGGTTTCAAAACAAAAAAACGAGAAATACATGAAAATACGTGCAACTTTTTGTGTTTTGCTAATATGTAGTTATCTCAAAAATTATGCATTTTTTGAAGATGATCATTCCATACAGACAATAAAAGAAATTTCTTATGGAAGGTATCATTCATCGTTGCAACTTTGTCCCTGCTACACATCAATGAAATCTCAGATGTTACGTTCTGTTCAGTTTACAGCTTTGCGGCCAAACTACACTTTATGGAAATAATATTTTTCATCGAACGGCGAAATTGTGGAACCCACTTCCTAGATAGGTTTTCCATGTTTCCTATATCCTTCAAACATTCAAGAAGAATTCCAAAGCCTGTTTTCTATCTCAATGTCCCAATACTAACTTGTTCAAATATTCTCTTTTTTTCATGTTCTGGTTCTCACGAAAAGGGATATCCTGTAATGTTCAAACAATATCGTGAGAACCAAAGGAAAGAAGGTAAGAGTTGGTGTTCTTCTTAAATTTATGGAGATCGTATGCATCGGGAAACACCTCCCTAGGCAATGAGTTCCAAAGTCTCGATGTTCGTTGAATGAGTCTTTAGAAATTGACGTTCTGCAGATCTCTAAAGTGACGAAGGGGTGTGAAGACTGAACTTGACATATTAATCTCGAAGAGACTGCTAATGTTGGAACGATTGTTGATAATCCAGAAGAGCATCGCCCATGAAAATATCTATAAAACAGAGACAAATCGCCGGTGTTCCAGAGAAGTGAGCAAGTTTGTAAGCGAGGCATCACCAACGAGACAAATTGCCCTTTTTTGGACAGAATAGTTTCAGGATATGTTTGGGTGCCGCACTCCAAATATGGGAACAGTCTTCCAGGACAGGTCGGATTTGTGCCTCATAGATCACAAGTAGCTGACTGGCGTGAAATAGCTTTTGGCTCGAAACAAAAAATCAAGTTCTTGGGATCCACTTTTGGCAATGAACCTCACGTGATTTTCCCAAGAAAGGTTATTGCTGATAGTAATTTCAAGCATCAAAATGGATGACCCTTATTACTCCTGACTTATTACTCCTGACTTATTACTCCTGACTGAATTAAGCTGAATTAAGCGTTGGGCACAGAGAGAACTAGCAAGCAGAGAATTCAGCTGAGGAGGCAAACCATAAGATGGAAGCTTGGCGAGGAGTCCCTGGTGCCAAACTTGTTCAAAAGCCTTGGAGATATTTAATGCCACGACTAAAGTTTCTCCATATTTTTCAATAGATAGCTGCCATAAATGTGAGACGTAAGCGAGCAGGTCACCAGTTGATCTCTGATGACGATAGCCATATTGCCTATCGTTGACAATTCCTGAGTGTTCCAGATATTTTATGAGCTCGATGTCGATGGCTTTTTCCATGACCTTTGGAATAATTGATAGCAGTGCGATAGGTCTGTAGTTGCTAGGTAAGGTCTTTTTGCCTTTTATGGGGACTGGTTGTACTCTTGCAATTTTCCAGTTGAACGGAAATACCCCCAAATTGTAAGAGTGATCGAACAACCCGCAAAGAACAGGTGTCAGTTCGGGGGCACATTAATTGAGAACAATCGGTGGGATTCCGTCAGATCCACAGGCTTTGTTGGTGTTGAGACCCAACAAAATCTTTCTGAAGATAAACAAATATCAATCTATTGCAATCATGATCCACACTTAATGTCTTATTTCTACTCCAGATGGAGAAACTTCTCGAAGTTATTGATCGTGATTCTCGCTCTGCTCCATAGTCTCATGAGAAATATATCAAATGAAAAATTTGGGATACTCTTAAGGTACAAAAATTCAGTTGATGGTATGTTCAGTTCTTGGGTTGTAGGGGGTGGAGATGGTGTCATTGAAGTTTTCGCAGAAGGGCAAAAAATTAGATTTTTTGTCACGTTGAATGATGTATTTTGCAGCAAATGTCGTTTTCAATCTGGTGCGGAATGATAATCTCCGAAAAGCATGGTTTTGAGAAATTATCAAAAAATTGTAAGAATTTTGATGTTTCCTGAGTATTTTGTTCTGAAGCCCATCTCGTGCAAGGTGGATAGAATTCAGATTCAGTAGCCCTGTATCACAAGAAACCGATGATACCTATAAGTATCCTTCGAACATTCAAGGAGAATTCCAATACTTGTTTTCTCCCTCAATGTCCTACTACTATAGCTTGCACAAAGTTTCTCCAAGAAAGTATTTCTCTCGGAGATATACTGAAATATCGCTATCACTATCAGACATTTTGCGTTTTGTCAAGAACTGTCAAAATATTCTGTATATGTATTGAAACATATCATTTCCATAGCACACGGTGATATTGTTAAATAAATTGAACTGCTGTTGATTTTAGAGCAATTATATATTTATTCACAATTATCTAGTCTAATAATTTCAACGATTGCTCGAAAAATAGTGTAAAACGCGAAACTTTTTAACGAACTCAAGATTATCTTGCCTCGGCCGCAAGCGGCCTCGGCGATAACTGTTCTTTCGATACGTTAAAAAGGTATTTCGCGGCCTAAGCATGAATATAACTATTTCGTCACGTTGAATGATGCATTTTGAAGAAAATGTCGTTTTCAATCTGGTGCGGAATGATAATCTCAGAAAAGCATTGTTTTCGAGAAATTATCAAAAAATTTTAAGAATGATGAGGTTTCCTGCGTATTTGTTCTAAAGCCCATCTCGTGCAAGGTGGATAGAATTCTGATTCAGCAGCCCTGAAACACAAGAAACCGCTGAGAAAAACACATCAGCATTCTTGTTACGAAAACGATAGTTTTCCAAACACCGAATCACCGGATTGAGCACCCGCAATCATTCCACGTGGGCGCTTTCAATCACCCGACAGTTGATGTTGGCATTGCCCGCCACCGCAGGCTCGATCATACCGCGCTGGGGGCGGTTTGACTGGCAGCGACGAGGCGATTCGATCACGGCCCACCGCCACCGAAAACCGGTTCGGGCGGCCCCCGATAGGGAAAAATCACGAAACGCCAGATGGCGCTGTAAATGACAAAATGTCGGATCGAGGGGTGAACAACAAATAATCTGTCATTTGATCTCTTGTTAAACCAGAGTTTTTATTGAAGAGAATTTCAGTTATTTTAGCGATTTTTCGTACTCGACTATTGGATTGAAGTTGTATCTATGGTTTGTTGTCGACGTTTCAGTTTTATTGTCACTGGATTCTTGTTAAATGCCACCAAAGTCCAGGTGTGTCCAGGTATCAATTTCGGTTTTTATTCGAAGTTTTTCAGTTGTTAGTTCCCGAAATTATTTTCAAAATGCCTGTGTGAAAGTCGAAATAGCAATTTCGAACATTTCGGATATTATGTGGGGTGAAAGTGTTTCAGCAATCACACAATTGGAACTGAAGGCCTCAAATGAAGAAATCATAAAAATTTTTTGTATGAGATCCTCCACAATTCTCACATGAAATCACCATGAAACTAGATGAGATATGGGTTTATTTTAAAGTTCCTGTAAAGCAGATTTCAACTGGAAGCATATAAGCTTCACCTTTTTGACTCATCAGTTTTCTTCTTTGTGTTGGTTTGTTTTTATTTTCAGGAACCTAGATCATATGGTGATGTGTATTCAAATTGATATACATATTAGAACAAAGTGAAATGCAAAAACTACCTGGAAGTGACACTTGATATGGATGCATCATTTTGTGAAGATTTGATAAACTTATTTCGAAGAAATGATATAGTGTTCAAATAAATTATTCAAAGAATTCATAGTTTTATTTGGTAAACAAGAGTAAATGGCTTTCTCTAGCATGCCATATGTTTTTCTTGATAGAATGATTTAGGAAATGTAATACAATAATAACAAATCAGTATTCAAATATTTCAATCGTTGTTAAATGAAACAGAAATGTGAAATAGATTCCCTCCAGACTGAGAATGACTACCACTCATAAAAAATGCAAAAATAAAACTTTCTTGAACATGTTAAATTACTCAATCCGAATAATACTGCAAAGCACTGATAAATCAGTCTTCCATTTGCATAACACCAGAATCACCCAAAACTTCATATTTTTATCAGAAACATTGTTGTGTGTCAAATAGGTTGTTGTTGGTTTTGTATTTACAGTGGAACTCTCCAAGATCCATCACATGATCATGTTAATCATCATCCACAAGTGTAAATCTTGCATCATGTCTTCTTTATAAATCTTCACCTACTTGTTCATTTCCATGTTGCTCCAACTGCATTTAGTTATTTGATATTTGCTGAGGCTGTAATAAATTACAAAATGATTGAAATGAACCAAATGAGGTGGAGGATTTAGGTTACCCCAAATCCTGCCTATCTTCTGCTTAAGATTTTGAAAGAAATTAATGCAAATAATCAAATCGCCTTGAGTATGTAGAGCATTGTGGAACAAGCATATTTTTCGTGATTTTATCTCCATATCTCCTCTTCTAATCTTTTGCATTTTCAGATTTCAAAATACAACACTTTCAATGCTTAAATTCATATATAAAGTTCAGATTTTACCCATATGAGCATATGGAGGTTAGTTAGTTGTTCACCTCTCGAGTTGTTCATGCGATCAATTATAGATGTCGCCCACTCTGTAATTCTTCTCTATTCCGGCCACAGGACGCGGGCGGCCCGATTGCCGGTCCGATCGGTCGGAAAAAGCGGGAGTTGCCGGCTGCATGCCCCGATATAGTGTTCTCTAATCGGGGTCATGATTGCGATTCACATCCAATGGTGGGGTTGTTGCGTTCGTTTTTTCCTGTTAAATACCAATCGGAAATCGAAGCAATGATAGGTTGTCCTCTGTGAAAACCGGCACGTGCTTTGACTGTACCAAGATGGGTATAATGTCAGGATGATGCTGAAGTTTGGGTATAAAGTCCGTGTCTCACGGTCAAACTATTTAATCAAACTATGAAAGTGTGATGTCATCAATGACATCACACTGTATCGAAAAATAAGTGTGATGCAGCCTAGAGAAAGACAAACATGGCGTCGAACAAAATAATCAAGAGGGTCACCTACAGACAAAGCAAATTAAGTGTTGAGATATGAATTGGGATGCATACCAATAGAGAAAAATATATGGCATTGGAAATATAAAATAAGATGATTGTCTAGATGAATAAGAAAATTTAAAATATGGCGTCGAATTTAGGTATAATAATGACTGTCTATAGAAAAAACAATCATGGAATTATATGATATGATATGAATTGACTTTGAGTTTGAAAAACTTCGAGTTGAGGAAAAAATGTAATCGTCAAACATATGAATCAAAATTATTATTGCTTTGAAATAATATCATATATCGGAACTTTTACCCGAAATCCGAGTTCGAATACATATATCAGCAGGTCTACACCCACATTCAACGGATATCGACTGGCACCAGGCGCGGGTAGATAACTCCCTTAGTTGGAGTCAAAGGTGTACATGTGGCGAGCGTGCTTTCAGGAACCGGTTATCAGGTAAAAATTTGATATCCCCATGTTTTGAATATTTTCCACCATATTACATGAAGGCATTCTGAAATAATTTCTATGGATCATTTAATTCGATGATATCTTATGAAATTTGCAGCAGTTTCTATGAATCTAGTATAATGAGATGGAAATTCAGCTCGCTTCAAAACCTTCAAGTGATATCTTATGATGTAATCCTGGTGTGCTATCTCTCAAACAGTTCCCTCTGATAGGGACAAACATGTCGATCCGTTGGTCACTAACAACTTCGAATCGAATATTTGGGATTTTATGACTCAGTTTTACTCCAATGAAATTTCATATCAAGCTCCTAATTCTCTCCGGTGGTAATATCAAATGATTCTTCGCACATTCTACTCGAGCAAAATTGAAGATGGTAACCAGCTCTATCGATGAAACAGTGGAGTTGATAATCTGCTAATTGAACATTAAGACCCTGCGATCAAGGAGAAAAATCAATATATCTGTCGTCATATTCACACGATTATATTTTATAACGGAGAGCTCTCCATCGAATGATTTGAAAATTCACCCTGAAGATCATCAATAACCTAATTTAAGCTATATTCGCTGATTATATGGATAATAATACGATAAATGCCTGCATCATTCCACTCATTACAATCATATAATGATACGAAACACACATTTTTATTCCATCCATAAAATCTTGCACACATATAATATTATTTATGCATTATTTTTCTGTTCGTATTCTCTCTTCTATCTCATCGAACTTTACCATCAAAAACGTAACAGTTATGCTATTTTGATTGATTTTCGTTGCATAGAGTGTTCAATGAAATATTCGTAAGGTGGAGTTAGATTTGCATAAGTTATTTTCTCTATATCCCATTAAATATGATGGAATATATCAACAAAACGAATTAGGGTTGAATTATCAGAAATTACCAAAATGAGATGTTTTTTCAATCAGCAAATACATTCATTCTATAGATATTTTCAGATATTTGAGGAATCTAGCGAATTTTTTAAATGCCCCATAGGTTTTCGAGCTCCATAATACCTCAGTTTCTGGTATACTTATATTTCTACTTTGTATAATCAACTATCAGAATAATCTTAGCACTAGCGCCATCTACACTGAATGGTGGAAATAATTATCGGTATTGGTTTATCTTCGAAAATAATATACACTCTATGACATCTATCGGTACAAATTGTTGGATGAGGGTAATGGAAACATGAAGAAAAGAGAAGAAAGCTGCTCTTCACGGGACGTCAAACTTCCAAATCTGTTCATGTGATTAAAATAAACTAGAAATTTTATGCGGCATCTCGCGGTTGGGGGTCAGGTGTTTTCTAACCACAAGACGATTTCATTTGAAAATCATCAACTGGTGGATGCGATTGAACCTGTAATATAGTAGCAGACAAACTAATGAACAGAGATTTTGCGTGTGCTACAACGTTGCTTGTATCACAACTTTTGTGATTTGTGGTCCTTTATTGATTCGAAAGAGATTCTAATACCTATCCGACAACAATAATATACTTAACATCTCCCGTTAAAATAAAAATAACAACATAATTACAAAGTACTTTGATAGATAATGCCGATATACCTCAATAAAGTTACGATACATTTCATTTCTTTGGTATTTTCAATACTCGTAGGTGACGATGTTATTGCTCTCATCCTATCGATTAATTCATTTACATCAGTCCAATTTTCCCACTCGTACACCAAGTTTTCCGGAATTTTATCCGCATTATTCGTACTAATTCGTTTTGATGGAAATCCTCTTCCGGTATCAATCTGCCCTGGCCCCTTTCTGTTACGGTTTGGTGGAAATAATAACGAAATAACGAATCTATACTTCCAAGATGAATTGGCGTTTGTAGAATTCCTCTGGTCATATTTCTTTTTATGCGCACTACGCATAATTAATATTTTCTTGTATTCTCTCAAGTCTTCTTCGGTGTATTCCGCAGGTTCCTTCTTGGGCAAAAGTTGCTTCAAACCTTCTGTCAGATGAATTTTCTCATCATGGATTATTAATTTATCCTCTTCAATATTCACTGGTGTATTGCCAATATTCAATGAGACATCCTATGGGGATATGATGCAATTCATGCTCAGTGAATTCCGTCAGACCATTTCTATGAGTTTTTAGGAATTTTACGAAAACAGTTGTTTCTGACTTCATTGTAGATGATTCAGAGTTTATTTAACTTTGCAGACTGAATGAAATTCAACAAACACATTATATTCATAGTTTTTTATTCAAATCTGATATTATTTGGGATTTACTATAATACAAGTATTCCAACAGTGCATTACTCGACAAACTATTGGAAGCTTCACAAAATCCAAATATTATTTCTTCTATACTCAAAACAGTTTGGTTAGTTTTAATCCAATGAGCTGCAGTATTCAAAAGATTATGATAGAAAGCACAAAAGTTCAATTCGTTGATCATGGTTATTCTATGTGATACCAGACACATCTCGGCACTCAAAATATCTGCAACATCCCCCTCCATCAAGTCAAATTTAACGTGATATTTGACAACTGTAAGCATCTTGACTCCATCCCAGACGGCCCTTGTAACGGTGGTGTAATCTCCGCATGCACTGTTCACAGGGTCATATTCATCCACGTAGCCAGGTAGAGGTTCTTGAAAAAAATCTCGTTGAATGTGCCGAAGTAATTCGATGAAGGTGGCCCATTCATATGCACTGAATAAAATCCCCGCCGAATAGTAGGGCTGCTTCAGGGTGATGGCTGGGCTGAATTCTCTTGCTGGACTCAATCCACAATGGATTTCATAGGTGGAGAGCGGAAACGTTGTATTCAACAGGTAGTGCTTCTCAGCTTGTGCCGCCTGCTCGAACATAGCTAGGCACCTATCGACTTCTGAAAAGCAGTCTGGGGCCGATACCTCTGATGAGCCGGCACCATCATTATTCACTTCACTAGACGAAAAATAACCAGACCCTTCGCTCATCGTGTTGGTATTTTCCAACTGATGCCTTTGCTGTTTTGTTCGACATTATTTATACCATCACCACTGATGACGATACATCCGGTAGATGAGATATTTTATTTCGTTGTTGGCGAGTAACGCGAAAGGCCCCCCAGATTCCATCGATTTGTGCTAGTTTTCCATAAGCCGACATCAAAATTTGTTACTCGCATCAATCCAGCTGTTGTGTTTTTCGTCGAATCCCATTTGAAAGGTTTATATGCCTTTTCTTCGAGATATTTTCTCTACCAGGTAAATATCCGGATTAGCTATTTTTGGAGTTCTTCTCATGCGAAATTTGGTAGTTGACGTCTGACATCTGAACACTAGTGTCGTACGTGAGGAGGCGTTAGACTCGGAGGTTAGGTGAGGCCTCGAGACGCTAGATTCAGAGGTTAGGTTAGGTTAGGTTAGGCCTCGAGACTCTAGATTCAGAGGTTAGGTTAGGTTAGGTCTCGAGACGTTAGTTTGTTAGGTTAGGTTAGGTCTCCGACCTAACCTAACCTCTGAATCTAGCGTCTCGAGGCCTCACCTAACCTCCGAGTCTAACGCCTCCTCACGTACGACACTGGTGTTCAGATGTCAGACGTCAACTACCAAATTTCGCATGAGAAGAACTCCAAAAATAGCTAATCCGGATATTTACCTGGTAGAGAAAATATCTCGAAGAAAAGGCATATAAACCTTTCAAATGGGATTCGACGAAAAACACAACAGCTGGATTGATGCGAGTAACAAATTTTGATGTCGGCTTATGGAAAACTAGCACAAATCGATGGAATCTGGGGGGCCTTTCGCGTTACTCGCCAACAACGAAATAAAATATCTCATCTACCGGATGTATCGTCATCAGTGGTGATGGTATAAATAATGTCGAACAAAACAGCAAAGGCATCAGTTGGAAAATACCAACACGATGAGCGAAGGGTCTGGTTATTTTTCGTCTAGTGAAGTGAATAATGATGGTGCCGGCTCATCAGAGGTATCGGCCCCAGACTGCTTTTCAGAAGTCGATAGGTGCCTAGCTATGTTCGAGCAGGCGGCACAAGCTGAGAAGCACTACCTGTTGAATACAACGTTTCCGCTCTCCACCTATGAAATCCATTGTGGATTGAGTCCAGCAAGAGAATTCAGCCCAGCCATCACCCTGAAGCAGCCCTACTATTCGGCGGGGATTTTATTCAGTGCATATGAATGGGCCACCTTCATCGAATTACTTCGGCACATTCAACGAGATTTTTTTCAAGAACCTCTACCTGGCTACGTGGATGAATATGACCCTGTGAACAGTGCATGCGGAGATTACACCACCGTTACAAGGGCCGTCTGGGATGGAGTCAAGATGCTTACAGTTGTCAAATATCACGTTAAATTTGACTTGATGGAGGGGGATGTTGCAGATATTTTGAGTGCCGAGATGTGTCTGGTATCACATAGAATAACCATGATCAACGAATTGAACTTTTGTGCTTTCTATCATAATCTTTTGAATACTGCAGCTCATTGGATTAAAACTAACCAAACTGTTTTGAGTATAGAAGAAATAATATTTGGATTTTGTGAAGCTTCCAATAGTTTGTCGAGTAATGCACTGTTGGAATACTTGTATTATAGTAAATCCCAAATAATATCAGATTTGAATAAAAAACTATGAATATAATGTGTTTGTTGAATTTCATTCAGTCTGCAAAGTTAAATAAACTCTGAATCATCTACAATGAAGTCAGAAACAACTGTTTTCGTAAAATTCCTAAAAACTCATAGAAATGGTCTGACGGAATTCACTGAGCATGAATTGCATCATATCCCCATAGGATGTCTCATTGAATATTGGCAATACACCAGTGAATATTGAAGAGGATAAATTAATAATCCATGATGAGAAAATTCATCTGACAGAAGGTTTGAAGCAACTTTTGCCCAAGAAGGAACCTGCGGAATACACCGAAGAAGACTTGAGAGAATACAAGAAAATATTAATTATGCGTAGTGCGCATAAAAAGAAATATGACCAGAGGAATTCTACAAACGCCAATTCATCTTGGAAGTATAGATTCGTTATTTCGTTATTATTTCCACCAAACCGTAACAGAAAGGGGCCAGGGCAGATTGATACCGGAAGAGGATTTCCATCAAAACGAATTAGTACGAATAATGCGGATAAAATTCCGGAAAACTTGGTGTACGAGTGGGAAAATTGGACTGATGTAAATGAATTAATCGATAGGATGAGAGCAATAACATCGTCACCTACGAGTATTGAAAATACCAAAGAAATGAAATGTATCGTAACTTTATTGAGGTATATCGGCATTATCTATCAAAGTACTTTGTAATTATGTTGTTATTTTTATTTTAACGGGAGATGTTAAGTATATTATTGTTGTCGGATAGGTATTAGAATCTCTTTCGAATCAATAAAGGACCACAAATCACAAAAGTTGTGATACAAGCAACGTTGTAGCACACGCAAAATCTCTGTTCATTAGTTTGTCTGCTACTATATTACAGGTTCAATCGCATCCACCAGTTGATGATTTTCAAATGAAATCGTCTTGTGGTTAGAAAACACCTGACCCCCAACCGCGAGATGCCGCATAAAATTTCTAGTTTATTTTAATCACATGAACAGATTTGGAAGTTTGACGTCCCGTGAAGAGCAGCTTTCTTCTCTTTTCTTCATGTTTCCATTACCCTCATCCAACAATTTGTACCGATAGATGTCATAGAGTGTATATTATTTTCGAAGATAAACCAATACCGATAATTATTTCCACCATTCAGTGTAGATGGCGCTAGTGCTAAGATTATTCTGATAGTTGATTATACAAAGTAGAAATATAAGTATACCAGAAACTGAGGTATTATGGAGCTCGAAAACCTATGGGGCATTTAAAAAATTCGCTAGATTCCTCAAATATCTGAAAATATCTATAGAATGAATGTATTTGCTGATTGAAAAAACATCTCATTTTGGTAATTTCTGATAATTCAACCCTAATTCGTTTTGTTGATATATTCCATCATATTTAATGGGATATAGAGAAAATAACTTATGCAAATCTAACTCCACCTTACGAATATTTCATTGAACACTCTATGCAACGAAAATCAATCAAAATAGCATAACTGTTACGTTTTTGATGGTAAAGTTCGATGAGATAGAAGAGAGAATACGAACAGAAAAATAATGCATAAATAATATTATATGTGTGCAAGATTTTATGGATGGAATAAAAATGTGTGTTTCGTATCATTATATGATTGTAATGAGTGGAATGATGCAGGCATTTATCGTATTATTATCCATATAATCAGCGAATATAGCTTAAATTAGGTTATTGATGATCTTCAGGGTGAATTTTCAAATCATTCGATGGAGAGCTCTCCGTTATAAAATATAATCGTGTGAATATGACGACAGATATATTGATTTTTCTCCTTGATCGCAGGGTCTTAATGTTCAATTAGCAGATTATCAACTCCACTGTTTCATCGATAGAGCTGGTTACCATCTTCAATTTTGCTCGAGTAGAATGTGCGAAGAATCATTTGATATTACCACCGGAGAGAATTAGGAGCTTGATATGAAATTTCATTGGAGTAAAACTGAGTCATAAAATCCCAAATAATCGATTCGAAGTTGTTAGTGACCAACGGATCGACATGTTTGTCCCTATCAGAGGGAACTGTTTGAGAGATAGCACACCAGGATTACATCATAAGATATCACTTGAAGGTTTTGAAGCGAGCTGAATTTCCATCTCATTATACTAGATTCATAGAAACTGCTGCAAATTTCATAAGATATTATCGAATTAAATGATCCATAGAAATTATTTCAGAATGCCTTCATGTAATATGGTGGAAAATATTCAAAACATGGGGATATCAAATTTTTACCTGATAACCGGTTCCTGAAGGCACGCTCGCCACATGTACACCTTTGACTCCAACTAAGGGAGTTATCTACCCGCGCCTGGTGCCAGTCGATATCCGTTGAATGTGGGTGTAGACCTGCTGATATATGTATTCGAACTCGGATTTTGGGTGAAAGTTCCGATATATGATATTATTTCAAAGCAATAATAATTTTGATTCATATGTTTGACGATTACATTTTTTCCTCAACTCGAAGTTTTTCAAACTCAAAGTCAATTCATATCATATCATATAATTCCATGATTATTTTTTCTATAGACAGTCATTATTATACCTGAATTCGACGCCATATTTTAAATTTTCTTATTCATCTAGACAATCATCTTATTTTATATTTCCAATGCCATATATTTTTCTCTATTGGTATGCATCCCAATTCATATCTCAACACTTAATTTGCTTTGTCTGTAGGTGACCCTCTTGATTATTTTGTTCGACGCCATGTTTGTCTTTCTCTAGGCTGCATCACACTTATTTTTCGATACCATATTTTTTCTGTCACCTTTTTTCCAAAATACAATCATGAACGCTCGCCATCTGTTTCTTTTTCTCCTATACGGCCATCCTAATCATTTCGTTCGACTCCATGTTTTCTTCGATTTTGTGCTCTTATACTGAGATATAACGCGGAAAAAACCACCTCCTTGATCAATATTTCATTATTTCATAATCTATCTGTATCGAAAAGATAGCAGATCTCTAGGGATCCATCCTGTATGTCTATCACATTCCTTCGTTCCATCCCTTACTCATCACATATTATTTCCATCGGTTGTGTATCTGAATTTTTTTTTCTCGACCCACCTAGTATATCATTCTCTCATAACTCTTATGGCTGTCTAGCACTGTATCCAAATGACGATCTGCTTGATCAATCCATTTTATTTATGCATCGTTTTCCTTATTGGATCCAGCCCATATATGTATCATTTCGATTCATCCTGTATATTATTTTCATTCCGCATGCGAGGATGTCTCCTTATACGACAATAAAATCTATCTGCACTAGCAATTCTATGTTTTTCTCTAATCTCTCCTGTATAGACATTCTTTCGATCCATCCTGTATATTATTTTTACGATAGCTCATACGTAGAATAACCTCTGAGGGAGCGAATTGCTTCATTCATTATATAAATACCTTTTTTTCAGTAGAGAGCCATTTTAATCCAAAAATTCGTCGCCATATTGATTTTTTCTTTCTAGAAGACCATCTTATTTTATATCTTCAATGTCATGTTCGATTTTCACTATAGGTGACTTACCCAATTTATATTTCCATCAACGCCATATTTGTTTTCTCTAGGTGGTCATCTTGATTATTTTGATCGATGCCATGTTTTCGGCCCATCCTGTTCTAATACACGCTGATTTACCACTATGCGCAAAGATAGCCGTCTGCTTGACCCATTTTTACCTTATCGATTCTATTTATGCGTATTTACGTCATTTTTCAATACACCCTGCACATCATTTTCAATACACCCAGTATATAATTCTTTCGATACATTCTGTATATCAATTTTTCATATATTCCGTATATAATTTTTCGATAAATCAAACGCTGAAATCACTCTGCACTTCTGGACGCCAAATTGTTTCATTCATCCTAATGTGCCAATGATTTCTCTGCTTCATCCTGTATTTATTTTTTGTTTTCTCCCAATAACTGATAAAGTCCTTTCTATTTAAAGGTATATCACGAAAACGCGTTGGCACATCAAATAGTTTCATTCATATATTATGGAATTTGTGAGGTTACCTGCTGTGAGGGTCAACGATAAAGCGCGCGGTGAGGATTTTATTACCTGGGACATCTGCGGCCGAACCCCTCGACTTTTCATTATTATGATAGGAATGGTTCTGAACAAAGATTTCATCAGGGTGATATTTCTTCTAGGCATTAGATGTCGTAGTTTATCGTCCATTGTTGCGTCACAATACCTCATAAGTTTGGATTTTAATAGATGTAATAAATTTTATTTTAAACGCCGCGTGAGAACGTGGGATTGAAAATTTCGGGACTATGCAGTCTTTGGCTCGAAGGATATACCTCCGGTCGTTCACTACTCAGATCCTCGGCTCCTGCACCTCCGCCTGCGCCTGCACCGCCTGCACCTCCGCCTGCGCCTGCGCCTCCTGCGCCTCCTGCGCCTCCTGCGCCTCCCGCGCCTGCGCTGCCTGCGCCTGCGCCTCCGTCTCCGCGAACATAAACCCTCTACTAATAGACAGAAATGACGTCACGACACTATAGAAATCGCTGAAGAATACAACATGTGACATTTCTCGGAAATGTCATTTGTGTCAAACGCTTGTATCGTCAAAATTTTAAAACGACCAATCAATGGCTTAGAACTTTAAAATCTCCCTAGACCTTTCAAACAAATAACTTGGATGCCGCATAGCGTAAGCAATATATGATCTAAGGATAATATTGTCGATGTAGCCATAGCAACTAGTGAAGCTGTAGACTACACCATGCTGTAGACACTGCAGCGTCTATAGCTTGTCTGAAAACCACAGGGGCCATCATTAGAGCAGTTGATGCGTAACTTTCTACCGTAACACCTATGTGTGATGAAATAAGCAGCAATCAGTGCCTTCAGACTGAGCTAGATGGTTAACTTTGGAGCAAGAAATTGGATTCAAGATAACCATATTTCGAAAAACATTTCCCTACAAATGATGTTTGAACTGACAGCCATCATGCCAATTAGATTTGTATTCGAAATGTACTTTGAGGTGGTAATATACCACCGAATCTGCACAGAGAACAGATCTCAACTGGAAATAATAGAGATATGTGTCTAGGATTACCTCGAGAGAGGAACCTGAGGAGCAGAAATCAAATCCTATCAGATAGCCAAGCAGCACTCAAAGCTCTGAAGTCATACACTAGTGAGTCTAAGCTGACCAACCAGGTCACTTCGTTGTAGGTTCCAGGTCACAAGGGAGTTGAAGGTAACAAGGATGCAGACTGCCTCGCCAAAGAAAGGAAAAACATACAATTTTCCGGCCCAGAACACTCTCTTTCTCCAAAGCCCACTTGACGCTGGGAAACATATGAAATCGAATCCCACTGGAATTAATTGCCAAGAAAATGACAATCTGAAAGGCTAGTGAGTCTATCGCCAAGAAGACCTAAACAGCTCCTTGGATTGAAAAAGAAATACCATAAACTTGAAGCAGGACTTCTCAGTGGAGACTGCCCTCCGAGGTATCAGAAAATGATAGTTGCTACGAGATTTTCGCTGAAACCGCAGAACACCTGCTTTATCAATGCCCAGTTTTTTCTAAGAGACTGAAGTTTCTAGTAGTGGCATTTTCATTGCTTTTTGATTTCAGGAGAGTGACTGGACTGAATCTATACGAACCCTAGGAATCCCAAGCCTCGAATAGAAAGTGTCATACACGAAATATCCAATCTGACACATGAATACATCTTTTAGACATTCCATAGGCGGCTTTCGCGATCAAATTTTGCAGGTAAACCGTGACATTCGTTGATTATTTCGTTTCTCGAATTTTCACGTCAAACGAATGGTTCGAATGTGTGAATGAATCGTTCTATAAGTTTCAATCCAACGGTCCGACAAAAGTTTCATCAAACCAATCAAGTATTGAGACTGTGCTCAACTTGCTGAAATAAAATTATTTGATCTTCTTTTACAGTCTTTTAAAGATCTATATTTTTGAGCAGTCGATGTATTATCGATAGGTTTGTTCTGTTTCCAGAATCGTTTTCAGATTGAAAAATCAAAACAAGAAATATATCGTTATGACGCCAGGGCCCTCACTCTTAAGATACAATGAGCCATAAGGCCTAAGTGTCATCGGAGACTTCGGTCAGACGAGCCTACGTAGGGGGTGGAGTGTTTAGTGGGTAAACCTGACTGAGATCAGGGATTCCCACACTATCATATGGGGGATCAGACCCATATGGTGTCCCTTAAGGATTTCAATCACCTCCGACACTTACAATTCAATTATATTATTCTTCTAAAAAGTTTCATCCATAGTCTACATATTATTCTTCTAAAAAATGTCATCCATAGTCTTCATCTTTCATATGAATAACTCAATAACAATAAATATATAATATAAATATAAATTCAGAATTATACAGGGTCGCTGATATGTATGGAAACGGTCGATTATTTTCTAAAGTAAGATAGCTAGCGAAAAATGTTAGGATACAAAAGTTGTAGGGTTTTTCAAAATCCATTAAGCTAATGAAAAATTAAGTATACAGAATGAGTCAAAAAGTCAGGACGAAACAAAGTTGCTTTTTCTCTAATGGGACGCCCTGTATATTATTCCACATTTCAATTCTGCTCGAAATTCTGAACAGAATTGATATAGCACATCATTTCCTAAATTCAACTGTTTTCGAGATATCGAATTTTGAAAATAACTTATAATAAATTATCCAAAAATGTTAGTCCATTAAGTTCATAGTCCATCAAGTTACCTTTGAAAGTTTCCAGCTCCATAACAACGCCGCGTCGTTCTTTTGTCTAACAGTGATGATCTTGACAACACATGTCAAAAATACATTTAGTGTAAATAAGTTTCGCGCAAAAATGGCACGTTTAACTAATACTGAGCGTATTGAAATTTTAATGATCATAGGATTCGGTGATAGAAGACGAAGTTGTGACCAAGTAGTGAATATTTTTAATGAATTGCATCCAAATCGGGAACCAATTTCTAAATCAACAGTTTCAAAAACATTGCAGCGTTTTCATGAAACTGGAGATGTCAAAGATCGACCAAAAAGTGGAAGACCAGTAAGCGTTACAAATGAAGAAAATGCTTTGAATGTCATGTTAGATGTGGTGGAAAATCCAATAAATTCGGCACAACAGAGGGCTTTGAATCATAACATGAGTCGATATTCCATTCAAAAAATTTGCAAACTGCAAAAATTCCATCCATATAAAATTCATTTGGTACAAGAATTGAGTGAAGACGATTTTGATCGTAGAATCGAGTTCTGTGAAGTTATTATGGATAAATTAAGCGAAAATGTCAACTTTGTCAACCACATATTGTTTTCTGACGAATCTACATTTTGTTTAAACGGGCACGTGAATCGACACAACTGTAGGTATTGGTCAGACCAAAATCCACATTGGATGGAGGAAGTTCACACTCAACGGCCACAAAAAGTAAATGTCTGGTGTGGCATTATTGGTGAACACGTCATAGGACCCTATTTTATAAACTGAAATTTGAACTCTGAACGATATTTATCACTTTTACAACAGCATATTATTCCAGAGCTTAGACGATTATTCCCGAATAATAACAATCCCAATTTGCCGGCAGAACAAATATGGTTTCAACAAGATGGGGCTCCTCCACATTTTGGACGTATGGTACGGGCATATCTAGATGAAACTTTTCCTAATAAATGGATTGGAAAAATAGGCCGCCAAATATCGAAGAGTTGCAAGAAAGAATAAGGCATGAAATTTCTACCATTCCTCCTCACATGATTTTAGATTCACTACAAAATTTTGTTCAGCGAGTTCATTACTGTCAGGAGGTAAATGGTAAACACTTTGAGCACCTTATTAAATAGAATTTCAAAGAAAAATTTGTTGTTTATTAAAACTTGTTTTTTCTCTTTTCCTCCTGTCTTAACTATTGTTTTTATAAAATTTTAAATATCCTGGACATTCATCAAAAAATACATTTTATTGTTTTAATTGCATTTTAATCAACCCTGAACAATTATGCTTTTTTTATTTTCTGTAAAAAATTATAATTAAATTGTAATCATAATATCCACATACTCCACCTTTTGTGACTTTCATAATAAATATGCATCATTTCGTGCTTTTTCTTTAATAAATTTGAGAGTAGTAAAAAGTTATTTTCAAAATTCGATATCTCGAAATCGGTTGAATTTAGGAAATGAAGCGCTTCATCAATTTTGTTCAGAATTTCGAGCAGAATTGAAATGTGGAATAATATACAGGGCGTCCCATTAGAGAAAAAGCAACTTTGTTTCGTCCTGACTTTTTGACTCATCCTGTATACTTAATTTTTCATTAGTTTAATGGATTTTGAAAAACCCTACAACTTTTGTATCCTAACATTTTTCGCTAGCTATCTTACTTTAGGAAATAATCGACCGTTTCCATACATATCAGCGACCCTGTATAAGATATATTTAGGTCCTCAAAGATCAGCTCTTCCTACTCATAGGTGAGACCAAATTCCTTTGTTTGGCTTCATTTTCTTGGAAATTTCAGAAAAGTATCATTGCATGCGCTGGAAATGGTTACAACCAATGCAAGTGAAAAATTTCGATACGGGCGAAAATTTATAGATCCTGATATATTTCTTCGTGAAAGTTTATTCCTCATTGGCACCCATCAGTATTACTACTATATTCCATTATAATACGAAGTAGCAGAAAAGTTATTTCAAATCTCATCCGCATAAAATAAAATTTCCCGAGTTGGAGTTTGTCTAACTATAAAATTCCATCTAATATTGAACTTCCTGTCGGTGGAGTAGTCGCTCAACGAATCGAATAGGGTTGTGATATCTCGATGGTAATAGGAAAGTTTTCAATAAAAAACAATCCTGCAATATAATGTCTAATATAATATGGAAAATTCATTTGAAAACGACTCCATGTCAAGACGTTAGGTACAACTGGGCCAGTCAACTACGTATGTTTTTTGACTCAATCAACTGCGTAGATCTATATAACCAGTTAGATCCATGGCTACTCAAAAGAAACACGCAATATCTCTTGGATAAATATAAACAATTCTGCTATGAGTCAGATCTGAACAAATACGCCACTTCCAGATACTCTCTCTTCAGGGGGATCATATCAAATAGTGCCCATTGCACATCAAACTACCTGTCCTTTAATTGTTCCATACATACAATTAGAACTATTGCACAACTACGACTTTCGTATGCGAAAGAATTGAGAATAACCCATAAAAATATTCACTATCATGTCAATCTAACTGAATTATGTACGCTTTGTAATCTACAATTACCCCAGACACTGGAACATCTATTCTTCACTTGCCCCATCTCAAATTCTCTGAAACCTGAATGTCGCTTCCTACAAAATATGACCTCATTGAAAGATACTCTCACCAACATCACTCTGACCGAGGCCAAAATTATTTGTCAATTCACGAGGGAAGTTATGAGACTACGATCTTTTATAATCAATGAATAGATTAAAGCAATACTGATTTTTTCGTTTTGTTGTTTTTGTGTGCTTTATGGATACGATCAACACACTGTTGTATTACATTTTTAATTGTTTAAGTTATGAGTTTAAGCTAGATATGCTCGATGGTATGAGCTTTTTTTTTTTTTTTTTTTTTTTTCTCTTCTTCCCAGATGAAGTACTATTTTAATTTATCTTTTTTAGGAACACTGAACATTACCAAACTCTTGTTATACATTATATTTGTTGTAAGAAACAATAAATGAAATGAATGAATGAAATTAGCTATTTATGTACCAAGTGCGTTATATAGATCCTAACGCCCGTTGGTGAGCTTCTATGCAATTGCCATGGAAACATTGAAGAGGTTGCTAAGGGTTGTTTATTTAATAAAACGACGCTGCATTTTTGTAAGAATTGACAAGCTTGTTAGTGGAGGAAACTAAAAACTGTTGTGTTCATAATAATTATGGAGATCCAACAGAATGTGACGCTCAAAGCTGAAAAAGCGTTAGGAAATTTACTGCCTGTGAAATCCAAAAACTTATACGAGAAGGAGTATGACCATTTTCTGAAATGGAAAGATGAAAACAGAGTGAATACCGTAAATGAAACTGTCTTAATGGCATACTTCCAGGAACTGGTGAGTTTATCTCATGAAAAATATTAATATTTTTTATTTATTTTACATTATTTCAGTCTGAACAATACAGTGCAAATAGTCTATGGACCAAATACTCACAGCTGAAATCAACATTGATTGTTAAAGAAAACACTAATATATCAGCATTCAGTCAACTGATGGCATTTCTAAAAGTTAATTCAAAAGGATACATTCCTAAAAAATCAAAGGTGTTGGAAGGTGGACAAGTATTACTTTTCATAAGAAAAGCTCCAGATGATACATTTCTGCTACATAAAGTTGTTCTGGTAATGGGCGTATTTGGAGGCTTAAGACGTGATGAAATGGTCAAGAATATACAACAAACGAAAATATAACGCAGAAACCAAAAAATATTTGAAGAATCGAATACTTATTTCAGTGGGAACACCATAGATTGTTGTCACAATGATGGAAATAAGACCTGGTGGCGCTACTCTTCAATTGTTTCAGCAGACAAATCCTTGATTTGGAACAATTGAATTTCAGCTCATTACGTGGGGTTCTCATGTACAACAATAGAAGACGATACTGTCAAAATATATTTAAAAAATTTTCTTTCAATCATGTTCAATACATATTCGCATCAAACTCATTGGAAAATGGCTACATGAAATTGTTAGAAACGATTAGAAGTAATTCAGAATCAAATATTCATATTTTCGTATTGACACCTGCAGTAACCTGTAAATTTGGTTGAAATCGCGGCTTCACTTAGCGAGATTCACCCACGCCATGTCACGTTATACACGTTTTATCGAAGTAGGCGAAATCAAGAGATTTGGGACATGTCACAGGATAGGAAGTGATTTCATCAGTCTATCTATCCACCTCTGTTGTCACTATGCTACCACGCATCTTCTCTACCTCATTTGGTTCATTTTAATCACCTTTCAATATTATTACAGGCTCAGGCAAATATCAAATAATGATATGCAGTTGGAGCAACATGGAATTGAACAAGTAGAGGATGATTTATAAAGAAAACATGATGAAAGATCTACACTTGGATGATGATTAACATGATTATGTGATGGATCTTGGAGAGTTCCACTGTATGTACAAAAACCAACAACAACCTATGACACAAAACAATGTTCCTGATAATGATATGAAGTTTTGGGTGCTTCTGGTGTTGGAAAAATGGAAAACTAATTTATCATTTGCTTGCTTGACAGTACTATTTGGATTCAGTGATTCAACGTGTTCTAGAATGTTTTATTTTTGCATTTTTTATGAGTTGTAGTATTTCTCAGTCTGAAGGGAATGTATTCCACATTTTTATTTCATTTACCAATGATTAAAAGAATTGAAAACTAATTTGTAAATATTGTATCTCATTTCCCAAATTATTTCATTAGGAAAAATATATGGCGTGCTAAAGGAAGCCATTTACTCTTGTTCACCCAATAAAATCATAGATTTTTTAAATAATTCATTTGTTTTTTTTTATCAAATTTCCCCAAAATGATGAATCTATATAACTTCCAGGTAGTTTCTGCACTTCAATTTGTTCTAATATGTCTATTCGATCACCATACCTATATTCTAGGTTCCTGAAAATGAAAACAAACCAACACAGAAAAGGAATCTGATAAGTCAAAAAGGTGAAGTTTATATGCTTCCAGGTGAAGTAGCCAATAAACCTTTTTAAAATTGAATTATTCAACATCATCAATAAATCTGCTTAACAGCAACATTTAAAATAAACCCATCTCATCCAAACTACGCAACACTAATTACGTGGCACCCCGAAATTTTGCCCTTGTTGAAATTTGAATAACTTTCTTCTGCTTTGAACAATTCGAATTATGTTTGCGCTGTTCGCTAGCTCAGTCCTTCAGCTATGATCTCGTACTTATTTGTTACATGATATTTTTTCCATAAAATTGCTACAAGGTGTTTTTTGAAACTGTGCAAAATTTCGGAATTTTCAAAAGGATGCCAGATGAAGAAAAACAGTTTTTTCCAACTTTAACAGCAGAGCCATAAAGGGGATCTCATTAACTTGAGCCATCTCCAGAATTGTCTTCTTATTTCTTTTATTTACAGAGTGACTTCAAAATATCATTTTTTTTGTATTGCAGTCATAACTTTTTTCCTCTTCAACCGATTTTCAAAATCTCAGGATCATTTTGAAGCTGAAACGTTAGATCAACAGACATGAAGGTTAGAATTGACTGAAAATAAATATTAAAGATTAAGGGTTTCTGCAAAGGTGACACAAATCTAAATACCTCTCGAAATCCCGATTAAAAAAGAAAAATATCCAACACGTTGTTTGATCGAAAAGAAAATATCACCACCAAAAAGACTGTAAAAAATTTTTTGTTTCCCTCCCCCCTCCAAATTTTTTTGGGGGTAAAATTTTTGCTGGTCAAACGGTTAGATATGTCGGTAAACATATTTCAACTGACCCCCATATCGGGATCGGAGATTTGAAAAAAAAAATTATTCCTCCCCCCCTTCATTCCTTGGGGTACTTTGGGTACGGATGAAGGGGAAGGAGATTTTTGTGATATTTTTACATATTATTCTCGTAAGTTTCGTACAAAACTACTAAGAATCGCCCAAACTTGGGTACTCCAATTATCATAGTTTGATGTACAGTGCGAAAAAAAGTTCTCTTTCAGAATCGAAACAAGCGGTACCCATAGCTGTTTTCAGAGGAAAAAGTTGATCAAAGAGATGAAAACAATTTTTTCATAGGCGTACGTATAAATTGTTTTTGGGGGTCTAAAAAATTAAATTCTATGGAAAAAATCCAAAACATGATGTAAGACTTTGTATTGTATTGAGAAGGTTACCCTGAAATTTTGTTGTTTTCAGATTTTTTTTTTATTTTTAATTCTTTTATGAAATCAATTATATCTCCAGGAAAGAAAGACCTACGAATAGTTTTTTCTGTCCTGATCTTTATTTTCACGAGAATGTAATTTTCAACCTGTCTTGTCAGTCAATCATTATGATTCTTGTTACGTTGGTTAAGGACCATGCATTTTTTTAGGCTGATTTTTTTTTTTAGAACATGGAGTTTCAATCCGGTGTTCTCACGCATAATTTTTGACGAATGAAAGAATGAAAAAAATGATCGGGACGTATCCAGAATGAAATATCCTTCCGAAAACAAGTTGATTTTCATTTAATTCCTCTCCCAGTCGGGATTTACAAAGTGTTTCAGATTTGGGTCACCTTTGAGGAAACCCTCGATCTTGAATGTTCATCTTGAGTTGATTCTGATCTTTAAATCTTCTCATATGAGGTTTCAGCTTCAAAATGAGCCTGAGATTTTGAAAATCGGTTGAAGAGGAAAAAAGTTATGAGTGCAAAACCAAAAAATTGATTTTTTGAGATCACTCTGTAAATAGAAGTGATGAGAAGACAATTTTGGAAATGGCCAAACGTAATGAGATAATCTTTATGCCTCTGCTGTTAAAATTGTAAAACAAAACTGTTTTTCTTCATTTGGGATCCTTTTGAAAATTTCGAAATTTTGCACAGTTCCAAAAAACATCCTGTAGCAATTTTATGGAGATAACCGCATATATCGAAGGAGTACGAGATTAATGCTGAACTACTGAGCTAGCGAACAGTGCAAACAGAATTCGAATTGTTCAAAGCAGAAAAACGTTATTCGAATTGTAACAGGGGCAAAATTTCGGGGTGCGACGTAATTAGTGTTGCGTAGTTTAGTTTCATGGTAATTTTATGTGAGAATAGTGGAGGATCTCATACACAAAACTTTTTATGATTTCTTCATTGAGGCCATCAGTTCCACTCAAAAATAATGGTGTGATTGCTGAAACACGTTCACCCCACATAATATCCGAAATTGATATTTCGATCACACAAGCATTTTAACAAGAATTTCAGGGACAGAGAACTGAAAAACTTCGAATAAAAACCGAAATTGATACCTGGACTCACCTGGACTTTGGTGGCATTTAACAAGAATCCAGTGACAATAAAAACTGGAACGTCGATAACAAACCCTAATTTAATCCAGTGACAATAAAAACTGAAACGTCGATAACAAACCCTAATTTATTACATTTATTACATTTATTACACCAATAAGTTTCACTGTTATTCTGAATTCAGACTTACTCAAATTGACAAAAAGATTAATATCGTGGAAAACACTTAGGTAGGTATATAGGTAAGTAGTATTCAGCACTCAATACAACTGGAATATCCCATAATAAAATTTACAAGCAATTTTGTTAGGAATGTTAAGTAAATATTTGAATTTGAAAGAATTGATGCAGTAGGAATCATATCAATCAAAGCTTGTTAAATAGGATAGGTATATATTCCAGCCTGCTTCTAAGAAAGGAAGCCATACATAGTTCATGTTATTGCAAATTAAAGGATGACAAATAGAAGGGAAAGCAGTTCACTATTACTATAAAAGACTTACTTGAAAAATTGTAGGAACAGTGCCCCTCTTCAAGGTATATTTTCCCATTTTGATGAATTTCAATAAAGTAATCTCAAATTGGTTAGCACAAATGCCAGAATATCCATCAATCTTCTCTGGTTGTTCCAATGCTAGAATGAATGAATTCATATCATCATCAGAAAGATTCTAACAATGTATTGACTTACCAATGCTTTCCAGAATTGAAGTCAACCATTTCTCTGGTGGAAAGAAAGTCACTGGGAATTTCGAGTAGGTATATAAATAAGTCTCATTACTTCTTTTGGAAGTACAAAACAAAACGAATATTCCATCATCATCAATAATTATTCAATTAGTAATTGGATCTCACTGCACACATGTCTGGAGCATTTTCAATAGATCTTTGTACGTCTATCCCAAAAACTAGGTACTTCCTCTGTAGTCGGGAAGAGGTTGTAGGAATTGGGAACGGGAACTCTGTGACGGGGACACTGACAGGAACAGTAGCAGAAAACTGACAGCACAAATACGTTGACACACTTTCGCGAAAATAAAATGGGTTGAAAGAAACAAGAAATGTTGATAAAATATCTAAAAGTGAATTTTTTTTTACTTTAAAGTGATATGCTGATGTGACATGTCCACCCTAACCTACAAAATATAAGATCAATCAAAAAATGACATAAAATGCGTTATTCATCTGTTAAGCCTGGTAGTCAGCGCCCAACTATCATACGCTGAACTTGGTCATTCGGCAGACATTATAGTGCACGGAAGACTAGATTGTTTCCATTTAGCTGACTTTGCCTTTAGACAATATAAGCCCGAAACTATATACTTCACAATTCGAGACATTGTCAGCCACTTTCAAACAAAGGCAACATGATTGTTTCTCTTTCCGTTTATAATCCAAGAATAATCCATCGATGAAAATATAATTCTCATATGAGTGTCGGCCCCTTCTGGATCATTTCCTGGTTGGTGCACCAGCATTTTAATTCATTACCCGTTCGAACTAACTCGGAGCTGGAAGTGGATCGATGTGAAGCGGATTGGGGAAAAAACTCCAGGAATTCCCGATAGATTTCAGTGGCTTCGTTTTTGTGATTAAAATTCCTGATACGTTTCTCGTAGTGATAGAGATTATCATGTAAAAAAACGTCGTCGGCTCAAGGGATTTTCAAATCGTTTTTCTGTTCTCTTTTACGAGTTCAACTTTCTTGTGTTCTGTCCCTGAGTTTGAAGACCAGAACGACAATTCTTTTTCTCATTGGACTCGAGATAGGTCACTATACTATATGTTTGAAGTGATGAAGAAAGCAATCAACATCAAGCTCATCCAATATCTGGTATCAACAAGTTATTTGCTTGTTTACGTGACCTATACATGGTGTTCCCAAACTGTGGTGGAAATTAAAACGAAAGATTTCCCTGGTAGTTGACGAAAAACGGACAACAGTTCTGACTATGAATACGAGAGTGTTCCATAATAGCTGGGACAGCTGAGAAAAAATTGGAGAATAAGTTCACCTCAGGGTCAGACCAAATACCATCATTTCTCTTGAAAGACTGCTTAAGAGTATTAGTTCACCCTCTACAAATTCTTTATAATTTAATTTTGAAAACATCAGTTTTCCAGAAATTTGGAAAATTGCCAAAGTTTGCCCAATCCATAAAAGTCAAGCTCGTAATGCCATTAATAATTATAGACCCATATCAATCCTGTACAACTTTGCGAAGATCCTGCAGACCATCTTGTACAGTCGCATCTATCTGTCCACCAAACATATTATATCTGAATACCAACATGGTTTTATGAATTCTAGATACACCGTTAGTAACCTGGCTGTTTTTGATCAATATTTGTGTGAGCCTCTAGATCATAGGGGGCAGGTCGATGTGGTGTACACAGATTTTTCTAAGGCTTTCGATAAGATCAGTCATAACATACTTATTCACAAAATTTCAATAATGGGCTTTAATTAATAGAATCATACCTGCATCAACGCATACAGTATGTTCATTACAATGGTTTTTATTCAAACATCTATTTTGCAACTAGCGGAGTACCTCAAGGGTTCAATCTTGGTCCTTTATTATTTTTGCTATTTATTAATGACTTGTGCAACCTATTGGAGTGCAATAGGTTGATGTTTGCAGACGATTTGAAATTATACGCAACTATAACCAGTTTAGATGACTGTATGATATTGCAAAATCAAATTGATATTTTACACACATGGTGTCTTGAAAATTGCTTGCATTTGAACATATCTAAATGTAAAATCTTAACATTCAGCCGCAAACTCAATACATTACAATTTCCCTACAGCATGGATAATGTCATATTGGAAAAAGTGATACCATTAAGGATTTAGGTGTCTATTTTGATCAGCAACTCACATTCACTCATCATATAAATGTTATTGTCAGCTCAGCATATCGATCATATGGCTTCATCATGAGAAACTGTAAGAATTTCAATAATATCTTATCGTTGACCTCTCTATATTTCAGTTTAGTCAGATCTAAACTGGAATATGGGTCCATAATATGGAATCCTATATATCTTCAATACTCATCTGCTATCGATAAAGTTCAAAAGAAATTTTTAAAATTCCTGAGCTTCAAAATCAACGGTATTTATCCACCAAGAGGCTGTAATTATCATGATTTGTTACATAGATTTGATTTTGTATCATTAGAAAAATGTAGAAAACAGGCTTCTGTTTTATATTTGTATAAATTATTCAATGGTAAAATTGACTGTCCCGCGTTACTGTCACAAATTGATATCTTTGTTCCAAGAATAACATCTAGACACAACACTACTTTCTTATGCAAAAGAGCTCAAACAAATTTGATGTTAAAGGCACCAACAAATTTTATGTGCAGTAATGCAAACAAACTTTCTAATGTTTGTGACTTATTTTCTTGCAGTGTTTGTGAACTCAAGAATAAATCTCGTGCGCATCTTTGAATTTTTGTTTATTTTTTTTATTATTCATTTTTTTATTCAAGTTGGGATTCTGATTGTCATACATTCATATTTAGAAATAAGTGCTACTAATTAATCTTGTATTGTGATTTGTAAAATTGCTCTGTAAATGGGAAACTGTTGGGCAATAAACGCTATTATTATTATTATAGGAAATAATGTTTTCTTTCACCACATATACTTTTATCTTCAATCGATTCATTTTTGTCGGTTCCATTCGATGAAAAAAATATATACTAACAAACATTTTCCTATCTAATACCATGCAGAACATTGAATTATATCCACTCGTAGTCAACGGATTGATTCAATGAATTTATACTGAATGTGAATGTTTCTCTCCTCTAACACGCGATCTGCAGACCGGTTTCGGGCTTATCAGTCTTCAACAGAGCAGAGTAGTTACCGAGAAGAGATCCTGAGATGTCCTTTCTAAGTGATTCCCGACTGAATGAATACGCTACTCAAGAGCAACTTGAAAACAGCATCACCATCCGGAGAAGGGACGGAACGCATAAAAAGCTAGCAATGTTACAAATGAGAAGATTCGTTTGCTACGAGTGGATATAAATTGATGTTTCACTCGTGATTGGATTCATCTCATAAGTATGTTTTTTAGTTCATAGTAGAGGGTTTATGTTCGTGGAGCCGGAGCATGTGGACGGTGGACGGGTGGTGGACGGTGGACGGGTGGCGGAGGTGGACGGGAGGTGGACGGATCATGTGGACGGTGGACGGATCATGTGGACGGTGGACGGATCATGTGGACGGTGGACGGATCATGTGGACGGTGGACGGATCATGTGGACGGTGGACGGATCATGTGGACGGTGGACGGATCATGTGGACGGATGTGGACGGTGGACGGATCATGTGGACGGTGGACGGATCATGTGGACGGTGGACGGATCATGTGGACGGTGGACTGGAGGTGGGCGGGAGGTGGACGGGAGGTGGACGGATCATGTGGACGGTAGACGGATCATGTGGACGGTGGACGGATCATGCGGACGGTGGACGGATCATGTGGACGGTGGACGGATCAGGTGGACGGTGGACGGGAGGTGGGCGGGAGGTGGACGGGAGGTGGACGGGAGGTGGACGGGAGGTGGACGGATCAGGTGGACGGTGGACGGGTGGAGACAGTGCAGGTGGCGGCGGCGGCGGTGGTGGTGGCGGTGGTGGTGGCGGTGGCGGAGGCGGCGGTGGCGGCGGAGGTGCAGGAGTGAACGACCGGAGGTATATCCTTCGAGCCAAAGACTGCATAGTCCCGAAATTTTCAATCCCACGTTCTCACGCGGCGTTTAAAATAAAATTTATTACATCTATTAAAATCCAAACTTATGAGGTATTGTGACGCAACAATGGACGATAAACTACGACATCTAATGCCTAGAAGAAGAAGAAGAAGAAGAAGACAGTCGAAATGGGCCTCCTTTCAAATAAATTTCATCCTAATAAAATCTTTTTCGTTCAAAACTATTCTCACCATAATAATAAAAATTCGATGGTTCTGGTGTCCCAGGTAATAAAAAACGCCAGTGCGGGCTTTATCGTTGACCCTCCCAATGGGTAATCTCATGAATTTAATAATTTATTTTAAGCAGATGAAAATAAATTTATTCATTCGAAAGCTTTAAATAGTGAGGACTCTATCAGTTGTTGGGAGAAAACAAAAAATAAATACAGGATGAACCAGAGAAAACATTGGTACATTATAGGATGAATGAAACAATTTGCCGTCCAGAAGTGCAGAGTGATTTCAGCGTTTGATTTATCGAAAAATTATATACGGAATATATAAAAAATTGATATACAGAATGTATCGAAAGAATTATATACTGGGTGTATTGAAAATGATGTGCAGGGTGTATTGAAAAATTACGTAAAAACACGCATAAATAGAATCGATAAGGGAAAAATGGGTCGAGCAGACGGCTATCTTTGCTCATAGTGGTAAAACAACGTGTATTAGAACAGGATGGGCCGAAAACATGGCATCGATCAAAATAATCAAGATGACCGCCTAGAGAAAACAAATATGGCGTTGATGGAAATATAAATTGGGTAAGTCTCCTATAGAGAAAATCGAACAAGCCATTGAAGATATGAAATAAGATGGTTTTCTAGAAAGAAAAAATCAATATGGTGTCGAATTTTTGGATTAAAATGGCCCTCTACTGAAAATACAAAGGATATGTATATAATGAATGAAGCAATTCGCTCCCTCAGAGGTTATATATGGGGTTATTCTACTATGGAGCGTGTAAATGAAAAAATAAAGCAATGTATAAATATATAGAATTTTATTTCATTCGAATCTTCTTCTGGATTTCCCCGAGATACGGTATTTTTGTAATCTCCCTAGGTTTTTACTGATAATTAATAAAATAATTAGGACCGTACTGCATAGAACAAAACAAAGATTGATTATATGTCCTTTGCACATGTCGTTGTTTCATTACTGGTATACATCGAATAAAACTTAATTCGGTAGCGATTATAATTGATACATTCAGCTATATAATAATCTGAAAGCTATCTATATAACACAATCTTCATTGAAAAGTGGAATAACTGATTGAATTTCGAAAATGCCCCATAGGTTTTCGAGCTCCATTTCTGGTATATACTTACGCTAAATAGGTAATAAATCGGGTACCATTTCTAGTTTTTATAATCATCTATCAGAGCAATCTAATAATTATAGCGCCATCTACACTGAAATGTGAAAATAATTATTGGTATCGGTTTATCTTTGGAAATAATAATGAGTCGAGTAATTTCAAACTTTTGTGATCGAATGAATCGAGCAGTTATATACTAATTATTCATCGATACGAAATAAAGTACAATAATGCGCAATATCTTTGACATATTATGAAATAAAGTATATCATATATTATTTATATTTTGGTATATTATTTGATGATTTTCAAACAACACGCAACACGTTTTGCCGAAATTAATGAAATATCTGTCTGATTGGAAAAATAATCGAATGAAATGGCAAGTAGGAGATCGCGAGATAATATATTGAAGGTTAGTTCGTAGTTGGATGAAGCTCTCATATTACAGATGTTTGTACTAAGTCGGTGAGGTAGAATTAGATTTTATTCATCTACCCATCAGTAAAGAATTAATCAAAGAGTTGCGTGTAATCAACTACCGACGACAATATATGAAAATATTTCGATCTATTCGACAGCAGCTTTGAAATTCCTTCCTGATCCTTCCTCTCTCTTTTTATCTCCAGTAAATCATTTTTAGTCATTGTAAAATATATTCAATACATCAGTTGAGATGAGCAATAACACATCATTCCTTGAAGAGGGCTATAGATAAATGATGATATGAATTCACAAATAATGGGGAATATAATATTTCAAATGATAATGAGATTATAACTAATCCGCTCTTACCACACTACCTACCTCTCCATTATACGGCCATTCGAAACGATTGAATGGGGGATTCATACCTGAGGACTAATAACATTTTAAGGTGCTTCTGGGTGTCTGCCGCAAAATTCGGACAAAAGACACGAAAAGTCTTTCACATTGCTCACCCCCCGAGTATAAATATACCGCAAAAGGATTCTCTCAACCGTTTATCAAACACGCAATTTGTTCGACAATAGAGGCACTGAATGAGCTCTTTTAGAAATTGACGATGGCTGAATATTTATATAAAAACTTTGGATAATAATTTATTTATTCGTGGACAGGTGTCCTATCAATTCTCATCTAATGGGGTATCCACATTCATTCCGTTTTAGAGAGAAAAATAACTTCGCAGCATAGATCACAGGGAAAAACCTCTAAATGTAGCTCGTTATCGCCACTCGCAAATCATTGTCATTGTCCAGATCTCCTTTCTTCTCGTTGATATTGCTAGAAGATTTCGGTTTCTCAATTCAGCACTATACCTGTGTAAGATTTCAATGAAGGCTAATAAACTCTCGAAGGGTATCCTTTATATACACATGTTAGAGCATACCCCCGCAGTGCGAATATTATGTCCTATGATAATTTAAGAGTCCCTGCAGGATATATAAGTGAAAAAATTCTACGATTTTCATCATAGTGTCCAACGAATCACAGCCCAGTCGAGTTGATAGTGTTTGTTGTGTTAATAACGCGAGTTAATCACCACGTGAGCAGAACCTGAACTTTTATTTTATCACAGATCGAGGGTGAGTACAAGATATTATGCAATTCTCAAAGTTTTCTGATACATGCTGAAATATATAGGGGATTTGGCGGAGCGTTCGAAATAGGCAGGCACCGAACTACTCTTTCGACATTTTATAAGCAGAACAAAATTTCATTGAACATTTTCTACATGGCTCTATTTTATAAATGCGTGCAACGCAATTGAAATCTAATTACGATAATAAAGTCATCAAGTGACAATAATTCGAAGTAAGATTGAATTATAGTTCCATATCCACTTATTTTGCGTGTGTGTGTATATATTTAAATGGAGAAATGACAAAGTAGACGAATTTGAAGCTGAGATATTTTATTGATTGCACTATTCCAATATAGATTTTTTAAATGCCCATAGGTTTTCGAGCTCCATAATACCTCAGTTTCTGGTATACTTATATTTCTACTTTGTATAATCAACTATCAGAATAATCTTAGCACTAGCGCCATCTACACTGAATGGTGGAAATAATTATCGGTATTGGTTTATCTTCGAAAATAATATACACTATATGACATCTATCGGTACAAATTGTTGGATGAGGGTAATGGAAACATGAAGAAAAGAGAAGAAAGCTGCTCTTCACGGGACGTCAAACTTCCAAATCTGTTCATGTGATTAAAATAAACTAGAAATTTTATGCGGCATCTCGCGGTTGGGGGTCAGGTATTTTCTAACCACAAGACGATTTCATTTGAAAATCATCAACTGGTAGATGCGATTGAACCTGTAATATAGTAGCAGACAAACTAATGAACAGAGATTTTGCGTGTGCTACAACGTTGCTTGTATCACAACTTTTGTGATTTGTGGTCCTTTATTGATTCGAAAGAGATTCTAATACCTATCCGACAACAATAATATACTTAACATCTCCCGTTGAAATAAAAATAACTACATAATTACAAAGTACTTTGATAGATAATGCCGATATACCTCAATAAAGTTACGATACATTTCATTTCTTTGGTATTTTCAATACTCGTAGGTGACGATGTTATTGCTCTCATCCTATCGATTAATTCATTTACATCAGTCCAATTTTCCCACTCGTACACCAAGTTTTCTGGAATTTTATCCGCATTATTCGTACTAATTCGTTTTGATGGAAATCCTCTTCCGGTATCAATCTGCCCTGGCCCCTTTCTGTTACGGTTTGGTGGAAATAATAACGAAATAACGAATCTATACTTCCAAGATGAATTGGCGTTTGTAGAATTCCTCTGGTCATATTTCTTTTTATGCGCACTACGCATAATTAATATTTTCTTGTATTCTCTCAAGTCTTCTTCGGTGTATTCCGCAGGTTCCTTCTTGGGCAGAAGTTGCTTCAAACCTTCTGTCAGATGAATTTTCTCATCATGGATTATTAATTTATCCTCTTCAATATTCACTGGTGTATTGCCAATATTCAATGAGACATCCTATGGGGATATGATGCAATTCATGCTCAGTGAATTCCGTCAGACCATTTCTATGAGTTTTGAGGAATTTTACGAAAGCAGTTGTTTCTGACTTCATTGTAGATGATTTAGAGTTTATTTAACTTTGCAGACTGAATGAAATTCAACAAACACATTATATTCATAGTTTTTTATTCAAATCTGATATTATTTGGGATTTACTATAATACAACAGTGCATTACTCGACAAACAATTGGAAGCTTCACAAAATCCAAATATTATTTCTTCTATACTCAAAACAGTTTGGTTAGTTTTAATCCAATGAGCTGCAGTATTCAAAAGATTATGATAGAAAGCACAAAAGTTCAATTCGTTGATCATGGTTATTCTATGTGATACCAGACACATCTCGGCACTCAAAATATCTGCAACATCCCCCTCCATCAAGTCAAATTTAACGTGATATTTGACAATATATGCCTTTTCTTCGAGATATTTTCTCTACCAGGTGAATATCCGGATTAGCAATTTTTGGAGTTCTTCTCATGCGAAATTTGGTAGTTGACGTCTGACATCTGAACACTAGCGTCGTACGTGAGGAGGCGTTAGACTCAGAGGTTAGGTGAGGCCTCGAGACGCTAGATTCAGAGGTTATGTTAGGTTAGGTTAGGCCTCGAGACTCTAGATTCAGAGGTTAGGTTAGGTTAGGCCTCGAGACTCTAGATTCAGAGGTTAGGTTAGGTTAGGTTAGGTCTCGAGACGTTAGATTCAGAGGTTAGGTTAGGTCGGAGACCTAACCTAACCTAACCTATTCTAACCTATTCTCTCAAGTCTTCTTCGGTGTATTCCGCAGGTTCCTTCTTGGGCAGAAGTTGCTTCAAACCTTCTGTCAGATGAATTTTCTCATCATGGATTATTAATTTATCCTCTTCAATATTCACTGGTGTATTGCCAATATTCAATGAGACATCCTATGGGGATATGATGCAATTCATGCTCAGTGAATTCCGTCAGACCATTTCTATGAGTTTTGAGGAATTTTACGAAAGCAGTTGTTTCTGACTCCATTGTAGATGATTCAGAGTTTATTTAACTTTGCAGACTGAATGAAATTCAACAAACACATTATATTCATAGTTTTTTATTCAAATCTGATATTATTTGGGATTTACTATAATACAACAGTGCATTACTCGACAAACAATTGGAAGCTTCACAAAATCCAAATATTATTTCTTCTATACTCAAAACAGTTTGGTTAGTTTTAATCCAATGAGCTGCAGTATTCAAAAGATTATGATAGAAAGCACAAAAGTTCAATTCGTTGATCATGGTTATTCTATGTGATACCAGACACATCTCGGCACTCAAAATATCTGCAACATCCCCCTCCATCAAGTCAAATTTAACGTGATATTTGACAATATATGCCTTTTCTTCGAGATATTTTCTCTACCAGGTGAATATCCGGATTAGCAATTTTTGGAGTTCTTCTCATGCGAAATTTGGTAGTTGACGTCTGACATCTGAACACTAGCGTCGTACGTGAGGAGGCGTTAGACTCAGAGGTTAGGTGAGGCCTCGAGACGCTAGATTCAGAGGTTATGTTAGGTTAGGTTAGGCCTCGAGACTCTAGATTCAGAGGTTAGGTTAGGTTAGGCCTCGAGACTCTAGATTCAGAGGTTAGGTTAGGTTAGGTTAGGTCTCGAGACGTTAGATTCAGAGGTTAGGTTAGGTCGGAGACCTAACCTAACCTAACAAACTAACGTCTCGAGACCTAACCTAACCTAACCTCTGAATCTAGGGTCTCGAGGCCTAACCTAACCTAACCTCTGAATCTAGAGTCTCGAGGCCTAACCTAACCTAACCTAACCTCTGAATCTAGCGTCTCGAGGCCTCACCTAACCTCTGAGTCTAACGCCTCCTCACGTACGACGCTAGTGTTCAGATGTCAGACGTCAACTACCAAATTTCGCATGAGAAGAACTCCAAAAATTGCTAATCCGGATATTCACCTGGTAGAGAAAATATCTCGAAGAAAAGGCATATATTGTCAAATATCACGTTAAATTTGACTTGATGGAGGGGGATGTTGCAGATATTTTGAGTGCCGAGATGTGTCTGGTATCACATAGAATAACCATGATCAACGATTTGAACTTTTGTGCTTTCTATCATAATCTTTTGAATTCTGCAGCTTATTGGATTAAAACTAACCAAACTGTTTTGAGTATAGAAGAAATAATATTTGGATTTTGTGAAGCTTCCAATTGTTTGTCGAGTAATGCACTGTTGTATTATAGTAAATCCCAAATAATATCAGATTTGAATAAAAAACTATGAATATAATGTGTTTGTTGAATTTCATTCAGTCTGCAAAGTTAAATAAACTCTGAATCATCTACAATGAAGTCAGAAACAGCTGCTTTCGTAAAATTCCTCAAAACTCATAGAAATGGTCTGACGGAATTCACTGAGCATGAATTGCATCATATCCCCATAGGATGTCTCATTGAATATTGGCAATACACCAGTGAATATTGAAGAGGATAAATTAATAATCCATGATGAGAAAATTCATCTGACAGAAGGTTTGAAGCAACTTCTGCCCAAGAAGGAACCTGCGGAATACACCGAAGAAGACTTGAGAGAATACAAGAAAATATTAATTATGCGTAGTGCGCATAAAAAGAAATATGACCAGAGGAATTCTACAAACGCCAATTCATCTTGGAAGTATAGATTCGTTATTTCGTTATTATTTCCACCAAACCGTAACAGAAAGGGGCCAGGGCAGATTGATACCGGAAGAGGATTTCCATCAAAACGAATTAGTACGAATAATGCGGATAAAATTCCAGAAAACTTGGTGTACGAGTGGGAAAATTGGACTGATGTAAATGAATTAATCGATAGGATGAGAGCAATAACATCGTCACCTACGAGTATTGAAAATACCAAAGAAATGAAATGTATCGTAACTTTATTGAGGTATATCGGCATTATCTATCAAAGTACTTTGTAATTATGTAGTTATTTTTATTTTAACGGGAGATGTTAAGTATATTATTGTTGTCGGATAGGTATTAGAATCTCTTTCGAATCAATAAAGGACCACAAATCACAAAAGTTGTGATACAAGCAACGTTGTAGCACACGCAAAATCTCTGTTCATTAGTTTGTCTGCTACTATATTACAGGTTCAATCGCATCCACCAGTTGATGATTTTCAAATGAAATCGTCTTGTGGTTAGAAAATACCTGACCCCCAACCGCGAGATGCCGCATAAAATTTCTAGTTTATTTTAATCACATGAACAGATTTGGAAGTTTGACGTCCCGTGAAGAGCAGCTTTCTTCTCTTTTCTTCATGTTTCCATTACCCTCATCCAACAATTTGTACCGATAGATGTCATATAGTGTATATTATTTTCGAAGATAAACCAATACCGATAATTATTTCCACCATTCAGTGTAGATGGCGCTAGTGCTAAGATTATTCTGATAGTTGATTATACAAAGTAGAAATATAAGTATACCAGAAACTGAGGTATTATGGAGCTCGAAAACCTATGGGCATTTAAAAAATCTATATTGGAATAGTGCAATCAATAAAATATCTCAGCTTCAAATTCGTCTACTTTGTCATTTCTCCATTCAAATATATACACACACACGCAAAATAAGTGGATATGGAACTATAATTCAATCTTACTTCGAATTATTGTCACTTGATGACTTTATTATCGTAATTAGATTTCAATTGCGTTGCACGCATTTATAAAATAGAGCCATGTAGAAAATGTTCAATGATATTTTGTTCTGCTTATAAAATGTCGAAAGAGTAGTTCGGTGCCTGCCTATTTCGAACGCTCCGCCAAATCCCCTATATATTTCAGCATGTATCAGAAAACTTTGAGAATTGCATAATATCTTGTACTCACCCTCGATCTGTGATAAAATAAAAGTTCAGGTTCTGCTCACGTGGTGATTAACTCGCGTTATTAACACAACAAACACTATCAACTCGACTGGGCTGTGATTCGTTGGACACTATGATGAAAATCGTAGAATTTTTTCACTTATATATCCTGCAGGGACTCTTAAATAATCATAGGACATAATATTCGCACTGCGGGGGTATGCTCTAACATGTGTATATAAAGGATACCCTTCGAGAGTTTATTAGCCTTCATTGAAATCTTACACAGGTATAGTGCTGAATTGAGAAACCGAAATCTTCTAGCAATATCAACGAGAAGAAAGGAGATCTGGACAATGACAATGATTTGCGAGTGGCGATAACGAGCTACATTTAGAGGTTTTTCCCTGTGATCTATGCTGCGAAGTTATTTTTCTCTCTAAAACGGAATGAATGTGGATACCCCATTAGATGAGAATTGATAGGACACCTGTCCACGAATAAATAAATTATTATCCAAAGTTTTTATACAAATATTCAGCCATCGTCAATTTCTAAAAGAGCTCATTCAGTGCCTCTATTGTCGAACAAATTGCGTGTTTGATAAACGGTTGAGAGAATCCTTTTGCGGTATATTTATACTCGGGGGGTGAGCAATGTGAAAGACTTTTCGTGTCTTTTGTCCGAATTTTGCGGCAGACACCCAGAAGCACCTTAAAATGTTATTAGTCCTCAGGTATGAATCCCCCATTCAATCGTTTCGAATGGCCGTATAATGGAGAGGTAGGTAGTGTGGTAAGAGCGGATTAGTTATAATCTCATTATCATTTGAAATATTATATTCCCCATTATTTGTGAATTCATATCATCATTTATCTATAGCCCTCTTCAAGGAATGATGTGTTATTGCTCATCTCAACTGATGTATTGAATATATTTTACAATGACTAAAAATGATTTACTGGAGATAAAAAGAGAGAGGAAGGATCAGGAAGGAATTTCAAAGCTGCTGTCGAATAGATCGAAATATTTTCATATATTGTCGTCGGTAGTTGATTACACGCAACTCTTTGATTAATTCTTTACTGATGGGTAGATGAATAAAATCTAATTCTACCTCACCGACTTAGTACAAACATCTGTAATATGAGAGCTTCATCCAACTACGAACTAACCTTCAATATATTATCTCGCGATCTCCTACTTGCCATTTCATTCGATTATTTTTCCAATCAGACAGATATTTCATTAATTTCGGCAAAACGTGTTGCGTGTTGTTTGAAAATCATCAAATAATATACCAAAATATAAATAATATATGATATACTTTATTTCATAATATGTCAAAGATATTGCGCATTATTGTACTTTATTTCGTATCGATGAATAATTAGTATATAACTGCTCGATTCATTCGATCACAAAAGTTTGAAATTACTCGACTCATTATTATTTCCAAAGATAAACCGATACCAATAATTATTTTCACATTTCAGTGTAGATGGCGCTATAATTATTAGATTGCTCTGATAGATGATTATAAAAACTAGAAATGGTACCCGATTTATTACCTATTTAGCGTAAGTATATACCAGAAATGGAGCTCGAAAACCTATGGGGCATTTTCGAAATTCAATCAGTTATTCCACTTTTCAATGAAGATTGTGTTATATAGATAGCTTTCAGATTATTATATAGCTGAATGTATCAATTATAATCGCTACCGAATTAAGTTTTATTCGATGTATACCAGTAATGAAACAACGACATGTGCAAAGGACATATAATCAATCTTTGTTTTGTTCTATGCAGTACGGTCCTAATTATTTTATTAATTATCAGTAAAAACCTAGGGAGATTACAAAAATACCGTATCTCGGGGAAATCCAGAAGAAGATTCGAATGAAATAAAATTCTATATATTTATACATTGCTTTATTTTTTCATTTACACGCTCCATAGTAGAATAACCCCATATATAACCTCTGAGGGAGCGAATTGCTTCATTCATTATATACATATCCTTTGTATTTTCAGTAGAGGGCCATTTTAATCCAAAAATTCGACACCATATTGATTTTTTCTTTCTAGAAAACCATCTTATTTCATATCTTCAATGGCTTGTTCGATTTTCTCTATAGGAGACTTACCCAATTTATATTTCCATCAACGCCATATTTGTTTTCTCTAGGCGGTCATCTTGATTATTTTGATCGATGCCATGTTTTCGGCCCATCCTGTTCTAATACACGTTGTTTTACCACTATGAGCAAAGATAGCCGTCTGCTCGACCCATTTTTCCCTTATCGATTCTATTTATGCGTGTTTTTACGTAATTTTTCAATACACCCTGCACATTATTTTCAATACACCCAGTATATAATTCTTTCGATACATTCTGTATATCAATTTTTTATATATTCCGTATATAATTTTTCGATAAATCAAACGCTGAAATCACTCTGCACTTCTGGACGGCAAATTGTTTCATTCATCCTATAATGTACCAATGTTTTCTCTGGTTCATCCTGTATTTATTTTTTGTTTTCTCCCAACAACTGATAGAGTCCTCACTATTTAAAGCTTTCGAATGAATAAATTTATTTTCATCTGCTTAAAATAAATTATTAAATTCATGAGATTACCCATTGGGAGGGTCAACGATAAAGCCCGCACTGGCGTTTTTTATTACCTGGGACACCAGAACCATCGAATTTTTATTATTATGGTGAGAATAGTTTTGAACGAAAAAGATTTTATTAGGATGAAATTTATTTGAAAGGAGGCCCATTTCGACTGTCTTCTTCTTCTTCTTCTTCTTCTAGGCATTAGATGTCGTAGTTTATCGTCCATTGTTGCGTCACAATACCTCATAAGTTTGGATTTTAATAGATGTAATAAATTTTATTTTAAACGCCGCGTGAGAACGTGGGATTGAAAATTTCGGGACTATGCAGTCTTTGGCTCGAAGGATATACCTCCGGTCGTTCACTCCTGCACCTCCGCCGCCACCGCCGCCTCCGCCACCGCCACCACCACCGCCACCACCACCGCCGCCGCCGCCACCTGCACTGTCTCCACCCGTCCACCGTCCACCTGATCCGTCCACCTCCCGTCCACCTCCCGTCCACCTCCCGTCCACCTCCCGCCCACCTCCCGTCCACCGTCCACCTGATCCGTCCACCGTCCACATGATCCGTCCACCGTCCGCATGATCCGTCCACCGTCCACATGATCCGTCTACCGTCCACATGATCCGTCCACCTCCCGTCCACCTCCCGCCCACCTCCAGTCCACCGTCCACATGATCCGTCCACCGTCCACATGATCCGTCCACCGTCCACATGATCCGTCCACCGTCCACATCCGTCCACATGATCCGTCCACCGTCCACATGATCCGTCCACCGTCCACATGATCCGTCCACCGTCCACATGATCCGTCCACCGTCCACATGATCCGTCCACCGTCCACATGATCCGTCCACCGTCCACATGATCCGTCCACCGTCCACATGATCCGTCCACCGTCCACATGATCCGTCCACCTCCCGTCCACCTCCGCCACCCGTCCACCGTCCACCACCCGTCCACCGTCCACATGCTCCGGCTCCACGAACATAAACCCTCTACTGTTCATAACTAAACTGAGTTGCTCGAAGAAAACACCACTCGTCCTGCGGACTCGTGACGTTTTCAAGCAACTCAGTTTCATATGGAATGAATCAACAGATTTATCAGTAGTAAAACCACCAGTGATTAAATATTCAGATTTTCGGAAATGTTGCTCTCTTTCTTTGGGGGAGTTGGTATCAGACTGGCAATTTTCAAACGTTTATAGGATGAATGACATTCACATTTACCTAACTTCAAATACTAATAGCGTTTTCCGACGCGTTTTCCATTGGTGAAACTGGTAGGCACTCTCACACACTTCTACCAACTTCACCTCAGTGGTTCGGAGTTTTCTGTCATGATTATTTTATGTATCCAGACGGTATCGGTAGTAGTAGTAGTAATAGTAGTAGTAGTGGAGAGGCTGGTGCCCTTTTTGCCAACCCCTGCTATACACATATCCACGCTTCCTTCACTTCAGAACCTTCGAGACCTTCTGATGAAGGCTACTATGTCCGTCCACTATAATGCAATCAATTATTTTCGTTGAAGTTTATCAACTCCGTAAGCCTCACACTCGCCGAGAAAGTGGAGTGACGTTTCGTCGTATTCTTCACACCTGCTGCAGGTGGGGTTATCTTCTACACCCATTGTCGATAGGTGTCTGTTCAGCCTGTTGTGTCCTGTTTAGTACTTCCATGAACAATTGCAGTACTTGACGATCTCTGCCTAGCAGCCAATTTGTCCTCGATTTACTCGGGCTGGCCACGAGAACTTTGGTCTTTCTGCAGCCGATGATATTCCTCCAATAATCTCTTGATGCTTTGTCGGTCCATTCTTCAAGAGCGGACATAGTCTGGCCTCTTGTTATGCCTAGTGAAACGGGTGATAAATCAATCAAGGGAATATAATTAGACAAAAAAAAAAATCAATTTTAAGGCTGGTTGTATATATTATCTAATAAATTTCAAGTGAGTACTCAATTCTTGGCCAGAGTGAGCCAGTTTGCTCAGTGGTGAGGGTATGGGTTCACAATACCAAATCAAAAAAATAAAAGGAAACGAATAAAGGGGCGCCACCCGTTCAGATACACTCTGTGACACCAAGAATATTACCCAACGGGAAGATAATGCTGATCAACGACTAAGTACCAACTATAATATTTCATTTATTAGAAAATTATAACAACCATTATCAAATACGAGCTTATATAGAAGAAAATTATATAACCACAACATATGTCGCAATCTTATCTACAATTATTAAGTTCAGTCAATAACAAAACCCCTTCATATAGCTATATGTAGTTCACACGATATGTTATATGGTATATATTGTTTATATGATATACTATCGATATAAGAGACTATTTTCTATTTTCCGGATTGAGCAATAAGAGTACCCCTAGCGATAGTGGTAGTTCAGTAAGTTCCCCAGTGAGAGAAGAAAAATTGGACAGGTATTTTCTTACCAGGCTTCAGGAGCATTTGAGTATGGTTTTTCCCTTAATATTGATATAATTTGGGTTGTATAGCTTACAGCAGCGATATAGTATTTCTACTAAATAGGTAGTCGTATACAAGAACCCTAAAATACGAACAAAAAAAAATGATGTCAAAATACTGGTCAGTACCAAACTGAAGTTTTCAGTAGAAAGTAGAAAGATATATTACCTCGGAATGTTGAGGGTTCCAATTCAAGAAAAGATCTGCTTTCACAAATGCAATGCCAGGTATCTGGATAGATTTTTGAATAGTACAATACTATGAAGAATATCAGTAGCACTGAAATATATTGACTGCATAGAAAATGGCGGTTTTTTTCCTGATATTAATACTCACAGTTCTAGTGTATAAATCCGCAATGAGCGATAATTATTTTCAACAATCGACACCCAAAATAAAGCACAACAAATTACATAACTTAGTATGAAAACTCCTATTTATGAGTCTCCAAAAATCCTCAAAATTCTCAACTTTTTGGGAACGAGGTGTGTTCTCTTGAAGAAAATTATTACACTAGCCATGGTTCTCAGGATTGCCATACCAATTGATAATATCAAGATCATTTCAGTACGAAAAATCTATTCATAAAAACCTCGTTAACAGTTTGAATATTCGGAATTGAGTTGGTAGTACTGAAAAGGTACTGACGTTCTAAAAGTAGGTGATATTATAAAAGACATACTCCTTCATATTTCATCCTTATCTGACAACAACTGATTTTTATACCAGATCGGGAAAATAAGCGCCTAGTGTCCTACGTATCGATAAACCATCAGACTCTCGTTACTGCGAAATCTTGAATACAGGCTGTCCCTCGAAAAGAAATCTGATTTCGAAGAGGAAGGCCACGGAAATAACAAAATAAATTCCTGAAAACAGATGATAGATAATGGTATTAAATCTATGATTATTATTTTTACTCTCTTGATATAATGAAATGTAACAACTCCCCCCTCACTTAGAAGAGAATTACATAGTAATTCGAATTAATATCTAGACAATCCATGCCAAGAAAACCCACATCATATACCCATACGCATATATTTGGAGTGGATATCGACCGAACGAATAAAAAAAAAAACATTCGCAATAGTTTCATATTATGTGTCTATTCATGAAAATAACAGTACACTGCCCTACGACCAAAGAACCGACAAGAGACGAAATTCAATATAATCTTGAAAATATAAGTCGAAAGAACATGGTGTGATTCACAAATATATCCGAAAATAATTAACCTACATAATACGACAATGAAAATATTTCGACGTACTGAAGCAAGGGTGAAAAGAAATGTTCCAGTTATCTGCCATTGTCATTGGTATCTGGTTTTAAGTCCTTGCAGTGCCAAACTCCGCAGGAGATTCCATCCAAATCTACTAGTTCGTAGGTCCACGGGCTCACTCGACGTTCAACAATGAAAGGCCCGACAAATTTCGGAGCAAATTTGGAAGTGAAATAATTGGCTGCATTTGATTGTGCATAATTTTTACGCCAAACACGTTGTCCGACATCATACTGAACATCTCTTCTACGGAGATTATAATTATTCCGACTTCTTTCATATGCTTTATTCAGACGTGCACGTACATCCGTAAATAATTTAGAAAATTCCAAAGATCTTTTGACTGGATCAGGATTTGTAACAGGGTCTTGATCAATGGGTTTTTCTCGATGATCAGTGCCATTGAGAATAAGCTCTCTCCCGAAGTTTGTAAAATAAGGCGTGACTCCAGTGGATTCACTTTTCGCAGTTCTAATTGCACAAGCGACTTTTTGTAAATAAAGGTCCCATGTACGGTGATTATCCTTCACATACGATGATAACATGGTTTTCAAAGTGCGATGTTGCCGCTCACAAGCGTTAGCTTGTGGGTGGTAATTCGCCACACGAACTAATTTTACTCCATACGATCTGGCCATGGAAGTGAACTCTTTTCCAATGAATTGTTTTCCATTGTCTGTGAGAATAGTATGTGGAACTCCGAATAATAAGAAAACGTGCTCTTCTAATAACTTGCAAATTATTTTAGAGTTTGCAGCGCGCATCGGTTGAAAAATACAAAACTTAGAAAAATAATCTTGTATGCTCAAGATAAACATGAAACCATTCTGAGATTTCGGCAAGGGACCGACTATGTCTATCGAAATCATTTCCCAGGGATATTTGATTTCTGGTCTTCCACACAACAAACCAGCGGGTGCTTTTTGTTCAGGCTTATTTGCTATGCATATTTGACAAGATCTTACATATTTTGAGACATCAGCCTTTAGCTTAGGCCAGTAGTATTTAGCGCTTATCCGATGGAACGTTTTATACACCCCTACGTGCCCAGAGGTAGGAATATCATGATTTAACCTAATAATTTCGAGTCGATTTTCTTTAGGAATAACTAACTTCCAATTGAACTCAGAGCCAGACAAGTTTGAATAAGAATTCGATACATATTTGTAAAGTTTATAGTCCTGTACACGCCATTGGGGATATCTCAAGGGAAATTCTTTTACTAACTCGATTTGCTTGATATACCATTTATCCCTGACATCTTCTGAAAAATCTTCGTTTTCGGAAATGGTTTCTGTGGAATGAGTTCTAACTAAATTTACTTCAGGGACTGCACGCGAGAGCATATCTGGCACAATATTCTCTCGACCCTTGCGATAAGCAATATGAAAATCAAATTGTTGTAGACGCAAGACCCAACGAGCAAGATGACCACTTGGCTGGGGTAGATTTTGTAACCATGTGAGACTATGATGGTCTGTGTAAACTGTAAAAGTGTAACCCTCTAAATACGCACGAAGTTTCTCAGTGGCCCACACAATTGCCAAGCATTCGCGTTCAACGGTACTATAATTCCTCTCGGTTCTAGTTAGAGATCTACTTATGTATGCTATAACATGTTCCCCACTGCTAGTTTTCTGAGAAAGAACCGCACCAATCCCATATGCTGAAGCATCAGTCTGTAACTGAAACGGTTCGGAAAAATTTGGACAACTCAAAATTGGAGCACTAATCAAATGATTCTTCACTTGTCTGAAGGACCTCTCACATGCATCTGACCAAACGAATTTCTTATTTTTACGCAGTAATTCAGTCATCAGAGCTATCAATGTAGAAAAATTCGGAATGAATCTTCGATACCATGAAGCTGTTCCTATAACGCGACGAATCTCTGAAACATTTCTGGGCGTTGGGATCTCTAATATTGCCTTCACTTTTTCCACATCCACGTGTAGACCTTGGCTATCAACCACATACCCTAAATACCTTAATTCTGGTAGACAAAATTGACATTTTTCACGAGATAAGGTTATGCCTGCATTTAAAAGCCTATTGAAGATATTTTCTAAAACTTCAATGTGTTTCTCAAAAGTATCAGTGGTAATTATAACGTCGTCCAGATAAACAAACGCATATGGTTCTAACTCTGGCCCTAAGACTCTATCCATCAATCTTTGGAATGTTGCTGGCAAATTTGATAGTCCGAAAGGCATTCGTTTGAAATGATACAAACCTCTTCCTGGAATCGTGAATGCTGTGAACTCCCGACAACTTTCTACTATAGGGACTTGAAAGAATGCTGACTTTACATCTACTGAGCTGATATACTTTGCATTTCTCAGATTATCTAGAATTGTGTTGATAAATGGGATCGGGTATGCATCCTTCTTAGTGACTTTGTTCAGTTTTCTATAATCTACGCAAAATCTATACGCTCCTTTTTCCTTTTTAGGAACCATTACTACTGGAAACGAAAAAGGTGATTTGGAAGGTTCGATTATGTCATTTTCTAACATATATTGGACCTCCTTATCCATCAATTCCTGAATGACTGGCGATACGCGATATGGACGTAATCTGATAGGTTCGGGATTTGTTAAAACTATTTTATGCTCGACCAATGATGTTTTTCCAAGCGAGGGACCCATTAGGGAGAAATATTTTTCAGTAATTTCATTAAGCTTCGCTGATTGTTCTGGAAATAAAGAGCTTTCCTTAGTGATGGAATTCACGAAAAAATTATTACTTGAAATTTCACTATTGAAAGACCAGGAACTATTTGTGAAATTGGGGACGATTTCCATCGATAACCAGAAATCCATTCCTAGAATTAGGCTACATGGTAGTTCGGGTACTACTAAAACTGACAAGATATTTATTCGATTTTCTAATCGAATAGGCAAACTAACAGTTCCAATAACTTGACAAGATTCATTATTAGCTACGGTACAGGAATTTACTTTGGAAGGAGATAGCTTCAGGCCACAATTACTTATTATATCCCAGCCCTGTTTTCCCAAAACAGTAAGATTTGCACCCGAATCCAAAAGACCCTTCAACTTAATTCCAAGCACGTCGACAATCAGATAGGGCCGATTGTCACCTCGACAGCTCGAAAATATATATGACAAAATCGGTTGAATCCTACTCAATAGTTCATTACTAGATTCCGAATTATTGGTCATGTTTGACTTTCCCGAATCCACTGCATGACCTTCTAGTGATTCGGTGTTTCGTTTCCCGAGCACGTTGGACAAGTTCTAACAGTAACGTTCTCTTTACCACATTTAAAGCAATGTTTCCGAAGAGGCTGCGAACAATTTCGCCGAAAATGTCCTGACTGGCCACAATTAAAACATGTTGTATTGGCACTCGAAAAGAGATTTCGTCTAGAATTAGGATTAGGAACATTACTTTGTGAATTATCGCGGTTCCTGACAAGGGACCCACCCGTTGCCGGAGTGGAAATAGGTGAAATTCGAGTACTGGATTTGTGATATTCTAAACCAGGTTCTACGGAATTACGAGGGTTGATAGGGGGAGCGTGATATTCTTGTGCACTTGCATGTGCTTCCTCTACCTCGCGACCGATTGCTATCAGAGAACTGATTGACTGAACTGTTTTACCAGCAAGAGCAAGTTGGATATGTGGTAACATCCTACTTTTGATGGAATTGACCCGTGCCATTTCATTCGGTTTCCTAGATAACTTGTTATATAATCCTTCCATATAGGCCACGTAAATAACTACAGACTCGCCATTTCCTTGAGTCCGATGACGAAGAATATCCATAATTTTATCTTCATAGTTTCGAGGAAGAAAAGTTGATCTCAAGACCCTACAAAAATGCCTATAATCATGTATTTGATCTCTCACGAATCTGAACCATACCGAAATATCACCTGTCAATAATTCTGAAATTGAACTTAACATTCGTTCCTCCGAAATATTTCGAGATATTCTCATCTCTTCCATCTTTTCCAAGAAATCCGTAACGCTAGAGTTCCCATCAAATTTTAGTCCCCATTTGCCAACATCGACAAATTTAGAATCTTGATTACAATGAGTATGCCTATGATTCGTACTAGCACTAGACATAAAATCAAAGTTATTAGAGAAGTTGACGTGTTTTTGTGGGAGAAAATTTAGAGATTCCGAAGCAGCTAAATTATTCTTACTAGATCTGGATACTTCCGGTGGACGATGATTATAACGTGAAGGACTATTAGGAATATATTGACGGTCATTAGAACTACTATCACCAGGCTGTTGGGATGAGGACTGAGCTAAGTTCTGTCCCAAATCAATGAGATAAGCACTCGGTGGAATATTATTCGGAAAAACCATATCATTATCAGTTTCCAACAATGATGAAACGCGAGAAGTGTTATGTGGAGTTGTGGCCCCTGAGACGTTCCTAGTATCCGAGGGAATGAAATCTTTCTCTAATGTTTCGACAAAATCTCGTTGAGGATCCATGAACGCATTGCTTGAGTCCGAAATATCATTCATTACTGGATTATCTGCAGTATTATAGGTCTTCTCTAAGTTATGTACGAGATCCTTACATAAATCCATAAGATTTTCTTTCTCTTTCAATAAAGAGCTATCAGTCACTGAAACAGCTTCTAATCTACTATGAACGTGCAGTAATCTAGAATTTATGCGCTTATACTCATTTTCTCTATTTTCAAAATTAAATTCATGAAGATTTTCTAAAAGTTCTTCCAATTTAGTCGAGCAGATAGATAACTCACGAACAGGATCGAATTCAAAAGTACATTTGCGATATTTCCCAACTTTTTCATTAGCAATTGCTTCTCTTAATATATCGCGTTTTCTTTCCACTGTGCCATTACCTAACTCGTAACCTCTCCTTAGTAACTCCCATGTCAACTCGTCACTACGCAGTCGATAAATATCCATCATAAAGCTCATGAAAAAAAAAATTACAATTTCGAAAACAATTTTTTTTTTAAATTGCAAGTATGCTCAATCAGATGCTTCGTTGCCAACCAGATCACCCCCTCCCAAAACAACAAGGACACCGAAAAGCGACAGTAGAAACACGATTACCTGAACCACCCCTTATACAAAAAAAACAAATAGAAGTATTAAACCAATTATAACCTACTGCCGATAAAGCCTACATTAAAACCGTTTCTATTACCAACATAAAAATGGACACGCAGTATAAAATACTCTATGCTATACGACCTGTATATGATCTGTTGATATAGAGAAAGCAATCGACTTATCAATTAAGATAACGTTTTTTTTTTTTTTGAAGACCGTATATCGTTCACAAAAACGAAATTCAACAATAATTACTTATGAAAAAAAAACCTGTCCGAATACCTATGCTCGCAATATCGCATCTATGATCGATAAATAAATTATCGATTGTTTTATAATATGGCAACAACACCTAAGGCTTATACTTACTGTGTACTAGTATATGTTATTTCCCCCCGAGAAAAACATATACACACAAAAGAAAAACCCAGAATCATGAAATATATACCGAATAACTTTGAGAAATCAAACCCAAAAGGAAAAAAACAAATTCTGGGGAACCACCTTTACGAAAATAGTAATCACGTTGGGCGCCAGTTGAAACGGGTGATAAATCAATCAAGGGAATATAATTAGACAAAAAAAATCAATTTTAAGGCTGGTTGTATATATTATCTAATAAATTTCAAGTGAGTACTCAATTCTTGGCCAGAGTGAGCCAGTTTGCTCAGTGGTGAGGGTATGGGTTCACAATACCAAATCAAAAAAATAAAAGGAAACGAATAAAGGGGCGCCACCCGTTCAGATACACTCTGTGACACCAAGAATATTACCCAACGGGAAGATAATGCTGATCAACGACTAAGTACAAACTATAATATTTCATTTATTAGAAAATTATAACAACCATTATCAAATACGAGCTTATATAGAAGAAAATTATATAACCACAACATATGTCGCAATCTTATCTACAATTATTAAGTTCAGTCAATAACAAAACCCCTTCATATAGCTATATGTAGTTCACACGATATGTTATATGGTATATATTGTTTATATGATATACTATCGATATAAGAGACTATTTTCTATTTTCCGGATTGAGCAATAAGAGTACCCCTAGCGATAGTGGTAGTTCAGTAAGTTCCCCAGTGAGAGAAGAAAAATTGGACAGGTATTTTCTTACCAGGCTTCAGGAGCATTTGAGTATGGTTTTTCCCTTAATATTGATATAATTTGGGTTGTATAGCTTACAGCAGCGATATAGTATTTCTACTAAATAGGTAGTCGTATACAAGAACCCTAAAATACGAACAAAAAAAAATGATGTCAAAATACTGGTCAGTACCAAACTGAAGTTTTCAGTAGAAAGTAGAAAGATATATTACCTCGGAATGTTGAGGGTTCCAATTCAAGAAAAGATCTGCTTTCACAAATGCAATGCCAGGTATCTGGATAGATTTTTGAATAGTACAATACTATGAAGAATATCAGTAGCACTGAAATATATTGACTGCATAGAAAATGGCGGTTTTTTTCCTGATATTAATACTCACAGTTCTAGTGTATAAATCCGCAATGAGCGATAATTATTTTCAACAATCGACACCCAAAATAAAGCACAACAAATTACATAACTTAGTATGAAAACTCCTATTTATGAGTCTCCAAAAATCCTCAAAATTCTCAACTTTTTGGGAACGAGGTGTGTTCTCTTGAAGAAAATTATTACACTAGCCATGGTTCTCAGGATTGCCATACCAATTGATAATATCAAGATCATTTCAGTACGAAAAATCTATTCATAAAAACCTCGTTAACAGTTTGAATATTCGGAATTGAGTTGGTAGTACTGAAAAGGTACTGACGTTCTAAAAGTAGGTGATATTATAAAAGACATACTCCTTCATATTTCATCCTTATCTGACAACAACTGATTTTTATACCAGATCGGGAAAATAAGCGCCTAGTGTCCTACGTATCGATAAACCATCAGACTCTCGTTACTGCGAAATCTTGAATACAGGCTGTCCTTCGAAAAGAAATCTGATTTCGAAGAGGAAGGCCACGGAAATAACAAAATAAATTCCTGAAAACAGATGATAGATAATGGTATTAAATCTATGATTATTATTATTACTCTCTTGATATAATGAAATGTAACACTAGTACAGGCTCCGGTCCCCCAAACGGCATTGCTGATCTGGCGCTGGCGAGTTCGTCATCCGTCTCATTTCCGGGCACCTCTTCATGACCTGGAACCCATACTAGATTAACTTCTTTTGATTCGGCTAATTTCTCGAGAGCATTACCACATTCCTGTACTAGTGCAGAGCCCGGTCTGGGGTAGCATATAGCTAAGTCAAGCAGCTCGACTATCCGAGCAGATATAAATCACCTGCTCCGGCCCCTCTTCCACTTCTTGCTTTCCTGCTTCGGCCAAAATAGCGAACACTTCGGCTTGAAAAACCGTAGCGTATTTTCCTAGCATGTAGCTCTCTCGTAAGTATCTTCCTTCCAGAAAGATTCCTGCGCCCGAGGCTTGTTTGTCAGTTAGGCGCGATCCGTCCGTGTAATATACTAGACTCCCAAGGCTGAACTCTATTGTATTGCCTTTCCATTCTTCACTACTTGGGATAGTGAGAGTGAACTTCTTATTCCATCTGATCCTATCCTGCGCATTCTTCACAATGAGGGTGGCTATAAGAATCTCTTTCTCCACCAGCTTAGCGATTTTTGCATGACCTATCGTTTCTTCTTCGATCATTCAGCTTCCTGAGTCGCGCATTCTCAGGTGGGCCGCCATTACTTCCTTCTTTATCCAGATTGAAAGCGGCGGTATTCCTAACAGTACCTCTAGTGCTGTTGGTGTAGTCCTCATTACTCCTGTTATTGCCAGGCATGCCATCCCCTGGACTTTACTAAGCTTTCGACCTTTTGTGTTGGTTTCTGCGCCAGGCCGCCACACATCTGATTCATACTGGCTCTTACAACTGCTGTGTACAGCCAGCGCATAATACCGGGGTTAATACCCTACGTTTTCCTAACAACCCTCATCAATTGCCATAGGATTGCTATCGACTTCTGCACAACCCTATCCACGTGTGGTCTCCTTGAAAGTCTGGAATCCAGAACCACTCCCAGGTATTGTGACTTGTTGAACTTACTCCAACTCTTTGACAGACATCGTGGGTCGTTTGAATCCGTCCTTATTCCTTCGTCTGGTGAACAGTATCATCTCTCTTTTTGTCGGATTCACTGAGAGCCCTGCTTCATCACACCACCTCTCGATTATCCTACAGGCTATTCTGCATACGGTCGCAGACGACTTTGAAGAATCGCCCGCTGACAAGGAATAGTCCATCGTCAGCGTATGCTTGTACCTCAAATCCTTCATCTGTGAGTTTGCACAGGAGTTCATCCATAACTAGGCACTACAGGTGAGGAGAAAGGAAACTTCTCTGGGGACAGCCCTTCTCCACTACAGCCTCCAGTCTATGATTTTCCTGGGCTACTTCCACCTTTCTGCCAGTCAGCGACGATACAACCCTCTAGAGCTGGCGGTATCGTCACTGTTCTTGCCTTGTCGAATGTGCCTTGTACGTCGAAAAACACTCCTAGCGTAACCTCTTTGAACTCTAGTCTTCTTGATCCTTCGCACTATAATACAGTGTGGAGGGCCGTTTCCGTCGACCTTCCTCTTCTATATGCGTGCTGATTGCCATGAAACGGGGACCTCTCTAGGGGTCCCTCTAGCAGGAATCTGTCCACCACTTTTTCCAGCGTTTTGAGCAGAAACGGTGTTAGACTAATGGGTCTGAAGGACCTTGCAACTGTGTAGTCTTTTTTCCCCATTTTGAGAATGAATACTACCCTTGCTAACTTACAAGCTTCTGGAACACATCCCAGCGCCAGACTGGACCAAAATATTTTAACCAATATTGGGGTGAGTATTTTCAGTCCCCTTTGTAGCATTGCCGAGATGATTTCGTCTGGTCCTGCAGCTTTGTATGGGTTGAACTCATTCACCGCCCAGGCTATGGCTTCGTCGGAGTCCACTCTCCTTGCCAGCTGCCAGTCCACCTTGGGTATCTGCCGCGAAGGCGTAGGCTGTTTTTGGCCCTCGCCGTTGGCTGAAAAGTGTACCTCCAGTAGATGTCTGAGCGAATCTTCGGAAGATGTTGTCCAAGTGCCATCTGGTTTCTTCAAGGTTGTGACTGTATTTTCTGCATCTTGGCTCAGAATTCTCACAAGTCTGGCGGATTCCGTAAGGGAATTGATGTGCCCGCAATAGGATCTCCAGCAAGTTCTCTTACTCTTCCTCAGCTCTTTTTTGAACTCCTTCCACGCTTCATCACTGCCTGCCTTGATAGCTTTGTTGTGAGCCTTCCTGGTATATCTCCTTAGTTCCTTCAGCGTTTGGTTCAACCAGCACACTCGACGCTTTTGAGCTGTCTTCAAAGGACGTGTCTAATCGTATGCCTTGATTATTGCTTTTCCAAGATTCTCTACCTCCTGGTCAAGCTGATCCTCTTTGCTAATATCTTCTTGTGCCCCTGCGTACCCAGAGATACCTGCTGTGAATAACTCCCAGTCGGTTGCTATTGGATTCCGGCGTAGTGGAGCATCCTCTGCCTCAGCAAACATTGCGAACTTTATCATTCGGTGATCCGACATTGACGGTATCGGTGAATAATGATGAACTAAATTGTTGATTCACAATTTATGATAATATTTCGAAATAGCTGATACAGTTTTGGTGGCTAGTGGACCGGTATCGGCTGACTATAAAAACTGTGATGATAATCAAATTCCTGTCTTAAGATTATTGAAATTGCACATCTTGATTCACGGAACTCACGTTAGATATAACAGAAATAAAACTTGAACAGTCAATCTCGTCAAAGTTGTAACTGTAATTTATTTTACTGTTTATACACAGCCTTACAGTCGAATAACCACTTGTATGCTTGCGTGGCGTCTAGACCAAAGAGAAACGAGGTCGAACCTTTCCTATTTCTTCAACGCAGATACTTCAAGAATATTTTGGTGTGGAAATTTCTTACCGAATACCACTCTGGCTTCAATTGTGAACTGTGAATTTCTTCTTCATCGCGAATATTTTGTAGAAAATTGAAGCTCTAGTGGTAATATAAGTGAAAACTCCGAACATAACAGGCCAATCGGTTTGTCGTTATACCAAACTCTACTAGAGCTCCTGAATGTTTCATTTGACAAGTACGTGAAATAGCCAGGAATGGTGGAAAAATTATATATTTTCCAAAGCTTTATCAAATTATCGCCTCTGATCTCCTGGGCTCAGCCCCAATCAGAATTGATTTCATTAAATCGAGCAACTACACATAATCCAGATATTCCATAATTAATTAGAGCACCAATTCCCGGATCACAATACAGTTTCCATGTGATCCGATGCAGACGGCGATGCGAGTTGATATTCCAAACTGGAGTTGCGGACAATCCAAACGTTACCATGGCAACCGCACTACGTCGAGTCACTCAAACTGCGATGCCTTCTCCATATTATCGAGGGTTTGCCGAGAATGTGTCCTATCTGTGGTGGTCGCAGGATTGCAATTTGGTTGTTTTGTCTCTTACAGTCCTGATTACCGTTCATAACTCCGGAAGTCGCGTCCTTTTGCTCCTATTGCCGCTGCAGAAATGGCATCGGGATTGGTCCAGAGATGACCTGATTGATATTCGTCATTTCATGTTTGGACAAGGACTTCACAGGGAGAAGTTGGTACTACATGGAATTCTTTGTGGTAGGTTATTGGTTTTCTCAATTTTCCAAATAATATATAAATTTTCATCAAATTGAGTGGAGCCCTCTAAAATTCGAATTTTCAACCATCGAGACAAATAATTCCGAACCCACTATATATCTGTTCTCCGGCGATCAGCTGCCGTCAGCACATGTGCTCTATTTTTCAATTATTTATATGTTTAAAATGTAAATAAAGTAGGACGTCTCTTTGTCTCCGTTTATATTTTTTTTTTTTTGGCAAAATCAAAAACCTTCTCATTGTTGTTCAAATCAATATCTAGAGTGGTTTTATGATTGATACCTGATCCTGAATGGCGGTTATCCTTGGATTATTTGAGGATACATTTCACAAATGAGCATACCTAAGTCTGCAAACGCTCCATTTCTGATATATAACAACTACAAATCAGTTGTTCTACAATACTTCTGAATCCTGTATTGAATGTGTTTTTATATGCGTACTCTGCATGTACCAGAGTCGAATATAAAAGAACGAAGCGGTTTCATGGACCTCAGCAATGAAGCATTCGTCCTTCGGGATCAGCATTCAATGATGAAACACCCTGTATATTGAAATTCAAACATTCAGGATTTGTTCTTCAGATTTATTCTCATCGAATGAGTTTTCAGTTGTTTTTCATGGAATACGCCGTAACTAGTTTTTCCATTGTTATTTCTGGAGTCAAATTTTATCGTTTAAAAAATAATGAATGTGATAACTTTATGAAACTTTTATCATGTGAAAATGACTATTTCACGCACTTGCCAAATGATCTAATCAGGATCTCTAGTCAAGTTCGGATTATCGATAACATAAACTTGAGTCTTGACTTTGATTGGCCTATCAAATTCGATGTTTTCAGATTTGTGTATGTGATAGTTAAACGTCAAACCAAAATCACGTTAAACACGCATCACGAAATAAGCAGATTTTGGTTCAACCTCTCACTTTGTTTGTGAAATAATCTAATAAATTTCCACTCGTGATTGGATTCATCTCATAAGTCTGTTTTTCATTTTATAACTCAACTGAGTTGCTTGAACAATACACCACTCGTCCTGCAACTCAGTTTCGCATGAAATAAATCAACAGATTTATCGCGAAAATCACTTTTGTGGTATTACTACTGAAAATATCCTCATTCCTAGTGAAATTGTTTGAAATCTTAGTAAAATTGATGAGACCCGCGGTGATTGAAATGACAAATTGATCCATGAGTTTTGTAGTTCATACGTGGATGTACATCTCCTATATCTAACAACACGAGTTGAAGATATTATAAGAGGAGTAACTTACACTTTCTCTCAACAAACTAATATCGATCATTAACTTGAGATAGGTCGTTGTGTAATGGGCAAAACATGGTATACTGAAGTAGTTACCCAGCAAGCACAAAAACATCTCAGAGATGTTGAAAGTACGAGATTTCGAGACATTGAACATCCACTGCGATATCCTGTTCATACATGAATAGTACTTTTATATAACAGCCAATGTCCGCCACAGGCGTCCATTTTCAGGATGTCCTTGGGATATCACAAAGAGAACTCTTCCAAAGTTTTTTTGATAGCCTTTTCATAGACACAACAGAACATTTCCAAAGCGTTTAGTGTATATTGATTTGCATTGAATAAAACTTTTTTTAAGATCACTTTATATAGTCTTTTGCTATTTATTTGGACATTTGAGAAGAGATCTTCTTTCCTTTGTTTTGTTGGGATTTGGATTAGTGTGGTTGAAGAAGAACTATTATTTTCTTGCCGAAGTTTCGAATTAGAATGAATCATCATCAGGACCCATTTTAAAAGAGCCATGATAATTGGTCTATTATAGTTTGAAACTTCGGCGCGAAATTAATAGTTATCTACTTCAATCACACTTACCCAAACTTCAACAAAACAAATGGAAGAACATTTTTAGAGATAACCAAAATGACCAGAATTGGTTAAAAAAAACACTTATATAATTTATGAACACTTTAAAAATATATGAACACTTATATTGACTTGAAATATAAATTCAATAAATTTTATTCCATCTATAGGATATATTTTTAGGAAAGAAAGATTTCACATTTAACTTGAATTAATATACTAACCACCAGTAATGTGTAACCTGCTAATCTTGGTTTGATTAAAGACTGTCTTAAAAACATATTTACATTTTAGTTTTGACATAATCACACTATAATACTGAATGAGGAGTTATATTTTCACTAATTTCATATCTTCTCCTCTGTTAACACTAACAGCATGTGACTCTTGTACTGATTTGTACAAAAATATACCAGAATACTACTCCACTCTGCACATAAGCTATTCCATATTGACGGTATTTCTTGGATCAGAATCACCAAAGCAAACTGTTCTCTTCACCCCATTGTCTATGCTGTGAGGCTTCTATTTGATCTTTCTTAGTGGAAATGTCAGTTTTGTATTGATGTTTGTTCGTGAAATCTTATTTATATCTACCTCCAACTGAAAAAAAAGATGAAGTAACTCCGTTTTTTCGACTGATCTACTTATTCACTCACCTGTCCATCAAAATGATCTTCACAAAAATACTTGGTGGTTGTGATAGCTGTAGCAGCAGAAAACCATCTCATCCTGATGTCTTTATTGTTCGGAATGGAAATATCAAAGTTTCTTTTCACAGTTATCGCTATTGTTCGAATTCACAAGAACTTTTTGAATGATTTTTTACAACACAACTGAGAACAATAACTTTAACCTCAATTTTCGCTGACTTGTTGAAGAATCTTTAACTAAGTTCAACTGTATAGGACGGCTCAAATGGGCTCAATCCACTGAACCCTTCATCCCGGGCGTGACGTCGAAAAGTATGTTATATGACCTCATTGACATCCATAAGTAAACATTTTTTGACCTCGCTAGTACCTCACCGTATACATACAAAGAAACGCCACACAAGAACAAAAACAATACTTTCAACATCTTCTGAAGACCTCTTAAGGAAGTGCATATTGCGTCCCAGAAAAACATCCACATGCCAACATTTTCAGAACATCCCAAAACCTCCCAGGGATGTTTGTGCTCGCTGGGTAGGTATACTGAAATAAAATAATATTCTCTAGGCTATTCTTCTATCTGCTGGAAGAATGATAGAGTTCAACTAATCCGCAAAAGAGGCGAAAATGATATTCTTGGTAACTACAGCGCGCTACTAAAGTAAGGTTATCTTATATGGTTCGCCGTCGCAACAATGCCTATGATGATGATATCGGATTGATCTTATGAAGTCCTTAGTACATAGTCCATTTATCATACATATTCTCATACTCAAAATATCGTAGCCTGCAATTATTTCGATTCCAAATTCCAAGTGTGACATGCAATTTGTGATATATCTGTAATGATGCCCAATTTTGTCAATATATTTTATCGTCCAGAAAAACTAATGAATGAATCGTAACGAGTTCGATATCAGGTACCAACAAATATTCGTTTAAGTGGCCACCTGTTTTTAATATTTATATGGGTCGCTAGGTCGTCTCGGCTCGAAATATATAAAAAAATTTGATGTTCTCCGGCCGATATTTCTTTTAAGTACCAAGCTATGTTTATACTCCAGGAAAGTTTTGTTTTATAAGAGAATGTACGAATTTGATGCATTTGGAAAGGCAATTTCGTCTACGAGGGTTTTGATGATTATTAAGAACAAGCTTAGGTATATTATTAACACGAGAATTGAATATGTTATAAAGATTCACTAAGTATAGACATTTTATAAATACGAGGCACAATACGATGACTATAGGATGGACTTACCAGCTTGGTGAAACACTTTGGAACTGAAGAATATAGTCTGAATAGAGTCACTCGAAGTCATTGAAGGGAGGATCATTCGGGGAGAGGAAATTAGGGAACCAATAGGAACGTTGGTTTTATTCACACATCGAGTTAGCTCGTGTATAATTTATGGGCATGAGATCTGCAGCCGTAAAAACTAATTATTCGATAAACGTCAACTAAATTATGTTTATTCTAACTTGATCGAAGAGTAATGGAAAAAGCGCGAAAATATGAGATTTATAACTGAAATAGTTTATATTAAATGTTTTTAACTTGACAATACTTTTAAAAATGATTCACATTTGGCAAAATCGACATGAACCACTACTTAGAGTAATTGGCGGGGATGGAAGGTTCCTACAATTTTCTCATTAAAAGTCCCTATGAATTCTCTGAAACTAGAATCAGAAAGCAGAGCAGATCCAACATCCAACAGTTAAGCTCTCGACTCCAGACAATGTTCCTCAGTTCGTAATCTCAGTGCCGCCCTCGTAAGGTGTGTTACAAGTGAACGTGAATTAGCAGACCAGTGAAATATGTATTTCCATCAGACAGTTCGGTTTTGGTCCACTTAATAAAAGTCATCTTGTTGTGTCGGTATCCAGTTTAATTCTCGTAATTTGTTTAGTTCACGAAATTATCTGAAAAGCTACCATAATTGTGATTAACCATCTAACATGTAAGAGATCCTTTTTATATTGCCGACTTTACCTGTCTAATTGATTCGAATGCTAAAAAGATATTTGTACTCTGAGATGAGTGTATTTATGTCTACCTCCACCATTCTTTCTCCTGCTTGAATATTCACGAACCCCGTTAAAGAAGTAATATTGTTACCACCCTGTATAGCCAACTTGAATAAAGCAGGGTGTTATAACATATCGTTGGAAAGTCAATTTCAAGTACGATTATAATTCCAGGTCTATTCAAGGTTGAACTGTTAAACTGTTAGTGACTTCAGATATTCATTCCGCTCTTGATTGGGTGATTAATTTATTCGAAAATTCTGAACAATGTGTATTATGAAGATTAGAAGTGAAAATCGAATGGTTGATATCTGCTTCAAATGAGTTGTTGCAAGGACATATAGGGGATACATCAACTCCAATTCATTCCTCTCTTATAAAATGAATGAGAACTTCAATTTATAATTTCGCGCAATGGCTGAGATACTTATTCCATTGAAACAGGGATACTAGAATACCCGATAAAACTCCCTAAGTTGAACAAGTTGTTTCTCATTCCAAAATTATTGAAACAGCAAAACATCATACACTAATAATTGATCTTCATACATTGTATATGTACCCGTATTCATTCCGTATGCTTTTGTTTCAGATCCACGTTCCATTCGCCTCGATGTCCAATCATTGATGACAACGGAAAAGGAGAGAACAATCGTCGATTTCGACTAGAGCAGCGCCATCTGGCGGTTCAAAAGCTTTGAAAACAATTGTCATTCCTCGATTCATCATGCTGGCTGAATCATGTTGGCATATCATTGTTGGCCATCTACTGTTACAGTCCTCTGTCGGAATAAAAGGTGAGTTGAAAAATGTACTTATTGAATATTTCAATTTCGCTGGTGAGAACAATTTGTTTAGGTTTATTTTTTTCTTCTTCAACCAATATCCCAATTTCCTTACCATCCTAATCACTGAAATTTGTAGGAGTAATAAGGACTGCAGTTCTGTAAGCTAACTCAATTTCTTATCCCAATTACCTGTGATGAATAATCTATTCATTCATTTAGTATGAATGGGATAACCCGGTTACAGGATGTTGAATTCAGACATAAGAACAAAACTGTATGTACATTCCAGAATTTCCATAAGCCTTCAACGAGTCAGTGATCAAGTTCTGATGAATTAGCTCTTCTTATTATTCTCATCATCAGCCTATTCAGTCCCTAATTGGTAAATTCAAGTGCTTGACGAAGCAAACATTTTTCTTTCCTCACGTCTCTTCGTTTGACTCCCAGATTAACTAGAAACAGAAGTTCTGGGCAAATAAATTGGCCTGACGTTTAAGTACTCAAATTTGATATAGCGATATAACAGCCGATTTTGTACCACATCAAAAATAACATCATCAAATAACAAACTCAATGAATGTTTCGTGTGTAATCACTTTTCCAGTAATGTATGTAATTTCGCTGCACAAAAAAATCTCATCTGAAGTATGTAATCAATTAATCGTTTCATGAGTCTCTTGGGGGGCCTGGTAGCTGAGTAGTAGAAGTTTCAGTATTTTGTTGAATAAATATTTTCTGATCCCACTTTAGTAGATAAAGTATTCACTATCCTAACTCATAAAAGTTTTAAGTAAACTCCTGATTGTTAGTCAGGCAACTAGTATAGTGGTTAGAAAGAAAACATTTCTCCTCAAAGATGTGATGTTTTATCTCACTCGTATAAAATCGACTTAGAATTATTCCATAATGAATTCTGTCCAATGGATGAGTGGTAGATGACTCCATGTTGCACTATTTGTCGGTGTTTCAGGTTTCAGATGGTTGAAGTTTCTCAACGAAACAGACGAAGCATAAGGATGACGACAGGATCTCAGGTCTTGAACAGATGTTGAATTAAAAAGACGTTCGCTATTGCAAAATTAGGTGTATTATGCAAGGCTTCTATGATCATATATGGAGTTTCTCCGATAGTTCCCAAGATTCAACACCAGTTCTTTGCAGGCTTTTAATCCCATAATAATACAACGAGGGTCGAACCAATCCATGAAAAAGGCATGAATACCATTCCTGGTAACTACAGACCCATTGCACTACTATCTGCATCAATCCTGGTAACTACAGACCCATTGCACTACTATCTGCATCAATCTCCAAAGTGATGAACAGAGCAATCAACATCTAGACATCTAGACAACATCCATTGCACTACTATCTGCATCAATCTCCAAAGTGATGAACAGAGCAATCAACATCTAGAGTCTAGAATCGTAGACGACGGACAATATGGCTTTGTCACCAGAGATCAACTGAAGTTTTGCTTGCCTACGTAACACACACATCAAACACGCGAAATTTATGGCTGGGATCTATTCAAGGCTTCCGACCAAGTTTAAAACTACTGCAAATTTCACTAAAGATTTCGTTTCGTGGCAATTCAGTCGATCTACCATCGTCCGTGGTAAGGAAGGATATGAGCTTCTGATCGTCTTGGCTGAGGGATTGTGTAACAATCTTCCTCATCTGTCAGAATCACTCGTGTTGGAATATTAAACGTGATTTCTGAACATTGGTCATGATCATATGCATGAAAAATAAAAAGTTTGCCTACCTTTTACACAAAACGTAAAACCAAGTTTCTGTAGAGCAGATCTTGCAATGATACCCATGATAAGGTATTGTTAATGATGATACCAAGCATGGATAAAATATCGTAAACGCACATTGAATCACTAAAAAACGTAGTAGTTCAACAAAATTCTACGGAATTGTCTTTTTCATCCATCTTCTCCCTTATTATCAACTTCCGGAAAAAAGTTATACCCATCTCAACCCCATTCATAGGATTCAGATAAATGGAGATCTAAACACTCACCAGTCAACAAGAAATATTATCAGCAACTTTCGAACAATCAATTTTCAGCTGATGCAAGGGTGGATAAGATGTAACGTGCTGCATAATCAAAATAATAGGGTCTTAAATCACTTTCATTACCATAATTCTGAACGCAAAAGCATGATTTATTGACTGAGAGTCGTTCCATACATATCTAAGGGGTTCTTCGTTATCTAAATTCAGCAGATCAGGAAGTTGGGGTTTATTGATTCAGAATCTTGAACTCTTATATTATCATAATGATTAATATCTTACAAAGAGATAGATTCATCGAAGATTCGAAGAATAATTTTCGCTAGCGCGTACGCGTTTTTTTCAGATAAAATCTTGAACTTCCATCACGGTTTATCAAAACTTTATCAAATCAAATCAAATTGAATCACTTTATTCCTTTTGAGACAACATACATTGTATAAAAAAAAAGTCAGTTGTGGGTGTTACCGCCAGATAACATCCCATTCTGAATATTATATAACACTCACATAATGAAATTGTCAATGAAGTTAAAAGTATTCATATAAATAATGAAGACATTTCTCAACCGAATATCTATAGAGTTTTTTCTTGAAAGTACTTTCATGTTCTAAGCTTTGTTGATGAGTTGTTCTGGTAATATTGAATCATCCCTTTGACGTGTGGTATTCGTGAAAATCGTTATTATTTAAAAATAAGTCCCCATTTTTTAACACAAAAGCACAGATTTCAAATACGTAGAGACCTGTACATGCCAGAATATAAATTTTTTTGAAGATTTCTTGACATGAATAGTCATTTTTTACACCAGCAATAGGTACATAGATAAATTCCATACCTCAGTCGACTTTCCACATGTGCGAAATATAAATTTATCAACTGTTGTTGTGTCATAAGAACTTTGTGATTTTGGAAAGTTTGGAAAGCAGGTGTTTGCAATGTTTTTTCCAATGTGAATGTGAGTCCACCAATATTCCTAGGAATTTACAACTGTTCCATAGGCAAAGGTATGTTATTCAAAATTATATCTACATCTATCAGTTCTTTCTGATGAGTATAAAATATTACAATGTTAGTATTTTCTGCATTGAAATAGAGATACATTTGATATCTCCCAGAGTTTAGTGACGAGATTATTATACTCATGCGACTATTACCCGATTATGTTTTTTTGTCGATTTTTATTATTTAACTCGATGGTGACTTTTACTCGATAGTGATTTTGTTAGTATCTTGTTGTATTGTCATATTATCGCCAGTTATGAATATTTTATCATAATTTTTTGTTATTTTGTAATATTTTAGTTTAGATACCTATTTATTATTTATTCATTTATTTATTTATTTATTTATTTATTTATTTACAGAACCAAGCACAACAAAAACAACAAAGTATTTAAAATATAACAGCTGGATAAAATCAATTGAGGTAAAAGGATCTAATCGCAGTGATAGAACAATGGAATATGTCTAGCTGATGACTTGCTGAGTTACATATAAGACACATGTTATAAAGAGGCGAATATTCAAGAGTATTTGTTCGTGGTGTAGGTAAAGGTAAAATGTACTATCTATTCTAGATGCTGGTCTAGGCACAGTGAAATTGAGCTTTTGCAGAATGTATGAATCTTTTATGACATTGTTAATCAGCTTGAAATGAAAAATCATGAAGTGACAATCACGACGTGAGCTCAAGCTGTTCATAGCATGTCTAACTGGTAATGTAGCGTTGGGTATACCTATTGGTGGATTGACTTTATCAGACCTGTAGGAGAGAAGTTTGAGGAAACGTCGTTGAACTGATTCAATTTTCTCTACATATAATTGATGAGAAGGATTCCAGATCATATATGCATATTCCAATTTCGATCTGACGTAGGCATAGTACAAAGTTTTTGATGTGGCTGTGTCAGTAAAATCTTTTGAAATTCGTGTTATGAATCCATACATTTTGTTAGCAGCAGACAGAGTAGCTTCGAGAGTCGAGCAGAGCAGAGTAGAGTCGAACGTAACACCTAGGTCAGTGAATAGGGCAGGTCGTTGTAATGGTGTATCATTGAACTAAGGAAACTGTTTGAATATAGCAGTTTCACAGGTTTGTTTCAATTCTGTTTCGTTTTTGTTGGATATCAGCTTATTTCTTCAAAGAAACGCTTATATCAAATTAAAAGTAAAATAAGATAACAGGTTTCACAATAATAGTTGTCTGAGATGGTTTTACTTCGTCATGCCGGATGTTCAATTTCAGAAAGCTAATATAAATTGACGATTCCGGAAATAACGGTTTTAGTAGTCCTGAATCTCGCAATTCTCGCATACAAATTAGGAGAGGCAAACATTTCTGCCTGTAATTCAAACTACAGAATGGGGTATCCCCAGTTCATTTTACAGAGAGTATTTAGACAGGCAAAAGGTTTCAGAGGCGGCTTTGAATAGTCAATATTCTTGCACATAACGTGAGTAGATAGTTATTAAGTAATGTAATTCAAATAATTTCGATCTGAAAACAGGGTGGAAGATATTTTCTATTTTTGACGATTTCAAAGACTCTTCACTTCATTTCAATCAGAATATTATGTTTTCCATGATTTGATTCGATAGCACATCGTTGGTTCACACAAGTCGCATGGCGGCTATTCCATATTTCAAGTAGGTTGAAATTTATCTTTTCGGCAATTAGAGATGTAAATTATTGAATACTTCTTGTATGCACAACCAATATTTGATACATAACCCTAGTAACATTACAATATAAAATCTTCGTTGAAAAAAAATACAAAATGGCGGCTCCAAGATGGCGAACGAGATTTGTGATATCTGTCCGATTCGAATAAAAATTGGTATGTGGGGGTTGTCGGAGTCGAATATTGAACATTTTCAGTAGGAATCAATGAAATCGGAATGGTGGCTCCAAGAGTTTTGCGATAATGGTCAGATTCAGTCCAGACTTTGAAGTATCGAGAACAAAATTAAATTAACGTTTAAGGTATTTTTGAAAACAAGCTTTCAGACGAATGCATTGAATGAAGGAAATAATTCCTTTCATTGTTCAATATATAGTTTATTATTTGAGTTGAGAGATCAAAAGCCTGCTGCGGATACGAAAAGCTAAGATTGCGCGGAATGCCTACAAAAATGTCCCTCAGAAAATAACCCATATGGAACGATGAAATAAATAACTGTTTTCATTTGGCGAATTGATATGATGGCTTGTCTTCCAATGTTTATCCTAGGTACATATTTCTTATTTTCAGAAACACTGAAAAAATCTTCTGTTCTTTTTGGTCCAGTGAGAGTCTACCAAGGGGCAGAGATTATCTATTCGGGCCTTTAAATCGATTATTTCTATATCTTTATTTCGATTCAGCTCATTCCACTTATAAACGAAACAGGATTACAAGTGAGACCAGCAGCAAGTGATAATATTTTTATTGAACCAACATATTTCTCTATAACTTTCAACTGCACGTGCGAAAACCTATAATGTACGTGAAGAAACATCGTGCATATGACAGTAGAATAAGGATAGTGAGAGAGGAAATTGGCATCGGAATTCTTCCTAAAATTTTGGAACTGGAAATACCTCTCTAGGAAGTGAATTCTACAATATCGCCATTCGATGGAAAAATAATGTTCATGGAAAGTAGTTCGGCAGGTCTCCGGCTCGACAATAAAGGAGTGTCTTCCATGCGTCAACACATAAATAAAATCAATTTGAATAGATAGAAACACTGATGAAATAGTTTTTCGATCAAAAATCAAAAACCCTACCTCATTAATGTATAACCTCAACAGAAGAGAGAAATAGTGGACCAATATGTTTTTTTTTATCTCTTGATTGCATGAAAAAAAACCTACGATATTCATGAAACATCATGTAAGCCAAGGAAATGTTATGTGGAGTTTCAAATTTGCAGTTCCCACGTAGGAAAGTTGCCTTGACTATGAAAAGGTAGCCATTTTTAGCTCGTCTAGTCTCACTTCTGAGATGTTCTGGAGAGGTTGGTGAGCTTATGAATGCAAGGTCACCAACTAGATGAACAGTTTTCCTCTGGATAGAATCATGAATCTCAGAGTATGTTCGGGAGCTGACCTCCCAAGCATGTAGACAATTCTCCTCGACAGGTCTAATATGTGCTTTGTAGATTTTGGTAAGCTGTTGGAGTATGTGATAGTTATTGGCACGTAGCACGAAAACGAGTTTTTGTGAAGCAGTTATTGCAATAGACCAAACATGATCTCATCTTGGTATTGTTGATTGTAATACTGAACATGGTGCTTCTTGAAGAAAACGCAAGCTTGAGTTTTGATTGCATCTTACTCTATACTACATCATCAGATCCTCATTTCTCTCTCTGCCTTGCATCTCTGGCTCAATCCAATTATAAAGTAGCTTCAGAAGAGAAGATGGAAATGGAATATTACAGTTGTGGTAGAGTTACAAAACTGTTACACGAACCTCAACCTAAATAGTTCAGTGGTACTGAATAACCATAAAATTACCAAACCACCCGAACATACCAAATCAGAACCAACCTGTTTACTTGATGGAATATGGTGTAAATAGGCATCAACTTATTCCTTTGGTATGAATTTGGTATGATCAATTTGGTCAGAGTACCAAATTTGCGTGCGGTATAAACGTGGCCAATATTGTCCTCAACGCCCTGAGCACTTCGGTTGGTAGTTGGTATTCGGGACGTCCTCTGCACTGATTCCAAGGCACATTGAGAAATCTGTCTAGATCTCAAGAAATGTCATCCGCCCTATGAATGAACGTCTACCATATTTATAATTATGTGTCACGTAGGCAAGCAAATCTCCTGTTGATCTCTGATAGTGAAAGCCATTCAGTCGCTCACTCACGATTCCAGAGATCTCAGATTTGAAGCGAATAATCAGCTAGTCCGGTCCAGGTTTCAACTCTCCCGTTCATACACTCGGGACGTGGCAATAATGTAGACAAATTTGGTAGAGTATGTATAGGAGAGCTCCAACCGTAGTAGCTGCTTGATTTGTATTCGGAATAGTTCCCCTTCTCGATATATCAGGAGCAAATATGCTTCAGTACACCGGGTGTCCTTGGGGGTTGATCTATCACTTTTTCAGTAACAGAAATTATTTAGTTACAATGTACAATCAGTCTATGGAATAGATGAGTTGAATATACATTCATATCAAAACGAATCAAGTTTGTAGTGGGTGCTCACTGACTTCATTATCCTATTGACAGATTGAATTCCCTATGATGTAACTATTTGTCACAGAAAATGATAATTTCAGCGCAAACAGTCTTCGATAATAGAGCGTGAAACTCCATCCTGGCATGCCATGATGAATCCCTACGATTCCGACCAAACACTCCTAACCTTAGGAACGCGAAGGTCAGTTCTCTAAAAAAACTTTTATCTTCAATGTCGATGAAGAAGACTGAATATAAAGGCTTATCCTTATAAAGCTGCATAGTTTCGTCAAGTTCTACAACTTTTCTCGAGTCAGTGGCTGAGTGATGAGCTCTCCATTTGGAGTCAAACATCAGTTCATCGGCTGCTCGATGGGCTATCCTGAAGAAAAATTCTCCTGCTACTGCATCTCAATGGCTCTTAACCATAAGTAGGAGGAGATCAGAACTTTTGATTACTTTGTAGTCGTTATCCATGATTTGGTAATGTTTTCAATAGATCATCCTCCGAAATTTCTTGGGAGATATAACCGTGAAACGGCTAGAGTCCACTTCATTACTGTAGAGTAGGATCGGAACAGCAAGCATGTTAGTAGCAGCGACAGTTTTGAAGATCATATCTGTAGAAGTCGCTGCTTATATTTGCTGGAAAGAGCGTCTTTACCATTTGCGTTTTCTGAATGTGGTAGGTGTTCCAGCTGCGCGTCCTTTTCAATGTTTTCGCATTGTCTTGTCTCGAGATTAACAAGTGCACATTCTTCCATCCCGAATTCCATTTCAATAGCTCTTATGTACTCTCGAACCACCCTGAGAGATTGATCTAGTTTCCTTTCTCAGGAAGCATGAATATTGAGGTCATCCACCTAATCATCTCAATATTCTTCGAGCACAAGATGAAGTTTTTACGAAGCCGTAGAAGGACCACATGCATTTTTTTTTGGAATCTTGACTTCAATCTCCGGGGTCCAAGTTTAAGGTCGAGCGCCTGACTTGAATCTCAAGGGTCCGAGTTAAGGGACTCGAGATATCGACTCTCGAATTCTTAACACACGAGATGGATTGAACTGTCCTGAACCCTTTCAGATCATCGGCTGATAACAGAAAAAAAAACTCCTCATGATAATATTAGGAATATAATCAACGAATACTGAATAATTGTGGTCTCATATGAGATTCCTGGGTTATTCTTAAACGAACTTCAACTTGATCTGATACTGAACTTCCATTTATGATGAATTAACAAATGAACGATTTTGTTCTCCTTGGGATGCTTATATCAATGCCAGAAGATTTCAGCTTGTCCATCAATAAACTGTGTTTTTGTATCCACTAAAAGTTATTATGATGGTTGAATTCTAATTTTCTCCACTTGACATTTTGATATGTTAACGTATGCAAAAAACACGAACGAAACTGAATGAACGATCTCATTCGGGAGAAATTATTTCCATTAAAACTTCTACGCTGGCAAACTTTTTGATGGAGGAACGTTTAAACTGAAAATTAGATTGGTAGATGGCCAATCCTTCGTGAGAAGTGTCCGAAAGTTTTGTCTTTGTCCTCGTCCTGATTCATTCTCCAGCTGGACTTTCATTAGGGCAGAGTATAAAACGTCCTGGATTTCTTTTATCCTTGACTGCATGGTAGCAAAACCTATAATGTTACTGAAACATCTTGCAAGCCAGTAGAAGGATATTGGGAGAGAAAAATGAGAAAATAGGTATTGGAAGGATAATTGGAGAAAATGTTTCAGAAAAGGCCCGTCATTTGGACGCGAGAATATCATTCAGCCCACCTACTCCAATTTATTTTCTTCTGCGAAAACCGGATCAAATTCCAATAGTTTATAAACACTAATAGTAGGGAACACTCGAGGCAATTGGATCAAAGGGGTTAGATACAGGGCTTTTCACGATGAGCGTTAATTAGACGTTTCTGGTTAACCAGACAACGGATCGACCTAAAAATCAGACAGTATACATAAATCAATATGATTTACACTCCTAAACTATTCTAGACGATGCGGCGTTGCCGCTTCTACTATAAAGTAGCAGCTACTTTGATTTTTAATGGGGATCACCCTGTATTTTATTGCATTTTAAGATTTTTCTTGGATAGCTGATTTCATTGATCTGTTATACTTGGGGTCTATATCGAACGAATACAGAGATATAGGGTGTGAAAAGTCGAAATTTCTAAACTTTGAAATTTTTTTTTATCGAAGCTATTTATAATTGGTTGAAACGGCTCACATGTCCATATCTCAACTTTTTATCTACTATCGATTGATATTTGATTGAAACAAATATAGGTTGGTGTAGAACTCTAAATTTTGAACCACCCTGTATTTGCTTCAATTAAATATCAATCGATAGTAGATAAAAAGTGGAGCTACGGATATGTGAGCCGTTTCAACCAATTATTATAAATAATTTCGACAAAAAAAATCCCAAAGTTGAAAAATCTTGATATTTCACACCCTATATGTCTGTAATCGTTCGAAGAAGACCCCAAGTATGGATCAATTCAATCAGCTCTCCAAAGAATATCTAAAAATGCAATAAAAAACAGGGTGTTCTATATGAAAAATCACAGTAGCTGCTACTTTATAGTAGAAGCGGCAACGCTGCATCGTCTAAAATATTTCAGGAGTGTGAATCATATTGATTTATGTATACTGTCTAATTTTTAGGTCGATCCGTTGTCTGGTTAACCAGAAACGTCTAATTAACTGTCATCGTGAAAAGCCCTGTATAGTCCGAGATGAAAGTGATCAGATAGTGATTTTGACATAACATACCAAACTTTTTTGGGGATGATAAAATTTATGAAATGGAAACGTTACCTCACAGAGGAAAATTCAAAGATTTTTTTAATATCATCTGTAATATTATCCCCATCTTTAAGAGTGACTCTGAGAACGTGAGGAATCATAGATCAATCATTATCATATTGAAATCTTTGCCTAGGATATTCTTCAAGAAGATGTAAAAGACAATATATTTTGCTTAGTTTTGCTTATTTATATCAACTCTTCTGTGAATAAGTGGTTCAAGACATGATATTGTTTGATACATTTTTGTCTCATTCAGGAAGCTGATGGAAGTTGATTTTCTTGGATAGTTTTTGCCGTTTTCATGAAGATCCATGAAAAATATAATTTCAATGTATCAGTTTTCTACTTCTCTTCTGTTGAAGTGTTTTCGTTCACTAGAATAATATCAGCTCTTTCCTGGCGATTTTTTACTTTCACTACTTGTAGTTTTCCAAATTGTTGTTAAGATTTAAATTAGCTGTTTTGCTTATTATGGATCCACCACATAAACATACCCTAGCTCAGTGGAGAAGGGGGTGGGTAGAGTGAGTGAGATGTTTTATTTAAATTGCCTACGTATGGAATAAGGTACGTATGAAACTCCGTCAAATTATCTAGATCTCGAGTCTCTGCTATCACTACCAACAGAAATCTACCAGGTTTTAGAATCCCTGCTATTGCTTCATATGCAAATCTACCAGGTTTTGGATATGCTCTGTTCTTGTTAGGTATTTTTGAATGTCTACTAATATAATGGACACTAGTGACAGTAGTGACAGTTCACGAAGACGACAGTGACATTAAATGGTATGATGATCAACACAATGAAGTTTGCTAATGTTTTCCTTAATGTTTGTTTACTTTCGCACAATTATGATGAGGTGAACTATTCTCGTATTCTGATCAGCATTGCATGTTATCACACATATATCTTAGGTCACAGATGGTTTCATGTGCCCCTTTGGGCCCCCCTTTCAATATATATATATATTCAAAGTTCACATGCATCAAGGTTCGTTGGTGACACGGTAAGCAGAAGATAATTATTTATACATGCCAAAATTGATTAAGACAAAAAGAATAGCTCTAGGCACATAAGTAAATGAAGCCAAACAAGGAAGCAATAATAATGCAAGCCATATGAAAGCAGTATGGGTAGTAGTATGCAGAATAAAGTAGGTTAATAAGATAGGAGTGCTGTAGCTTATCTGTCTTCCAGGAAATCCTTGTAGTCCTCCATACACCAACAGCTCTAATGGTAGGTTGAGCTTTTGTACTTAAAGAGTACCCTGCCCAGTTTGGTACTGATAAATAGCCTCTGACTAGGTTGCTCACATAGTATAGGGTGCTTCTGGTGACAGTGAGTGCTCTTTGAAGATCTTTAGCTTCGAGATGAGGAAGAGCTTGTGATGATCTTACTGTACAAGTAAGGTAAAAAGGCCTGAAAATCAATGCTTATATAAACTAACTTTTCTGAGAATTCCAGAAGTTCCCAATGAATGAGTGGTGGTGATGAACTAGGTTTGAGAAGATGAACCTACCTTAGATCTTGTGTGGCCTAGAGTTATCTCGAAGAGAGATTGTTTTGAAAATTGTGTGTACTATAAACCACATATAGTGAGTAACTGCCAAATGTTTACCAGCTACTATAAATTTCCACAATAATTCCAAAATTGAAGAGAAAAATCCGCAGATGCGAGGCTTTCTTTACCACATGGAAAAAGAAGCCCAAAAAAAAACCCTTTCTTTTCTACTCCTAATCTCCCTCCAAATTTAATGAAGGCTGACAGTTCAAGACTTCATTTTCTTCTTGACATACAGGTATCCAGGTATGAAAAGCCTGGGTGACTGGAAGTTCACCTATATGTCAACACCTGTGGATTCATGCGAAATTGATGTCTATCTATATGCCTATGCCAATCTATGAACTTTGCAGAGAAAGGTTATGTTAATATAAATAAACAAACTGGTGAAAATGAGTTTTCCTTTCATATGGTAAGTAGCAATATGGTCTCAGCAATTCAGACATGTAACAACACCACCTTCACCAGAAAAAAAAGTTTCGTAGAAACTTTTAACGTTAAAAAGAAATACAAAAAAAATCTGTTATTACTATCGAAGCCAAATAATTAGTTACCAAAAAAAACCCTTGCAAAAAAAAAAAATCTATGAATTAGTCATCAGGAGGATGCGCCTTTAAATCTTTCGCGTTCCAAATTCCAATTGACTTCCCGTTTTCATCTTCTAACTGATAAGACCAAGGAGAAGCGATTTTGACTATTTTGAATGGCCCAATGTATTTCGATGCTAATTTTGAAGTGAAATTTTTCGCGGCATCGGATAATGCGTAATTCCGCTTCCAAACAGATTGATTCAGATGGAATCTTTCATTGCGGTGACGTAAATTATATGGCACTTTACTCTTCTCATATGCTCTACCGAGTCGTTTCTGAACATCAGAGAATAGTTTATTTAGCGCCAGGGCTTTCTCCGTGAGATCAGTAGTCGGACGGATTATTGGGCTTTCTTGATTCAAGATAACCTCACGTCCAAAATTCACAAGGTTAGGTGTAACTCCCGTGACGTCGTGTTTTGCGGAACGAATTGCAAATGCGACTTTCGCCAAAAATGTATCCCAATGCCTTTGGTCTTCGGACACATAGGCGGTTAACATTGTCTTGATCACCCGGTGTACCCTTTCGACTGGGTTCGCCTGTGGATGGTAGTTCGCCGTGAACGCGATGTGAATGTTGTATTGTGACATCAAATTTCGGAACAAGGAACTACGGAATTGAACACCATTGTCGACGATAATCTTTTTCGGAGCACCATAGACTAGAATAACCTGGTCTTCTAGAATTTTCACAATACTAGAAGCCGTAGCAGCACGAAGTGGGTAAAGTAAAATGAATTTACTGAAGCAATCCATGACAGACAGTATATAATTATGTCCAGATCTAGAGCGTGGTAGAGGTCCTACTAGGTCTGCACTTGCTAGTTCCCATGGTCTCGAAGTTGTTACTTGAGCGGATAACATCTGTCCTCTAGGTGGTTTTTGTTCGGGTTTTGTCCGAATACAGGTCGGACATTTACGGATGTATCTCGCCACATCGACTCTCAACTTGGGCCAGTAATATTTGGTCGATAATCTCCCTACTGTTTTTGTCACACCTAAATGGCCACAGGTCGGTGGGTCATGGTGTTCTTTTATAACTTCGGATCGTTTCTCTCGAGGAACTACGACTAGCCATTCGCTTTCCATAGATAATTCAGGATACACGACCTTAGTTTTCCGATACAACTTACCATCTTCCAACATCCATAAGGGATATTTCCGAGGACATCGTGTCACTTTATCGCACATTTGCTGATACCAAGGATCGGTGACTGGCGTAGTATGAACGGGGCTACATAGTAGAGAATCGATAGGAGGTACAGCTCGAGAAAGTGCGTCAGGGACTAAGTGATCTTTTCCCTTTCGATGAATGATCTCGAAATCATATTGCTGCAATCGCAGCGCCCATCGGGCTATCCTTCCCACGGGGTCTTTCATATTAAAAAGCCATTTGAGGCTATAGTGGTCGGTGACCACAACAAACTTAGTGGCTTCTAAGTACGGCCTAAGCTTTTCCACTGCAAAAATTACGGCGAGACATTCCTTCTCTGTAGTGGAGAATTTGCGCTCGTTCTTCGTAAGGGAACGGCTCAGGTAACATATTACCTTTTCTTCACCGCCCTGGTGTTGCAAGAGGATGGCACCCAGACCATAATCAGAAGCATCCGTCTCCACAACAAACGGAAGATTGAAGTCGGGGCAGGCTAATATGGGTGCCGAGATGAGGTGCTGTTTCACCTTAGTTAAGGCTTTCTCACATTTATCATCCCACACGAATGTCTTGTTCTTTTGGGTGAGTTGAGTCATAGGAGAAATCAACGATGAAAAAGATGGTATGAAGCGGCGGTACCATGATGCTACTCCAACGATTCTTCTGACTTCAGAAACAGTTCTTGGGGTAGGAATTTGCAAAATGGCTTCGACCTTTCCAGGGTCAACAGATAAACCACCCTCATTTATGACATACCCCAAGTAACGAAGTTCTGAACGGCAGAATAAACATTTTTCCCGATTCAAGCTGAGACCAGCATCTTTGAGACGGGTTAAAACCTTTTTGAGAACTTCTACATGTTTTTCAAAAGTCGGTGTACATATTATCACATCATCTAAATAAACAAAAGTATATCCTTCTAAATCATCGCCAATTACCCTGTCCATTAACCTCTGCCATGTAGCGGGAGCCGAATGTAGACCAAAAGGCATACGTTTGAACTGATAAAGCCCCCTATTTGGGACTGTAAACGCTGTCAACGGTCTGGACTCGATAGCAACTGGAATTTGCCAGTATGCTGACTTTATGTCTAGGGTTGTGAGATATCTTGCGTCCCGCAACTTATCCAATATGGCACTTACATAAGGGATCGGATAAGCATCAGGTGTACTGACCGCATTAAGCCGCTTATAATTCACACAGAACCTCCATCGACCATCACTCTTTTTCACCATCACGATGGGTGACGACCAGGGTGAAGTCGAGGGTTCCACAATGTCTTTGGCTAACATATCGTCCAATTCTTCATTAACAATCTTCTGGAGAGCCGGGGATATGGGGTAATACCGTTGCTTTATTGGGGGAGATGTTGTCCGAATAACATGTTCCACAAGGTGTGTTCGACCAAGCTTATCGCCCATGGCGGCGAAAGCCTCGTCTATCACGTTATTAAGGAAAATCCGTTGTTCATCATTGAGTGTATCAATGTCATGAATTCCGGCTATGTTGATGGAATCAATGTTTTCGTTATTTCGGAAACTCCATTCCCCTGCATACATATCTGGTATTATTCCCATCTGAATCCAAAAGTCGATCCCCAGAATTAGGCGGTATGGTAAAGCTGGTACAACTATTACCTTGAGAATCCGAACTCGATCTTGCAGTTGTATAGGTAAAGAAACTGAACCTATACTCTTGCATACCTGTCCATTGGCAACGGTGCAATTTTGTTCATCAGAGTTATTCAATTTTACGATGTTGCGGATGATATTCCAACCAGGACCACCTAGAACAGTTCTAGAGGCGCCAGAATCAAGTAAACCTTCGAAAGTTTTACCCAGTATATCAACTTTCAAATAGGGTCTTTGATCACCTTTTGCATGAGAGATGATATAATCTAGGACTACTTGATTACTGGTGGAAATGTAGTTGACCGACTCATTTTGAGGTGGCTGCTCCGACAGTCGGCCTACTGTCTCGCAGCTGTCGAGTTTTTTGAGCATTTTGGGCAAGATCTACTCACAGTATTCGGATGACCACATTTGAAACAAAAAATTCGTTTCGGTTTGTTGCACTTCCTAAACCTGTGACCAACGGCATTACAATTCCAACACATTGGCGAGCTTGCTACTTCGGTTACGTCAACCAATGGATCTGAAGTCGTACTGTGGGTAGCTTGATCAGAATCAACGAAAGAAGCCACGTTGGGTGGTTTCCTGTAGGCTAAATCAGGTTCGAGCAAATATCTTGTATTAGTGGGTGGTGGACAAAATTTTTGAACACGCCATTCCGTTTCCTCAATTGCCCTTGCAACATGCATCAGATCGCCCAGAGAGTTAATTGTATGTAACGTCAATTGTTTTTGAATATGTGGCAACATATTACGACGAATAATCTGCACTCGTGAATCCTCACTCGGAATAGTGGAGAGTTTTCGAAAAAGGTTTTCCATTATGGAAACATAGGTCACGACCCTCTCATGAGTACCCTGAGTGCGACGACGTAGCTCCTCCCACAACGAATTTTCGTAATCATGTGGTTGAAATGCAGCACGTAGTTTCTGAACAAGATCATCCCACGACACAAAATAACCCATACGATACCAAAGGAGCGCATCTTTTGTGAATAATTCAGGGGCAGATTGGAGAAGTCGTTGTTTCGAAACACCTCGAGAACATCTCAGTTCTTCCACCCTTTCCAGAAAATTGGCAACGCTGGAGATACCATCATATTGTAATCTCCATCGCCCAACATCAAAACAACTGTTTTCCGGAAACGTCGAATATGCATAAGCATCCACTGTCCTGCCTGGATTATGCCCATGTCCACGATTTGCATCAAAACCAGTTCGAAGAGGCGGTGCAGCCTCGTACCAGTTAAAGTCTTCCCCAACCGAAGAATATCGAGACAAGTTATTTTGTTGATTCCGTAATAAAGATGAGTAATCCACAGCGGAATTAGCTCTACGGGAAGTAAACGTCTGATCTTCATCATTACCAACTTGACCAAGATTAGATTCCACATCCTGAAACCTAACTGAAGAGCTGTGTGTTGCTCGATCAAGAAAAACTGGCTGATCAGGCGATCTGAATGACTTACCTGATGCAGTGGGTTCATGATGAGGATTATCCTTTGTTTGAGATTCTCTTCGAGCCTTTTCCTGTTCGAATAATTTCCGCAGACTAGCAACGCGGTTCGCGTCACCCTCTTGTGCAGAAGTAGTCGGATCTTCATTGAAGTGCCTGCGACTATTTCTGTCCACTGGTTCTCGAGGGTCATCGTTCACTTCCATTTCTTCCGAATCTATTACATTCTCATCAAGTTCCCCCGTGCGGTTAGATTCTCTGTGACCTACTCTCGTCGGTTGCAAAAGGCTACTACGCCGTGTGCTTGTACCAGTTGTGATTATTTCTGGTATACGTGGAACTGGTTGATCCATAATGGATACATTCGCACGAGAAACTGGTGGAATATTACCTCCTGCTTCCAATGCCAGATTGGCATCAGCTACCAGCTTATTGCACAACCTGACAAGGTTCGATCTTGTACTTTCAAGAGCAGGATCATCCCTTATTCTGTCCAATCTCAAACTCAAATGAATAAGTCTTGAGTAGATTCTTTTGAATTCATTGTGTCTATTTTCACAATCAAAATTCACAATATCATCGGCCAATTCAGTTAATTTTCTTTCGCAAATCTCCAATTCCACGACTGGGTCCAAATTCGTATGAGTAGGCGGTGAGCATGTACCCGTACGTTCTAATCTGAAAACATCTCTGAGAGAGATCCGTTTTTCATTAACAGTGCCCATTACCGGTAATCCACGAATCTGTAATTCATAGGTGATCTCGTCACCGAGTAATCGATTAACCTCCATAATGATTAATGAAACTTCACGCGTGCTATAGGAATTTCAAATCCCCTACCTGAACTGACAACAAAAAAAAAAAAAGAGAGAAAAAAAAAAAAAAAAAAAAAAAAAAAAATCACCCTGTAAAGGTATATTGTCTATCACATAGGAGACAATACAACATATAAAAAAACAAATTATCATCCACTTTGGAGGATGAATTCACCAGAAAAGTTCCCGAAACAAACTTATACCCAATCAATAAGTGTCAGATGAAAGTACCTGAACTAACAAAAAAAACGATTGAAATAACCTATCACTATGTGAGCAGTCCTATAGTATGCAATCTGCTTTGAAAATTTAATATCTTCAAGTTCAAACAGAAAACAAAACACTCTGTATCAAAAAAAAAAAAAAAGGAAGGAAGGGCGCCAATTTGTTAAGATTTAAATTAGCTGTTTTGCTTATTATGGATCCACCACATAAACATACCCTAGCTCAGTGGAGAAGGGGGTGGGTAGAGTGAGTGAGATGTTTTATTTAAATTGCCTACGTATGGAATAAGGTACGTATGAAACTCCGTCAAATTATCTAGATCTCGAGTCTCTGCTATCACTACCAACAGAAATCTACCAGGTTTTAGAATCCCTGCTATTGCTTCATATGCAAATCTACCAGGTTTTGGATATGCTCTGTTCTTGTTAGGTATTTTTGAATGTCTACTAATATAATGGACACTAGTGACAGTAGTGACAGTTCACGAAGACGACAGTGACATTAAATGGTATGATGATCAACACAATGAAGTTTGCTAATGTTTTCCTTAATGTTTGTTTACTTTCGCACAATTATGATGAGGTGAACTATTCTCGTATTCTGATCAGCATTGCATGTTATCACACATATATCTTAGGTCACAGATGGTTTCATGTGCCCCTTTGGGCCCCCCTTTCAATATATATATATATTCAAAGTTCACATGCATCAAGGTTCGTTGGTGACACGGTAAGCAGAAGATAATTATTTATACATGCCAAAATTGATTAAGACAAAAAGAATAGCTCTAGGCACATAAGTAAATGAAGCCAAACAAGGAAGCAATAATAATGCAAGCCATATGAAAGCAGTATGGGTAGTAGTATGCAGAATAAAGTAGGTTAATAAGATAGGAGTGCTGTAGCTTATCTGTCTTCCAGGAAATCCTTGTAGTCCTCCATACACCAACAGCTCTAATGGTAGGTTGAGCTTTTGTACTTAAAGAGTACCCTGCCCAGTTTGGTACTGATAAATAGCCTCTGACTAGGTTGCTCACATAGTATAGGGTGCTTCTGGTGACAGTGAGTGCTCTTTGAAGATCTTTAGCTTCGAGATGAGGAAGAGCTTGTGATGATCTTACTGTACAAGTAAGGTAAAAAGGCCTGAAAATCAATGCTTATATAAACTAACTTTTCTGAGAATTCCAGAAGTTCCCAATGAATGAGTGGTGGTGATGAACTAGGTTTGAGAAGATGAACCTACCTTAGATCTTGTGTGGCCTAGAGTTATCTCGAAGAGAGATTGTTTTGAAAATTGTGTGTACTATAAACCACATATAGTGAGTAACTGCCAAATGTTTACCAGCTACTATAAATTTCCACAATAATTCCAAAATTGAAGAGAAAAATCCGCAGATGCGAGGCTTTCTTTACCACATGGAAAAAGAAGCCCAAAAAAAAACCCTTTCTTTTCTACTCCTAATCTCCCTCCAAATTTAATGAAGGCTGACAGTTCAAGACTTCATTTTCTTCTTGACATACAGGTATCCAGGTATGAAAAGCCTGGGTGACTGGAAGTTCACCTATATGTCAACACCTGTGGATTCATGCGAAATTGATGTCTATCTATATGCCTATGCCAATCTATGAACTTTGCAGAGAAAGGTTATGTTAATATAAATAAACAAACTGGTGAAAATGAGTTTTCCTTTCATATGGTAAGTAGCAATATGGTCTCAGCAATTCAGACATGTAACATTGTTTTCATGATTTTTCCCAGTGTTATCTATCCATTTTTTTTTCATAGTAAGTCTGCTCAATTCATGGTGGAGTAATTATTTTTTTCTGTGATTTTTCATAAATTTTTTTTCATATGACATTTTTTGATAATCAAATATATTAGATAATACCACTAGCGACTTCTTCCAGGTTTCGATTCAACATATTGCTCATTATGGATACCAACTGTTGTTGATAATAATTAGAGATTAGATTACCTACCAATGGTATCCTAAAGTTGAATATATTCATAACTGGATTTCGAGAATAATTTGGAAAAATAATAGATACCTATCGTCTTTTTGAATTAACTAAGTATATGGATTTGAACAATTTCTTGAGGTTTACTAGTTTTTCATATCGTAACTATCGGAAGAAAAATGGATCCATTTTCCTGAAAGATCAGGAATTGATGTAATTACGCCACTTTGAGAGCGAATTAATCAGCTTTTGCTCAAGATGTTTCCAGAGATTTTTTGATGTACGCCTCTTTGTAAATTCAAAGACGCTATGATTCACAAACTTTGTAGAATCTATGTTTTCCACATTCACTTGCTTTCTATTTCGAGAACTAGAATTCCTAGAGATTCTCAAACACCCATTCAATTCAATTCTGAAGTTTTGTCAGTTTGCCTTTACATCAAGAAATGAAAACGTATCCCATTGTGTCCGGGAAATGAAATCTGACGAGGGATGAATACTTTCTTGATTAGTATTCCGTGATTTTCCCAGAAGAACCGAAAAACTAATAACTCGTGACCCCGATTTCCAAAATGGAAATTGACAAATATTTGCATGAAACGCGTCTGTTTTCTTTATGGGCTCACAATTTCCACAACAAAGCCCCGCATATGAATCGTGCGGATTTGACTGTTTGTTGTGTTTACTTTTGATGGAGTTTGAATCTCGAAGTAGTCTTCCTTGGTCTCATTGGAAACTAATTATTGTCATTGTTTCGTTTCATTATACTTGGATTTCCTCGGAAAATTATGATTCCAAGCTAGACCCGTTTGTGGTGACTGTTGTTCCACAGAGTTAGTCAAATAATAACTTCATTTCGAATATTAACTTGAATATTAGATGACAAAAGTAGACAATGATATTAGTGATAGCGATGAAAAATGCAAATATCAGCAGGGTATATTATTATATAAAGAGAGCAATGCAATACAAACAGAAGAAAAAGAATAAATATTGGGACTCGATTTATGGATCGATACGCGTCTATATGATTCTGGTGCAAAATAATTGAAGAAACATTATGGTTCTCATCCATTCTCATCCAATCTGGAAAAAATAATCGAACATAAAGACTGTTTTGGAAAACATTATCAACTGGTATCATTGTGGATCTTTTTTAACAAAAACTGAAGCTCAAATTATTTTGATATGAAGTTATAATTTTTATTGCTATACAAAGATTCATATTTTTTTTTATTCCAACGATAAGTATATCATGAGTTCGTGATCAAGTAACAGTTCGTTAATGAAATGTGTGAAATACTCCTCTAATAATTTTCATTTTGTCCCAAAATAATCAAGTGTGATCAATCAAATTAAGGCGGATATGCACAACGTTTTTTCATCAATATTTCATTTTCATTCACTGTCATTGCATCATATTTTTCATTATAGATTTTTATACCTTTATGCACGACGTTCATTTACTTCAAGCTGATATACTCTTACCTTCTAATAATGACAAGAATATAGCTGGTCCTTGGTATTTCTATATCATTTCCCCAGATTTTTGCTGAAAAGCAAGAAGATCTCATCAATTTGACAGATTCGCGCCTGCGTAAATCACACTTAATTAAGATGAGAGTTAGTTATCTTTCAAAAAATACTTAATTGAAGAAAAAAGTTAATTTTTGTGCATAAATGGTGAAATGTAAATATTGTATGTACTTAGTGAAGATGGCAGTGCTTGAGAAATGACAGATTGATGAAAAAACAGTGTGCATAAATCTGCCTTTCATATCACTAATTTTGCGATTCTAATCAGTAAGTTTACTTTGAGTGCCATAAGATTTTCTATAGATATTTCCTAATCAATGATAATCGAAAATCACGACTATTATTCCGTAGCATGCGATCCCGGGCAGATAAATAAGCCGAACTTTTCATGAAACTTCTCACCAAGAGAGGTTTTCCTATAACCGCCAAACTTTCAAGAGAAGTCCATATACCTGACTTTTTTTCCAATATTCTTCCACTTATCAGAAAAGTATTGCCATCATTTCTGTTTCAGGAATAACTCAGAGTGGTTATTGGAGATTTCGGCATTTTATGATTTTCCTTTTTTATATATGTATACAAATTTTCCATCAATACCTACTTTTTTGTTTTCGTTGCAGACAAGGACTTCGGATCGACAAACAACGCCGTCCAGATGATGACGTCACAAATTCCGCACTTCGCTGGACCAATCGAAAATGTGACAGTCGCTTTGGGAAGGGAAGCAGTGCTCAGCTGTACAGTGACAGAATTGGGACCCTATAAGGTTAGGTGGTCGAATGAAGAAAAATATACAGAGTTATAAAAAAGTATATATCTTCCTGATTATCTCATGATTAAAAAATATAGGTACAGGGTGTTTCATTGGTATATTCTGTTTCATTTCATCATATCATCAATGGAATTAATGGACAAAATAGCATAGATTGATTGTTTCAATTCAAGAATCCATGTTTATTTTTTATAATCTGACTGCACAAGAGGAAAACCTATATTGTTCGTGGAAAAACATCGTGCAAGCCAGTGGAAAGTTATTGGGAGAAGACTTAGGCAATGGAATTTTTCTTGGATGTTAAGAGGTTAGGTTTTAGAAAAAACCTCTCCAGGAAGTGAGTTTCACAATTTCGCCGTTAGTGGAGAAATATAATTTTGATCGAATAAAGTTCACGTGAATGATATCTATCTCAAAAATGTCATAGATTTTATCGATATAGGGAATTATATTGGTATGGGGCATGATACGATATTGGTATGAACGAAATGTCAGCAGAAAACTTCGAGATATTCTTCGGAGGGAGTCCTCAATGTGCAAAATTTCCGGTAACCAATTACCAAGGGTACATCATACATAAAAGAGAAAATAATTTCATCAAATTCTTCACAATTTTCCAACTCATCCAATCCTGTGTTTCAATGGCAAATGATGGAATCTTGGAATTCAAATTAACTTTTTTGTGTGGCGAAACAGCTTATGCTAATGACCCACCTTTTCTCCTGAATCTGCAATTAGTTGCGGGCCTCTGGAAGACGTTGAAATTCCTCTACAACGAAGAGTTTAGAAATCACCCGTAGTTCAATGGCAATTAGAAGTTTTTTAGCGCATCAAATTTTAATTAGGTATTTCTAAAGGGGGCTCAATATTTCATGTTTTATTGAAAGAGAGCAACTCTCTCTTTCCCGATTGCTTGTTTAGTAGTCGAAACCTTTTCACTAATTAGAGCATTGAGAGGTGTATATCGCTTCTGAAAGTATTCATTTCGGTATTTCGATGGAAAAACATATTTATGTGGTTGGGTGGCAGGAGAAATACGAATTTTGCATCATTAGTGGTAGTAGGTAGTATACCTACCTAGATATAAGACGAAAAAAACGTACCAATATGGACAAACTTTTACATAAAAAGATAGTTCATGACGTCATTGATGCTGTAGATATAACGCCATACCCTCTCATAGAATCTAGTATTTCTATGTAGGACGATCGAATTTTTATACCAACATAAAACTTGTATTAGGAAAAATATATTTCCACTAATTATACCACTAGAGAGTGAACTAGTTGGCCTGCGGGTCGAAATAATTTTTGAATTATTCATACTATCGAAAGTATCGAACCCGATATCGAACCAAATTTCAATTCAAAGAATTTATGTAGTGACGTAAACGTAATTCAACGCTCCAAATGATATGAATAAAAAATCATAAATATTTATGTTAGATATATTTTTATTCCTCCTATTGAAGACACCATCACCAACAACACATCCACTGACCATACTCACAGCTACTGTATGAAGTTATATCGACACTAGTAGAAATAATCATCTTTTACGTTCAAGAATAAACTTCAATGATATTTGGGTTGAGAAATAGGACATCAATTGAGTACTCATAGTTGTTCATGTAGGATATATTTTTATTCCTCCCAAGAAAGGCATTAACACCAATGTGAGGGACACATCCACCGACAACCACAAAAGAATAGTATGAAGTTAGGAATATTCATAACTAGTATGACGACCTAGTGTCATGCTCCTGCATGGTATCATAATTCAACAGAAACCTCAGTAATGGAACTCTTCCCTGTATATATCTACCATGATACATAACAATAAATTGGGACTCACTCTAGAAAATGATGCAAAATATAGAACACAAAATACGCCTTATTGCACAAATCAACGATGGCACACTGCCAATTGAACACATCGAACTTATCGATAAAAATATGTGGAATGTATTAACAACCAAACTCCACCCCCATACAGCTGTCTGTCTACTTGTGGGCCGATGGATACCAAAAATCTTATACTGTTTTTATCATTCTCGATGCTATTTTTTATTACTTAAAAACGTCCTGATTCAATCTGAATTATAGGTAGAACAACGACCGTATAAAAATAGTCTTACATAGTTTTGTTATTTGAGATTCTTGGATATTATTTGTGAATACAAAAGGGTGAACAAAAAAACTTTGCTCTACCAACTTTAGTTCCACATATAAATCATTCAGAAACTTGAAATCATTTATTCTTTCATACAATGTTGAGTCAGAAATGCTGAACTAATAGTCTTGCATCCTATCAACTCAAGTTGCACATAATATACTCGTAACTGATGCGTATACTATAGTGCTTCGGATGACACTTGAAGTCCCCGTTTCACGAGAGTTGCTTCACAACTAAGTTGACATTTCAAAACACACTTCATCACGAAGATATTATTCAGGAACCTTTTTTTGGAGAACTCTAATGTGGTGATGAGAAACAGAAAACGTTATGTAAAGATATGTTGATATTCAAAATGGCATGCATAAGGTTGACAGGTGTTTCATCGTCATTTTCAAAAACATTGAAGAAACGATGCCATATTCGTTTTCATGAAAAAGTGTTAAATAATGTAGATGAATTAAATAAAAAAAAACTTGTGTGACTTTTCGTTTTTTTTTGCAATGTTTCTGATAATTTCAAATTTCTTTCAAGTTTATTTTTCAGCACAAAAATACGCAACTTTGCCCCAATTCAACTAACTTCATAGTAGAAAAATGGACAGCCTGTAGATATTACCATAGTATTATTATCATTATAGTATAATATAATACTGTATTCTGCGTCGAGGAATAAGCCATTGCTGTTCCCAATAACACATCCTTGAGGTAGGAAGAAAATTGTGTAAAAATTCAGATAAAACATCGACAATTATTGTGGAATATATTGTGAAAAATTATTGCTCAAACCTTCTATCACGATAGATACGATACAGCCCAGTTTTATCATTTAGAGATCAAAATTTTGTCCTAATATAGCGAAACAATAAACTTTGTTATTACACCCTGCTTTATTCAAGTTGGCCTATACAGGGTCGTAACAATATTACTTCTGTAACTGGGTTCGTGAATATTTAAGTAGGAGAAAGAATAGTGGGTATATACATAAATGCACTTATCTCAGAGTACAAATATCTATTTAGCATTTGGAACAATTAGACAGAAAAAGTTGGCAAATATAAATAGGATTTCTTACATGTTTGGTTGGTTGATCACAATCATAGTAAATTTCGAAATGTTTTCCTGAACTATAGAAATTACGAGTATTGAACTGCGAATACCGGCAAAACAAGATGACTTTTATTAATAATAATAATAATTTTATTGCTTCTAAAAAAGGTTTTACAGCAAGAAGTATGTGTGTGTGAGAATACAAATATATTTATATATACGTATAAAGATAATTGATTCAAATAACAAACTACTAGCAGTGGATTGTAAAAAGTATAATCAAACTAATCATCATTCATGGACCAAAACCGAACTGTCAGATGGAAATCCATCTTTCACTGGTCTGCTAATTCACGTTCACTTGTAACACACTTTACGAGGGTGGCACTGACATTACGAACTGAGGAACATTGTCTGGAGTCGAGAGCTGAACTGTCGGATCTTGGATCTGCTCTCTTCTGAATTCTGATTCTAGTTTTCGAAAATTTATAGGGATTTTTCATGAGATAATTGTTGGAACCTCCCATCCCCGCTAATTACTCTAAGTCGTGATTCATGTCGATTTTGCCAAATGTAAATAATTCTAAAAGTATGGTCATGTTAAGAGCATTCAATATAAACTATTTCAGATATAAGCATCATATTTTTACGCTTTTTCCACTACTTCTCGTTAAAGTTAATATAACTATAAGTTAGACGAAGGTTACTGGGATAATTAGTTTTTACGGATGCAGATCTCATGCCCATAAATTATACAGGAGCGAACTTGAAGTTTAAACAAAACTAAAGTTCCTATTGGTTCCCTAATTTCCTCTTCTCGGATGATCCTCCCTTCAATGACTTCATGTGACTTCATTCAGACAATATTCTTCAGTTCACCCAACTGGTAAGTCTATCCTATAGTCATCGTATTGTGCCTCGTATTTATAAAATGTTCATATACCTTCCTACTTTATTCTCTTCATACTTTATAATATAATTATGCTTGTTCTTGATAATCATCAAAACCCTCATAGAAAGAATTACCATTCCTTATTCATCTAATTCGTATATTCTTTCATAAAACGAAACTTTTCTGGAGTATAAACATAGCTTGGTACTTATAGGAAATATCGGCCTGAGAACATCAAGTTCGTTTATATTTTGAACCGAGACCCCTAGGGACCCACCCATATAAATATTAAAAACAGGTGGCCACTTAAAAGGATATTTGTTGTTACCTGATATCGAACTCGTTACGATTAATTCATTAATTTTTCTGGACGATAAAATATATTGTCGAAATTGGGCATCATTACAACATGTCTAGGTGATGAGAATAATATATTATATTATCGTTTTGGTGTGTGGTGAAAGAAACTAAGCTTCATTGTTGGAATCTAAGTAATTGAGTAATGATGGCAAATCGATGAAATATTTCAGCTGGAACTATATTGTCACAATCATTCAATCATTCATGAAATCTTCGTATATTGGGATTTTCACTGACGAAAATAAACTGCATATATGCAATGGAAATCCCTATCAGTCTAACAGCGCGCAGCAAGATTTTGCGCCGAGGTGATATATGCGATGCCTTTTCCATGATGTTACAGGCAGATGACAGATTCCCACGCACTATGGGGGATGAATACGGTGAAACAAATATTTTATCCAAGTCTTCATCACCTCCCTATTGATATCGTGATGGTGGGTAATCTCCCAACTTTTCCATATTTTTCAGTCCGATGGATCAGTTCGCGGAATACATTCGTTCGTTTCAACAGCAAGAACCACTGAACTGAGAAACTTCTAACATTTCATATCACAAAAATGCTTTGATTATGTTTCAGGGCGTCATTCCTTTAAAAATTCTAGAAATTCTGACGCTTGTATGTTCGGGAACTATCAAAATTATTTAAACGCCGATAAAATTCACACGTTGTGTTGAAAAACAGCTCTACTCTGATACTACGCCTTTTTATTATTGCAGGTATCTGTTTGAAAATACAATATACATGCATATTTCTTTCTCTTTTTGTATTTTGTTATGTTTCTGCAATGGATGAATGAACACGATATTATTATTATTCACGACTCTGCGGCCTCAGAAACCACGCAGAGTCGAGCTGGAGAGAAACCAGTGATCACTTCCCACGCCGTGAGGTAAGTGACCGAATATCGTGTGCCCTGAGTAGACGCAATGATCCCAGGATGACGGCCTTCTGCATTGCCCCAGCTGAAACTTCTTGTGCCTTCTACCGGCAAGCTGGTATTGTCTGCAGTTCTGAGAGCAGCGTCTGTCGTGTACCACCGTGAGAGCCTATAATGGGGATGACCATTTCAACAGAATTATGGTCTGGATATAGTCTGCGGAGTTCGTAGAGAAGATCTCTATATATTTTGTCCGTTTTTCCTCCTCCTTCAAAACGATGTTCGTTTCGGCTGGTGCCGAAAATTCAATCATAAACATAGCTTTGGTTTGATGGTCGAGGAGGATTACGTCAGGCTTATTAGCTTGTATCTGCCTGAGGGTGGGGAATGAGAAGTTCCAATAAATTCGACACCTCTCATTCTCCACAACGGACTCAATATCCGCTAATATACCGTACGAGTGTCTCAGATGGTAATAGAGCACTCGTAATGCCGCATTATGTCTATGGATATAGGCCGAAACTGCATACATCGTACATGCTGAAAGCAGGTGCATCAGCGTTTTCGGCGCCCTACGGCAGGACCTCCATACCCATGACTCGGCTTCGGTAATGCAACGTATTGAAAACTCCTTCATGGCATGATGAACCCCTCTTTCTCCGATGTAAGCCTGCCTGACCTTAGGAATGCAAAAGTCAGTTCTTTGGCTAAACCTCTGTCTTCCATGTTGTTGAAGAAGATAGAATGTAGCGATTGAGTCTCGGGCTCTACGCTCGGAATCGAAAATCAGAGAGAGTTCATCGATGTGCTGCCTTGAAGAAGAATGCTCCAACTCCTGCATCTTCATGGCACTTGACCAATTGCAGAAGGGGATCCGAACTCCTGATGATTTTACAGGCGTTATCCAGAACCATTATGTTATGGAGATACCCCAAACTTAAGAGTCCACGGCCTCCCTGATCTCTTGAAAAATATAACCGTAGAACGGACGATGTTGGATGAAGGCTCCTATTAAGGTGCATCATCTTGCGAGTACTAACGTCAAGTTGGCGCAGCTCAGCTAGTGTCCACTTGAATACTACGAAAGAGTAGAATAGAATCGGAACAGCAAGCATGTTAGTAGCAGCGACTTTATTATTTCCAGACAGTTCCGAAGACCAGATCTGTCGAAGTCGCTGTCGATACTTGCTGTGAAGAGCGTCTTTCACCATTCGTGTTGATACTTCAAATTTGTGGAGAAATTTGTGCTTGATAGCTGATCGTCGACGTTGGTTTAATCAATTTCCTGGAAAGAAGAAGTATATCTACCTAACCTACACTGATAAATAATTTCGAAAGTTTTGAAAGATAATTCTGAAATTCTTTAGATTGAATTTTGTCAATTAACTTGCGAACCAAGCGGAACATGAATAATACCTATTCAATAGCACCACAAGTCAGATCATCAATGGAAAAATGGAAAAGGCATCCAAGTTTCACCAGTGGCGGGTACTCAGAGGAAGTCGAATAAAAAAGATTTTTTTTTTCGAAATATCATCATTCACGCTGCTATGCTACCACATTTGAAGTTCGCAGGAGTTGTAGTCAAACGGCAACTTCTCAAACCAACAAATCATTGCATCAGTGATGACTGAAATAAATAACATTATGTATATATTTTTGGTGCCCATTACTTTTCTTAAATATCATATCAAAAATATTATATTATTTTATTTCTGACAGTGACATTATAAGCTTATATCGTCATAGTTACGATATCTATAATGAGGGTCATAACTCCCTTGGGATATTAAGGTTCAAAAACTCCCTCTTACCTTTTACAGGTGAAAATGATACAAGAAATGCTTATAAACGTTTATATGTAATGAAAACTAAGACATATTTTCCTTATTCACGTCATAACAAATAATAAATGTACAATTTTCAAATGTTCCCTGAAAATTACTCCCGCCGCTGGAAACAATTTCTTCTTTTTTATGGGTGTTGCTGTTGCTGTTCACTACAGTCGAGGTGCCTGCATCTTCTGATGGCAAAGTAGACAGCATACGCGCCGTTTTATTTCTCAATTCAATACTGTCCTCCAGATACCCCTCTGCCACCGTGGAACTTCTCCAACCTCCGTGTCTTTTTAAGTTTGTCATAGTTGCTCCTGCATTGGCTAGGGCAGTAGCAGAAGTGCGACGAAGGCAATGTCCCGTATAGGTTAGTGGGTTTGGCAATCCTAAATACATTGCGATTTTGCTGGGAATTTTGCCAAACATATTCTTTCCAATTGGCTGAGTTGTACATTTTTTTTGTCGTAAGATCAAAAAAAAATCGTTTTGTACCTTCAGGACGCAAGGACATATGAAGTCTCAATAAAGGCAAAGCAGAGAACTCTTTTTCATCCACAACTGTAAATTTCTTCGATACACCAGTTTTACTTTCCGGTACGTTCACTACCATAACAGTATCCCGGTCCTCTATATCTGCTATACTCATATTTAGAAGTTCCTGAGTTCTGCATTCTCCAAAATAACCCATAATTAGAACAACCTATAACAAATAAAACGAAATAAACAAACGAAAAAGAAAATTATGGGAAAAAAATTACCTGCAATTAATGAATTTCATTAGGGGCGTCCTTTAGAAATTTTATGACATCTTTAGGAGATAAGACAGCAGACTTTTTCGGCTTATACCCCTTACTTTTCCGTTTCAAAAAAGCCTCTAGTTCGTTGAACTTGGTGATATCTCTTTTCTCATATATGGTCACCATCGATTTGAGCATTGACCATTTAGTCCATAACGAATTTGGGCTAAATATTTCTGACTGCAACGAATAAATACAATTATTACCAAATCTACCAGAAAATACTGAAAATACTTTACCACTTCTTGAAAATATGCCAGAAAGACAGTTTCGTTGGCATCTTTTGACAAAACATTTCTCTGTGTCAGCCACTTGTATTCTTTTTGATATAGGGCTTCACTTTTCGATGGAAGTAATGATTGTCTTGCTTTTTCCGCTTTTTTCATAATATCCTCCATTATATCAGAAAAAGATCGTCGATTTGTGGTAAAAAATAAACACGTTTTCAACGGAAAAACATTGATTGATAAAGAAAGTTTGCTTATAAACATGTAACATAGCGACAACCTAGCAACAACCAACAATGCTACAATCAACGCTACCTAATTCAAATATACCAGAAAGGTTATGAATTTAAACATTTATTGCGTTCTAAATATGGACATATTGTTATGAAAATCGGTCTAGAATAAAATTATCTATGTACCACGGGAATTATAGAGCCTTAATAACCTCTGGCAATTGCTGTCCCTCGGGCCAGAGGCCCTCGGGACGCAAACTTTGCCATCGGTAATTAAGGCCCTCATAATTCCCTTAATACATAAATAACTATTATGAAATAATTCAACAATACTCAAGAATGTTAAGGGGAGGATCAGAATATATATATGAAGACACTGTATCTGTATACTTTATTCCGAGCAAAATTATTTATTCAATAATTTTTATATAAGAAACACAATTGACCATTTTTCCACTCAGAAAATAAATAGATGGCTCCAGCAACAATTTTCCACTTGGTCTCTTTCATTCGACATTTTGTTTCATTATCTTATGTTAACAAATCACCTACCATCAACTTTTGCTTTCACGAAATTCATCGAATCCTCTCGAGATTTAGTATTCCATTTCATCTAACGAACAGAGAAAACGAAAGTCCAGATATTCATTCATTAAATGAAAATTACTCCTCTATAGAAATAACCTGCCTGATTCCACAATGATACTTCCAAAAAGACTGAAATCCACGGAATTTACATTAACTGACGATATACAGGGTGTCCCAAAATCACATGAAAAGATTACAGCTGCAGATTCTTGAAACAAAAGTTTATATAAAAACAAATTATAGCCATTTGAAAGTGAGCCCGAGATGAAGGTTTTTGGTAAATGTTCTAGGAACTCATTATGATGAAATAGCTTAATTCAGAAATTTTAGGAATATTTTGTATTTTATTCAGGGGCGTGGGAAACGGGAGGTGCTAACGGTACTTTTTCCCCCAACTATTTTGTTTATGCATTTTTCAACAGTTTGATCAGAAAGTATAGCATTCATCGTATTCGAGATGAATCGATTTGAAAGTTATGCTGCGTAAATTCTTATTCATGACACGTTTAATTTATGTCTTGTTCCATTGCACCTCCGAAAAAATATTGATTTTCATGAAAAAGTTCTGAGATTTTTTTATTTCCTGAACGCACTGTAGAAAAATGCGTGAACAAAGAAATTGGAGAAAAAGAACCCCTAGCACCTTTTCATTCCTTCAAATGGCTATAACTGCTTAGGAAAGCGTTTCTGAACCCATGCTCATGTGAACTTTTTTTACCATTTTTGTTCCTAGAATATGCAGCTGAAATTTTTGTATTTCATTTCGGACACCTACTATACTAAAGAAAACTTGTGGAGAAAGACTTCTTCCCCTTTTCCTCAAAAACACAAATTCCCGCTAAAATCAGCACTTCCACAAGCATGTATATATTTCTATTAATAAAAGCCAATTTTTTATTATCATTATTATTATTATTATTATTATTATTATTATTATTATTATTATTATTATTATTATTATTATTATTATTATTATTATTATTATTATTATTATTATTATTATTATTATTATTATTATTATTATTATTATTATTATTATTATTATTATTATTATTATTATTATTATTATTATTATTATTATTATTATTATTATTATTATTATTATTATTATTATTATTATTATTATTATTATTATTATTATTATTATTATTATTATTATTATTATTATTATTATTATTATTATTATTATTATTATTATTATTATTATTATTATTATTATTATTATTATTATTATTATTATTATTATTATTATTATTATTATTATTATTATTATTATTATTATTATTATTATTATTATTATTATTATTATTATTATTATTATTATTATTATTATTATTATTATTATTATTATTATTATTATTATTATTATTATTATTATTATTATTATTATTATTATTATTATTATTATTATTAATTGAAAATTTGAATTTAATCAATTCCAGTCACGACTCTGCGGTCTCCGACACCACACAGAGTCGAGCTGGAGAAAAACCAGTGACCACTCCCCACGCCGTGAGGTAAGTGATCACTGGGACCGAGAATCGTGTGCCCTGAGTAAACGCAATGATCCCAGGATGACGGCCTTCTGCATGGCTCCAGCTAAAACGCTTGCCTTTTGTCGGCAAGCTGGAATTTTCTGGAGTTCTGAGAGCAGCGTATGTCGTGTACCACCAAGAGAGCCTATAATCAGGATGACTAGTTCGACAGAATGGTCTGGATAAAGTCTGCGGAGTTCGTAGAGAAGATCTCTATATTTCGTCCGTTTTTCCTCCTCCTTCAAAACGATGTTCGGTTCGGCTGGTGCCGAGAATTCGATCACGAACATCGTTTTGGTTTGATGGTCGAGGAGGACTACATCAGGCTTATTAGCTTGTATCTGCCTGAGGGTGGGGAATGAGAAGTTCCAATAAATTCGGCACCTCTCATTCTCCACAACGGACTCAATATCCCCCGGAGCATAAGGTAGCACTGGAGTTTCATCAATACCGTACGTGTGTCTAAGATGGTAATAGAGCACACGTAATGCCGCGTTATGTCTATGGATATAGGCCGAAACTGCATACACTGTGCATGCTGAAAGCAGGTGCATCAGCGTTTCCGGCGCCCTACGGCAGGCCCTGCATCTTACATCAGGGACCTCTATACCCATGACTCGGCTTCGGTAATGTAGGGTATTGAAAACTCCATCCTGGCATGCCATGATGAACCCCTCTGTTTCCGATTTAAGCCCGCCTGACCTTAGGAATGCGAAGGTCAGCTCTTTGGATAAACCCCTGTCTTCAATGTTGTTGAAGAAGACAGAATGTAGAGGTTTATCCATGTGAAGCTGCAGAGTTTTTTTAACTTCTGCAGCTTTGATGCGGGCTTTCCTCCGAGCGTGGTCGAGCTCAGTGACTGAGTCACGGGCTTCACGCTCGGAATCGAAAATCAGAGAGAGCTCATCGGCTGCTCGATGTGCTGCCTTGAATAGGAACGCTCCTACTCCTGCATTCTCATGGCTTTTGACCATTTGCAGGAGGGGGTCCGAACTCCTGATGACCTTGCAGGCATTATCCAGAACCATTCTGTTATGGAGATACTCCAAACTTAAGAGTCCACGGCCTCCCTGATCTCTTGGGAGATATAACCGTGGAACGGACGAAGTTGGATGAAGGCTCCTATTAAGGTGCATCATCTTGCGAGTACTAACGTCAAGTTGGCGCAGCTCAGCTAGTGTCCACTTGAATACTCCAAAGGAGTATAGTAGGATCGGAACAGCAAGCATGTTAGTAGCAGCGACTTTATTCTTTCCAGACAGTTCTGAAGACCAGATCTGTCGAAGTCGCTGCCGATACTTGCTGCGGAGAGCGTCTTTCACCATTTGTGTTTCCTGGATGTGGCTTTCCTCCACACCCAGGTAGGTGTACGTCTCTCCGGCATCCAAGTGGTGTAGGATGCTTCCGTCCACTAGCTGCGCGTCCTTGTCGTAGTCCTCGCATCGTCCTCTCTTAAGATGAACCAGTGTTCATTTGTCCATCCCGAATTCCATCCCAATAGCCTGTGTATACTCCTGTACCACCCTGAGGGATTGGTCTAAGTCCCTCTCACCGGAAGCATAGAGTTTAAGGTCATCCACATAGAATAAGTGGGTGACCTTATGCCTCCGTTGACTGGGTGGTCCGCAGTAGTAGCCCTTGGTTCTTCTGAGCTCAACGGATAACGGCAACAATGAGATGCAAAATAAGAGAGGGCTGAGGGAGTCTCCCTGGAAAACCCCTCTCTTGATGATGACCGGCTCTGTCTGGACTTTCGCATTCCCCGATGTTATGGTGAAGCGAGTCCGCCAGAGCGGCATCAGTTGTTCAATGCATCTCACTATCGGATCGGGTACCGAAAGGCACTTGAGCAAGTACACGAGTAATTCGTGCGACGTTGTATCAAATGCCTTTCGATAATCGATCCAGGCCATAGAGAGGTTTCGCTTGTACTGCACGGAGTCCTGCGTTATAGATCTATCTATCAGCAGGTTCTCCTTGCAGCCAGCGACACCCCTCTTCGACCCTCGTTGCTCATATATCCGCTGATAAACCGGGTCTACCACTAGGAGCATACGCATGTACAAGATGCGTGTAAACAGCTTGTAGCATGCGTTTAAACAGGTTATTGGTCTGTAATTCTTCGGGTTGGACAAATCTCCTTTCTTGGGGAGAAGCACGGTTCGCCCCTCGATAAACCACTCCGGAATTTGCTGCTCTCCATTTAGCTAGAGATTGAATATTCTGGCTATATGGTGGTGGGTTGTGGATAACTTTTTCCACCAAAAGTTATTGATCCCATCAGGACCTGGAGCAGCAAAGTTCTTAGAACCCGTTAGGGCTCTCCGAACCTCCTCGGTGGTAATCGATTGACGCAGCAATTCGGGCTCAGGCTCTCGGAACCTTTCACAAAAGGCTCCGAACTGCGTCAGGGCTGAAGTATCTCTGCTGAATGGATGCCTCACCTCATAGATACCCTTCCAGAAGGTTTCCACCTGATCAACAGTCGGCGGATTTATTATTATTATTATTATTATTATTATTATTATTATTATTATTATTATTATTATTATTATTATTATTATTATTATTATTATTATTATTATTATTATTATTATTATTATTATTATTATTATTATTATTATTATTATTATTATTATTATTATTATTATTATTATTATTATTATTATTATTATTATTATTATTATTATTATTATTATTATTATTATTATTATTATTATTATTATTATTATTATTATTATTATTATTATTATTATTATTATTATTATTATTATTATTATTATTATTATTATTATTATTATTATTATTATTATTATTATTATTATTATTATTATTATTATTATTATTATTATTATTATTATTATTATTATTATTATTATTATTATTATTATTATTATTATTATTATTATTATTATTATTATTATTATTATTATTATTATTATTATTATTATTATTATTATTATTATTATTATTATTATTATTATTATTATTATTATTATTATTATTATTATTATTATTATTATTATTATTATTATTATTATTATTATTATTATTATTATTATTATTATTATTATTATTATTATTATTATTATTATTATTATTATTATTATTATTATTATTATTTGAAAATTTGAATTTAATCAATTCCAGTCACGACTCTGCGGTCTCCGACACCACACAGAGTCGAGCTGGAGAAAAACCAGTGACCACTCCCCACGCCGTGAGGTAAGTGATCACTGGGACCGAGAATCGTGTGCCCTGAGTAAACGCAATGATCCCAATGATCCCAGGATGACGGCCTTCTGCATGGCTCCAGCTAAAACGCTTGCCTTTTGTCGGCAAGCTGGAATTTTCTGGAGTTCTGAGAGCAGCGTATGTCGTGTACCACCAAGAGAGCCTATAATCAGGATGACTAGTTCGACAGAATGGTCTGGATAAAGTCTGCGGAGTTCGTAGAGAAGATCTCTATATTTCGTCCGTTTTTCCTCCTCCTTCAAAACGATGTTCGGTTCGGCTGGTGCCGAGAATTCGATCACGAACATCGTTTTGGTTTGATGGTCGAGGAGGACTACATCAGGCTTATTAGCTTGTATCTGCCTGAGGGTGGGGAATGAGAAGTTCCAATAAATTCGACACCTCTCATTCTCCACAACGGACTCAATATCCCCTGGAGCATAAGGCAGCACTGGAGTTTCGTCGATACCGTACGAGTGCCTCAGATGGTAATAAAGCACTCGTAATGCCGCATTGTGTCGATGGATATAGGCCGAAACTGCATACACCGTGCATGATGAAAGCAGGTGCATCAGCGTTTCCGGCGCCCTACGGCAGGCCCTGCATCTTACATCAGGGACCTCTATACCCATGACTCGGCTTCGGTAATGCAACGTGTTGAAAACTCCATCCTGGCATGCCATTATGAACCCCTCTGTTTCCGATTTCAGCCCGCCTGACCTTAGGAATGCAAAGGTCAGCTCTTTGGATAAACCCCTGTCTTCAATGTTGTTGAAGAAGACAGAATGTAGAGGTTTATCCATGTGAAGCTGCAGAGTTTTATTAACTTCTGCAGCTTTGATGCGGGCTTTCCTCCGAGCGTGGTCGAGCTCAGTGACTGAGTCACGGGCTCCACGCTCGGAATCGAAAATCAGAGAGAGCTCATCGGCTGCTCGATGTGCTGCCTTGAATAGGAATGCTCCTACTCCTGCATTCTCATGGCTTTTGACCATTTGCAGAAGGGGGTCCGAACTCCTGATGACCTTGCAGGCATTATCCAGAACCATTCTGTTATGGAGATACTCCAAACTTAAGAGTCCACGGCCTCCCTGATCTCTTGGGAGATATAACCGTGGAACGGACGAAGTTGGATGAAGGCTCCTATTAAGGTGCATCATCTTGCGAGTACTAACGTCAAGTTGGCGCAACTCAGCTAGTGTCCACTTGAATACTCCAAAGGAGTATAGTAGGATCGGAACAGCAAGCATGTTAGTAGCAGCGACTTTATTCTTTCCAGACAGTTCCGAAGACCAGATCTGTCGAAGTCGCTGCCGATACTTGCTGCGGAGAGCGTCTTTCACCATTTGTGTTTCCTGGATGTGGCTTTCCTCCACACCCAGGTAGGTGTACGTCTCTCCGGCATCCAAGTGGTGTAGGATGCTTCCGTCCACTAGCTGCGCGTCCCTGTCGTAGTCCTCGCATCGTCCTCTCTTAAGATGAACCAGTGCACATTTGTCCATCCCGAATTCCATCCCAATAGCCCGTGTATACTCCTCTATTATTATTATTATTATTATTATTATTATTATTATTATTATTATTATTATTATTATTATTATTATTATTATTATTATTATTATTATTATTATTATTATTATTATTATTATTATTATTATTATTATTATTATTATTTTTTTTTTTTTTTTTTTTTTTTTTTTTTTTTTTTTTTTTTTTTTTTTTTGGGCGTCAACTGCAGTGGTTATTGGCCCCATGATATCTATTTAGTGGAGAAATTTGATTTCTTAAATTTTATCATACAAATTTATTTCTTTCAAGAATTCCAACACTCTCTTTATGTTGCATGTGTCATCTGCCAGTAGCGTTCTCCAATCGGGTCCGATTCCGTTCCTCCTTCTCTCCTCTCTAAGATGTACGCATCTCTCAAACAAATGTTCTAAGGTAAGTATTGCTCCGCAAATCGAGCATAGTGCTTGTGCTTCATTCAAGAGCAGATATGAATGAGTAAGTCTAGTGTGACCTAATCTCAGTCGCTGTAATTTAACCCTTTCATTCCTTGTGAGATCAGGAGTAGGATTCCAGGGATCTACGGTTGGTTTTATTCTCCTCAGGTACGTATCATTATTGTTCCACATTTGTTGCCAATTTCTCTTGATAATATTTCTCACGACAGTTTTTGTTTCAGCAAACGTAAGGGTATAAACATCAATATTTCTAGAGTTTGCCGCAGTTCCTGCAGCTTGATCCGCCAACTCATTACCCGATATTCCAACGTGACTTGGAACCCACATGAAAGCAATGGATTTATTTTGCTCCTGCAGTATGTCAACGCATGCACGGCATCTTTGTATGAGGGAATCTCTTGTCTGGGTGTTGCTCATAGCTTGAATAGCTGAGAGTGAGTCAGACACCATCAAGAACTTCCTGGCATCATGATTAAGGCAGAATAAGAGACCTTGCCATATCGCGTATTGTTCAGCCATGTATACTGAGCATTGTTCGAGTAGAGTCCAGTTATGTGTCACATTATCCACAGTTATGGCACATCCTACCCCGGTATTCGTTTTAGAACCATCTGTATAAATTAGTTTGTCGGCCTTGAAATTTTCCACGACTTCAATGAATTTCTGCCGAAAAATAACTGGTGCTATGTTTTGTTTTGGAGGAAATTTAAGTAAATCAGTTATCGTATGTATTTTCAGATCTTTCCAGGGTGGTATTTCAGGAATGTTGAGTGGAAATACATCTGGAAGTTGCAAGTGCATTTCATCAGCAACCTCTGAAGCTCTAACTCGTAATGGTCTTGTTATAGTGGGCCTGTCAGTGTAGTCATTTTGATATTCAGTCATTAGAATGTGATTCCGGTGAGTGACTTTGCCTAGCATTGACGTTTTGTATGTTAGTATGATTTTATTCCTCCTCAGATGAAGTGGAAGCAGACCACTCTCGCTATAGAGACTAGTCGACGGAGTTGTACGAAATGCACCGAGGCATAACCGGAGACCCATGTGATGAATCACATCGAGTTTTCGCAATACAGACTTCCTAGCTGAAGAATAGACAACACATCCATAATCAATTCTGGACAGCACAATACTCTGATACACATTGAGAAGGATGTTGGTATCCGAGCCCCATTCAGTTGAGGCTAAACATTTGAATAAGTTTAGCTTCGATTTACATTTAACAATAAGATTATTGATGTGCACATTCCATCTCAATTGAGAATCAAAGTACAATCCGAGAAACTTATAGGAGTCCCAACATGGTAGGATTGTTTGACCCAAAGTAAGCATGGGGTCATAATGTGGTTTCCTTTTCCTACAGAAGTGCACACAACCTGTCTTTCTCCTTGATATTGTAAAGCCAATATCGGTAGCGTTTTTATCAATTTCATCAATTGCAAGCTGCAGTTTTCGACATATGTATCCGATTTTTTTCGCAGAATAGAAAATACACAAATCATCGACATACATGGATACCTTGACATCCCCAGAAACATTTTTGAAAATGGAATTGATTGCTATGGCAAATAGGCTGCAACTTAAGGTTGACCCCTGAGGAACCCCATTTTGCAGAACTTGTTGATTCGAAAGTGTGTTTCCTATACGAACTCGAAAAAAACGATCACACAGAAAAGACTGTATAAACTTTGGAAGGCTACCTCTCAGTCCCCAACGATGTAAAGTTTTGAGAATACCGTACCTCCACGTCATATCAAAAGCCTTTTCCAAATCAAAAAATACAGCCACAGTATGGTCATTGTTCTTAAAACCATCCTGAATATAGTTCTCCAAGAACACGAGTTGGTCTATAGCCGACTTATCTCTTCGATAGCCCATTTGCTCTGCTGTGAGTAGGTTTTTCTTTTCTAAGATCCATGTAAGCCTCTCACTGACAATTTTCTCTAGAAGTTTTCCCATACAGTTTGAAAGACTGATAGGACGGTAGTTAGAAGCTATCAAAGGATCTTTACCTGACTTGAGAATTGGAATGATATAAGCTTCCTTCCATTCAGTTGGGTAAGTACCGGAGGTCCATAATTCATTAAAGATACTCAGGAGTTTCAGTTTTCCTGATGGCGGTAAGTTTCTCAGGATTTCAAAAGATATTTGATCTGGTCCTGGAGCTGAGTTCTTAGTCCCTCTGAGTGCATTCTCTATCTCTGTTAACGTGATTGGGTCATTATATGTGTAACTATAATCATCATCGAACTCTAGAGGTACTTCTATTTCTAGTTTTCTTTCTCGGAATGACTGATTATAGTTACCTGTGTCACTGACAGACGTGTAATGATCAGCAAATCTCTCAGAGATCTGCACAGGATCAATTAAAACATCGTGACCATCCTCGGCTCTCAGATGATTTATCATCTGAAATGTTTTTCTACCCATCACAGCTTTGACCTTGTTCCATACTTCTTTTGATGAAGTATCTGATGTTATGGTCGACACGTAGTTGGACCATGTTGTTCTTTTATTCTGTAGCATGAGACGTCTGGCTTTCGCTCTCAGCTTTTTGAACTCAATCAAATTTTGTTCCGTGGGCTGTCTTCGAAATTGATTGAAGGCTCTTTTTTTCTGAGATATAGCGATAGCAATCTCACGATTCCACCATGGTAAGCTTTTATTTGCTTGCAGTCCACCTGAAATAGGGATGGATGCATAGCAAGCCTCCCTTATTGACTCAGTGAAAGACGACACGCTCAAATTCTTATCCAAATCATTTGTTTCTATGCATGATTTGAATTTTTTCCAATCTGCTTGCTTATATATCCACTTGGGTAAAGTGTGAACTATACTTTTAGGAACATCTGTAGAGATTATCAATGGAAAATGATCTGAACTGTGAAGATCTTCTAGGACTCTCCAAGTGTATCTACCAGCAAGTGCAGGTGAAGCAAAGCTGAGATCTATTGCTGAAAATGATCTTGATTGAGCACTTAGGTGAGTTGGTGATCCATCATTCAATATAACAATACTGTCCTGTGACAATAGTTCTCCTAGGTCTGCTCCTCTGGCATTAGATCGCAGAGACCCCCACAGAGGATTGTGTGAATTGAAGTCACCCAATAATAAAAAAGGCGGAGACAATTGATCTATCAAAGCCAAGAGATCCGGCAAATTCCATCGGCAGTCAGGAAGATAGATACAACATATAGTAAGAACCACAGGGATAGTGATTCGCACAGCTACAGCTTGTAGACGAGAATGCAGCTGAATACGGCAATATTGAACATCCTCCCGAAGCAAGATAGCGACTCCTCCATGTGCACGTAGACCACCTTCTAAATCGCGCCTAACAACGCCATAACGCTTTAGCTGATACGGCTGCTGCGGCGTCAGATGTGTTTCCTGAATGCAGAAGCACATAGGATCATGCTGCTGCATCAGGAGTTTCAATTCGCAATATTTACGAATAAGACCATTACAGTTCCATTGTATGATATTATGATTTGCCATTTGAAGAATATAAATTGAAAGAATGTATAGTAAAGGAACAGGTAAATAAAATATAGATTGAAATTAAAAACAAAGACACAAACAACAAAATATTAAAATTTTCAATAAAAATGAAGTATATATATATAAGATGTATCTAGAAGTGTATATAAAGTGTATTGAAAGATAGTATAAAATGAATATAGAATGTATACGAAATATATATAAGATGATTATATAAAAAATGTATAGTTTGATTAAAATATCACAGAAAATATAACTTAGGTGGCAGACTGTGAACATTGTGGCTTACGAGACCTTCCTTTCTGCCACCCTACAGGTTTCTTCTTAGCTCTCTGAGAGGCAGTAGATGCCACAGATGTCTGACTCTGGCTTCTGTTGAGACTCGAATCGTTGTCTGAGAGATCGGAACTCACCGAACCAGCTCTTTCAGACCTCTTTCTTTTTTCATATGTTGCTTTCTCAGGAGGATGAATGAATGTCTGTGTGACAGGAGCAGGTATTAATTTTTTAAGGGCTTCGACAATTTGGGGAACGAGAATTTTCACTAGGGAATCATTTGGGTTTGTAGCGCAAACTTTGGAGTATGAAGTCATAGCTGTGGGGGTGTGTATCTGAATTTTCTTCTTGGCTTCAAAATAGGATATGTTTTCTTCCGTTTTCACCTTCTGGATTGCCATTTCAGTTTTGAACATTGGACATTCACGAGAACGAGCTGAGTGATCACCAGAGCAATTGACACACTTGAGGGGTTGCTCACAGGGACTTCCGACATGAAGAGGCTTACCACAAACACAAACCTGAGAGCTTGTGCATTTAATAGAAGTATGACCAAATTGTTGACAATTAAAACAGCGCAGTGGGGATGGGACATAGAGACGAACCTCTAGAGAGTAGAAGGCAACCTTGATTTTCTTTGGCAGGTTAGGAGTATTGAAAGTTAGGATGTGGTTCGGTGTATCTTTCAATACACCTTCTTTCTTGTTTTTGATTCTCCTGACACCCACAACCTTTTGATCGGCTAGTTCGCTTAAGATGTCGTCCTCGGAACAATTCAATAAGTCTGGACAAAAAACAACGCCGCGAGAAATATTCATCGTGCGATGAGGAAATACCTCGACATTCCAATTCATGAATTTTTCGAGTTTCTGAACTTGGATGGACTGCTTGGCACTGACTGTTTCAACTAACAAACCCTCTCGAATTTTCTTAATAAATTTCATATCTCCAAACAATGAATATATACTCTTCTGAATCATAAATGGAGAAACTTTATCGAAGCTTTCTCCATCCTTTCTTTTAAGGACCAGATACCGGTATTGATCCGTCATCTGGCTCCCAGTAGATGCGTTGGGGTGCACCGAAGCCCCGTCCTTACTTACGGGAGTAGACGTCTCCTTTGGGGTTTTGATAGTATTTTCTACACTCATCTTGTTCCCACGAGTATGGCGAGAAGAAAGAGTCCACTGTAGCAGAGCTCCCGTACTACAGTAAGGCATTTATACAATGTGGTGCGCCTGATTCCACAAAGGCGATCGCTAAAGACTATTATTATTATTATTATTATTATTATTATTATTATTATTATTATTATTATTATTATTATTATTATTATTATTATTATTATTATTATTATTATTATTATTATTATTATTATTATTATTATTATTATTATTATTATTATTATTATTATTATTATTATTATTATTATTATTATTATTATTATTATTATTATTATTATTATTATTATTATTATTATTATTATTATTATTATTATTATTATTATTATTATTATTATTATTATTATTATTATTATTATTATTATTATTATTATCATTATTATTATTATTATTATTATTATTATTATTATTATTATTATTATTATTATTATTATTATTATTATTATTATTATTATTATTATTATTATTATTATTATTATTATTATTATTATTTGAAAATTTGAATTTAATCAATTCCAGTCACGACTCTGCGGTCTCCGACACCACACAGAGTCGAGCTGGAGAAAAACCAGTGACCACTCCCCACGCCGTGAGGTAAGTGATCACTGGGACCGAGAATCGTGTGCCCTGAGTAAACGCAATGATCCCAGGATGACGGCCTTCTGCATGGCTCCAGCTAAAACGCTTGCCTTTTGTCGGCAAGCTGGAATTTTCTGGAGTTCTGAGAGCAGCGTATGTCGTGTACCACCAAGAGAGCCTATAATCAGGATGACTAGTTCGACAGAATGGTCTGGATAAAGTCTGCGGAGTTCGTAGAGAAGATCTCTATATTTCGTCCGTTTTTCCTCCTCCTTCAAAACGATGTTCGGTTCGGCTGGTGCCGAGAATTCGATCACGAACATCGTTTTGGTTTGATGGTCGAGGAGGACTACATCAGGCTTATTAGCTTGTATCTGCCTGAGGGTGGGGAATGAGAAGTTCCAATAAATTCGGCACCTCTCATTCTCCACAACGGACTCAATATCCCCCGGAGCATAAGGCAGCACTGGAGTTTCATCAATACCGTACGTGTGTCTAAGATGGTAATAGAGCACACGTAATGCCGCATTATGTCTATGGATATAGGCCGAAACTGCATACACCGTGCATGCTGAAAGCAGGTGCATCAGCGTTTCCGGCGCCCTACGGCAGGCCCTGCATCTTACATCAGGGACCTCTATACCCATGACTCGGCTTCGGTAATGTAGGGTATTGAAAACTCCATCCTGGCATGCCATGATGAACCCCTCTGTTTCCGATTTGAGCCCGCCTGACCTTAGGAATGCGAAGGTCAGCTCTTTGGATAAACCCCTGTCTTCAATGTTGTTGAAGAAAACAGAATGTAGAGGTTTATCCATGTGAAGCTGCAGAGTTTTTTTAACTTCTGCAGCTTTGATGCGGGCTTTCCTCCGAGCGTGGTCGAGCTCAGTGACTGAGTCACGGGCTTCACGCTCGGAATCGAAAATCAGAGAGAGCTCATCGGCTGCTCGATGTGCTGCCTTGAATAGGAATGCTCCTACTCCTGCATTCTCATGGCTTTTGACCATTTGCAGGAGGGGGTCCGAACTCCTGATGACCTTGCAGGCATTATCCAGAACCATTCTGTTATGGAGATACTCCAAACTTAAGAGTCCACGGCCTCCCTGATCTCTTGGGAGATATAACCGTGGAACGGACGAAGTTGGATGAAGGCTCCTATTAAGGTGCATCATCTTGCGAGTACTAACGTCAAGTTGGCGCAGCTCAGCTAGTGTCCACTTGAATACTCCAAAGGAGTATAGTAGGATCGGAACAGCAAGCATGTTAGTAGCAGCGACTTTATTCTTTCCAGACAGTTCTGAAGACCAGATCTGTCGAAGTCGCTGCCGATACTTGCTGCGGAGAGCGTCTTTCACCATTTGTGTTTCCTGGATGTGGCTTTCCTCCACACCCAGGTAGGTGTACGTCTCTCCGGCATCCAAGTGGTGTAGGATGCTTCCGTCCACTAGCTGCGCGTCCTTGTCGTAGTCCTCGCATCGTCCTCTCTTAAGATGAACCAGTGCACATTTGTCCATCCCGAATTCCATCCCAATAGCCTGTGTATACTCCTGTACCACCCTGAGGGATTGGTCTAAGTCCCTCTCACCGGAAGCATAGAGTTTAAGGTCATCCACATAGAATAAGTGGGTGACCTTATGCCTCCGTTGACTGGGTGGTCCGCAGTAGTAGCCCTTGGTTCTTCTGAGCTCAACGGATAACGGCAACAATGAGATGCAAAATAAGAGAGGGCTGAGGGAGTCTCCCTGGAAAACCCCTCTCTTGATGATGACCGGCTCTGTCTGGACTTTCGCATTCCCCGATGTTATGGTGAAGCGAGTCCGCCAGAGCGGCATCAGTTGTTCAATGCATCTCACTATCGGATCGGGTACCGAAAGGCACTTGAGCAAGTACACGAGTAATTCGTGCGACGTTGTATCAAATGCCTTTCGATAATCGATCCAGGCCATAGAGAGGTTTCGCTTGTACTGCACGGAGTCCTGCGTTATAGATCTATCTATCAGCAGGTTCTCCTTGCAGCCAGCGACACCCCTCTTCGACCCTCGTTGCTCATATATCCGCTGATAAACCGGGTCTACCACTAGGAGCATACGCATGTACAAGATGCGTGTAAACAGCTTGTAGCATGCGTTTAAACAGGTTATTGGTCTGTAATTCTTCGGGTTGGACAAATCTCCTTTCTTGGGGAGAAGCACGGTTCGCCCCTCGATAAACCACTCCGGAATTTGCTGCTCTCCATTTAGCCAGAGATTGAATATTCTGGCTAAATGGTGGTGGGTAGTGGATAACTTTTTCCACCAAAAGTTATTGATCCCATCAGGACCTGGAGCAGCAAAGTTCTTAGAACCCGTTAGGGCTCTCCGAACCTCCTCGGTGGTAATCGATTGACGCAGCAATTCGGGCTCAGGCTCTCGGAACCTTTCACAAAAGGCTCCGAACTGCGTCAGGGCTGGAGTATCTCTGTTGAATGGATGCCTCACCTCATAGATACCCTTCCAGAAGGTTTCCACCTGATCAACAGTCGGCGGATTCTCAACTACACTAGGAGGCGGTTGGAATAAGCGAGAGGGCTTTTCGCGAAAAAGTTTATTTTCCGCCAACCCTCTCGCTCGCCTCTTCAGTGACTGCTTGGCAGCCACTAACATCCGTATCCTCTCCAGGCAGTGCTGTTTGATGACAGTTAGCACTGCCAGGTTTAGTGTGTGATGAGTGCGCCGTAATGTGGTGGCTATTCGTCGCACTTTTGACGTGAATGGCCTGTTGGCCTCCACATAGTCCATCACACACTGGATACGGGAAGTGTGTTGTCTCGCCGACTGGATCTTTGCTTCCATCTTTTGTACGCGTCGTTCTGCCCTCTCGTTCGGGGAGGCCGATTCTACTGGTCTCCCCGGCTGAGAGGACCGAACGGCATCGTACACGGCACAATTGATGTGCCAGATGTCAGCATTTTCTGGAAGTGTATCACAAAGTGATTCATCCATTCTAGTCAGGTCTTGTGATCGTAGGGCCTTGATGTTATTAAGGCTCCTACGATTCCTGATCTGGCTCACCTCTGGTACTTGGTCCCTTCCTTCGTTGTTCTGCAGGACGGGCGGAATCAAGTGTTCTTCCACCTCGTCGTTCTGCCGGGAAGGGACTCTGACATACTGCCTAACGCGTAGGTGGGATACATAATCTCGAAGATTTTGTGCCGAGAAGGCTGCATGCTCTGGGTATTATTATTATTATTATTATTATTATTATTATTATTATTATTATTATTATTATTATTATTATTATTATTATTATTATTATTATTATTATTATTATTATTATTATTATTATTATTATTATTATTATTATTATTATTATTATTATTATTATTATTATTATTATTATTATTATTATTATTATTATTATTATTATTATTATTATTATTATTATTATTATTATTATTATTATTATTATTATTATTATTATTATTATTATTATTATTATTATTATTATTATTATTATTATTATTATTATTATTATTATTATTATTATTATTATTATTATTATTATTATTATTATTATTATTATTATTATTATTATTATTATTATTATTATTATTATTATTATTATTATTATTATTATTATTATTATTATTATTATTATTATTATTATTATTATTATTATTATTATTATTATTATTATTATTATTATTATTATTATTATTATTATTATTATTATTATTATTATTATTATTATTATTATTATTATTATTATTATTATTATTATTATTATTATTATTATTATTATTATTATTATTATTATTATTATTATTATTATTATTATTATTATTATTATTATTATTATTATTATTATTATTATTATTATTATTATTATTATTATTATTATTATTATTATTATTATTATTATTATTATTATTATTATTATTATTATTATTATTATTATTATTATTATTATTATTATTATTATTATTATTATTATTATTATTATTATTATTATTATTATTATTATTATTATTATTATTATTATTATTATTATTATTATTATTATTATTATTATTATTATTATTATTATTATTATTATTATTATTATTATTCTTATTATATATCTATTCACTACAATATTGACCATACGCCATAAGAGACCATGTTAGCAATGTAATGCCGATTCTCATATATCTATCTTTTTCTAATTGGCAACGTTGATTGAAGGCGCATGCTCGAAATTGAAATAAAATGTCAAAAATTCGTAAATCTCATATTCATAGGAAAAATTCACTTCATTTATAAACAAATATCGTCATTTGGAACATATCCGATGATAGTAGAATACATGAAGTATATATGAGTACTTATAGCTTTGACAAAGAGTAATCATCAGAGATCTTCTAATTCAGTTAACCACTCCCCCAGATTTGAAAGAATAGGAAGCAATCAAGATCGAAACAATGGTAGGCATATAAATTATCCTGATTTTTGCAATAGTTTGTTAGACATTAACGGCACAGGCACTTCCATTGTGTCTTGATTTCTGGAATCGTGGAAGATAACCTGGAGGCTGGACACGCCCTGGACACCGACACTGAACATATTAAGGGCAGTGTTGAACTTAAATTACGAAAGTGATAGAGAAAGAAAGTCGCTCTTGACTGTCATCATTCACTTTTATTTTGACGCATGCGCATAAATTCATCGTTTTCAGCGATGCTCTTTTGTTTCGGCTTCAGATAGGCTGTCCTTATTTCCACTCTATCCTCAATCAAAAATTAAGTTATTATGGCGTAAGAGGCACTGCTCTTGATCTGGTAGAGTCTTATCTTGAAAATAGATATATGGCGTTCCTCAGGGCTCTGTCCTCGGCCCGTTATTATTCATCATTTATATGAATGACTTATCTAGCTTTATTTCACCAACCAAATGTATTTTGTTTGCCGACGGCACAACCATCATATGCTCAGACAAATTATATACTAGTTTACCTCATATGATCAAGATAAATAAAAATTTAGCAAACACTTGGTTCACAGCAACTAAACTGAAACTGAACGATGAGAGAACCCAGAATACTGTGATATCCTCAAACACCAGTGTTACTCTAGGAGACAGTGTTAAGTTTCTAGGTATTCTTGTTGATGTTATAGACTTAGTTGGTCCAGCCATATTGAAGCGACTACTACACCTTTTCCAGTTGTATTTCAGAAAGCGTCAAGTTAATTTCAGAATAGTCACTTGTATTTCAGAAAGTATCAATTGTATTTCAGAATAGTGAGTTGAATTTCAGAAAGCGTCTAATGTATTTCAGATTAGTTAATTCAATTTCAGAAAGCATCAATTGTATTTCAGAATTGTGAGTTTATTTTCAGAAAGCGTCAATTGTATTTCAGAAAAGTCAACTGAATTTCAGAATTCGTCATTTCAATTTCAGAACATATCATTTGTATACAAAAGACGAATTCTGAAATTCAATTCACTATTCTGAAATATACATGATACTTTCTGAAATACAAGTGACTATTCAGAAATTCAATTGACGCTTTCTGAAATAAACTTGATGGTTTCTGAAATACAACTGGAAAAGGTGTAGTAAGCTTTCTAGTGATTTATTTGTTCTCAGACAGTTGAATGATGCTGTAGGTTTCATGACACTGAAAATGGCATATCATTCATTATTCCACTCAGTTATTTCATATGGAATTTTGATTTGGGGGCACTCCACAAACTCAATCACAATTTTCAGATGTCAGAAAAAAGTCATGAGAATCATGGCAAACGTAGGATATAGAGATATCCTTTTTTTATTCAATTTGAAATCATGCCACTTCCTACATTATATATTTATGTCGTGCTGTTGGAGATTCACAAAAATATTGAGATCCCAAAATCATGATTATTTAGCAAGATCCTCATGTTTATTGAATAATACAAGACATAGGTTATCAGTATGTCAAAAAAACTCATTCAATTTGAATTCATATGACTGTTTCCATCCTCCAGTTGAATCTTTGGATTTCAGAAATATCAAAAATAATATCAAGAGATATCTTCTCAACCACGGTTTTTACACAATCGAAGAATATGCTGCTGTAGCTAGTCAATTCATAGTTTTAAAATAATGATTCATGTTGAAAAAGTTGTGATAAAGCCTGTTCTCATGTTTGTTAGTTTTTGTATATTCATATTTTTTTATTCCCAATCATGTGACACTGTCATCACTATTTGTAATTGATTATTTTCATCTAGAGTCGTTGTTGCTCATTTTGAGTGATTGACATAGTACCTATATATGACTTGCCATAAATGTATTTTGTATATGAAGTGGTCCAATTTCCGGTAGTCGCGCCAGGTCTGTGAGACCGACCATACAGTTTTTTCAGTGGTATTCTAAAAATCTAGGTAGAAGCCATCTGACACTCCAGCTATCCTTTCTAGCAAGGGCGACGAATCGACAATGCCAATGTGAATGTTACAAAGATATGTATTTCGAAAATATTTTGATTCACGGTGTGAGAGACCGACGCGACCAATCACGTTTTACTTTTAGTTATCGTGCTATTTCGATTTTGAGGTGGGTTTTTCGTTTTTTCATGTAATATAAATTTCACATCGTTGTCTTTCAATCATGTGATCTTCCGAAAGAGAATTAGATCGACAGCAAGATATGTTAGACATTTTGAACGACAAAGAGGTACAAGGAATATAGCGTACGTTAAACATTCAGATATAGATCAATCTGATGACGAGGAGGTGGATAATGTAGGAGAAAAGCACTTCAATTGTGAGAAATGTGCTGTTGCTTTCTAGCTTTCTTCTAAAAAAAATTGCAAAACCCGATTTCGATGTCATAAGTGCAATAAGTACATGTGTTTGAGGCAAATTATTGACGTTTGTCAAAGGGACCGAGAAAGATGTCATTTCACAAGTTTGATCATATTTATTTAGTATTTCTTCAATCGTAATAGATCTATATTTTCATATTTCACCCTCTTTGTATTACTCGCAGGTTTTGTTTTTTGTATGCTAATAAATGAAATACAGTATTGAAGAAAAAACATCGTTTTTGAGTTCCCGTGGTATATTTGGATAAATTAGCAAAATATACTTTTTTTGCTTGTTCATTTATTATGTTGTTGAAAATTCCACATATAAAATTTTCGAAAAAAAAAACTATACGGAATTTATTTCGGAGTTAATTACCTTATACGCAATTTTTTCATCAAAATATGAATGAATATGACTTCTAATCGCCTGTGAAATATATTTATGGCTAATGGCCTTAGTTGCCGATGCCAGGAAGAAAAAAAAATACCTTATACCTGTGAGACCGACGCGACTACTAACGTTCTAAGATCTGGCGCGACTATTGGAGGGTTAATAGTATGCTTTCGAGTTGCTCGCCCAAAAAAAAACAAATCGTGTTCCAGGTGGGATGGATGAAAGCCGACGACCAGACCATCCTGGCCCTCCACACTAGGGTCATCACCCACAACCCCCGCATAACAGTGGACCATGACGACGATCTCAAGACGTGGCAGCTGCGAATCAGGCAGCTCAAGGAGTCCGACCGCGGCTGCTACATGTGCCAGATCAACACCGGGGAGATGAGGAAGCAGTTCGGATGTGTGGACGTGCATGGTGAGTCCAGAGGGCGAGAAATTAATGCGGATTTTGGAGTTTCAAGTCAACCAAAAAAGTGACAGTAAAGGCTGTAGGTCAGGTCGCCCCCTCAGGGCCGGTTTATCAATGGAGGGTTATCCCGCGGGGTTAGCTGACCCGGGGTTAACTTCATCCTAGAGCTAATTCCCCGTTTGATTTTGACAGCATTTAACCCCACCTCGAAGTGAATAAACAAATCATCCCAGAGTTAGCTGTTAACCTTGGGTTATATTAACCTAACCCTGCATTGATAAACCGGCCCTTAGTGCAACAACTAGATAACTCGAAATCCACAGGTTAAAAATTCATGACGTCAAAAAACTAAAACACTCAAGTGATCGAACATATTGAATATCTGTACAGATATGTTGCATATCGAATTATAATTTGTTGATTTTGGGGAGATTTTGATTATAAAACCTGAGATATCTAGTTGTTTCTAACGAATCTAGTCAAAAACAATAAAGTTATCTATTTCTAAAGACTAGCACTAGGATAAAAATCACCTAACAAATACAAAGTCATTTGGAATAAAAAATAGATTGAATAAAACCCAAAAGATTCCTCACTTAACGCAATTCAAATGTCAATATCATACTAATGTAACTTTGGGAAACTGCCATATTCTAAAGACTTCTACGTTGGTCTTGGAATGAAAGAATTTCAGAAAATGCTTTATACTCGCTATGGAGTACTGTCGTACAGTCGACCAACTTCTCCATCAAAATTTTTTGTACTTCTCTAAACAACAATTTCCGATCTGCAGGTTTACACGTCAATAATTTGAGTTCCCTCTTTCCTTGACGTCATTTTTGCATTGGCACTGTTCGAAATACACTTTGAGAATAGGAATAGGAGCACATTGTTTCGAGTGCACTAGTAGATATCTCAAGATGTCTAGCTATGGAATGTACATCTTAGGAGTTATCTATTTTCGATCACTCTTTAAATACATTTGGTTGCTCGTACATCTAGTTATTGCATCAAATAGAGCATGAAAAATGGGTCAGATTCAACTGGATAACTCGAAATGCCTAAAATTCGAGTTACCTAGTTGTTGCACTAAGAGGGCGAGGTAGCGTAGTGGTTAGAGCGTCAATCTCTTAATTGTACACTTTAAAAAAATATATATATGTGAAACGCAGTTCTCCAGAGAATACGTCGATATTTTTTTGAAATTTTTATTTTCAAGGGTTTTTCCAAAATCGGCATTCAAGAATCGAACATTCTCTATCCTTTTCTAAAAATGTGACGTCACCTGGTAGATTGGTTTAGGTTCTGTTCCATCAATCGAATTGGATGAAGAATTGACAATCTCTGTCATCTTTGACAGATGGCGAAAATATATTCGGATGATTAAAGGTAAGTTACTATTGAGTTTTATTTCATTGTTCAGCGTTCATTAAACCCTTCACTGACCACTTTTTTTCAGAAAGTTTAAGCATTCAAAGACTTGTGCTTCATGTAGCAACACGAATGTGGATTCTCGTGAGACATATTCGTACTCTCAGTGTTAATATATGAGACAAACTTGGTGTTTTGCAGTAGAAAAACACATATCACCAGCCTTTCAGCTACATCTGCAAGTGATTACTGTGAAGATAATTTTGATCTAAGTTGAAATTCTCATCCTTATTCTTTGAATCTTTGTACAAGAACATTATGAGAACCTGTGAAGTGTGATCAAGTATTTTAGGAAGCTAATAAACCAAATCTTCATTGTCATGCACTTCTGTAAATAATAAATGTGTTTTCCTAAGACCTAAATCTCAGTTATTCTCAGTAGAGTATTTTTGATGAACATAGCACTTGCAAAATAGGAACTGACTCAAAATTCCTCTCGACATATAGTGACCGAATAATTAGCTGCTTCGCTGCCATTTGCATTTACTGAAAACTCCACTCGTTGACTTTCTGCGAATTTGCGAATTAGTTTCCCAGCATAATCAGCATCACTGGGCTGGTGGTCGAGTGCGTTGAATCACTGGCTCATAGTCTAGAGGGCCCGGGTTCAAATCCCGCGACGGGTATTGGAAATATTGATTTATTTCTATAGTATCGTTTAGCGGGAGGAGATAGGTGACCAACCGAACATTCTTGGTACCTAGATTTCAATCCTTCGGACTCTCAACGATAACCAGCCGAGTAGTGCTTCGGATGATACTTAAAAAGATAAGGTCCCCCGTCTTCCTTACTCATACAAGTCTCAATGAGACTTTACACTGGATACCTATAATACCTTTAGTGATATTCCAGATATTTCAACATGTATTCCATAATCATTTTATCCAAAAAGATATTTCATTATCATTACAGCAGTAAATTCACTTATTTTCTTGTTTGATGTAATGAGTTTGTAATTCAGTTTAATAGTGACGAGAAGTGAATTCTCGATGAGTTAGAAAAGTTGACAACAAATGTTGAGCCTGTTATGACAACAAAATACTGTTCATCAAAGAACTACTCGATCATAAAATGAGGGTTCACATATGGCGATCTCCAACAGGTATATTCTCTAAAAAATCGGTAATGTGTAGCAGAAATTCAGTTTGTTTCAAAACAGATCCTTGTGGAACACTAGCGATGATTGTCATTTCATCAGAGGAAATGCTATAAACTACCACATGAGGTCATCTGGAATAGAAAGCTAGCTTGATAGTGAATTACACAGTTGAGGCGGAAAACCATATAACGGATAGCAAGAAGGCTTTTCTGCCAGTATCGGTCTAATGAATTGGATGTATCGAATGTTACAGCAAGCAAATGCTGAATTTCCAACGTAAAAAATTAACCAAAAAAAGCTTTGAGATGTTTGAAAAGATAGAGTACGAGCAGAAAACCACTACTTTCCTGGCGGATACCACACAAAACATTGAATTATATCTGCATTTAGTCTGTGCGCCGATTCACTAAATGAATACATTACTGATTACATTGAAACAGACGTGCCTGATATAACCTTGCTGATAACCTACAGACCGGTTTCGGGCTTATTGGCCCACATCAGTGCAGGGCATTCAACTGAGTAGAGATCCTGAGATCTTCACGCGTTGCCTGTCCCATTGCAATATCTGCATCTAATATTTCATCGTAATGAGCCGCGTTTCAAGAGTGACTTGGAACTAGCGACCCAATGCGGCGGAAAAAAGAAACACTTCACGTCATGAGATATGGAAGTGGCTTATGCTCGACCAAGCAATATGATACAAAAGAAAAAAGAAGCCACGAATACCTATCGATATTATCGAAAATTATGTATAAATATCCGTACAGGGTAATGCTTTCATGGTATTCTAATTGTCAAATCGGAAACGGAGAGAGATACGAACTAGGTTAAATTACGAAAAAGATGCGCAATTTTTGGTTATCTCGAATATCAAAATCGAGGATATATATTTAGTAGCTCCTGAAATATCCTGTCGATTCATATATCGATAACTCTTCAACTAAACTACGGAACACTAATTACGTCGCACCTCGAAATTTTGCCCCTGTTAAAATTTGAATACCTTTTTTCTGCTTTGAACAATTAGAATTCTGTTCCCACTGTTCGCTAGCTCAGTCCTTCAGCATTGATCTCGTACTTGTCTTCAACCGATTTTCAAAATCTCATGCTTATTTTGAAACCTCATATGAGAGGATATTGAGATCATAATAAACATTCAAGATCGAAGGTTTCCTCAAAGGTCACCCAAATCTGAAACACTCTGTAAATCCCGACTGGGAGGAGAATTAAATGAAAATCAACTTGTTTTCGGAAGGATCTTCCATTCTGGACACGTCTAGATCTTTTTTCTTTCAGTCGTCAAAAATTGTTTGTGAGAAAACCGAATTGAATCGCCATGTTCTCGAAAAAAAATCAGCCCAAAAAAAAATGCATGGTCCGTGACCAACGTAACAAGAATCATAATGAGTGACTGACAAGACAGGTTGAAAATTACGTTCTCGTGAAAATAAAGTTCAGGACAGAAAAAAATATTCGTAGGTCTTTCTTTTCTGAAGATATAAGACTTCATAAAAAAATTTAAAATTATAAAAAATTCTTAATAAGTACAACAAAATTTCAGGGTAACCTTCTTTTTCACTCTTTATACAAAGTTTTCCATCCATGTTTTGGATTTCTTTCAAAGAATTTAATTTTGTGGACCCCAAAAAAAATTTATACGTACGCCTATGAAAAAAATATTTTCATCTCTTTGATCACCTTTTTCCGCTGAACACAGCTATGGGTACCGCTTGTCTCGATTCTGCAAAAAGAATTTTTTTTCGCCCTGTACATCAAACTATGTTAATTGGAGTACCCGAGTTTGGGCGATTCTTAGTAGTTTTGTACGAAACTCACGAGAATAATATGTGAAAAAAATCACAATAATCTTCTTCCCCTCTTCATCCGTGCCCAAAGTACCCCAAGGGGGAAAGGGAGGGGGGTGAATTTTTTATTGAATCTCCGATCTCGATGTGGGTGTCAGGTGAAATATGTTTACCGATATTTCTAACCGTTTGACCAGCAAAAATTTTACACCCAAAAAAATGTTTGGGGGGGAGAGGGTCAAAAAAATTTTACAGTCTTCTGGTAGTGATATTTTCGTTTCGATCAAACAACGTCTTGTATATTTTTCTTTTTTAATCGGGATTTCGAGGGGGATTTAGATTTGGGTCACCTTTGCAGAAACCCTTGATCTTTAATATTTATTTTTAGTCAATTCTGATCTTCATGTCTGTTCATCTAACGTTTCAGCTTCAAATTGATCCTGAGATTTTGAAAATCGGTTGAAGAGGAAAAAAGTTATGATGGTAAAACAAAAAAATTGTAGATGTGAAAAAATTGATGTTTTGAGGTCACTCTGTAAATAAAAGAGATGAGAAGACAATTCTGGAGATGGCTCAAGTTAATGAGATCACCTTTATGCCGCTGCTATTGAAGTTGAAAAAAACTGTTTTTCTTCATTTGGGATCCTTTTGAAAATTTCGAAATTTTGCACAGTTTAAAAATAACATCCTGTAGCAATTTCATGGAAAAAACCTCATAGCCAAAAAAACAAGAGATTATAGCTGAAGGACTGAGCTAGCTAACAGCGTAAACAGAATTAGAATTGTTCAAATCAGAAAAAAGCCATTCACATTTCAACAGGGGCCAAATTTCGGGGTGCGACGTAATTAGTGTTGCGTAGTTTATTGCTACTAGGATTTTGAAATTTAGTAAATTTACCAAAAATCGCATGATGAATTCAATGGTGATAGGAGAAAATCCAAGCACACGAGATTCGAAGATATCGAAGTCAACTTTGATATTTCTAATGGTAGCCATATTGAATTTTCACCCCATCGGATAGATCATGAAATTGCCAATTCATCGATGCATCACACTCGTGTGTTTAATGATTGAAAAGTTGAAATAATTGGAAAAATAGAAAATATCGAGTTAATTCGAGATCTCTGTCACGCTTATAATTCCAGATATTTTCACTAAAAGTGACTCAATAACAAAGGTGCTAGAGGGCCACTCTACTGCAAAATTAAAGTCATTGCTGCTCTCCGTTGGGTTGTCTCCTGTATATTGAATTGATTGTACGATTTTTTTTAGACTCATGCAGCGTCACTGATTTTTCTGAAATAAACAGTATTTTTCAAGTAGTAGTCTTCTTACTGTGGAATTGGCAGTTCTGATTTTCTCATATTATAACATCAAGCAACATAGATCTTATAACGCTAGATCCGGTATATCCAGGTTATTCGTTTTGTAGGTCCGGGGAGGTTGAAAGTACTAATCCTTTGATTGGTCGTTTTTATTTTTGTCCATACATATGTGTTGTACCACGTGATCATAGTACCTACTTTCTTGCAGACCCCTCTATACCAAAAAAAATACTACAGGATGCCAGATGTCAAGCACTGAGAACTGGACATTGTGACAGCCGCTTTCCTTACTTGGTTGGCAATACTATGACATAAGAACGATGAATAATCTAGAAGCATTGTTGCTACACATCATAGATTTCACTTCATATTTTCTATTTCTCTTGTTATTTCGACTTCTCCATCAATACTATATAAAATTTCAAAATCTCAGCAGCAATAGTTTGAAAATTATCGATGACTATAAAAATCTACAATTTTCAGTTTTTCCAGTAAGATATCCTCAATTTCTTTTGATATTCGAAATGACCATGAAATTGCGCATATTTTTCGTAATTCAACCTAGTTCGTATCTCTCCCCGTTTCCGATTCGACAATAGTTTACCATGAAATTTGCATTACCCTGTCGATATATCGTCGATATATGTCGATATCGATATATTCGCTCTCCCATATTGGAAATGAAAAAATACAAGCTAAACATTAAACATACACTGTGATGATGCAATTTCGTACATAATTAAAAACTATTGAATTATTCGTAGGCACGTTCAACTTGGTTTAAGAATAAACCTGAAATAAAATAATAACTGGTTGAATTTCTGGTTGAATTGAATATTGTCGTTATCTACATCTTCATTCTGACATATCGTTGAATTGTTATGACGTTGAAGTTTCCTCGCTTTATTTTTACTTCTGCAAAATGAATTATCAGCATCGCTACAGGGATTTATACAGTGAATGAAATTGAATTGCAGTAGGACTTAACGCTCGAAGTTCTACATCGAGATGGAAAGAAAATATTTGTTTGTTGCGCAAGCTCTCTTAATTGCTTTCATTTCGGTTGAAACATAAAAGGAAATTACACGAAAACCTCACTTCCCTTCCTGCTCGAGAGGATCCGAAAGAGCTTCCTATTCGCGTAATAGATTTTCTCGTTCACTGTTATGTTAGAAGGGGAAAATGGAAGTTTTATTCATCACCACTTCGAGTTTACTGGGTCAAATATAAAGAATGATATTCTCACACATACAAGTTAACGTATTACAACTGAGTACTTAAACTGCTTACCTACATATATATACGCCCTCCATCTGATGAATCACTGTTCGGGCTAGTGAAAATTTCCTGATACTTCTTAAGAGCAATCCTAGTCCTCCCAACTGCGAAAAAAGTTTATTTCAATATATACCATTAGGAATGTATACCAGTCTGAAAATTATATTTTATTCAAACTAGATCCTCATTGTGATTTTAAATCAAGAATTCTGGTATAAACGTCGTTGCCATTATTGCAATGTATTCAGAAATATTCACTATCACATTAGTGAAATTAATCTCAGAAAATGATGAAGTGAAGTTTTCCAAATGAAACTGAATAACTATATCGACAGTTTACATTTGTATACACATTCAAAATACATGATGAAAATTAAATTCACCTCAGAACTGTAATTGAGCACTTTTTCTTCCGAAGCAATGTTATAAACTATTCGGCGAGTAATAATAATTGTCATAATGTTGCTCATTGATGAATACTAAATTGAACAACAAACATTCAAATAGTCATTTTTCCATTTGGGTTGTATAATGAAGTCATTGTGCAGAGCAAATGCGTGTCGAAATAGCCTCTATTTCGATACGCATTTTTTAGTATTCGGAGGTTGGTACAATCGAACTGTCAAATGAAAGTCAGAAGAGTTAGGCCTAGTTTACTTCTGAGCGATTTGGATTTGGCGATATTAGCAGTGAAAAACTCAATATTTTAATAGGTAAATTTCAATTGAGAGTGTAATTTGATTCTAATTGACCGATGAAAACAATAACAACATTGATTTTTTTCACCGCTGGTATTGCAATAATCAAAATCGCTTAACTGTAAACTGAGCTTTACGCTTGTGCGTCATCAGATTTCAATGTCATCATTATTACCAATCGAAGGTGTTTCTGTTAGTTAGCGATATTCAATCCATTTTTTTCTTAAAATCAATTCAAAATAGAAAAAATTGCATATGACACACGTTTTATAAGACACGTTGTCGCACTTGATTAAACAACGCGTGCGACAAAATAGTGTATAATAAAACTTGTATCATAATATATTTTTTCTAAACCCCCCCACCCCTTGGCATCAAATATAGAGTCGAGACACTATAGACTATATTGATATTTTGGATTTAGTTACGAATGTTAGAATTACATTATATTTTTTTCATTTAGAGTAGCTAATAGGACTGTAATATTGGTTGGAAACGGAATATAATATTCTATTTTCCGTTGACTTTTGTCCTCAGTTATTCATTGATTCTGTTCGAGATGAGATGAACATTTGACGATAACGCACAAATTAGAAAAAGATTCAGGGTATGGATGTATGGAGACAAAATGTTTGCTAGTGGAATTCTTTATGATTATTATTGCAATAAAAGGAGAAGGGTGATTAAACCAGGACTAGCCAAGAAGAAAAATGAGGAAAGCGAAAAGAGAGGTAATGATTTTTTAGTTAATCGTGATTTTTATGTAAGTTGATTTATTTCTTATACAGGGTCACTCACGGTCGATGGTACCTTAGACGCTCACGGAGAACGGGACGTAGGATTATTCTGAAAATTTAGTTTATTGAGTAATCAGTTTTGTTCTATCGATCTAAAATACTTTCAGCATTGCGGCGTTGCCGCTTCTATCAAAAAGTAGCAACAACTTTGTTATTTCGAATAGAACACCCTGTATTTTATTTCATTCTTAGATTCTTCCTGAAAAGCTGATTTCGTCGATACATCATACTTGGGGTATAGCGCGAAATATTACAGAGATATAGGGTGTGAAAAATCGAGATTTTTCAACTTTAGGAATTTTTCGTGTCGAAACTAATCATTTCTGCTCAGAACGGCTTACATGTCCCTATCTTAACTTTAAATTTTCTATCTACTGACATTTGATAGAAACAAATAGAGGGTGATGCAAAACTCAAAATTTTTAACCACCCGTGGAAATGGCTACTTTCGATAAAAAAGAATAAAAATTGGATAAACCGGGAGTGTCATATTTGAGATGATACTTGCTAAATTATACATTCCTCAGTACCGAATTCGAAACATCCATAAAAAACGAAGATACAGGGGGATAAATTGGTTTCGAGTCACCGAGGATGTAACAAAAATAAAAATCGAAAAACAAGAATATACGACCTGATATTACAAACTAGGTATACAATATAGAAATGTCATTCATAAAACCATGAAACAAACTTTGAACCAAACAAGGAATCAACATGGAAAGTTCACATTAAAAAGAAGGGGCATAAGAAACAAAATTAACTCTTTTTCAATCCGAAAAAAAAGAAATGCACCATTTCTATCAGAGTTATTACTTCATCTGCAATAATCAACTTGTTCTTTATGACAACCCCTCTATGGACACTCATAAGACATAACACTGTTATCCTTGTTTCTCTAATACAATACAATACAATAGTGCAGGTGGTAGGGGGCAAGTATAGAAATATTTTCGCCGAAAAGAATCCACATTTTTCAAGTGAATCGAAGTATTCCATATTTACTTAATCACCATCGAGTGTCACCATGTGCTGGTCCTAGTATTAGATTCGAGTTAAGGGTTCCATTTGAAAATTCTCATTATTATAGGCTATGAGCAATATTTATTAGTATTCCCTTTGAAAATTTTGGGGTGGTCGGTTGAGAGAGGTTGCTTGATCCTGGAATTATATGACGTTATTTTTCCGAAGGAAAAGTAATGTTGTGTTCCATGGAACTTGGAGATAAAATGCTCAATAACCAATAACGGTGAGTTCTGTTGGTTTTTCAATTCACCTAAATAGGAGAAAGGACAATAAAAATTTCACGAGATATCGATTGACATTTTGGTAGCAGAATGAAGAATTTGAAACAGAGTAGGCTGTGGAACGATAGCGTCCCCTTCAGCGAAACACGCATCTCATGCATTATTATGGTGTGTAAGTGTTTGGATTGATTGAAACCATACACTATAACAGTGATATCATCATATTCCTTCCACCATGATCATATTACAAGTACCAACATCGGGTTGGGTTGTCTGCTTCTGCTTTGTCATATATCATCGTCAAGGCTACAAATACTCAATATGGAGACCATTTCCAACCTATTTAGTGCCTCCTGTGCTGACGACTATAGGTATTCACTTGATTGCCAAGATTAGGAATTTGATTTATTTTAATTGACTTGCTTGTGTGAATCTAAACGAAATTTACAAAATATAAGTCGTAGAAGCCTACTGCTTTTTCGATTGGAAATGGAATGGTATCTGCCTTTGGAGAGTGAATAGGCGTTGTGCTATATTTTTTCCATTCGAAAGTGATATTGATGCTGTGTTGCAATTATTCATATATAGGTAGATGTTTTGGATAGCTGATGGCAATCGGCATACGAAACGTTCGCTTCTCCAAATTGAATGAAATCATTTATTGAGTTTTCTTTTACAAAACAAGCATCAGATAAGTGTATATTATGTGTGTTAGGAGGAAAGAAACATTCGCATACTGACTCCACTTAATAAATTGGTGCATAGATTGCGAGTAGATATGATTCAGTGATCTGCGACTGCTGCTCGTTATAAACCTTAGATATTCGACATAGAGTATCCTCATTTCATCTTCACTTTATATTACGTTTTTCCCATGGACGGCAGTTTGATGCCTTTTATTTGTAATCCAGGAATAATGCATGGAGATAGAGATTCCGAACGAGCCGTCCATTCTCATTCGCATTGGTTGTTGTTTAATCAAGCAGCGAAGCCGAAGAATTACAGCAGACAGAAGACGAGAATCGAGGGCAGAGGATTCTCACGGGAAATCTCACATCCGCAGTGTCATGGTCCTGATGAATGAACCGTATTCCTCTCTTCCCGCCCCGTTTCCCTGCCATCAGGACTTTCCTCGAACAAAACCCGATAACTGATTTTCGTGATTAGTTTTCGAACCAGGCTAATGATCCAGCGCATCAGCAGGAAACCGGGTGGAACCCCATTCGGGGCTTCAGACTCCCAACAGATAAACCGAGTTATCGCGCTCTCAACACAAATCCACATGGTCGCCATCGCTGGCTCGTAACGTCGCTAATCTACTCGGGGCCATAGAGATCCACGCAAAAGTCATGCACTTTACTATTATCGGGATTTACTGGCAATTATCCGGAATTTATCTCCCAGGCAATTTGATGACGTCTGGTGCTAGGCAGACTTCCTGATAAAACAGTTGGAAGGGAAAGTGATAACTATGAATGCGAAGGAACTCATTATCGAAATCGAATAATGAAGGTATCAATTTGTCGCGTCCCTACGCTCTATTGTGTGTGTCGAAATCCATGTTTATTCTTATTCTTTTTTATTTTTATTCTCTTGCAGAATGAGTATATTAGTTCATTTCAATCAAGTAATTTAGAACAAATAATCATCCTTCTCGGTATCAATTAGACAGATGGGTACAAATCATCACTTTTAATCTCCCTAGCAGCGGAATTATTACCGATAATCTTTTTCAAGGTCACGAATGTTTTTGTCGTTGACAGAAAATCATCCCGAGTCGAAGACGAGGGAAATTATCGGGAGTTTATCAAGCTCTGTGATCGGGCCCTGTATATGGGTTATAAGGTAAGATCTTGAGATTACGTTCAGCACTGCTATTTCACCCGTCAAATTCATTTCAATACAGTCCATTCTATTTCGCAAAATAATAATTTTCTATCCAACCCAAACAGTATCACACTTCTTATGTAGAGGTCATGCAATAGCTTTATTGAAATCAAATCAACAGAAATGATTTCCAATTAGTTTGTTTTCGAATTAAAACTTACAGTTTCGAATGCTTCCTGCTTCTGTTGATTTTGGTTTTCTTTCATGAATGCGATGATTCAGAAATCTGTGTCTCAGACCTAATTTTCCATTCAGCCTGATCGTATTTTATATGGTAGCTCCGTTTTCAGAGCTGAAGAAGAAATATTATAGTCACTCTGGAATAGATAAAACGAATTATCCATTATTTGTATGGAACATGATAAGATAACATTGATCTCATTATTGAACCTTTGAAATAACTGATATGTCAATCCTTACAAGGATGGTCTCCGAATGGATTTGAAGTGGCTCTGATAGTTTCAGTCTTCGAAACAGGAAGAAAAGATTCACTAATTCACATCTGGAATTGTCGAAACATTTTCAAATATAACCTGAAATATGACAATAGACATTGAAATAACGAATCGACACTACCTGAAATTATAGAGGCCACTCAAGTTACATATTTGACATAACCGCGAAATGAAAATATTTATTGTCGTAGGAAAAATAGTGTACAAAACTCGTTGGAAAATGCGCTGTTTCTGCACTCGTTACGTTTTCACACTCGTGTGAAATATGTCGTTTTCCACACTAGGTACGTTACTGATTCAGGGGTTTCAAGAGTCGGAGATTGGGAGCTTCCAGTGAAAATTGATGTCAATGGAATGGTGACTACAGTAAAAGAAACAGAGTATGTTGCTGAAAAATAGGTACGAAATAAAAAATAACGCAAAAATGAATTTCAAAATAGATCGTGCGAGTTGAAGACACAATAACCTGAATCAAAAAATGGAAGACATTAAAAGTCTTTAATTTTCTCTTACAGAATTGCTATTTTGAAGCTCATGGTTTATAGTTGATAAAGTGGTGTCTCCTGTGGAATGGTCAATTTGTGATTTGTTACTTCATACATGGCATGTTCTTCGTACACAAAATGATGACACAGCACAATCGTTAACCTACTAGAAGAAAAGCTCCACTATAACCTACATAACTACTTAACTAGAAATAGAAACAACTCCTAAGTTTTGACTGTTTTTGAAAGTGCAATTGTGATGGATCACAGTCATTAGGTATGTACTAATTCGATGAGTATGAGTCTGAGATGAACAATATTTGCATCATTGATAATAATCTGTTGATACTGCAGTAGACACGACTGTTGTTTGATTCAAAAGTTGTTTGATGAAAGTATCGTTTCATCGAGAACTTTCGAATTTGACACACTGTATATCGATCAAGTGGAGCGCAAATCCTACAAAGGCCGCAAAAAAAAACAATGGACATCTATTCTCCTGAAACAGCAACCAGACAATCTGAGACTATTTCGGAGACAAACACAATCGGAAAATAAATATGGGTGCAGAGAGCAAAGACTAGGCAGGCTTTTCTCTTATTCGTTTTTCATCGATGTCACACATTTTTCGGATGGTATAGCGGGACATTTTTCATCACATCTTTCACCCAAAGCAGAGAATAATGTATAACATTTTTCATTCCCTGAGCGTGGTTCGTGTTGATGCGTGGAAAATATATGCCATCCAAATGGGAGATTTGGAAGAAAGCTTTTCAATCTTGGAAGAAATTCACATTTGAGTGACGATTTCTGTGCATCTCTAAGTTTTCCACTTCGGGGAACATGAATGTGCATCCTTCCATATCTTCTAGAAATTTCAACATTCAGAGATGAGTTGTCTTTCAGCTCTAAGGAATACGTTCCATATACACTCTTCAGAAACATCATTATAATTCGAAAAACCCTTCACAATCCGGAATAGAATTCCTTGAAATGGGATTTGGAATTGAGGAAATTTGAACCTTGTGCATTTGGGCAGTGCTGAGATTGATTCATAAGGGTTCAGTTAATATTTAGGGATTACTATAGGCCAAAAGGATAAGTTAAATTATTAAAAACCTTGCTCGAATAAAATGGCAGAATAATTGTATAATAAACAGAGTGTACCGAAAAGATAGTGACAAACTTTAAGGGATGATAGGGGACATTTTTTTCAACTTCATTGCCTCTTGAAAAATACATTTCATGGCAGGAGTATGAAGGATTACATATAAGCAAATATATTAGCAAACAGAAAAAATAATTTACAAAAGTGTATAAGGTAATGTAGAATCATATAAATTTTTTTTTAAATACAACTAGAGACAAAATCAAAACAAACATATTTGTTTTCATAAACAAGTTGACCACAAGCTGCAAAAACATTCTTTTATCATAAATATTATGGCCTGAACTAGTTTATGTGAGATCCAGTATTCGTGATGGATCAATGACCCGAAGATGCAATATTTGCCACGTTTCGAACAATTATTGTAAACCATAAATTATTTGTTAATAAAGCAAAATCAATAGGTAAACAGTGATTCAATTATTGCGCAGTATATAATAAGTATCAATCAGTTTGCTCTACATTCCAAACGTCTCATTTCCCGACATATATGTTCACATAAAAAATTGTCGTTTTGATGTCCCCTATCATCCTCTGAAATTTGTCGGTATCTCTTCGGGACACCCTTTATCGATATGAAGAATTCACTTTGTTGGCGATTTTTCTCGAATTTTGACAGAAAAATAGACTTTCTCTATTTCGGTTGTATAATGAAGTCATTGTGTCACTCTATTTCGATACGAATTTTTTATTATTCCGAGGTTGGTACAATCGAACTGTCAAATTAAAGTCAGAAGAGTTAGGCCTAGTTTACTTCTGAGCGATTTGGATTTGGCGATATTAGCAGTGAAAAACTCAATGTTTTAATTGGTAAATTTCAATTGAAAGTGTAATTTGATTCTAATTGACCGATGGAAACAATAACAACATTGAATTTTTCACCGCAGGCTTTACGTTTGTGCGTCAGATTTTAATTATTTCAATGTCATAATTGTTACCAATCGAAGATGTTTCTGTTATTTATCGATATTTGATCCAGTTTTTTCTTCAAATCAATTCGAAATAGAAAAAATTGCATATGACACGTTTTATAAGACACGTTGTCGCAGTTGTTCACTTGTAGCACTCCTCGCTTCGCTCGTCGTACTCCAAACAACGCGTGCGTAAAATAGCGTCTTAAAAAATTGGACATATTGGACATATGGCACCAAGAAGGCATTGGGTTATACGATGAAATACTCTGGTTCATTGTTAAAAAATGCCGTCATGATTAAAAAAGTCTAGATCTTTTGCTTAAACAAAATGAAAACGACAATAACGAATTTCCGTTTTTTTTCAAATAATGAAAGAAATGAAGATAAAGAGATCTTCTTGTAGATAACTGTTTCTGCATGAAAATGCGCAACTTTGCCACGATTTATCTCTCAATATAATGAATACAATATGTGTAAGTGTGAAAATTGTCACATCATCTGTCATAGATGCGAGACAACTGTTCTGCATGAAAATGCGCATTTATGCCATGATTCGACTATAACCTCGTATCTTTCATAATGAATAGATGTGTAAGTGCCATTTTTATAAACGAGAATGAACTCCGTTCAAGTTGAACTTGGTTTAGTTGCTAGACAACCAGTGATTTGATTGGCTATTCCATAGCAACAATACGAGTTTCAGCGTAAACTGAGTTTATATTCGTTTATAATAACGGCCCTAAGTGTGAAAATTGTCACATCATCTGTCATAGATGCGAGACAGGATTGATTCTTCTCGGTGTCGTTAAAGGAACAAAACCTCGTACCTCGCAGTTATCGCGTCTCAGTGCCCATTAAAATTGTGTCAAAACGACCAACACTTGCTTCATATGAATTCACAGCGTTATCTGAGCCGTTACGCTACTTTACCGTCTGCGGGTTATCATCGCAACGTGTGGGCAATATTTCCGCGTAGTCAGCACCAGATTCAATCTGCGCATAAAAATACCCATAAGCTCCGTTTGATGCCGGTTTCATCAGCGAATAATGTTCCCGAGTAAATTAAGCGGAAAGGGGGCAAGAACTGTGGAACTGAAACTGAGGCGTAATTACTTCGGAACGTACGTAAACGGGATTTGGTTCAATCTACTTCAATCGTCGTTGTGAGCTTTTCGTCTGCACGAAATTTCAAATTCGGGCGGTCGCCTGGATCATTTTCCTGCAGATTGAATTTTCCTATGGGATTTTCAATAGTTACTTTCAATTGGGTACGTTTCCAGAGAGATGAAGGAAATCCTCCACAGAGCGTTACTGGAATAATGTAATTATAGAGTACGAAAAAGAGTTTTTCTGAATCATCCCATTCGAAAGTATACTGTTTTATGCATTGAATTATATCTCACTGCAACCGTGAATATTTGAGATGATCATCAGTCATAGCGTTGTCGAAATATAATATATTGTTAATATTCATATTCCTGCACTCGATTGCTGTACGAATCAGCAATGGAATTAGTATTTGATCTGGAATGACATACATATCTGTCTCAGAGAATCACTATTTCCACAAGTTCTGAGAACGAAAGTTGTACCTATATTTGAAAATGTAACTGTAACTGCATTAGAGAACTATACGCCCATATTCATATTTCCCATCATTTCAAGAGTTATGGAAAAATGTATAACAGTGAGAATCTCAATCCAGTTTCAGGAAAAACCGTACCATAACTTTTTCCTTAGTAGATCCCGTTTTAAGCATTCAAGAAACATTCGAAAATATGAAGTTTATTACAAGCAAAGCTTTTGACGATGTGTTCCACAACATACTTCGAGAGACAATTAAACTTTTTATGAAAATAGTATATTCTCCTTGAAAATCCTTCTGTCCTAAGAAAGTCAATCACCACTTGAGTTCCTAATAATTTAAAACAATTATCTGTCACGCATAGATCAGTAACTCATTAGAAATCCTAGAAGATGCACTAAACGTATCAAATAAGGTGCAGTCAATAACTGAAGACTGGTTTTCGACTAATCATCCATTTCAGTCCATTATTTCTTCAGTCTAAATTGTAAACTATTGAAATCGAAATAAAAAGGAGTTGACATGTTTACTTTCTAAGTACTTATATTAAAAATGATTTTTGTTATCACTATCGTATGATAACATAATTTGATTTCAACATCGATTCTTCTTCGCCATCTTCAACTGATTTATTTATGTTCCAACACTGACTGTGGTTGGGTTCCGCATTTTTTACGAAATCTGTGTGCAACTTCTAATGATACGAAGTTTCAACGATTTTCAATGGCTGTCTATCTTATCAGACCTCGCGGATACTATTTCCATTCCATCATCATCGTGAAGAGTTCAGATTCGTTTGATTGTCTTCTGCAATATGTAGCCTTCATTTGCTCAGTGCCTACGTTACCATTTCGGATACCTTTTCAGATAGTCTGCTGCTTTGGTCTTCGTTGTTTCATTTTATTCAGTTGCTCTGTTACTGGCGCGTGGCCAGTCATGGTTTCCAATTATTGCACTCTGCTTAAACACAGCAGGTCTGTAGTCGTTTTGTGACACGGATTTACAATATATTCTTCTCCGCGACTGTTCTCTATGACGTTTTTCTGGAAGCAAATAGTTTACAGACATCTCAACTATACGTTCCGTTATACCTAGTGCCTGTTTCGGGTTCTGATCATCATCGGAAACCTCAATACCATCTGTAAGCCAGTTCTTCAAAGCGAAGAAAATCCTTGTTTGCTTTATCATCGATCAGATGAAAATCAGTTGGCACATTCTCTAGAATAGTCTAGACTTAGTCTAGACTTAGTCTAGACTTAGTCTAGACTTAGTCTAGACTATGTTTAACAAGTAGGTATGGAAAGAGAAATTAGTCTATCCAATTAGAATATCAAACATAGTTTGAAATGAATGTCTGGTAGACTACGAGCAGAAAACAACTACTTTCCTGGTAAATACCACGCAGAACATTGAATTATATCTGCTCGTAATCCATGCAACGATTCACACTGTGAATGCAGATCGCAAATGTTTCTTTCTTCCTAAGACGTGACAAATTCACATCAGGACAGGCACGCCTAACAACCTACAGACCGGTTTCGGGGTTATTGGCCCTCATCAGTGCAGGGTAGTTATCCGAGTAGAGACCGTAAGATCTCCACTCGAAGCGTTGCCTGTCCCAATGCACCTTCGTCGCGTTTATTTGACCGCACTGAGCCGCGTTCCAACAGACAATTGGAAGTGGCGACACCATGCGGCAGAAGAAAGAAACACTCCAGAACTAAATCTCCCAAATCACAGAACTTGGAAGTGGCTTATAGCTCGACTAAGCTAATAAATGCGTCTCAACCAGACTACCGATATTCAAATAGAAACATAATTTACCTTTGATTTGAAGGAATTCTACCACAACATTGTAATGTAGTCGGTACATCAACCACTTCTACTATATGTCAAGAGCTGTAGGAAATGCGGATTGAATATTGAATAAGAATAAACCAGTCATGAGCCTGATCTTGTAGCAATTGTAGCATTAATATCCCAATTTCCACGTACTGAACAAACATTACCAACACGTTATTATATATGATGAAACAAGGCACGGATAACCACCTTATTTATACCTACATAAATATATAACCAAAACATGGTTGAGGTATATTTTGTGATATGGCAATTGTAATTTGTAATAGAAATAATCTCTTTGTGGTATTTATCAGTCATAATATATGTGCTCATTGTCAATATTTTTGAAATACATTATCGTTACAGTCAGAGCAGGATATTTCGAATCAGGCACCTACTTTTGGACCGTACGCCTCTGTATAATGAACAAAACCTCTATTTTGGCTTTACCAGTACTCACCGGTGAAAAGTCAAATTTAAGTTCAAATGATCCATCCTTTTACACACAAATGCACCATATCCGCAAACAAATATTGTTTCTGAAACTCACAAAAAAGTAAAACGACCAAAATAACTCAAATCGGTATCAACGAAATACATCGGCAATTCAGCAACCTCGCAATCGTCGATCTTGTAAAATAGTAGAATGTTCTAGTGCGGCGTTGCCGAAAGTGCTGATTTTTATGGTGAAATGTGATAAAAGACGAATCGATTTCATTAGAATGTACTTCATTGAATCAAAAACACTAAGATTCGATGATAACTCCGATTCATAGAAATGAAATGAAACAATTATGCTCCAGTAAAATACAATTATTGTTTTGTGTGAATTATTCAATCCACTGCAAGATTGCATAACGTTTTCAAAAATCGTATAATCTGGCAAATATGTAATTGAAGGAAAATAGTCAGAAAAGAAGGATGGAACGATGAAACGTAAATAATGAAGTCTCTAGTGTTGAAATGTCTTTGAAGTATATTTTGACATTCCATGAATCGTGATGTAACATATTTAAATCGAAACAGTGTAACCCTACACAATTTCCAAATCTAATTCCTTAGAATAGATTATAGAAATGGTGAGAATAATTATGGGGTGCCTTTGGGCTGCTCAGATTGATTCGGTGGGGTGAGTTCGTTTCTAGAAATAACTGTTACAAAGATGGGCGCCAGACTTGAAACAAACAAGTCAAGATGAGATAGATTGCTATAAAACTTACTTGAGGGGAAAAGGCAAAATAATTAGAAATTACTCAAATAAAAATATATTCGATTCCAAGATTTACAAGAGCTGAAGGCTGAACAAAATATACAATCACTATGGATCCTTATGAGAAGCTGAAGGCTAGAAAATATCAGATCTGAAGATTATTTAACAACTACAGTCAATATGGATCGTTCTTGAAGCTGAAGGCGAGAAAAATGAAGAAATTTAGGTTTGAAATTTGAAGATCAACAATAGCAGGTATTAGCTGGAAAGATGAAAGAATTCCAGAAAATATCAGAACAGTATCACTTTACAAAAAAATACAATCAACTCTGATTCCAATCAAGAATCTGCACTTCTGGGCAGAATATACCTGGGGGTGGCTGGTTTAGAGACCTGGTTCAGTATAGGCAGTTCTATCAAGTGTCCACCTCAGTTCTTTCTAGTAGGCAGTGAAGGCTGCGAATAGTCCTCTAGCCGACTACTGAGTCGAAGGTTAATCTGGTCGACTACGACGTTGTAGGACCAGTAGATTCTGCGAAGCTTGATGACCTGCTGGAAGAACTGGGTGACTCCCTCGTAGGAACCTTTCTACTCGTTACCAATGCCTTTTATGACCCTCTTAGGTGAGACAGTGATCCTCGATGGTACAGTGCGAGTGGAAAAGAATGGAAATCAGAATTTTATCGACAATATGTGAGAAGGGGACTAAAGATATCCTTTGAACGGCTACTAGTGAATGATCTGATTTTTTTGTTCTCTTCCAAAACCAAAAGATAAGGACACTATATACCAACTATTATTGAATCATAATTCGAACTCAAGTTAGCCGAAATTATGAATCTCGATTCTCACAACCAACTGTATATTGTGAATAGGTATATCAATCATAAAAACCTGATTGACTTGATAATGCAAAATTTAGAATCCAAATACTAATGGTACTCAATATGATTGACATAAAAAAATATAATGATAACAACTTAAAAAAAAACCGATGAGAAAAAGGTAAGTATATCAAGTAAATCACACTTGAAATAAATGATATTCAATCAAACCACGATAAAGATAATACAGGAGGGCAAGACCTGTCTAAAGAAATGAATTGCCAGGGATGATGCGCCTTGAAAATTGATACCCGCTGTAGTGAAAAGCCCGCTACGAGAAAACACTATCTGTATCCGGTGATATTCTACGGAATTAGCTACGCCGAACACTACCCAACGATTATAAAAACCCGAATCGGTATACGCTTAGGTACAAATAGGTATAAATATTCTTCACTTCTGAACCCTTACGTGAAAGATTAACCTGAAATCGGAAATTTAATGTATTCTAATGAATATCCCGAGATTGAGTACAGAGTATTTCTAACACGCAATATCATCAAAACGGAAAGATAGGAAAAAAAAACCTACATTTGTCAAAAATATCTATATATGAATATATGAATCGCTGATTCAATGTATCCTAATCGATTTAAAGATAGAAAATTATGTCGATGGGCAGTGATTCCTGTAGAAAATTCAGAAAAATCTCACCCGATACAGACTGATTTCCAAACACAACCACCCACTACGACGGTCAATTTTCAAGAGAGCAATTCGTTCTTTTAATTTACTTACCTGCCACTTGAGGTGCTGTTAACGCGATCGACCTTGTCAGAACCAATCACAAACTATTAATTTATTAGCAGTGGCTAATAACACTAGCGCCAGGCGCGATAGAAAATCAATTCCCGAACGGCCGAAAATATAAAAGTATTGATTGATTCAGGTCAATTGTAAAGAATGGAACGAATTTTCGTTACAACAGAAAATGAAAGCTAAATCATCAGTTTCATCAACAGTTGATTATTACAGTGTACAGCAAACATCAGTCGTATTTCCCAAGTGGCCTTTCGCAGGGTTCATTAGTAGTTGATAGGTCACAGGCGTACTCTACACATGAGACATCACTATGAACTGTCTACTAATGACAATAAACGATGTTCCCTTCTTTGTCTCGCTGTATTTTCAGCTAGGTATCACTATTTCATCATTTAGTTCACTATGCAAGAACTCGTCATCCAGTTGATGTTGATGGTCATTTTTTGTATTCGATTCGTGTGAAGAGAGTGATGTAAAAAAACTGGGTCAGCTTTCGAAATATATATACCGTGGTTCTGATTGGTTTTGGTGACACTGCACCGATTTCGAATGTATTTCTCATTTTCAAAAGATATTTTTATGCGACATATGATGAAGATACCTTTTTTGAATAAAAATGCAACGACTTTTCGAATGGTATATTTTCATCAAACTGCAGGCTTGAATCTAGGAGGTTGTACGTTGTAGTATGTCATTTCAGAAACCATGATTCACAAATATATGCACCATAATTATTGAGATATAATGCCGGAATCATTCCATTTGGCTGCTTTCCTGTTTCATACTGCACGCTATTCAGTCAAACTTGATAGACTCATCAAACTAGTTTATTACAATGAATATATTATCAGGAGCTAACTGTTATGACGCTTTTATGTGTAAATCCCCGTTTGGGGATGTGAAACATTCTTCCCCAGTTATGATCACAGAACATTATCATTCGCGATTCGTTGTCTTGCAATTCTGCTGTAACATTATTACTCGAATCTCAACTCTTGAGTGTACAGTATATTGCGAAGAACATGACGTGATTGGACGATGTAAGACGGTAATCAAAAGTGCTAACACTAAAGATATATGAGACTTTCCGAGATGCATTGGGGTAATCGTTGGAATTTCAACGCCAATATAAAATTACTCTGATCATTCTAGACAGTTAAGTTGAATGAGTTGGCCACGTTATTCTGGAAATATTGTGGCATCTCTCCAGAAGCCATCATGAGTTAAGGACCCATTACTCGGTGGTTGTATATGTCGGAGAGCAGTCATAGGATTCAATATTATTTATGAGAAACTTTCCTGTATTTTCGAATGTGATGTGGGGATACCAAACAGATATATTAGAAACAACATCAAACCATGAAAACAATGCTTGAGATTGATACTGCCGTTAAGCATAGAATACATATTTGATGAAATGACATCATATTCAGGATTGAGCATAATAATTTCTTGGGTCTAATCATACATGGCTTATTAAATATTATTAGTTTATAGTTAAGATGCAGTAATACTTATTCGAGCTAGCCATGAAACACAAAGGAAGCCATTCAAGCAATCGACAAAATAAAAATGAAATTACGCCCGAAATACATGCAACATATTATATGTGTTATGCACCTGAACTTGTGGTCGAGTGCGTTGAATCGCTGGCTTATAATCTAGAGGGCCCGGGTTCAAATCCCGCGGCGGCTATTGGACATATTTATTTATTTCTATAGTATTCGCGATAGGTGCTGAGCGATACGCTACCTAGCGGTGACTCGTGAACCACTCGTAGTGGAATAACCACTGAAATCTCTGAGGGATAACCCATGCACATTGAAAAATGTATAGTATTCACAGATTCACTTAGTGCTATAAAAAAATATCAAATAATCGTATTCAAGCCTCAAGTGATTATATTTCCTCAACTACCAAGTCCATCATAGTAAAAGCCAATCAATCCGGAATGGACTACAAGCTTGCCTGGATCCCTGGACATACAGGAATTAGAGGAAATGAAATTGTCGATACATTGGCAAACATTGGGCGTTCCCTTAACATTCCTTTGAATATCAAACTGGATAAACATGAATTAATGCCAATGTTTAAAAGGAAAATGAAAAAATCATTCGCCCAAGAATGGAAAACACTCGCTAGTAGATGTTTTTCGCCGGTTCTAGACCTCCTCCCAAGGTCACACACCCCCACGTGGCCTTGGGGGGTCAATGACCTTGGGGGGTCAATGACCTTGGGGGGTCAATGACCTTGGGAGGAGTGACCTTGGGAGGAGTGACCTTGGGGTGAATGACCTTGGGAGGAGTGACCTTGAGAGGAGTGACCTTGGGGTGAATGACCTTGATGCGATCTTGGGAGGAGTGACCTCGAGTTGGTGACCTTGAGAGGAGGGTGCCCTTGGGAGTTGGTGTGGCCTTGAGAAGAGCGCGTCCTTGAGGAGGGCTTTCTTTTTTTGTGAGCGTGACCTTGTGTTTCCACACCTCTGAAATGGGAGGGGGTGCGACCTTGAACACTGCTGCCGCATGCGCATGCGCCATTCCCCCACGAGAGTTCAAGATCGCGTTGGTGAGAGTGGGGGAGTTCCTATAAATTGGCGATTCAGTGCTATAGTTGTCACAAGCAGTAGCAGCAGCATAACTAGCAATCAATAGAAATAAATATTGACTCGTAAAGCGTGCGTGTGTCCTTGCGTGATAACGAGTGTTATTTTTATGTGAGTAAATTCCTATATTCTATATATTCTTTTGTACTCTCTTTCACGTGTTTAATCTAGAGATGGGTTCACCTAAAATTGATTTGATCGCGATCAATAATCAAATCGCTGAAGGGTATGAATTCACCAAGCAAGTGCTGATATCATCGCTGGTCTTGAATAAGCCTTATCTGATCAAGAAAATGACAATATTTGAAACTAGATTTGGTAGATCTGCCACCGTTATATTATTAGATGAAGAAAGTGGGGAAACTGTGAAAAGTCGGTTGCCCAAAAGAGTTTCAGATGTGATTGAAGAAAGCGATCTCCATTTGATCAACTCCCGCGGGCTTTATACAATAGCATACCTGGGGCAGAGTGAATCATCATATGCTGGCGCGAAAACGCGAACGCTTATGAGGTTCGGCATAAAAGAAATACCCCTTAGCGAGACTTCGCCTCAGTAATTAATTGAATTATTTTTATGATTAGTTTAGTATTAGTGAAAGGGAGTTTAAAGATTATATGTATATAGTAGTTCTTACATTCTCGCCACCCTCGTCGTCGCATTTACCATTTATGGTGAGTAGTTTTTTTAAGCTGAGGGTATGAGCTATGTAATATGAAACGTATTTGTCGAATTATCTCCTGAACTCTTTTTTTTTTGTTTATTTATTTGTAGACTTCTAAGGATATGTGGATGCACTATTCTAGCCAGTTTTGGCCAGCTGCTGAAGACCTCGAATCAGCAGTCAGCAGACTTAAATGTGAACTCATCGATTTGGAGCGTGATTCACTCCATGCAGCCAACTATGATATGAGCGCATGTTTCAATCAAGAACGAGCCCGAGAGATTTTAGCGGATGCTGATCGATATAAAATCGGTCATTTTCTATGCAGTCGCCTAGAACACGGGAGTATAACTTTGGAGCAGTTTCTTGAAGAAATGGTGAAGGAGGGTTTGGAATGCTTCCTTCATGATTTAGTTGAATTCCTACCAACTACCATCATCGAAAAATACGGTTTGAGGGAAGCTTCAGAAGAAGAAGAAGGTGGAGAAGGCGAAGAAGGCAAAGAAGGGGAAGAAGAAGTTGGGGAAGAACAAGAAGGTGGCGGGGTACAAGGGGGTGCCTAGTATACTCTTATAGTCTTTTGACTCACTATTTCAATCATTGTACATAATAGGAAAAATAAAACATTATTCGACATTTTACATCTTTTATTATTAGAAAAAAATCTGCTACAAATATATATCTTAAACTATGGTAGTAGTGATTCATCTGATCATAGCTTCATAATTCTTCGTTCACACACCCATCTGTATGGAGCCATCTAGAGCGCTATATGTCATGACTGCGTCATGTAGAATGAGCGCATACACTCTTGTATTGGCTGGAAATTTTGATTTGCGAGTCTCAAATTCCAATTTAATATCTACTGTTGAGGATTTCATGGCGTCAGCTTGATGGCTGCAATCGATGATAAATAATGGGTTCTTCCTGAATTCTTCTATACCCATCATCGGCTCACTCATATCTTTACCGTAGTAACTCTTTTGGAAATTTTCGTAAGCATAATAGGCTATAGCATCCAACTTCCTATCGAATTCTAAATTCCACCGCTCGTATGGGTATACTTCTGAATTCAAATACACTCGAATATTATTAATGTCAGCATTAATGAATTGGGTGGCATCTTGAGATACATCATCCGTATTAGTAGATTTCTGGAATCCTATGATAATGTATCGCGGTCGCTCGAGGCTGTTGGTAGTTTTGACAGCCCAAATGTCTGAAGATGTTTCACGGATAGTTGGTAACTCATACAAATCCCACATCCTATATGCTATTTTTATCTTCGCAGTGGAACTTTTATTGATGCGATTCAATAGTTTGAGTTTTTGTTTATCTGACGGCATGATATGCCTTATTCTCCATTCAATCTTATCAATTTCTATTTTCGCATTAACTACTCCCATGTAGGAGTTTTTGAATAAGCGAGCAATGATTAGTATCAACTCTTGTTTTATATTCAAGACACCCTTATTATAGTCCTCAGCGAATCCCATCAAGTATTTGAGTGGTAATTTTCCGCTGAATACGTGATTGATTTTGTCTAGGATCGGTTGATTATCATCATCAATTCCCCAACCGAGGGTCTCTAGAAATTTTTTATTCGATTCCCCATAGGAGATCATACATTTCATAGCTGTAGTGATGCCTGGTTTTCGAATCATACACACTTGTTCGCCACCCATCTCATAGCGAATTTCGTCGAAGAGGAATGCTAAAGCATTATTGGATAAATAGCAATCTGCTGTGAAATCATCTGGTATGAATTTTCCTTCGATGTAGATGTAGCTCTCTGCGATATCTAATATCAAATCTTGAAAGTTGACAGCTATTCTTATTTCGTCAGAGTTCTTGAATGATGGTGAACCATATGGTTTGTATGTGTGTTCATGCAGGCTGATTAGGGAATGATCGAAGATTGGTTCATCAAACACTTCCAATTGGAGGCTAGTAGAAGTTGTGGAAACCATCTCTATTTTTTCTGTAGCACTTTCAGTCCGATAGATTTCAAGAAATCATTATCGCTCTCAGATAGGTTATGATGCCGCCTTGTCTGATTGAGACGTCGATTGCGAATGAATCCGCGACCGCGTTTACACTTCTTTTTATTATTTCTGCGGTTATTATGGGGTGTGGGAATGGATATGCGCTTTGATTGGTTACCGAAGCAGAACCCCATCTTTTCTCTGCTATTTTTCGAGATCAATCTAGTTGTTTCAGTTCAAGCTTCACAATAATCTTCTCTCCTCGGAAATCGACCAAACAATTTTCATCATCCAAAATTCTCAGTGTAATGTTATCGATAGACTGACGTCCGGTCGGGCTGATTGGTAGATATATAATGTTTTTCGGTTCCTTCGACAGCTTATATCCAGGATCCACATTGATGTCGAATTCATACAACGTGTGAACCTCTTCCCCATTCAGGTACGCCCCGCTCGTGATATTGCAATCGATGCGTATTAGGCGAACTTTAATAATTTTCACCGGCTTGGTGGATTTATGTAGAAAGTTGGATGGGTAGAATTTTTGCTCGAAACCCAACACTTCGGCTATGGAATTCTCAACTGACAACATAATTCCATATGAAGATTTCATTTCACACATTAGAGTGTTATTATTAGCGCGAAGATAAAATTCAATATTATTTTTACTTTTTTTACTATCAGAGGAGGGGTTCGAAGATGCTATAGCTTCTTGTATAACTCTATTGATTCCTTCTATTTCATAGGCGCCCGGTGGTATATGAATCATTTTCAAGTTCTCAGAGATGCGACCTTCTTTCTCATCCCAATAACCCAAAGCGTTATTTGTCTCATCTATATTGGCTATGGAATTGTAAGAATAAAAGCCATGTAATCCCAAACCATGAGTTCTTCTCGCATCTAGTTCAATTGGTGGGTAAAAATCAGCGCTCAAAACGCTATGGCCGCCCGATATGGTGAATGTTTGCGACATAATGTTGGTGGTGTGTAAAGAAAACGGCGAAAATGGGTAACGAACCTCAATGAACATTCAACAGCTGCAACTTGATCGCTATGCGAGACATTGAAGAATGTTTTTATTTTCGCATTGATAATCATTTATATAAAAAAAAATTTTATTACATATTGCCACATCTACATTTTCATTCGACAAAAGCAGCAAAACACTTTTCGAGGTATTGGTCCATCGTTGACATCAACACCGCCTGGTTGATTATTGCTTTTCTGATCGCCACCATGATGATCCTCACAAAATTGATATTTCGACACCTCTGGATCGTCTTTCAATCGTTGCGGTAGCTTATCCCATACTAGAGCTATTTCTTGGGAGGCCAATCCGATCAGTACTTCCTTTGGTAGGTCGGCGAGTTCTTTCTCAGTCATTTTCAAGAGAGAGCGTGATTTAGAGTAAGCTAACAATGCATGGGCCATTTCTTTGATGCTTTCTCGATCCATGATGAGCTACTTTTCGCTTGTGTTCTTCTTCGAGAGAAATTTCAAGCACAAATGCCCGCACCAGACTGTGTTGTATTCTTGTTGGCGCTCATAATTATATACTATTTTGGTAGCTCTAAGCGCCTGCGGGCCTCTATTCAGATATTTCACCAACTCTTTTGGTGGGGGTAAATCGCCATAGCTATCATAATACTCGACTACTTTACCGCTTTTTTTATATGCAACCCAATGTGTGCCATCACCTTGTTCGCTATCTAAATTCAATATGGCGGATTCTGTACGGTATGGGCCGGATGAGGGTAAATTATCCCTCATATATATACCTCGAAAGTTCTGTATTCCTATCTTTTTTATATGTCGTGATAGGTCCACATCTGTTAAAGCCCTTCGAGGTAGGCCATCTAGTTTTTTGGAGTTTGGGACTTCAAATAGATACCCAACCCTTTGCGGTATGGTTTCAGATAGACCCCTTTGCCCATTTTACCTAGAGCAATAGCCTCCATATGTGTGTTGTGGCGGTTCGCCTCAGCGAGTTTTTCCTTACTCTCTTTGGCGGAATTGATAGCGCGAACAACGCTTGCACTGCCTGCAGCCAAACTACCCAATGCTGATAATCCCGCAAAAATTGGGATTAGTGGGAGAATGCCGCCAACTTTAGGGATTGGTATTATGCGGGGTGTTCGAATATTTCTCCTTCCTCCTGCCATTCTCACGAATTTTTTAGCTGCACCGACGGCCTTCAGAGTTGTTTCACCCAAGTTTCTGGTGAGCGTTCCCCTGTTCCCCATTTGGCGTAGCGCATGTCGAACTTTGTGCACTATTCCCGATCCAAAAGCTATCTTTCTCATGCGTTTGGATGTGGTCCGCTTCTTCTTCCTTTTCAGCACACTACCGCCGCACCCCATACCAAAGCGCCTTTTTCCCTTCATTATATTTGCTGTTTTCCCCTTACGACAAATACGCCAACTTCTTTTCTTTGTTGAAGTGTATCGCTTGGCGTTCATAATATAAATGAGCTTTGCGACACTCGCAGATCATTATAAAGTACTTGACAGTCGCATGATGCAGATTGTTCGACAAAATGAGACATTCAGTGTGGAAAATTTTGATGAAAAAGTTGGGTTAGGAAATAGTGCAATTCCGCAGCGTAGGCATGGGGATCTATTTCCCAATACAATTCGAAGTTTGATTATTGGCCCGTCGAATTGTGGCAAGACGAATGTTATGATATCACTGCTCACCAATCAGAATGGCTTACGATTCGCCAACGTATACCTCTATTCAAAATCGTTGTATCAACCCAAGTATGAGTATTTACGTAAAGTATTGGTACCGATAAAGGGGTTGGGTTATCACACTTACAGTAATAATGCAGACATAGTTGATCCTGCCGATGCAAAACCTGAGAGTATATTTATATTCGATGATGTTATATGTGAGAAACAGGACGTGATTAGATCTTATTTTTCGATGGGGCGTCATAGGAATGTCGATTGTTTCTATCTTGCTCAAACATATTCGAGAGTGCCTAAACAACTAATTCGCGATAATGCGAATTTCATAATCATGTTCAAACAGGACGAAATGAATCTTCATCACATATTTTCCGATCATGTATCCCCAGATGTGACATTCAATCAATTTCGGGATATGTGCGCACATAGTTGGACGGATAAATATGGTTTTCTCGTTATCGATAAGGATAGTGAGATTTGCGAGGGGCGCTATAGAAAAGGGTTTGATTGCTTCATATATCCGTGATACCCTGATGTGGTTCAATCATTCGATCGCTGGATGGCAAAATGAGCGCATCTAGCAGTGAAAAAATGGATGAAATATGTCTCAAGCAGAAACTTGTCGAAGCAACTGATGCAGTAAAAAAAAAATTCAAAAGTTTGAAGAGCGCCCACCTCAGCGATCAGATAATGCTTGAGAAGGTATACAAACCGCTAACGAAACCATTGAAAGCTATCTCAGAGGCTGCTGCGGTAGCGATAACTCCCTCCCAAATATCGGGTCCGAAAGTACCGCCTATCCTTAATATACCGCAGCTTACGCATCATTCTACGCCGATACGTAGGAAAACGGTGGGAGATGCTACAGAAATGTTTGATAGACATTTAGAATCTGGAAATTCCAGCAAAAATTCGCAATTGATGCAGAGCGAACTCGATTATGTGACAATGATGGAAACACCGCCAACATCATCAACTTCACACATTTCTAGCGAAAATACTACCGCTATTGATACAACAACTCTACAAGATCGAGTGCAGCAGCATTTGGATAACTTGAAAACTGGACAATCTAATTATGATACAGTATATGGTGTTCGTATCGATCCCAAAACGGGCAAATTAAGGATGGGTAATATGGAAATCCGTTTCTTGAACGATCAAATCGAATTATGGCGTGAAAATAGAAGGAGTAAGGTATTTCCAGCTTCTTCTGAACTATATGATTTGATTTTTATGAATCAAGCACCGGGATCTATTAGCGATCGAGATAAGCAGATATATACCGCCATTCTGAAGACTACAGGGTCCGCTTATAAAAATTATGATATTAGAGGGGGTTTGAATGCTGAATCCTCTAACTCGAAAAAGAAATATCGGCAAATCATCAAACCTCTCATAGATAGTCCACATTATATGAGGAGTCATCCTCAACGATTTGATATCAAAGGTGGTAAAGGAGTGGTGGGGGCAATACCGCGCAAAAAAGTCCTGAATAGAAAACTGAAAGAATTTGTTTATTGGAATAATGCTGCAGAATTGGTGGAACGTCTTCGATTATTGTGGAGTTCTAAAATGGTTGGGCATACAGGGCATGATAATGAAATAATGTCGATAATAGAGGAATTGCGTGAAGAAGGTATCATACGTTGATTTTTCAAAGTGTGAGCGCCATATGTATATGCGAGTTTGGAAGATTGATTATTAGTATATGAATGAAAGCCGAAGTAATCGCAGCGGGAAATCTACGAAGTGGAAGATGAAAATAAGTCCAACCAAAAGGGCGATTGCTAATGAATTACACAAACCCGCGAGGCGTAACTTCAAAAGGAGGAGAACGATAATTAAAGGATTTGCTGACCTGTGGCAAATTGATTTGGCCGAAATGCAAATATATGCAGATGAGAATATGGGCTATCGATATATACTATTCGTTATCGATTGCTATTCAAAATATTTATGGGTTGAACCGATAAAAAATAATACTGGTGTGGAAGTGACAAAAGCTATGGAAAAAGTGCTGAAGCGAGCTGAATATTCTCCAAAAAATATTCAAAGTGATTTAGGCAAAGAATTCTACAATTCACGCTTCGAAAATTTGATGCAGAGATATAAGATCAATCACTATTCAACTTATAGTATAATGAAAGCAGCTATTGTGGAGCGAGTAATTAGAACATTGAAGACTTGGATCTATAAAGAATTCTCCGCCAGAGGTGACTATAAATGGCTCGACATTCTCGCAAATTTTGCTAACGAGTATAATAATAGAAAACATAGAACAATTGGTATGAAACCTGCTGACGTAACACCTTCAACAATACTTAAAGTATATAGCCACCTGAAAATAGCGCCACCAGCAAAATATAATGTTGGAGATGTTGTCAGAATAAGCAAATTCAAAGGAGTTTTCGAGAAAGGATACTCAGCCAATTTTTCCACAGAATTATTCACCATATCTAAAGTTAATATTACCAATCCGACGACGTACAACATCAAAGATGTCAAAGGTCGCCCTATCAAGGGGTGCTTTTATGAATTGGAATTGTTGAAAACAGCTGAGCCAAATGCATATCTAGTTGAGAAAGTGTTGAAAACGAAGGGGAATAAGATATTTGTCAAGTGGCTAGGGTTTTCTGAAGAGCACAATTCTTGGCTTGATAAATCTGCAATTGTTTGAAGTATTTAATTTTTTTCAATAAATGAGTCTGTTGACATTTCCTATCGCCTATTTCTTTCCTACCCAATTTTCACCCAATAAGAAAAAGTCGCATCAGAATTTAATATATTTTATTATGAAATTTGCAAATAATATGATGAACACAAACATAAATATATATTCACAACTATATACACCTTTATTTATATTTTCAAATATATACACAATCATCTTTATATACACACATTACACATTCACAACTATAAACACATCTTTACTAATATTTACAATAATTCACAATAATTTATTTACATACTTACAACTATATATACATCTTAATTTATATTAACAAAAACTATTTACAATTAGGGGCTTAACTAAAATTTACAAAAAACTATATACAACTAGGTTTCCTTCCCCAGTAAAACAGCACTCGCGTCGGCATGTCCCCCATAACGAGAAACCTCAGCATCAATTTTGGCTACGCGCTCTTTCCGCATAGCCGAAATTCGTTGAAGTTCAGCTGCCTGAGCTAAAATCTCAGCCAGCTGAGCTTCAACCTTTGCGATCTCGCTGAGTTCTCTCGTTTTGTGGTTGCTCATCACTGCCAACCACTCCCTCAACTCGCCGTCATATTTTTGAAGTTGGGTAGCAGGCAGTAATGGTCCCGGCGGAATGTTGTTTGACGGGGAAGGCGTCGGCGGCGCGGCATCCTCACTCTCCGCCTGTGAAGGCGAAGCCGCACCTCCAGCTGCCGGTGAAGATGGCGGCGACGGCTGCGACGGCGGCACATCCTCCGCTAGCGGCGAGGGTGACGCAATACCCGCCGGGGATGGTGTCGCAACCTCCGCCTCAGCTGCTGGCGATGGCGATGGTGGTGGTGGGGATGATGGGGGCGTCGCCGCAACCTCTGCCTCCAGCGCCGGCGATGGTTGTTGGGGAGGTCGCGGGGTAGCAGTAGCACCTTCATCGTCGGAGATGGTGACGATGCTGATGCTTCCAGACTGTTCAATTTTATTGGCATTAGCCACTTCCGGTGCATCACCCACGACACCTACTCCACTGGTTCCCTCATCAATGGCGGCGATCGTATCACCGTCCGCATTGGTTCGAGCACTAGCCGGCTTGATCACATCCACTCTGAGGACGTTGATTGCCGGCTTTCGCTCTTGTTGAGCGGTACGCCGTTCCGCGTACCACTCAGCAATATCACCTCCGCGGTAGGGGTTTACCTTGCCACTATTGTTCAGAAACTTGTGGAGTATCATTGACGAAGAGGAAGATTTGCCCTTCTTGCTAGGGCCGGCCTTAGATGGCCCCGCAACCGCCTTCGGGCTAATCTTCCTCTTCTTCGAAGGTGCCTTGGGCGACGCTTTCGAAGACGTCGATGCCCTCGATGATAGCGCCCTCTTTCCACCAACACGGCTACCAAAGATCTTTTTCTTTGGTTGCGGTGGTGGTGCAAAATCGTCCTCGCTATCATCGAGAAAGATATGTTGAAGGGGGTTAGCAACCTTCCTTTTTGACGAGGACACGCTTTTCCCCCCAACAGACCCCGATGATTTCGCGCCACAAACCTTCATTTTCTTGGTTTGTGGCGCGAAATCATCAGCATTGTCATCTTCGGGCAGGCTTTCAACCAACATTGACGCTTTGTCTGAAGGCGCCATATCCTCCTCACTCTCCGACGATGAAGATGATTCACTCACCCTGCGACAGCTCAGCGAGAAGAGCTCCAAGATCAATATCATCTTCGGGTGATGTTCTCGAAAAATGATGAATTGATGCCTGAAAAAATTTCGAGAAAAAATATTAGAATGGTGTTACAAGAAAAAGAGTTGAAAATAACATACTTAATTGCTGGAGCTCCTCAGAATTGTCGGGAGCGGCAGAGGAACCAGCGGCGGCGGAGTTGTTGAAGGCCATCTCGTATTTCTATAACAATGAAAACATGTTAAGTCGTGTATTGCATTGTATAGAGAAATTATGAAATTATCGCAAAGAGAAATATTATAAGTTATAGGTTATTATAGCACTTAGCAAAACTCGACTATATCACAATGAGAATGAAGTATGTTATAGAACTCGAAAATTTATATTTCACTATATGCACTCACAAGGAATTACTTACAATTGGTTCAGAAGTAATAGTCCAAAAAAAAATTAGCTGGTGGTGTGGTAGCTCGAGAGGAGGGCAAGCAACGGTGTCTTCTAGGCCGGGTCCAAAAAACACTTGAAGATTCTATCACTTGGAAAAAGATTCAGTATTAGTATAGTGAAAAAAAACAAGAGTAAGAGTTTTCCACTCCGGAAAAATAATTCGACATTGAAGCAATGAGGAAAAACATTCAGAGTTGGAGAAATAGAAATAATCTGATGTTATCACAAGGAGAAAAATGTTCAAAAGTCCCAGCTACTATCACTTTGAAAATGATTCGATATCAATGCAATGAGAAAACATTCAGAGTCAAAGAAATAGAAATAATCTAATGTTATCACAATGAGAAAAATTTACAAGTCCTACATTCACCACTTAGAATATAATTCGATATCAGAAGTACAAAAATATGAAGATGTATACAAATTCACTATACACACTTCAAAGGTAATACTCACAGTTGGTCTAGGAGCATCTAGTCTGAGTAGTCTAACAGGAAGGCAGTCAACAGAATAAGTTGAAGAAGAAAACACTCGAAGATTCTATAACTTGGAAAAAGATTCAATATTAGTATAATGCAAAAAAAAAACAAGAGTAAGAGTTTTCCACTTCGGAAAAATAATTCGACATTGGAGCAGTGAGGAAAAACATTCAGAGTCGGGCAAATAGAAATAATATACTATTATCACAATGGAAAAATGTTATTGTCCCAGCTTCTATCACTTTGAAAATGATTCGATATCAATGCAATGAGAAAAATATTCAGAGTCAAAGAAATAGAAATAATCTAATGTTATCACAATGAGGAAAATTTACAAGTCCTACATTCACCACTCAGAATATAACACAAAATCACAAGTACAAAAATTTAGAGATATATACAAATTTACTATACACAACCAAAAGGTAATACTCACAATTGATCTAGCGGCGTCTAGTAGGCAGGTCTAGTCGAAGAGGAAGGCGGGCAGCAGAATGAGTTGAAGATGGAAACGGTTTGCAGATTCTATCACTTGGAAAAAGGTTCAATATTAGTATAATGCAAAAAAAAACAAGAGTAAGAGTTTTCCGCTTTGAAAAATAATTCGAAATTGGAGCAATGTGGAACAAACATTCAGAGTCGGGCAAATAGAAATAATCTAATATTATCACAACGAGAAAAAAATGTTCAAGTCCCAACTTCTTCCACTTTGAAAATGATTCGATATTAATGCAATGAGAAAAATATTCAAAGTCAAAGAAACAGAAATAATCTGATGTTATCACAACGAGAGAAATCTACAAGTCCCAGATTCACCACTTAGAATATAATACAAAATCATAAGTACAAAAATATGGGGATATATACAAATTCACTATACACAGTCAAAAGGTAATACTCACAATTGATCTAGCGGCGTCTAGTAGGCAGGTCAAGTCGAAGAGGAAGGCAGGCAGCAGAATGATAAATTCGAGTGATCGCTTCGCTTTTGTACTCTTTCCTCCCTCCTAGCTGAGAGTGGGAGAGTAGTAGAGCTAAGCCGGTTCTAGCCCACTTTGACCTCAAGTAACCCCGTGGATGGCATGTCCATCAGCAGTGACCATACAGTAGGGGGGTCTAGTGAAGGTCACGAAGACATCTTCAATCTGAAGACATCTTCAATCTGAAGACATCTTCCATCTGAAGACATCTTGCAGACCACACCCTCAACTGACACTACCCCCTTAGGCCTTTTACGCTGTACCCCCTTTGGACCCTTAGCGCTGCGCAATCCGAAGACATCTTGTGACGTCATATTCCATTTAAAAAAAAGCCAGTACAATCAGGATTCGAACCCGCACCAATACGGTGCAAAGTTTCAAGACCAAACGCTTCGTCCACGCGGCCACTGCGGGACATATCAATTAACATTTCTAAAAATAAACCGATGCGGTTATTTGTGCTTTGTGGAACGTAGCAACCTCGGCAAGCGGGGAGCAGGGGAAACGAACAATGGCTTATTTATTCATTATACATCAGTGTATGAATAGAGATAATCGCATTCAAGGTCAGGTTCGCTGCATTCCAATGATGACTCAACATATCACGCCATGATGCAACAGCGTGATGTATTCGAGCAGATCCATGGAGCAGGGAAAGGAACAATGGCTTATTCATTCAATAAACATCAGTGTATTAATAGACATAATTGCATTCAAGGTCAGGTTCGCTGCATTCCATTGATGATTCAACATGATACAATATTTCGCGTAACGTTACAAAGATAAGAGACGACAAAGCGACTGCCACTGTTGCCAGACGTTTGAAAATATAATGCATTGATGCCAGACGTTTGAAAATATCTGAAGATTACCCATAACGTACCTACCAAAGTAGAATGCGAACCACCACGTGGATACTTGATGGATAACGGGGTGTGGCTGCCCGAAGTTAGGCGTCTGACATCTAATGTTTGGCAGCCAAATGTCAAATGTCAAATGTCAAATGTCAAATGTCAAATGTCAAATGTCAAATGTCAAATGTCAAATGTCAAATGTCAAATGTCAAATGTCAGTTCTATGGTTCAGTGACATAAAGTTGAAATATAATGATGAAAGCAGATTCATGTTAGTATCACAATGACTTCAGACGAGTACAGAAGGAAACTAGAAGAATTCGGTGAACGTGTCCGTCAGTTGAGTAGAGATATAACTTTCTACGAAGAGAAAACTAGAGTATTGAAGAAGTTGGAGTATCTGAGTTTGTGGGATAAACTTTTCAGTTGTGAGAGTAGAAGACCTGTGACAAATATAGATAACTCTAAAAATGTCACGACTATCATTAATCATTCTGACAGCCGTTTTGAATGATGTATTCTATACAAACGTACCCACTGATATAAAGATTTCAAAGATATGCTTCAACGATGAAAGAAAAATCTGCAGTCAATCGTCATGGGCAATAATGAAACATAAAGTAGTGAATGATGGACGACTACCAGTATTTTACAAGGAGATACCACAAGAAAATAACTCATTTTACAAAATGAAATTCCTATTGAATGATGGAACTCAAGAGGAAAGAGAATGGCAAGCTACACCTTTCAAGAAGACAACAACAGATGTCAACATATTAAATGAAATTTATAAAATGTTTTCAATACTATATTTGATATTAGCAACTATAATCATTTCAACAATGAATTTCTTTATGAAAACTATAAAAAAGTATAGATCGTCTTGTAGTACATGAAAAATAAACAATTCAACAGATATACGAGGTGTTTCAATAAAACTCAATAATTAGAATAATAATACATATATTGAGGAAAATATACAATACTTTTCTACTTGGGTAATACAACATATGTAAACCATTGATGTAATTGATCAACGTTTCGTTGGGTGCACATGAATTTTCCATTGGCGTGGTTAGGACAATACGTAATGGTGGGCTGGAAGTTTTCCGTAGTCAATGATGAGTCATCATACAGCGTCACATCGTAAATGGTTGGATACACTGCAAGCTCAGTACACTTTGTTTTCAAAAAGTCAGCCTTCTGATTTCCTCTTACATAAATGCACTCAACTGAATGTAGTAGATATTTCTCCAAAATGACATTCATTTCACTATAGTCAATATCTCCAGAATGATATGATATTCCATGAACAAATTTTTCCAAGTATTGTGTGGTTTTTTTATCTTTTCCGCTCACATCAGCATAAGGTGTAGGAGGCTTGAACAAAAAGTTTGATCTTTGACGACCAATCTGAATGGTCAATTCTTTCGGATGGAAGACGCCATCGAGCGTGAAACCTTGAATGTCAACGAATGCGATTCTCATGATGGTCAACGGTGAAATGGCGAGCACGAACGGTACTCGACCACTTATATTATGCTTTTCACAACCTCCGTCAGAGGGTAGTACTCTAGCAGACAATCGTGCACGATGATGCAATAGGCCTTAGTATCAGCAGGAAATCCTTTAGCAGACTCAATCTCCAGCTTTATATCCACTGTCGATGATTTCATGCTATCTTCCTGCTTGGAGCAATCAATCACGAATAATGCATGATCTTTGAATGCTGAGTAGTCCAAAATTGGATGAACTTGTGTGGAATGTGAATAGCTCGAGTAGAAACTGGTATAGTTGTAGTAAGCAGTGACATAATCGTTTCTATCGAAATCCAACTGCATTCTTTCGTTTGGCCAATATTCTCCATTCAATGATAGTCTGATGCTAGATATGCTGATGTTATCAAAGGTAGTGACATCACTGTCGAGTTTATTGCGTATATTCTTCTGGAAACAAACGATGACGTAACGTGGGCGTTCCACTGCGGCGCTGGTTTTAACTGCCCAAATTTCATTCTTTGCACTTTGTGTGAGCGCTGGTAATTCGCTGAGACTCCATTTTCTGAATGGAATCATTATTGGTGTATCATTCTTGATGGGTTGCATCAATTGTAGTTTGATTTCATCATTGGGAAATATATGCTTGACCTTCAGTACCATACTATCTATCAAAACTTTGACTTTCGTTGCAGTCGTTACACCAGTATTGGTAAGTTCCTTGACAATACGCTATCTTTATCGTCACGTGCTCGAACTAGACGAATCGTTTGTCTTCCGTAGACAATCGAAGTGTAGTCATTGAATACGTTGAAAATGTGCTTGAGAGGTATCAACAAACTGAACGACTTATCCACAGCATTCAGGAACGGTTTTTCGGGGTACGTCCATCCAGCCGTCGCCAAATGTTTAGAGTCTTCAGGTTTACAGCAGAGGAATCCTCGTACAGTACTAACAATTCCAGGATCTCTTATCACTTCTATCTCTCTGGCACTCTGCACATAAGTGCACGAATCAAAAAGAAACGCTCCACAATTGGGAGCCAATGACACGTTACCAGCTCCGTCAATATCTAATTTTCCTTTGATTTCCAACAAAGATTCATGCATTGCGAAAAATGCATCTGCTTGATTCACATTAATCTCCACCATATCATTGTTATCGAATGATTTCACGTACGGGATGTAGGATCGATACTCTTCCTTCCGGATAGTTTCATCATATTGGGGTCGACGATAAATATCGAAAATTGGGTTCATCCTTATTTGATTGAACGATGCTGCAGACGTTGTCGGTGATTGCTCAGAATGAACGTACTTGCGTTTTACCATCTCTAACTCTCAATCCAACAGATTGGAGAAAAATAATATTTTCTGGGGAGAGCTGGTCACGTCGCTTGAAAGAACTCGATGATACTGATAGGTTTGAAGTGGGTGGCACCCTTTTATGCTGAATTACCAAACCCATTCAACGTTCCTTCAAGTCCAAGTGCAAAGTACTTTTCTCTCCTCGAAAATTCACAGGTCCGAGATCTTGATCCAATACTCTAACACTGATGTTGGTGATCTCTGTCAAGTTACTTCTCACAGGCAAATAGAAGGGGGTATTGGGACGTTCGTTGATTGCGTATCCAGGATCGACTGTAATGGGAAAGCTCAATATAGTATGGGCCGGTCTGTTTCCGTAGAAGGCTCCTTCGGTAATGTTGCAATCGAAATGTAAGCTAGATACTTTAAGAATATTCACTGGTCGATCTGAAGAGTGCACTATACCAGGTTCCAAGATCCTTTTCGAAAATCCTAATAATTCTCCAAAACTATTATCGTTTTCGAAACTGATGGCGTGCAATCGACTATAGATTTCACACTCCAAGGTGTTGTTGTTTGGTTTCAATGAGAAATCTGTATTATTCAAATGCTCCTGAATATAACTTTCAATGTTTTCAATCTCATAACAACCTGTTGGCAGCTCAATTTCCTTCAATATTGAACGATTATTATTTTCGTAGTAGTAAAATTTTTCACCATCGATGTTTGGTATGGAATGGTAAGTATGAAAGCCTAGTACAGCTATGTAATAACTTTTCCTGGGATCTAGTATGATCGGTGTGGAAGGGGTGAAAGAGAACTCGTTGGTAGTACTAGTCAGCGTAAGCAGCTGAGACATGACTGATGACATTACCAGTGGTACAGGAATATTTATAATAAAACCATCATCGACATAACCTCATATTATTTATTAATAGATTACGGTCCCTCTACATTTCAAAAAATAATTACAACCGTGACAATCGTACTGTGAACTGACAGGTCCATCCACATGTGTTTGAGCATCTGGCCTATTATAATGAATGTAACATGGTAGACGTATTCTCAAATCGAAATTACACTGATAATCGTTTGGTAATTTATGCCAAACATTCAACAATTCCCATGGTCTAGCATGTTGTATCAAATATTTGATTGGAAATTCTCTCAATTCATCTTCAGTAAAGTCTTGCAACCTCTTCTCACCATGAAGGAATGCTAAAACGGCTTCCATTATTGTACAAAAACTTCAAGCAGAGATGTCCACAGTTGAACTGATTATAGTTTTGAAACTGATCGTTGTTGTAGTATAGTTTGATTTTACCCAGATATCGGACAAGTTCTTTCGGTGGTTTCAGACAACCAAATGAATCAAAATACTCAACGACATCATTTATCTTTCTATAAGCTACCCAATGAGTGCCTTGATTCTTCGACACATCTAAATTTAGAATTGCAGTTTCACGTTGACGAGGACCACTGCTTGGCAAATTGTCTCGCATGAAAACGCCTCGAAAATGTGGTATCTTCAAGAATTTCACATACTCTAACAACTCGGTATCGTACAACGGTCTATTGGGTAGCTTCATTGGGAGTTTTTTTGTTTTTTTAAATATAAACCAAAGCCTCCTTTGGCGTTTTTACGCAAGTACAGCCCTTTACCAATAGCTTCCATAGCTTTATTATGTCTATGATCTTCTTCCAATTTCTTTTTCGCATTCCTCGCATCGATAATTGTCTTTGCTATCGCACCACTTCCCCCTGCAATGCTACCGAGAGCACCAAGGGCTGCAAAAATTGGCAATAGTGGTAGAATACCTCCGGATTTTGCATTGAAAGGTATGATGCGTGGTATTCTGATTTTCTTTTTTCCACCAGCTTGCTTGATGGCAAGTCTAGCAGCTTTTAGAGCAATCGAAGCAGTCTTCTTTAGATTGGTCGGGGGATTCTTCTTCAGAGATTTTCCAATTTTACCCACGATATGTCTTTGGAATGAGCATCCCATACCAAGCTTACGTTTAGCTTTCATTCCGGAAGTAACTAATAAGGCTGCAGCTCTCTCACCAAACTTGGCGTCTGTTGATTTCACTCGTTGCCAAGCAGCGTCTTCCAATACTGAATCGGCTTTGTGACGATCTTCCAGAGTCTTGTGCTGCGAGTATGCAATATCGTGTTGTTTGCATGCAGCGTCTAGAGGATTAATGCCAGTATCTCCACGGGCCAATCGTTTTTGTAGTTTAGTTCCAGCTGTAAAATAAATGAAATATTAGTAATCGTTTGCATCGTCCAGTAATCTGACTTACGTCCACAATACTGATAGCCTCCGGGTAAATGGAGCTCAAAAGGTAACTTGTTTATCAGGGAATTCAAAACACCTTCTCCCTCGTACGAAGACATTGAAACTGATAACGTGGAACTGTTACACATATATTTATAGGCTAACATAAACGTCAATCATGTCACAAGATGAAGGTCATTCAACAAGAACAGTCGTTACCTATTGAAAATTTAGATTTTCACACATCATCAACGACCCTTGGTAAACATGGTAAATTATTGCCCAATTCATTTAGAGCAATAGTATGTGGGCCAAGTGGTTGTGGTAAGACGAACGTCATGTTGTCAGTAATTTTCAATCCAAATGGTGCGAAATTCGAAAATGTTTACGTGTACTCCAAGTCATTGTATCAACCGAAATATCAACTACTCCAAGAGGTATTAAATGGTGTGAAAGAGGTTGGCTACTTCCCATTCAAGGATAATGATGAGATTATAAGTCCATCACATGCAAAACCCAACTCTATATTCCTATTCGATGATGTAGCGTGTGATTCCCAACAGAAAATCCGGGAATATTTTTCAATGTGTAGACACAAGGATATTGATGCTGCCTACCTTTGTCAGACCTACTCAAAAATACCTAAACAGCTCATACGAGACAACTGTAACCTGATTGTACTATTCAAACAAGATGAAATCAATTTGAAGCACGTATTTGATGAACACGTATCTCCAGACATGAGTTTCGAAGACTTTAAATGCTTGTGTTCGAAATGTTGGAATGTTGCATATGGTACTCTTGTGATTGTCAAAGATTTCGATATGAATGATGGTAGATATCGTCAAGGGTTTGATAAATATATAAAAATATAAGTATCAAACATCATCAGATCATTCCCCATCATGATGTCATCAAGTCGTGTTGGCACACACAAATACAAAAAGCGCAGCAAACGTGCTGCCTCCCCCACTGATTTGAATATAGACGATCAAATAGCTGCACGCAAACGCAAAATTGCAGAGCTCACCCGTTCAATTAGGAAAAAGTACTTGGCATTGAAACTGGGTAGATCGGAAAAAGATGAATCTCTCATCAAAATGTTTAAACCCATTTCGGAGCCACTACATGAAATTGTCAAATCCTCGAAGATCAATAATGCATTAGGAAGTATCAAAAAAGAAGAATCGCCTGAACTGAAGAAAGAAGAAGAAGAGGAAGGAGAAGAAAAAGAACAAACACAATTTCTCCCAATGGAAGAAGTAGGCAGAATAAGTGCGAACACGAGTGGACGAGATGATGATGATGAAGTATTTCGCGAAAATATACCTGAACAAAATATTTCGAAAAATGTTATGGATGAATATCTAGATCAATATCCAGTCATGTCACATCCATATATCAGAGATCATTGGTCATATAGTGAAAAAATAGATACAATGTATGGACCAACGTATGATCCCCAAACATCAAAATGGTATCTAGGAACGCAAGAACTTGACTTTGATAAAAGGACTGGCTTCATCAAAATTGGAGGTAAACAGATACGAGGAACCCCAGGACTGTATAAGCTCATCTTCTATGATGATCCTACGGATTTTAACGAAGAAGATGTGCAAGCTTACAAGGAGCTATTGAAATTGAGTGATCGATATATCAATAAAGATGGAAGACTTAAAGGTTCTACGAGATGGAAATACACAGAAATCATAAAACCGCTTATAATGGAGTTGCGAAAAGGTAGAAGACGTTCAACGACTGGTAATGGTTTGAAATTAACGTACAATGAAAAACCGGTGGAGTATATTTATTGGGATGATCCGAATGAACTCGTTGATCGTTTGAAGCTGTTGATAGCTTCCAAGGCAGCTGGAAACACCTCACTCGATAATGAAATAGTTTCCATAATCAATGAACTTCGGGAAGCTGGCTATATATACTAATAACACTGGCAATGATGAGTCATTTGAACAATGAGTCTGAACAAGTTCAGACACAGATATGCTCCACATGAAGGTAGCAATAACATTATTGAATTGACTCATTTGAGAAAACAATTTGTATCACATGATATTATGATAACGAATTTAACTGATGCATTGAATTTGATTGACAACAAAATAAATAAATTTGAAGAATTCATTTCGAGGAACCCTCCAACGGCTAGTGAACATATGTCAACGAAAAAGTATGTAGATGATGTGATTTCACAAATTAAATTTGATTTCAAGTTGGCCATTGATAATTATACCAAAAAAGTGCGAGGGGTACTCGATGGAAAAGTGAGTAAAGTTGAAATTGATAAGCTCAATACAAAATTGAATGAATTGATTAGTGGTCACGCAAACAGTACTACAAACCGCATTGATGCACTACAAAGTCAAATGACAAATGCCTTGAAAAATATCGAAGGATCAATAAATAGACTCAATAGTAAAAATACCCATTGATAGTATGTCAACAGACAAGATTCAACTCGTTGATGAGCTTCATGCGCCTGCCCGTAAGACTTACCCTAGACGACGAACCATCATCAAGGGCTTAGACGATTTATGGCAAATGGATTTGGCCGAAATGAGACCTTATGCACACCAAAATAAAGGTTTCAAAATGATTTTGGTAGTTATCGACTGTTTTTCTAAATACCTATGGACACGCCCACTCAAAACTAAGACGGGTGAAGAGATCACTAAATCTTTTGCGGATATACTGCACCAAGCTAAGCGTATACCAAAAAATCTGCAATCAGATCAAGGAACGGAATTTTTCAATAGCAAATTTCAGACCGTGATGAAAAAATATAACATAAACCACTATAATACATTCACTGTGAAAAAGGCTACCATTGCTGAACGGGTAATAAGAACACTCAAAAATAAACTCTACAAGTATTTCAGTCTGAATGGAAAATACAGATGGATTGATGTATTGCCAAAAATTACTAAACAATATAATGACACCAAGCACAGTAGGACTAGATTGAAACCTTCTGAAGTGAACAAGTCCAACGAAAAAGAGATTTTACGTCAGAGATATAGTCATTTGAAAATTGCTGGTCCACGTAAGCTCAAAGTTGGTGATATCGTGCGGATATCCAAGTCTAAACATATTTTCGAAAAAGGGTACACGCCAAATTGGACGACAGAGTTATTCAAAATCACTAAAGTTAAAATAACCAATCCTGTAACATACTTACTCGAAGACATGCATGGTCAGCCAATCAGCGGTGCTTTCTATGAGGAGGAATTGCAGAAAACCAAAAATCCCGACATTTACCTCATTGAAAAAGTATTGAGGAGAAAGGGAAAGAAAATGTACATCAAGTGGCTAGGACTTGACAGAAAACATAACAGTTGGATAGAAGACGTTGATTTAGTATAGAATCTTATGGAAAACACGCACAAAATTCTGCAGTCGTGGGGCCTTTTCATATCCATCATAAAGAACAGAAATCACAATTCAAGTTCGGATAAGTCTAGGATGGAGGGGGATATAAATGTCTGCATGAAGTTGATTTCAGTCTCAGTCGAGTTTATATCCAGCTATGTCGAGTCAAGATAGTGGTTACGCTAGTATGTCAGATGTAAGTGACGTCGAGATGACACCACCACCATCACCACCAGCAGCATCATTCAGTGAAGAATCTGATGGAGAATTAGACGAGCTGTTGGAAATGTTCGAGAATGCAGCCAAAGATGAGATGTATTACCTACTCCACACATCATTCTCATCGGGGTGTTTCAATATTGGGGTTGGTTTAAGCCCTGCCAGATCGTTCAGTCCAGCTGTCATTCTAACATGTTCATCATACAGAATATCTTTCGGATTATTGGAGTGGGCTGTATTCATCGATTTGCTGCAAAATCAATTGAAAAAATTTTTCAATGCAGCAACTAGCCAAGAGTGTGAAGCCGTAACGTTTCCATGTGGTGATTACTGCAAAGTTACACAGATGGTGTACGGTGAAGTGAAATTTCTAATGGTGAGCAAATTTGGTGTTGACTTCTACATCGATGATAAAGATGCCAATCAAATCCTCGAAGTTCATCGAGGTGTAGTGATTCATCGGGTGGCCATGCTGGAGGACATGAACTTTAGTGCTTATTTTCATAATATTGTAGATTTAATTAGATCTAGTTTCCATGATGATGAAAATAGTCGTTTAGATGTTTTGTATGCATTTTGTGAGATGTCTAATTGTACCTTATTAGGTAATGCATTGAGAGAATATTTGTTTTTCTATAAAAGCAATGTTTTGAAATATTTGAAAATAAAATTATAAACCCATAACTTTTCGTTTTTCTTCATAAATTATGCATTTCATCAACCAAACTTGGGAAAGGAAAAAATACATGCGAAAGTGATATTTTTTTTTATTGAAATAATTGGAATAATCAGGAAGTATGAAATAAAGTCATATACATTTATAGATGTGAATAATTGTGAATATGTATAAAGATATAACTAAAATGTATATTAATATAATTATGATTAATATACAAAAGAATTAGCTTCAATATTTTCCATAATTTTCTTCTCATGTATGTACACAAACTATATCACATGTTTGAACTACAATACCAATGACATTCAATCATATTTTCACAATGATGAAAATCCAACCAATCGTCTCTATCATTAATGAAAAATTAGTCTTCCAAGATGCTATAATGCCCCCATGGGAGAGTGTTATGTGAGCCCGCAATCAAATAACGTTTATCGTCATGCGGACTTAGAGCGATTTTAGTCTGCTCAACACTAAAAACATTGTGAGCATAGGAGCGAATACAGCGTTGCGATGCTGTTTTTTCTGAATTCTCAGTCAGACATTGGACATAGTCCTCGAACTTGATTTCATTTTCGATAACGCTATATTTCACTCCTTTGGATTTTTTGACACATTTCCCACCCTGGATTTTGAAAGTATATAATTTTGAACGCAACCCTACGAAATCCGTCATGATGCTACCGTTAGCTTCGTCTTTCATCAAACCTGGCACTTTTTTATTTTGCATAGGAATATCGTAAATGTTATCGCTTGGATAATCACTTGTATCAAATTTTTCAATGTTTGCCTTTATTAATTGTTTGTAAACGTCATCACATTTTATTTCATAGATGAGGGAGTCCGTATCTGTGTACAAAAGCTTACATTCATCAATATCATACTTCTCCATCATAAAGCTATAATGAAAATCGTACATGCACACCTTGGATATATCGAGTATTGACATTCCGATGTATAGTGGTTTATTGAATAACAAATTAGACTTTGTCATTTCGATAGCTATGAGGTTTTCATCGAATATGGTGCGATTACGGAAATTTGGATGTGCAATCAAATTTTTGGCACCATATCGACCTTCCCATTTCGAGACCAATTTAACTACACGGTGTTTCCATAGTTTTTCCAAACACAGCGTTATTTGCTAACTTATAATTATTTTTACCGAAAGTGGATTTTGCTTCCGCACGTAATTTTGTATTGAGTTCAATATATGGTTTGAGCCAGGGTGATTGATCAAATTGGAGGATTTTGTGAATTTTTTTCAAGACCACTCCGTACTTTAGCGCTTGTTTGAGTACGCGGTAATGGACTACGTAGTTGTACTTGTCGTACAGAGTGGTCATCAGTTTAGGTAATTTCGAACCAGGCGGTGTACGATGTTCTGCACATAATGGAAAATCTTTATGCTTATCATGTAAACATTCGGGATACTCCAAATCGACTTCGAGTATATAACCGACAGGTGATGTGTCAGATATGTTGAGTACATTGAATGAATCAATATTCTCGATCCACTTAAAGCCTCCCAATGGAAGATATTCCATCATGGCCCAACCATACAGATTATTGACGTCGAGATAAAGCAAGAAAGTTGACGGTTTGGTAGCGTCATACCTATCACCCATGTAAATATTATTAGCTGCAGAGAATCTATTGCAACATTGACTTATTCCACCACGAATCCCTCGCTCGACAAAAAGAAGCATGTCCACATCCTTTAAAATTTTCAATTGACATTTGGTGTACTTCAACATACATGACCAAGTATATCCTGGCATAGTATAATACCATGCAGGATCCAAACCATACGTCTCATGACCGATATTGCGAAAGTTTTCGAAAATATCGGCCAAGAGCAATATGTCCGTTTTCATGTATAAATCAGAGTACTCACCCAGTGATTTCAAGCTGAAAGTTTGCCATACATTCTGCGCATGTTTATATTCAACGTCAGTGATGTTACAATCATTCAACTTGTTGTAGAACTGTTCATGTGTTGGCAAACTTGACCACTCTAATTTTTCGATGGAATCAATGAAATCATAGGGAAATACTCCTTTTCGAGTTAGCAATTCGTATTGTTTGGGGTTCAAATGAATGAATTCACGTCTCGAAATTTTCAAATCTTCTATTCTTAATGTTTGAACCAAGTTCTCCAACCCCATACTCATAAATCGAAATGAGTCGATAAATCGAAATTTCACGTTAGTTCCATCGTCATACAGGGTGAAAGAAATATATTTCTCCTTATTAATCGGAAGAACACTAACCCGACCTCGTTTTGCTATATCTCGAATAATCAGATGACCATCGTATCCACTCAGATTATGGAAAACAATAGGAACCACCTGAGACTTTTTGTAGTTCAGATTGCACTGCTCATGCGCAAATCCGCGAAAGGCCCCTGTATAATGATTATGGTCACGTACGATCTTGTCATGCTTGAATTCTTTTTCACAAATGTGACAGTGAGTTGCAGTAGAAATATCAGCTGAAACAGTCATTGGAACGATATGTAAAGTTTTAGCTTCAATTACTTTGGAAATCTGTCTCATGCGCTCCGCAAACCAGTCCATCGAATCCATACCTCTATGACTATCGTAAAATGATAAAGCATCATCATACGAGCACTTGAAATAAAATCCAGCACTAAACGGGATGTGTTTCTGGTATTTCATGGTATGCGAACCACTGACTTTAGTACTATCTTTAAATTGTTCCAAGATTGACTCAAAATCAGCATAAATTATAAAAGGAACTCTTTCTTTGTGAATGTAATCTCTAAACTCAATTAAATCATAGCTCGGAAATGAAATTTTACAATTGTTCATTTTTTGACAATCAGCAGTATGAATGTCAAGTTTCTGTTCACTTCCAAAATAATTCAGACAACGATCGCAGATGAAAATTTTGTGCTCACGTTTACTGAGTTGTGTGTTTACTAACCGAGATAGATCTTTAATCCAGCAGTAATGATACCTTATTTCGATATCATCATCTATCTCTGGTGGCGCCTCATAATCATTCAATTTCAAGTGATATTCATTCTGAATTAATAATAAATTAACGTGACGTTCTAATTTGGACTTGGTGAGTCGACTTGGAACAGTAACAAAATATGGTGGTTCTTCCGGTTTAGGTTGAATTAATTCCAAGATGTAAACGTTGACGGAAATGTTATTCAGTTTTTCAAATTTTGAAATTTTATTGATTTTCATTGGGAATTCTATTCCTTCAAAATTCAATACTCGAGAATAATGTGGATATCTGGAAGTTCGTTGAGCATGTTTTTGTACAGGATACAGAGCCGATATGATTGCCCAAGCGAAACACGCATCATCATGATTTTCAACATTTATGCAGGCATGTTTTTTCTTTATAGCTAATGGTAGTTCGATGAAAGACGAACCACCATTATTACCCATCCCCGATTTATTTGTATTGATTTCTAAACTAATAATTCTATGAAGTGCCCACCCGCTTTCTTTTTCTGCAAACTCCTCAAGTTTATTTTGAATTGCATCGATGACGTTTTCGAAGAACCAAATATTCAAATCTGTTCCCTGATCAATCACATTGTTTTTAGTGTTGAAATATTTGAATTCAATTTTGTCCTCTTGATTGATTGCTTGTTTTATGAATTCACCACAGAAGCATGCATTAACTTTGATTATTGGCTGAAATTTCAACATATTAATGATTCTGCGTTTGAATAATGCAAACGAATCTTTGAAAAAATGATTGATGTCCTTGTGTGTCAAATTTATTATGATACCAGTGCGTAAACGTGATGAAAATGCTGATTTCATATCTTCCCACTTGACTCGTGAAGACAATTTTGATTTAACCCCTTCCCCTGAATGGATACCCCCAATATTTTTGAATGAAATTTGAATTTGTTTTAAATGGCCTAATGATGTTTGTAATTTTTTCAAAGTTCCCATTGCCAATTGTGGTTGAATTGCTTTGTTTATCAAACGAGCAGTACGTTTGCAATGACCCAACCATATTTCACGTTCTCTCAAACTAAATTTGTTCCTCAAAATTTGTTCAGCATCCTGCAATTTTCTAATCATGTCTGCGCTCAAGGTAGCTACATCTTCGACATTCATATTCAAAAAAGTGTACATTCACGCAGAAAAAAAACTATGAAAAATATTCAAACTTACGCCTGACAATAATTGTACTGGTGATGCGGGGGAGCTGGGATGTCTAAGTTGTTGTCTCGACTATCTCGAATTGCTCCAGTGAATGTAACTGCCCGCAGATTCGTGATCCTCTGTATACGAGGGAGTAGTTTCCTGCTGCAAACTGCTCCACTACAGGTTTAATTGCGAGAGTCGCTCTAGCAGGCAGAAAGATCTTGAAGTCATCAAGTTCCACAAGAGGTGCTTCACCGTATCTGCTGGCTTTGATTTCCACTTTTATGATGCGGTGTGGCACGTTAAGGGGCAGCTGATTCAGCTTCTTCAGGCACTTGCTAGACATCCCAATAGCATTAATTGTCTGGAGATTCATCTACATCGAAACAAAATACCCTCGTAAAAAAAATATCAGAACAATTGAACAAGTGAAAACTATAATTTATGGGGGCATTTGTATGAATTGTTGAAAGAAAACACTCTGTATATAAATATATGAAAGATGATTTCCAGAATCGAGTTAATATAAAACTGTACTTACGATTTGCGGTATAAAGCACAAACACTATTGTATTTCGAGAGGCAGAGGGAAAATGTGTCTGCTCGTGATGCAAGACTGACGAGAACTGATTCTCCGCACTGTCAACAATCCATTTATAGATAAAGAATTCGTTACATGCGGACTCAGTGAAATGTGAGAAATGTTTGGTCTGCTAATTGTTCCAGGAATTCATGTCGATAAGAAAACATGATTCATGATATCATTGTCGGCTACGTGCAAACTTATCAATGACCTCTTTGTTCATCAATGTATTGACTAAAATGCTGATGTAAGCATGACATCATCATTGTTATCCATGAATAATTATGGTCTCGAGATATGATATCATCATTGGCCACCTGCAAACTTATGAAAGACCCCATTCATTATCGAAATATCGAACGAAATACATAGATAAGTATTACATCATCTTGTGCAATTTGGATTATTATTACAACGCTTTTTATTACTTCTAATTGAAACGTCCGTAGCATCATTGTTAGGGTGTGACCAAGAAATAGCGGCCATTTGACATTTGACATTTGACATTTGACATTTGACATTTGACATTTGACATTTGACATTTGACATTTGACATTTGACATTTGACATTTGACATTTGACATTTGACATTTGACATTTGACATTTGACATTTGACATTTGACATTTGACATTTGACATTTGACATTTGACATTTGACATTTGACATTTGACATTTGACATTTGACATTTGACATTTGATATTTGACATTTGACATTTGACATTTGGCTGCCAAACATTAGATGTCAGACGCCTAACTTCGGGCAGCCACACCCCGTTATCCATCAAGTATCCACGTGGTGGTTCGCATTCTACTTTGGTAGGTACGTTATGGGTAATCTTCAGATATTTTCAAACGTCTGGCATCAATGCATTATATTTTCAAACGTCTGGCAACAGTGGCAGTCGCTTTGTCGTCTCTTATCTTTGTAACGTTACGCGAAATATTGTATCATGTTGAATCATCAATGGAATGCAGCGAACCTGACCTTGAATGCAATTATGTCTATTAATACACTGATGTTTATTGAATGAATAAGCCATTGTTCCTTTCCCTGCTCCATGGATCTGCTCGAATACATCACGCTGTTGCATCATGGCGTGATATGTTGAGTCATCATTGGAATGCAGCGAACCTGACCTTGAATGCGATTATCTCTATTCATACACTGATGTATAATGAATAAATAAGCCATTGTTCGTTTCCCCTGCTCCCCGCTTGCCGAGGTTGCTACGTTCCACAAAGCACAAATAACCGCATCGGTTTATTTTTAGAAATGTTAATTGATATGTCCCGCAGTGGCCGCGTGGACGAAGCGTTTGGTCTTGAAACTTTGCACCGTATTGGTGCGGGTTCGAATCCTGATTGTACTGGCTCTTTTTTAAATGGAATATGACGTCACAAGATGTCTTCGGATTGCGCAGCGCTAAGGGTCCAAAGGGGGTACAGCGTAAAAGGCCTAAGGGGGTAGTGTCAGTTGAGGGTGTGGTCTGCAAGATGTCTTCAGATGGAAGATGTCTTCAGATTGAAGATGTCTTCAGATTGAAGATGTCTTCGTGACCTTCACTAGACCCCCCTACTGTATGGTCACTGCTGATGGACATGCCATCCACGGGGTTACTTGAGGTCAAAGTGGGCTAGAACCGGCTTAGCTCTACTACTTGGGAGTGACTGATGGCGGGTGACAGATGGCGATGGCGCTACTGATGGCGGATGACAGCTGACACGGAACACCTCAACGATCAACTACGGGCACGGAACACTTCGCGATAGTTTGGTATGGTAAATAATAGTGATTGTGATAGATGGCGCCCCTGTTTCAAGGTCATTAGCCTTAATAGCAGGTGGCGCTACTGATGGCAAGTGGCGCTACTGATGGCAAGTGACGCTACTGATATCGGGTGATAGCTGGCAGATGACAATTGACGGGGCGAGTGTCACGGCGGCCATCTTAGTCGGAAAGAGTATTGAAAAACGGAGGTCATAGCGGTTTCAACTCCTGAGTCGACCACTAGTTTGAGAAGAACTCCTCAATTATTCTTCAGTCAATATGTATCCGAGTGCCTGGGATAACAAGCCAATTATTGCAGTGAGACCGCTTATCGCGAATGGGGCGATATGCTGCCACAATTGCGGGGACGCCTTCGTGCCAGGAGACCTTAATCCCAGCACGGGAATGTGCCAGCGTTGCTCGTTGGCGAATACGGCAAGAACGGGGCCCCCATCTCCTGTACCAGCGCAGTCACCAAGTTCCGGAGCCCGATGCGATAGGTGTTGTAAAAAGGTGAGGAATTCCAACTTTGGAATCTGCCGCCCAACATGTCGGGAATGCAGCATGGGTAGAAGGCTGCACTTCCATAGATGTAGAAGCTGCCGGCAATATCGGAATGATTGCTGGCAAGGGATTTGCAGAGGCTGCAATTTCAGCAAGAAATTCTTTTGCGAGGTGGTGGGCCACTTTTATAGGGGGCCCTCCGAACATTTGGACAAGTGTTGGTGCCTACCCCTCGAAGAGAGACTTCGAAGAAGGGCTAGGGATTTGGAGGTGCCGGCTCCAACATTTAGGTATTATAGGGGTGATATTGAAGGAGACTATTGAATTCGTGTATATATTTGATTATTTGTTTTTCTATTTATAAGTTTTTATTTTGTATATATTTATAGTTCATAAGATTTTATTTTGTATATTTGAAATTTGAGGGTGTATATATATATATTTATGTAAGAGTGTACAATGAATAAATGAAAAAAAACTAAATTATCGATTTTATTTTGATACAAGAGTTCCAAATTCCAAAACCAAAAATTATATCGCACAATATTTTCACAAGTTGAAAAAACATATAAGGTTCAAATAATATAACTGAGAAAACTATGGTGCTCCCCGGGGGGGGGGGTGCTGATCGAATTCCACCTTGACACAAATTTTTTGATACCTCGGCAAGGATTTTGGATTTCATGGGGGGGGGGTGCTGATCGAATCCCACCTTGACACAGATCTTAGGGGTGGTGCTCCAAGGGGGGGGCGGAGTTTTGGGGGGGGGCGGAGTTTTGGGGGCGGAGCTTCCTCGGGGGAGGGGGCGTAGCCAATTTGAGACCCACCCACTTGTTGAGACCCAGCCCTTTGGCTTCTCCCATTGGTCGTTACTCTCGGACCTCATTACACTAGCCCACTTCTTGTTAACGCCCACCACTTTGATTTCTAATATTCGCCCTTCTTGTCAGACATCATTTAAACTCCGTCTAACATGGTTCGAGCGTTGGAGTATCAATGCCCGATTACTTCAAGGCGTTATTGCTGCCGCAGAAAATGTTTCTACCTATTTGAATACGACGATGTCGTAGATGGGCTTGCATGCAGGAAATGTATGCATTATTGTTATTGCGTGTGCGACTGTGATTCACATAAATATGGGATTTTCACTTCTTTTGTGAGAACAGTCAGGCATCTACGAGAGAAATTGAAACTGTAGACACTCGAGGACCACTTCTTACTTATTAATGGTGTATTCAAATCACGACAAACAATTTGTATTATGAAAAGAATTTATTAAAATATATAATATAAAAACGATACATATTTATTCATTTAACTTTCGGCTTCAACCTTTTAGCCGTATAAGGCGGCACTCTCGATTTCTTCTTCCTGCGTAGCTCCCTTCTTGTGATAACGGGAGCTAAAATGATGGTTTCATCAGAGTCTGATCCAGGGTCGAGTTCAGCCATTATCTCCTCCATTGCTTCGTCGGCCCGCCGCTCGTCCAAGTGCCTCTGCACCATTTCGTCGATCTCCACCGGGTTGGTGCGCTGCCTCTCCCGTATGGCAGCCACCATTTGTCTCATGGACATGTTTTGATATTGTCCAGACATAATTAAATGCTCACTTGTAGATGGTTCTATAACAATTCAATGACTACTGCTCGACTCAGGAGTTGAAATCGCTATGGTTAAAATTGCTACCTCCTCCGCTTTTCAATGCTCTTTCCGCCTAAGATGGCCGCCGTGACAGCTGCCCTGCCAATTGTCACCTGTCACGTCAATTATCACCAATCATACCAACTGTCAATTAGGAAGTGTTCTGTACCCGTAGTTGGTTGTATTTGGGATGTGTGACTTTTGACAGAAGTGAAGCGCCATCTACCGCACCAACTATAATTTACCAACCGCCATCTCCCATACCGGATGTCACCGGTCATACCAACTGTCGCGTCAGACATTCTCTACTTCGCCCATAAGGAAATTGGCGCGGAAGGTGTAAGGTAAAATAATCTCGAATGACAATATATATATATATATATATATTTATTTACATCATAAGTACAATATGTTGGAATATAAATATTTCATCACCATTTCAGATGTTGAGAGACCCAACTCCATACTGCATGCGATTGCCTCAAGCTACAATTAACCCTTGCAGATAGCGTATGATTCATACATAGAGCAGCTTCTTTTTCGAATACTGGTACAGGATTTTGAAGCCACATATCATGCTGATATTTTTCAATATTCACAATGTATGGCTTATAGGCCAATTGTTCTACATACTGTTGTGAAATCTCAAACTTTTGATGCCCCTTCACATAAACTATACTAGCGCTCGCAATAGGCTCAAGCACCTCACCCATCAGTTGATCATAGTCGATGAGCCCACTCGAGTATCTTATACCGTGGATGTTTCGTTCCACATAGGTTACTTGCTTCTTTTCACTCCGAGTTAAACTGTTATAGGGCTTAGGTGGTTTCAATATGTAATGATTAGTTTTCTCTCCATCTGTGATAGATATTTCTTTGGGGTGGAATACACTATTATCACCAAGCACGAAACCTTGCATGTCAACAGCGAGTAGTTTCATGGTGGCCGCCTTTCGTACAACTGACTCTAACACACCTTTGCGGTGAAGAACATCGAGAATGGGTGAGGGGTGGGGGGATTATAGCCTACTGCGCAATAATATCACAATAAATGTTTCGAGTATAGGAAAATATTATTACTTCAAAAATGGTAAATATAAAGTTTACTACATATATTGCAACAAATAGGAGCAACACCTACCGCAATTGTTCCGTGAAGTTTTCGATTATACATAACTTCAAAAATGGTAAATATAAACTTTGCTGTGTACATTGCAACAAATAGGAGCAACACCTGTCACAACTGTTTCGTGAAGTGTTCGATTACATAATGTACATAAGAATGACCGAGGGACGTTCATAAATTTATTTCGGTTAAGTGCTTTCTCGCTGCATTCGGCATCATCGTATCCTTCATCCGTGAGATTGTCTACGCCTTGCTGCCCAACAGCGTTTTTGGAAGGCTGCAATAAGAAAATATACATTTATAATATGGAAATGATTCCCAAAATCGAGAATATTATCGAATAAAAAAATATACTCACAGCTTTCCCCCTTTCTTTATCATGCTCCTGAATTGAAAGTTTCGCAAGCGTCTCACTGACCTCGGTAGTCATCTCAACTGCTGTTGCCAATATCGCAGCTAGTCACCAACTCGGAGGAATGGAAATATCTTATACTCCTTATAGGGCTTGTAGCAAACAATCCTCCCCTCCCCCTACCCCCTCTCCCGGTATAGAGCTCACTGCTGAGGTTCTAATTGCTCCATCAACATTTCAATTAGCGAGTCTAATCTTTTGGACCGTTCATTATCCTCCCCCTGATCATTCTGCGACAAGTCGCTTATTGCCTGATGTAGCCAAATTGAATTTTGCTCTGGACTAAATCGATAAAAATCGATATCATTATGACCCCAAGGAAGAGTTCTGACAGTATTGGGAATAATAAACCGCTTATCATCGTGATGTGAAAGAGCAACTTTGTTTCTCATCTCCGTGAAGATGTCATGCTTATAGCTACGAAAAGAATTCATCTTGCGAAATATCAAACCACCTTTCTCAACGATGTCTTTATAACTATCTAGAGATAGTTCGTTTCTTATAACAGCCCTGGAAACGCCTTTCGCTTTTTTCACCCCGCTAGTCGTTGATTTGACGCAATAAGCTTTGGCGCCAGTACCATAAAAACTAATTAAGGGATTGTTTGGGAACTCATCTTTCATTTTGCCGACGATCGATTCTGTGCGAGGCATGTTGAAATTATCATTCACAGGATAATTAGATGTATCGAAATATTCTATGTTTTCTTTCATAAAATCATAGAAATTTTCGCTATCAATTTTCAAGATGAGGGAATCAGTATCAGTATACAATAATGATGATGATGTTCCAGGAAAATTTTTCTTGATACAATCATATAAGAAATCATAGATTACAATTTTCGACACATCTAATATGCTGAAGCCCACATAGAGCGGTTTATCATAATGCACGCTAACCCTACCCATGTGAAATGCAACGAAATTTTCATGAAATATCGTGCAAGTCTTATAATTGGGAAGGGCCGTCAATGCATTAGCACCCTTCCGCTTCTTGATACTCTCCCAATGGGTCACAAGTTTGATATCAGTCCTTCTATCGACATTTTCCATAGTTTTACCGTACACACAGTTGACCATCTTTTTAAATAAACCATTATCGGCTTTGTTCGTACTTTTATTGCGCATCTCAGTATTGAGGTCTACATATTTCTTCAACCAGCGAGATTGATTGAATTTGAGAACTCTATGTATTCGCGTCAAGATTAAACCATTTCTAATCGCCTGTTTCAAATTTCGATAATGGATTATATAATTTAACTTATTCGATAAATTCGGAATCAGTTTCTTATGAGCGGATTTTGAACCTGGCGGGCTGATGGATTCCACAAGAAAAGGTAAATCCGAGTGCGCATCATGTAAATTTTCAGGGTAGTGAATATCTACTTCGAGAACATACCCGAACGGATCATCATCTGCAACATTCGAGATATCCAAATTTGAGATTTCAACATCAGTTAACCATGTGAAACCAGATGTAGGTAGTGGTTGCGACATACTATGACCATACAAGTTGGTCGCGTCCAAATACATTATAAACGACGATGGATCATCAGGGTTGAAATTTGGGAGGAATTTATTATTAGCTACATGGCTTCTCATACTACACTGGCTGACACCGCCTCTTATTCCCTTCTTAAAGAAATTCACCATGTCGATGTCAGTTAAGAGTTCCAATTCGACTTTTGTGTAGCGCAACATAGCATCCCACGATAAACCAGGGGCTGTATAATATTGACATGGGTCCAACTTGTATGTCTTCAAACTAACCTTCCAAAAATTTTCAAAAACATCGCATAATAACAAAACATCCGATTTCAGATATACGTCTGAATAATCCCCAAGCGTTTTACATTTGAATATCTTCCAAATACGCTCAGCTCTACGATAATCCTCATTCGAAATGTGTTCATTCGATAAATTATCGAAAAAGTCATTTTGAGAAGGTAAACCTTTATGCTCCAATTTATCGATAGATGTAATAAAACTATATGGAAACACGCCTTTTCGCGTCATTAGCTTAAATTGTTCGCGATCTTGAAATGCTTTCGCTGTCTCAACACACTGTTCCGTAGTCAGATTTTCAGCTAGAGAATGCAGCGGATCAGAAAGAAATTTATAGCTATCTAAAAAGCGCAACTTCATGAACATTTTATGATTTTTTCCATCTTTTCCCAAGTACTCATCAACAAAAACATGTTTCGTGAATGAAACATACTTTTCCTTAGTTTGAGCGATACAATCCACCCTCTCTTCATGCTCGAACAATTGTTTGATGAAGAGGTGGCTATCATACCCGCTCATATTATGGAAAAAGATGGGGATGAAGTTAGGTAGCTTGAAATTCAAATTACATTTAGAATGTGCAGCGCCATCTCTCTTTTTACCAGTCAGGTGACAATGGTCTCTAACTTTAACATCTGTGGAATCAAGTGGCTTATCACAAATGTTGCAAATTGTAGTGGTAGCGAAATCGAGCTTTTCTGCAGCACTCAATTTAGCCATAGGAACAACGCGTTTCAAATGCATATTATATATAGCCTTAACATTATCGACTAAACTGGAGACAAACTTTTTTGCTACACCTTTTCCTCGGAATAAAACAAATTTAGTGAGGGAATCATCGTAGGAGCATTTGATGAGATATGCAAATGAATGCGGCTCGTGAGCGAATGTTCTATTAGTATACGACCCCGTAGGATCTGGTTCACAAGTCTGGATGGGTTTCAGAACAGATTCAAAATCCGCATAAATAACGAATGGTACTTTCATCTGTTTCTCAAAACTTTGGAATTTTAAAATATTCCCGGGAGCGCTATTTCCGCATTTATCAATCTTGATTTCTGGAGATGGAACCGTAGTGTATGTATGATTACAATCATTCAATTTATGGCGTAGCAACTTCGACTCATCGGAGAAACATATCAGACACCCATCGCAAAAGAAATTCCTATGCTCTCTGGCATTTAATTGGCTTGACACTAATCGCGATAAATTTTTTATCCAGCAATAATGCCCCTTACAGGAATCGTCTGAGATATATAGTAAGTTTACGTGCCTACCCAACCTATTCTTAGCATAATGAAGCGGCCCAACAACCTTATATTTCATTTTTTGATCCTCGAATATGCTCTCTAACCCATAAACATTGATGGAGCAATCATTTTGATTTTCAAACTTTGGAATATCACTTACTTTCATAGGAAACTCTATACCAACCAGATTCAATACTGTAGAAAAGTGTGGGTAGGAAGATGTTTCGGTATTCCTTATCCTCGCAGGATACAAAGCTGATGTGACTGCCCAGGCGAAACAATGCTCATCCTGATTTATAATGTTTACCACCGCTTTCTTGTTCGCAATATAGGTGGGCAGCTTTATGTAAGATCCACCTCCTAATGGGCTATATTTATCAATATTTATTTCTAGGAACAAAATCTCTTCTAAAGCCCAACCTGTAATATCAAAGTAAAAAAAAGAAATAAGCAAACTTAGTCGACATCTGATTTTTTCAAACAACTCACCAGAATCACGTTCCTCGAATTCGATAGCTAGATTCGAAAGACAATCCCGAAATGCGTCAACGATATCATCCAAATCTGGCGATGAAGCAATTATGCGATTCGGGGCCATGAAAGATTTCACATCTCTCACATCTCGGGTTTCAATGACATATCTGCCAAAAACTTCCATGTTCACTTTAATCGAGTGATGGATCAGAAGCATATTATCCAATAGAGATATAATTGTAGCTCTATTCTCATTGAAGAACGCATTGTAATCCAAAATGTTCGTTCTACACTCTAACCTGTAGCTAATAATGCGGCATTTGAACGCGCTCTCGATCGCATATACACCATCTCTGTAGTGCATGCACGCATTAGAGCGATGCTCCAAGGTTCTCTTATGAGCACCCATCCTATCTGATGGAACATCTTTAGCGCAGGGCACGCATCTTTGCATACTTCTAGATGTCGATGGCGCTGGCGGATTCGAAATATCCAATCGAGCCCTTTTTGCACTAGGCTCGCCCAAATCACCCAAATCACCAACACATGAAATTCTTTGATGGCGGCGTAAATTATCACTACGCGTAAAGGTTTGGAAACAAGCACTGCAGGTCAACATGATGATGATGATGTATAAAAAACGCTTTTATCACTCACGAACAAACAAAAAATGTTGATTAATATGTGATTCTCAAGAAACTGTGCTCCACTCTGCGCATCCTCGAATTTATAGAAGTACCGCCTCCCCCACTCTCACCAACGCGATCTTGAACTCTCGTGGGGGAATGGCGCATGCGCACGCAGCAGCAGCGTTCAAGGTCGCACCCCCTCCCATTTCAGAGGTGTGAAAACACAAGGTCATGCTCACAGAAAAAGAGAGCCCTCCTCAAGGACGCGCTCCTCTCGAGGCCACACCAACTCCCAAGGGCACCCTCCTCTCAAGGTCACCAACTTGAGGTCACTCCTCCCAAGATCGCATCAAGGTCATTCACCCCAAGGTCACTCCTCTCAAGGTCACTCCTCCTAAGGTCATTCACCCCAAGGTCACTCCTCCCAAGGTCACTCCTCCCAAGGTCATTGACCCCCCAACGTCATTGACCCCCCAAGGCCACGTGGGTGTGTGTGACCTTGGGAGGAGGTCTAGAACCGGCGAAAAACATCTACTCTCGCTATAAACAAAGGGCGATGGTACACAAATATTCAGAATAATTTTCCCATGAAGCCTTGGTATTATTATTACCCATATATAGATAGAAGACATATAACATCTATCATCCGAATGAGAACAGGACACTGCTTGACAGCTGCACATCTATATCGTATGAATATTAAGGATGATCCCTATTCACAATAATTGTGAAATTTTCTAAATATGGATGGATAGGCTAGTATAACCATAATATGTTATCACAGATGATATAATGATTTTAAAATGAGCTATACAGGAATGCTAATTACGAATCACCTATATGATGAATATATTGGGAATCGGATGATGGTTGTTGATGGAATGTTGACTCTCAATATACCTATTGTATAGATGAGCACCCTTATATAATTTGGGCCACTATATGTTTCAATCATTTTGCATCAATTGAATCCATCGAAATATAGATTTCTATTGATATGATCATCAAAATCCATGCTCGGTATTATCATCCACAAAACCCTATCATAAAATGATCATGTTAGGTCTATTGTTGAAATTGCATCATAAAAACTCGGTCATTCGTTTCGTGTCAAGAGCTACGATCGATTGGCCACAATCTCTATTTCGAGACTTCTGTACTATAGAAAAACTGGAAATAAAATAATCAAAAGCACGAAGGTATCTTTATGATTCATCGAAGCATACTCGACTAAATACAATTACCCACAATAACAAAACCTTTCTCTCAGTGTTTAGGTATTACTCTCATACCTTCCGTTTCTCCTCCGTATCTCTAATATCGTTATGGTTCGCCAAAGTTTTTGCCATCCGGCGTTCATATCTCGCGACTAGCAAACTTTTTATTCCGGAACTCAATATGGCGAAACGTGGTTCTACTGTTAAACCCGCAGTAAAACACACGCCTCGTGGATATCATGAAAGATTGATCACGTATCTCTTCTAATGCATGTATAGGATGCTGGATGAGCGCTTTATTATGTGCGGCATGTAGATATCTCACCGTTTGTAATCCCGGATGATGTAGTTGCACATTTTTATCTGTGAAATATGCGATATACGTATAGATTCAGACAAGCGTTCGCCCGGAGGATGTACTAAACTTTCCAGAGAGCATCAGCACATTTCCAGTTTTGTGCCATTTCGACAATTGCACAGCTCAACGAGACGAAGGAAATATGCGAAAAGAGGGAGTGCAGGATATTCTCACGAGTTGATCCTTTGAATTCAACACAGGTGGAATACGACAAAGCGTTCCAGATTGTTGCATGTATTTCCACAGGGTTTTCATTCAATCCCTTATCCCACGTGCCCAAATTGTATAATTCGCCGCATGAATGTTTTGGTCTAGGTTGTTGCTACATAATTTATATTCACGTCATCAATTTATGAGCGTGTGTTCAGGGTGCCTAGAGAGCGCATTGAATATTTCTGTGAATCTTTTACATATACCATCATCGAAATCATCTTTGGAAGAGTTTTTCAGATCCCTGTAATACTTTGGAGATACTTGTGTAGGCTACCTGAATGAATTATTCATCACCAAATACTTCTCAAGTTTTTTTCACTTTGTAGACAGGTTAGAATGGTTGATATATCCAGAACAAAACACCCTTGTTGTATTGGCACACTTCCATGGTGGTGATGTTGAACCTGATGATTGGAGCTATTCTCTAAAATCATTCATTGATCAGTTTCAAGATTTTTCACGAGTGATTGGTCATTTTTTTTATATTCACAGGCCTATTCATTGGAACATGCCATAAAGTACTAGAGATACACTTGCATCCTCACAAAATGTCAATGGCTCAAAAATGACATCTACCTGGTCATTATCGACGGTTACAGTATTGCTACTGGTTGAATTGAAATATGAATGATGATGATTCACTGAATATGAAATGATTTGCATATTGGTGAATTTATCTGGATATGTGAATATTCAGAATTATCGAACACCTGTTTGGAATATTCCGCACTCGTATCGAATTTCTTTCATCCTAACCTTGTTACATATGTTTTATATAAAAAATCAACTGTTTCAACAACTCCCACGACAAATGATAAAATATAGTGGAATAATAGAATATTGTACAAATATCAGATTCGATTTGCTTTATTCCAGATAAATATAGAATTGAATTGAGATGAACATGAAATATCGTGTTTCACTTTATATTGGAAATAAAATAGATACATACATTATTCAACAATAGCTTCCATGAAACATGAAGGAATATACTATGTAATACGAGCAAGGTCTTTCATTGTGTCTTGCACTCGTTCTTCTGAGCAAGCTGCAAACAAGGGACTGCACCATGATTATTTGCTTTATACTGGAGGAAAAGGAGACAATATGTCCTTATCGACAATTGTTACTATGGAATAATGATAGTTGGATATGGGGTATCCCAGTGTTCAATCCTGAGTCCACTTGTGTTTGTGATTTAGGTCAATCTTCTTTATATTCTATCTTCTGTTTGTTATACACGCGCAACTCTAGTTTTAGTGGGATTTACATGTTTGTTTACATTTCAACAACAATTCTAGTGTTCATTTCGTAGTAACATTTTTCTGGTAAATAAACTTATCATTATTATTATTATTATTATTATTATTATTATAACTGCACCTCATTTGATCTAGATGAGCCTAACCTCCTATCTTCAAGAGCTGATACATGGTTTATTCTGTACCGAAGCTCTTTGCTATGATTTTGGAATATGAATTTTAAACATACAAACATGCGTCTCAAGAATTAGTCTACAAATGGAATATTGAGTTCAAAGAGGTTTTTCTATATGTATATCAGTTTTTCATCATCAACATTATTTATCGTTTAATAATTTGATGTTATCATTACAGAATACTGTCACTGAAATAATCTATATATTCAGCTAATATACCTACGTCTAGTTCATCTGAGAAATTGAGTCTTGTATTGAATTTTCTAATACACAGTATGTTTTTTAGGATATTAACTCGATTTCATGATATAGTAATATTCGAAATCATCTTGTTAGATGAAGTATTTCGTTATCTTGGAAGCACTTTCTAAACAAATTCACACTACGAACAACATTTTTTGTGTTCTCACCAGATTGCTCATATTTTGAGGGTCGCTCGACAGATGTCAAATACAAATTGAAAAAATGATTCATTGGCAGATGGCAAAGTACCTTTATGGTGGATTTATAAACTCAACTAAACTAAGAATTAAATTAACAACCAAGAATTAAGAAAGATGAATACAGGAAAATCACATAGAGGTTTTATAAACATTCATCTGTCATTTAAATTAATAATTAACAACTAAGAAGATGGCCATCTTTCATCTTTTCAACTAAGAATTAACAATTATGAATTCAACGCATGCGCATAAAGCATATTTGAACACAGAACCATTTCTTCGCTGTGAATTTCAGGCACGGAACAATAAAAAAACATAATTCTTGATTGATGTTTATAAACACCTTCTCAGTTGATGTAGTTGTTAATTATTAATTGTTAATAGAATTCTTAGTTTAGTTGAGTTTATAAATTCACCATTAATGGTAGTAGAGTGGTGAATAATCTTTCATTTCCCGAAGAATCAAGGCGAAAAATATACCACATGAAGAAAACTGTTTAATGTTTCTAGTTTCATTTCAAATTGCCACATTCTCAGAATTGGATAGTTCAAAAATGCATTCAAGAAAAACATTCTTGATTTCTTATTGCAAGCAGTCAATGAGCTTGGTTGAAGAATATTCAGGACACAATATGCATTTTTTTATTGAATATATTTTTACATGAGTATAATATATAAACACATCACATTCCGAATTCGAAAGAGAACTTTTTTTACTGTGTGTGTCAACTCATGGATTTTTTTCTGATAATTGAATGCTGCTGCGATATCTTTCTGACGATTCGCTCCACGTCTGAATGGAATGCGCACTCCAAAAGAGAATTTCATCACGGAACGGGTGACACAATCAATTACCCAAGATATGGGCAGGCATCTTGAAGAATTCAGGAAATTCGGGAGCAGCCAGGCGTAACCGCCAATCCACACTGTTCAGTTCGCGATATAACCCGAGCACTTTCCTTCCCCCGATAATATGGAAACTTGGATAATCGCGCCCGCCTTTCTCGTCGCATCAACGTTCATCACTCTCCGAAATCTCTTTACGTTGCCCTCTCAGCCGGAAAGATACATACACCGGAATTTTCTATCCTATTCATTATGCCGACAGCTAGCCTCCTTGTTGCCATGATGGGGGTTCATTGAATTGGACTTCTTGGGGTGGTCTTACAGGCGATAATATCTCCAGAGGAAGCCTGAAATGCTGGAATGTTCGCAGATAATTACACCTTGGATCCTCATTATATTGCTACCATCGATGAGATATTTCATCAACACACTATCAGGCGCATCATACTCGGTCTTCATACCAGAAAAGCTATGAGACTGGACGACATTACTTCAATGGTCCCCAAGAAATTTGATTCAGATTGATCATCAGTTGGGGACGACCAGAAATGTTTTCTTTCTCTCAGAGCGGTCTCTATAATTTCACGTGGTGTCGGATCCGATATATTTTAGGTAATAATAATCGAAAAATCTCTGGACATTTCCAGATGTGAAATACTGAATTGGATTAGTTTGCACAAACAACCGAATTCCTACACGAATGGAAAAATCCACGCTACTAGGAAAACATCAGCCATCAGCAGTGCATTGATTCATTAACATTCAACTGAGAAATGAATGTGAATAATGGAAACTTATGTGATGCAAACCGTACTCTTTAGTAGCAACTTATGGATGATGTCAAAATCGTCGACATGTCGTAGTTCCAGACTAATTTTCATCAAATTGAGGTAATGTCTCATTGACAAATTGAGATTATAGTTAGGAATTTTCCTTTCAATTCGAAAAAAGGCAGAAGATCCAATGAATAGGACTGTGGTGTAAGGAAAGCGCTTATGATGACAGTGAGTACCAACCAATATACCTAATTTTTCTATCCATGTATACATGTGACCGTGCTATTTTTTCTCACTTCAACACGTGTGCTTTTTCCTTTCGAATAGATATGTCATGGTGACATGAGCTACTTTCCAAATAACAAAACATTGTGCTTTATGTCGTTTCCATTTGTGGTCGTAGAAAAAAAAACGTATACAATGTTATCCCAGAAGAATTTGAAAACAACCTTTGCGTGGTTCATATAATTTGAATATCAACTTTGACTGGTATATTATTTCCATTATAATTTTCTCTTCAATTATCAGTTTTTGTAAGAATTTCAGATTCTGAGATGGGGTTATTGGGTGAATTTTGATGATATTGTCATTTTGGAAACAAACGAAACATCATAACTGAAAATCAGTGTTTCCGTCAAAAAACTGTTGAAGAAAGAATACTTGAGAACAACACCAGATATGGGCAGCCGACTCTTATTCAAGACAGTCACAAGTAACATCCTTGATAGCTCCGTGATCGCCACCTCGTTTTTCTTTTGGAATGTTTTCCACAGACAATTCCTTTTATAGCAATTGAATTAAGTCCAAATATTTTTATGATGACAACATTTCGAGGAAAACTATCAGTATGATAATCGATATTTCCAGAGTCAATCGTTATTTTTCACATCAAATTCCATACATTAATCAATTCACAATTTCCATGATTTTTCTTCATCCTGTAGACCGATAAAACATTCTTATGGGTAAAGTTGATACTTCCAACCACCAGAAGAATGAAAACAAAAACCAAAGAAATCTGACGAGCCTCAGGGAGACATGTATCCAGTGCCATGTGTCCTTTTTCTCTTCCAATTAGTTCCTAATTAATTATCTTGTCTCTACTGTGGAGTTTTTTTTTATCATTCGACTGTAGAAAAGGAAAATCTTTAATGTTCGTGAGATATCAGGCAAGTCAGTTGAAGGATATTTTCTTGAATGTTTGGAGGTTGTAGACATTAGGAAAAAAACTCACTAGGTAATAAGTTCCACGACTTTGATAAAAATAATAATTCTGATAGAAATAAGTTCTGCAAGTCTCGTTCGTGGTGAAATGATACACATGATTTCCGATGCGAGTATCGACCATGAAGATATATAAAATATGGAAGAGGAGAATGCCCCCTTTTCTTCAATGTTCTAGAATCTAGAAAGATCAATGAGTTCTTTGGTGCAGGATCACCAACCAGAAGAACAGTTCTCCTATGGATAGAATTCTTCATGACATATCGGATATGTGCTTTGTGAATTATGAGAACCTGTTCGATTTATAAACTCCGCTGCCGTAGCTACAGTGGATTTTGTACCGTTCCAGAATGTACTGAAGAGATATCCGACGGCAACTGCGTTAGCTGCGGAGTTGATGAACAGTTGTACATTGTTAGCATATACCATCTACGAACAGTAACTGCAGCGTTAACTGTAGCTACGGAAGCGGAGTTTGAAGATTGTTTGTAATGCCAAGCATGAATATTGAGGATTTCCGTAAGAACAGATGGTGACTAAACGAGCCCAAACTTGATGTATGGCACGCGACTGATCAGTGTGCGTTGGTCCATTTTCTAACCATCGACACATTTAGGTAGAACTCTCCAAGTTGAAAACGTTTGTGACAGACTGTGGATGACAATGACAAGTAACGAGTAGAGAATGGCTGACTAATTTTTTTTCACGTTAATTGAACGAGATTTTCTTCTAGTGCACAGCTAGTGCGCAGGTGACCGCGGATCGGTCAGTTCAATGGTGGAAATCAACCTCCATTTTATATTTTTCGTTCATATTGGCTTGAATAGAAAATTAATGATATCATTTTAAGGGTTAATTTTCAGGAAATATTCTCGTATATGCAAGAAAATGTCTATGGTCTTGCGAGACCATCTGTTTCATAATATTCTCAATTTTTCTTGTCTGCATCTATTTATTGGTTCGATGGCACATCTTATTTTATTTCTATTATTCGTTCCGAAAAACAGTTTGCCATAGATATATAGACTTTTCCATTTCACTGAACATCGTGAATTATTGAAAAGAAAAATAATATTGAAACTAAAAAGTGAAGCAGAAGTATATTGTGCGCATGCTTACTTTTTTCCCCACAATTGTTGAATTTGGGTGCATGAATACCACATTTTCAATGCTTGATAATTAATAATCGTTGATTGATAATTTTTAAATACTGAAAATTGTTTATTTCTGTGGACGAATTGGTTGAAACCATGTGGGCACCCTATTCGACCTATCTCACTAAAAATCCAATAGGGTATAGTGTGAGAATCTTCTGAGTTCTGAATATCCTCAGATATACTCACTGAACACTCGTGGTGATGCTGGATCCTGCTGAAGACCCGACAGCGGGACCTTGCGACGAAACCTAAGCCGAATGGTCTTTTTTTCTACAAAACGGTTAACAAAGTGGCCTTTGACGCTTTCAACCCACAATACAAAGTTGATGTTTTCCGAGGAATGTCGTTAAATGACAGCATTGCCGCTCTTGCGCGCAAATAATGTTATTTAGTGACATCAATAACAGCATATTTTCGCTCGCATCCATCAGTGAGGAAAACGAACTCATCATTCAGTTTCATGATGGAAAATAATAGTGTCAGTGAACTTTCTAACACATCTCCTGATGTAGCAGAATGTGTGCACATTGCAAATTTGAACATTCTATCAGAGAAACCAAGGAAAAGTATGAATTATGGTATTATTATTATTATATGACAGATTCATGACATGGTGCCATGCAATGCTTGAATGCTGAAGACGTAAGTATCCTAGACTTGTCAATTTCTCAAGAAACACCAGTCTGTTGAATATAAAGCGAAACTAATTTTGACTACATATTCTTAATTCATAACGTTTAATAAGGGGCAAATACACAATTTATCGGCCCAAAACCATTCTGTGGAATTTCCAAAGCCTACTTGAGAGAAGAAGTGCCAGGAGAAAGACAAGCGAAAAGGCTAGTGAGCCTTTCGCCAAGAAAAGCTGAACAGCTTCCCGGCTTGGACAAATAAGACTTGAAACTGGTAACGAGACTCCTCACTGGACTCTGCCCTCTGAGGTATTACCTCAAAAAGATGGGTAAAACAGAGAGTGATAGTTGCCGCTACTGCGAGAACTTCGCTGAAACTGCAGACCATTTGCTTTGCGAATGCCTAGCACTCTTCTGCAAGAGGCTCAAGTTCCTGGAAGGAGCCTTCTAAGAGCCTTCCGATGTCAGGAACCCAGCTCCCAGGAAACTGATAAACTCCGTGAGAAGACTAGGAATCCCAGGCCTCGAACAAATTAAGGGTTATGCACAAAAGATCTGATAGGTCGAGGTTCTTGAGAGACTGCATGGCCTCAACGACCCCCCCCCCCTACAATCTAAAATCTACAATCAACGTATCATAACTGTGGGATAGATATAAGTTTTCAAGTAGACTCAATACCTAACGGGTTCAAAGCGCGATTTCTCAAGCCGGCAGCCCGAATTCAATCCCTGGGTAAGGCAGTTCTTTCATGATCTATGAGTCATTTTTCCTTATTTTCTGTTAGATCTTTGAATTATTGGATTGAATGTCAATATTATAGTTAATAGTTAATGAAATTGATTATTCAGATGAAGAATAACATGAAGTGTGAGTTTTCTTGTCAAGGAACTGTGTTTGCAAAAAAAATATTGTGCCTTGCTCTCGAAATAAATCTTTTTCGAGCAGCAATCTATCACTGCGCTCCAATAACACAAATAGCTATTGTATCTTACCATACCACTTTCTCGGGCCATCGGAAAAATTCCGCCGTCGGTCCTGCATGAATCCACACTAAAAAGGTTCTGCTCTTTCTCTGTGCGGTCGACTAGAGGCATTGTGTGCTGTGAGGTCAGCTTTCTTGAAGAAAACACAACCTCGTATTTCGGTTAGATACATCCAATGTTTCCTTGGCAATCCACCCACCACCCAACAACCCCTCATGCAAAAGACAACCCCATGCAGCCGGTCCACTCAATATGTCTTGGGAATCTCACTCCCCGTCAGGCCATTTCTCCACTCTCGACGGTGAGATGTTATTCGCAATGCCGCTTTTATTGTTCCAGTTCCGCCGGATATTGACGATTCCGGGACCAGCGGCGACATTAGCATAATGGAGGGCGAGAATGTGACGTTGACGTGCAGCGCCACGGGGCACCCCCAGCCAAGGATAGCGTGGCGCAGGGAGGATGGGGAGCAGGTGCTAGCGGGGGAGCAGGGGAAACAATTGAAAGGTGAGGAGGAGCAGACATCATTTCGAGTTAGGGCTACGCGAGACCAAGAACAAGACTTAGTAAATCTTTCCAACACCAATACTTGACTTTCGATATCAAGACCAAGACCAAGACTCTCTCCCAAGAGTCTTGGTCTTGGTCTCAAATGAAGAATAAGGAACTCAAATTTACTCAATATTAAGAAAAATAAATCTTATAGAAAATGTACCATTGTATTTGAATTATTTTTATACATGGTAGGTTTTTGGCTTTTGGCAACGATTTTTTATTTTAAATAAATCATCCTGTATATTGATGAATACCTATTATACTTTCAGGTTGAATATTTCACTTATATTCTACACCTATATTTAACTGTTTTTGAAATAATGACAGGTGAAAAGTGACATTTTGCAATTTTCGACATCCTATCACCGCAGCTTTATTAACTCATCCTTCATATGGGTTATATTTATTTCTAAAAATACCACATAAGAGGTAGATAACATATTTATCAATGAAAAAACAGCTTGTGTTGTATGGGTCTGATTTAATCTTCATTTGGGTTTTTTTAATAAGTATATTCTTATGGTGAAATGAAAATTTTATTTCGCTTACTTCACCCGTACAAATTGACAATTGTTGAAAACTGAGTCTATTGTATGCATATAAACTTTTGGACGAATGAATTGAATATTTCAAACTTCTAGACGCATTTTGATCCAAGATCCAAGATTAAGACCATCAAGACCAAGAACAAGATTGAGCCAGTCTTGTCTTGGGATTGAAACATCAAGACCAATACCAAGACCACATTCATTTTTCGAGACCAAGACCAAGACTAATCAAGTCTTGTTCTTGATCTTGCGAAACCCTATTCGAGTGCATGAACGACAAGTGTGGAACGACAAGTGTGGAAAGTAACATAGGTATTTCGCACTAGCAGTCCTAATAAGAGTAGTTTTGTACACTATTTTTTCTACGACCATAAATACTTCCTTCTGTAACCGACTGAAAAATCGTTCATTTCTGTTCTGGAATCAGCCTAGTAGTTGATGTTTCTCTTATTGACACGTGAATATGTTTGTTGCTAGGCAATACTGTTATTTATTAGGAGATAAAGTTGATTCTCCAAATCCAAGGATTTGATAATGGGGTACCTTCAGCATTGTGATATAATTGTGATTATTATTTCAGAAAGAAATAGCTTATTGAAAACTAACACCATAGTATTCATTAGTTTCAATCAGAAACTCTGATACAAATGGTTTTTTCTAGAGGTGGTTGAAATCCTTCATGGACATCATATGAGTCTAATGCCCCACAATATAGTGTGGGAATCTCTGATCTCAGTCAGTTTTATCCACTGAAAACTTCACCCCCTACGTAGGCTCGTATGACCGAAGTCTCCAGTGACACTCAGGCCTAATGGCCCATTGTATCTTGTCGTCATTGTACACACTTTGGTTCCTCAGTGCCTTGTACAAGTTTGTACAAGTCCTCCACTAGATATGAGTTGTATATTTCTGGTTCGCCAACTGGTTGCCCAAAAATCGTCTGTCTTCTGCGATCCAATGCCTCGCAACTGCATGATATATGTGCTGCTTCTGGTTCCTTTCCGCATAGTCTACAGTTTTGGTCGCCAATGGCTTGGTTCCTTAGTGTATTGATGGATGGCTTGTTTTCCATGAATATTTTTTGTGTTTTTCCCAAATCTAGTCTCTTGCGTGCTCCTAGAATCGGTCCTCGATCTGACTCATCATTTCACCCTCTTCTCGCATGTTCGTCAGCTTCCTCATTTCCAGCATTCCCTTGTTGTCCTGCCACCCAGTCAAGCCTAACTGGTTCCGGTCTGCCAGCGTTTTCAGTTCTTTCTTGCAATCCAATGCCGCTTGACTGTCTGACATTATTTGGATCTGCTCATGTTCTCTTGTTCTCCTGTTATCCTCCTCTATGTATAGGAGAATTTCATATACTTCTGCTTGCAAAACGGAGGTGTGTTTTCCCAGTGACCAGCTGATGTTGCTCTCTGGGTTCTTTGAGTATACTCATACTCCTGACACATATGTAGTCTTTGATCCGTCTATATACCAGATCTTTTCCTGCAATATGGTGCTTTGATGAGATTCGTGTTACTTCATTCAGTTCTATCTGGTATGGACACCCTGAATGGGGGTGTGGAATGTATATAGTTCACCATTTTTACGATATTCATGTGCCATGTTCATATGTTAACATCGTTCAGTGTATGTAAATGCTAAAGGCATAGGTATACATATATAATATTCCATCGACATGTTATATTGACATTGAAACAATAATTGAAAATAGAATGAACTTGATACTTGATTCGTCTAAAGTTACTAATACAAAATATTCCATTCTGTAACATTTCCTTATATGGCCTCTGCTCCTGGGGCAATTGGTCGGCACATTTTTTTTCTGACTTCTCATATAGTAATATCCACTCAGTTGAGCGGTATCGTGAATTTCACAAGAGAGTATTGGCTACTTTTTTGTTCGCAAATATCATCAACCGAAACCGAACATTCTTATTTCTTGGTACCTAGATATGGATCATTTGAGCTCTCTACGACACTCAAAGAGCTAACTCCTTCGTCTTCCTAACTCATAAAAGTCCTAGACTTACGAAGGTTGCTTTTTTCGGATTGATACACTTCTCAAAATATTTTTTTTGTGAAAATCTTATTTCGCCACGGGATTCTACGATGAAAAATGTATACGAGATATATTTTCTGACCGATTTCCATAACGCATAATGCGCTCGAACAGAAGCATCTGTAGCGTGCCCTGAAAGAGTTAACTGTTCCAGCGGAGACGCTTCACGGATCGACGCTGCACCTGGCAGGGGTGGACCGACGCCAGATGGGCGCCTACTTGTGCATAGCCAGCAACGACGTCCCTCCAGCGGTCAGCAAGCGCATCACCTTGCGGGTGACCTGTGAGTAGCTTCCTTCGAATTAATCGAATTTGACGTTCCAAATATCTCCAGGATATATAAGCTTCGCTTTGGTTTTCCTCAGAACCGTTCTAGAACGGTTCTGCTCATGCGTATTTTCTTCAAGGGACCAATCTAGAAGACAATGCGCATGAGCAGTATAGTTCCAGAACGGTTCTGAGAATAACCAAAACAAACCTACGGACTCAGAGACGGGATGGCACTTTTGTATCGAGTATAATTGTCTGTTCACTCAAGTAAGAGGTCGCTACTTCATAGAAGTCGTCTGATGCTAATTTTTTTCAGTTTTTTCTTTGTCAGCGACTCAATTTTAGGTTGAAGTTATGTTCTTTTTTTTCTTCATAGTTTCAGCACATATTATGTATCTATTATAATATTCTTACCTTTGTTTTTACTCGAATAGGTCCAATACAAGTTTTTAGGAACAATAACGCATTCCAGAAAGAAATAAATTTTGAAGGTACTCACGTATTTATTTGGCCTCCTCAACAAGTATCCGAAGTTGAAACGCTTGTTTCGAAAATACACCATTCGAAATCCTAAATGTCTACTACTAAAAATACAAAATTCGTCCTTCTTTCAACTAAAACACCACACCTACTCAAATTTACTCGTTTTCAACACTTTTTAGTGTAAAGTGTCAATATTTTTCAGAAAAATGTTTCGTTCTTCGAAAACACGAGACTTTGATCTTTCAACTTGACACTGTCACAAGAAGTTTAGCTCCCGTCATGCTCGGTTCTCGATGGGTTTTAATGTTTTGAAATGCGAATTTCAATTACAACTCAACTTAAGTGATTAAAATTGTATAACTGTCGTACATTTGATATGCCGATACTTTCACTTGCCTCGCATTCATAAGTTTCTCAATTTTGAACACATTCTTCCTACTTCGTGACATTACACATTTTTTACAGTCACATCACTGACAGTAACTGACGATGTTTCTTTCGGTTTCCTGACTCTCTGATCAATGAATCGATGATATCGAATAATTCTGTTCATGGAACAGGAGCAAGGTGGATATAGGATGGTGAAACAGCTTCCTATTAACAAGCACTAGAATAAACTGTAGACCTTTGCCTACTTGATTTCATACCGTAGTAATATTTCCTGAAGTTATCAGAGATGGCGACATACCTTATGTCGGTAAAACAGACACTCTGCATCTGTCATCTTTTTATCAGTTTCATCTATTCGAGATGAAAAATGACTGAGAAGAGTCGAAATATCGATAATTATTCCAGATTCACTGAAATTATTGTGTTTTGATGTCATTTCAACTCATGTCTGTCAGATGCGAACCACAGAAGTACATGAGCAACAGAAATCTTTTTCGATAATAGATCTCACCGCCATCTTCATTCAAGTCGTGGAAATATTAGTACCTTCTCAAACGGTCTACAAGTTTTTCGCAGAAACAATTGAAGAGCTGTTTCACCATCCTATATCCACCTTGAACAGGAGCTTCTCTTTTCTAAAAGGAGCGCGCGTGATTCAAAATGTAAATGAAAACGTTTTGTTATGCCCAGCTTGATACTTCAACTTCAAGTCAGAAAAGTTCACGGTTATTATCAGAAGATGTATCTGCCTTACAGAGGAAGATACGTCCTTGTTTCCAGTGAACAGACAATATTGTACCATCTACTAGGTGTTCATTTAGATCGACAATGGTACGAAATTGTTAGTCTCTACTGTAAAGATTTTGACAGTTCAATTGAATCCAGGAACTTGTACCTACTCAAAACCTAAGGTTTTTATTTATGAACGACATAATAAGCTGACGACTATTGAATACTATGTGAATTACATTTTATGCAGTATCTATTGACAAATGTAGATGATTCCTCATACGTGTTGGAATCTCACCATTAATCAACCAATCACGAACTTCCAATCTTCAGAATCCAACGTGCTGAAGCCAATGACGAAGCTGCAATACCCCAAAGAGGGCTCTGCTCCCCTTACTGGGTTATTGCGTGATTTTCAATCTGATGAACTGTCACACCTTTGCGACATAATATTATGATAATAATAATAATAAATGGACTTTATTTTACTTGGCGGAGTTTAGCATAGCTATTCGTCCACTCAACCAAGAATAAGGTAAGTACAAAGAATAAGAAAACAGATTTACATTATTACTGATTCAGAAAATAAAAGTAATTTTAGAAAATGGTTATTGTAGTTACTGTAAAATTTTCTAGTATATGCTTTATCGCTGCTCATCCAGGGGATTGTTTCAATTTGATTCTGAATGCGTTTTGCGACAAATGTTTCATGGATTGACTGCAGGAGTTATATAAGGTTATGGCTCTATAAGTGAAGGATCGCTCAAAAAAGGTTGTTCTGTGTAACGGCATAGTTAGTTCATAGACATTGCGAAGATTGATCATATGCGCTTGGTGTCGGTATTGGAGTTTACTTAGTAAGTAGGTTGGTGTTTGCTTCGAAAATGATTTATAAACAAAATTTGAAAAGTGGAGCTCTCATCTATGATGTATTTTCAGCCATTCTATTTGGTTGATAAATGGTGACACATGATCTCTATAAGTCAGACTAAAAATGAACCTAGTGCAGGCATTCTGAACTTTTTGAATTCGTTCTGATGTAGTGAGGTCTAGACATGGGCCATAAACAATATCACAATAATTGAATATTGATAAAATCAGAGAGTCACACAACATTTTTTTCAAGGGTCTACCAAGAAAGATTTTTCAAAATCAGGTAGGCGCGTTGTACAAAATTGCTTACATGATTTGTGAATTTAAAATTATCATCAATCCAAAATCCAAGACATTTAATTTTGGTACTGTATTCAATTATAAGGCTTTCGACTTTAATAAGTAGGGTTTCTTTCACCATAATTTGGTTATTTTTGCTGCCAAAGACAATTGAGGATGATTTATCTGGGTTGATATTAAAACAATGTGTTTTTGAAATTGAAACTTAATCTTTTATTTCTTCATTGAGTACAGCTTCTTGCCTAAAAATATCATCGACTTTCGCTGAGTAATATAAATTGGTATCGTCGGCGTATGAGTGCATTTTAAAATTCCTTAGAACTTGATTGAAGTCAGCAGTATAAAGGATAAAAAGCAAAGGGGAAAGAACAGACTCTTGAGGTGCTCCATGCAAGACATCTGCATAACTTGAGAGTTCGTTTTTCACTTGCACACACTGTGTTCTGTTTGTTAAAAATGACTGAATGAGTTTTTTTGCACCTTCTGAGAAACCGTAAAAATTCAACTTAGAAATCAATAATGAGTGGTTCATTGTATCGAAAGCCTTACTGTAGTCCAAAGAGAGAAATATTGTAACCTCATTCTTGTCGGTAGCATGGATAATATTATCAGTCATTTTGAGCAGAGCGCTGGCAGTACTGTGATTTTGTCGGAAGCCTGATTGATGATCTGGTAGGATTCCATTACTAATTACATATTTGTAGATTTGTTCATGAGCAACCTTTTCCACTATTTTTGATATAGCTGATAGAATATTGATTGGTCTTAGATCGTTTAGTGTCGTAGGTTTGGAAATTTTATTTATTGGGAATATTAGGGCCTTTTTCCAAATCTCTGGAAAAACACTTTCTTTCAAACATAAATTCACAATGTAAGTCAGAATTGGTGTTAAAAAAAGGAATACATATTTTAATCATTATTATAGAGATTTGATCAGTGCCCGTCGCGTTTGTTTTTATTGTACTTACTATACGTTCTAGATCATCATCAATAATAGAATTAAATTCAAATTTGTCATTATCGTGGAGACAATTGATGTTATAATAGTTCAGGCTGGTATCAGACGGTTTCTTTATTTTTATTCGTAATAACATCTAAAAGATTCAACGTGTTCCATAATTTTTTACTGTTTTGCTGATTTTGAATGAAAATTAAATAGTTTTTTTTCTCGGTCCTTATAGAGTTAGTTGTCATGTTTCTCAAGTTTTTGTAATAGTCCCAATCTTCCTTTCTTCTTGATTTTTTATATTTCGTAAAGGCGCGATTTTTATTTTTTATCATTATTTTGAGTGTGTTAGTCAACCATGAAGTAAGTTACCCGGTCTGTTTTGACTGGTGCCTGAACATCAAAGACAGCTAGCATGTAAGTGTTGAACAAATCAACAACTTCATTCACATCATTCGTGTGGTAGATATCGAACCATGGCATCAGTATAAGATCTTGATAGAAGTCATCATAATTGAAATTCCTGTAGTCCTTAAATGTCCTAAAGAATTGTTGTGGTCTTGGGCATTCATATTCAAACTGACAATAGACTAATGAGTGATCTGATATAGCATCTGCGTTAAGTGTTTCAGATTTTATCACCAAAGCTGTATCGCTCACAGCAATAATATCAATCAGATTACTACTATTGTGTGACTCTGGTTGGTTCATCATTGACTATTGTTAAGCCGTATGCTTCCAGTGCTTCTAGAAATTGTATAGTATTTTTATTATTTGAGATAAGTATGTTTACATTGATGTCACCTGCTAAAATCAGATCATCAACAGAAGAGTATATTCGAGATATGCTATTATCCAGACTAGTGATAAAATCAGAGATTCTTGTTTGAGGCGGTCTATAGACTCCTCCGAGACCCACCCTTTTGTGATTCATCTTCAGAATAACCCAGAGCTGCTCAAAAGAATGATCTTTCTCATTTATTTCAACTTTTTCTAATACGATATGCACTTTATAGTAAATAACAATACCTCCACATCTGCTGGTTCGGTCCTTCCTTATCAAGCCATAACCTCTAATTTGAATAATGACATCAGTCTCATCCGAATCATTCGTCAACCATGATTCTGTTATAACAACCACATCAAAATCATTATTGAGAATAATTTCTTTCAGACAATCAAATCCGGTAAACAGCGATCTAGCATTAAGTGTAGCGACTTTAAAATGCATACCTATAACAAGGTTATGTTCCTCCATTACATTAACGTATTCAGTATAGTATTAAAGGGTATAAACCTCATAGATATGTTTTAGGAACAAACAACAAAAATTGAAAAAAAAAGGAGTATTAGTTACAGTAAGTATTGAAAATAGAAGAACAAAAAAATCTTGGAGTATCGAAGTCTCAGTGAGTATCAATATCATAATGCATTTTTCTCTCCAATTGATTTTATATGTAAGATCATTTCACATTTTTCAAAAGTAAATACAAAATCAACTTTTTTTGGGACCTTAATTGCCTACATGAACTCAAAGAATTTTGAAACATTGAGGTGTAAACATGAAAATCTATGCTGAAAACTTATATCTAGCTAACAATAGAGAACATATTATATGACATGGTTTTTGTACACCTATCTGTTGTAAAGTAATATTGTGAACATAATTTCGCCCAGCAATACTGAAAAAAAAATAAAAATCAAGACATCAAGAAGAGAACTGAATGAAAAATTAACCAATCACGACTGCTATATTATATTTTTAGATATATAAATTTTATATAGATCGGCGCTCCCTCTTGCAAATTGAAAAAAAATTATGATCCTTGTGATAATAATACGAATAAGAATATGAGAAGTGATAGTGAAGATGATGGAATTTGTACAGCGACAGATTGAAAGTTTTTGTGAAAGTCCATTATATTATAATAATATTGAAGCCTTCGGCTCGTTTCGAGAAATTCATCTTCGGGAATAATGGCGATCATTATATGCTCGTTACTATTCTAACTATTCCTCGCAAAACTTAGTTTTAAAATGTGCTCGATTACTTCAACATCATACTGTAAACAAACTATAGGTACCCTTTTTCTATCAACGAATAGAGCTTCGGATGACACTTAAAAAGCTGAGGTCCCCGTATTTCTCACTCATACAAGTCTTAATGAGTCTGAGGAGGGCTGCTTTGCAACTAAGTTGGCGGTTAAAAAAACTTTTCAAATACTTTTTCCTCAAGTTCTGAATAGGATCGAATCTCAGAAGAAAGGATTGTATAAGGTGGGCCAAATTGAACTGTTTTGAAGGGAAAGTCCTGTTTTCAAACCAAATACATGATAGCTGTATCTGAGGGTCAATTGGTGTACACCGCATATCGATATCTAACATTGTTTCCGAGTAACAGCATGTGCTTTGGAAATATTTATCATAGGAACAAAACAAATTTGACTGGAAAAAAATACCTCAACTTTCGAAAACACTCATTATCGAAAAACATGTTGTAACTCAGAAACGATGATTGATGTCGATATCCGGATTTCACCAATATTTTTTCTTCTTTAAAACTTGACACTCAGAAATAGCCATCAGTTTTCATCTATCGAGTTTGAAAACAGGATCATTTATATTTTCGTTTTGTTTTGAGATCAAAAAACTCTCAGCTTTACATTTCGTTCCTAATTAAAATCGTCGGTTTATAAGTATAGGTGAGCTTGACAGGAATGTGACTATTCCAGATCCTCGACCGAACTGTGAAAATTCAGTTTGTTGAACAAAATTGTTGGTGTTTCTTCGTAAAAACGATTTTTTCTCAATTCCAAACAGCATGTAAGATTCAAACATATCGCGCGATACATCATTGTATTCAAGACACACCAACCCACTCACCCTGTAGATCCTATAGATTGCTAAAACCTCTCGGGTCGCCACGGGGCCTTTTGTGTTTACCTTCACGCTAGTGGATGCCCCCCATCCGAGTAGTCTGGATCTTTTCATGCGATTTAGAACTCTCCCGGGGCTCCTTTACCCACTGCCGCGTTTGTCTCGTCCAAATGCGTTCGTTCCCGTCGGGTTTCTTTTGTTGAGCGATATTGGCCTCCTCAGATGGGCCCGAATCTGTAATGAGCTGATCGGTGAACAGCGTTGTGGGGGAGATTCGGTACACGGGGAAGGGGGGTGTTCATAGATGCACGGGATCAATCGCCAAGTCTGGACGCCTCTAGGAAAATTAATAAGTCTGGTGGGATAACATACATGGCGTTATATGGAAAACACAAGAGCTTCTCTTTCAATAATAGTATCTCTTGTCACTGTCCTTGCTTCGATCGCTCAATCGACTCTTTCTTTCTTGTAGAATCTTTCCTATCATGTCGTTCCAGGTTTCTGTAGGTCTTCCCATTCTTCTCTTGTTTTGAGTGTTTGCTTCATTTTGTTCAACAGGTCTATTGTTTAGCATTCTTTGTATGTGTCCCTGCCATCCCATTTTTTTTTGTTCTATGAATGGAATAATAAATTCTAGGTCTTAATCTTCTCTTATCTCTCCTTGTCATTTCTTTAGGTCTTCTCAGATATTTAATTGTTCTACTAATTCTAATTATTTTGTTAATATCCTAGATTCACATCCATATGTTGATACTAGTCTATATTTTTACTTTAATAAGTCTTGTCTGTCTTAAAATTTTTCTTTTATTGATGCATTTTCAATTCATTTCATAATACAGATTTATGGTTTTCTCGATTCTGTAGTCGATTTCTGCTTCTTATTGTTCTCCCTCTACTCCAAATATTTGAACTCTTCAACTTGTTCTATTCTTATATTATCTATCAAAATATTGATTTCCTCGTCTCCTTTTGTCAACACTTTGGTTTTAACTAGGTTATTTTCAGTTGATGTCTTTTTATTTTTTCATTCCTTACTTTGATATTAGGTATAACGTAATCGCTCTTTGCATATTCCTGTATCCAATGCACTTTTTTTTGTTCTTATCACATTCCTTGATGATTTCATCCATGAAAACGTTGAACAGCATTGGATAATCGCTTTGTCTTAGACCCTCTATTTTTAAACCTTCTGATTCCATATTATTCTTGATAATATAATTCCTATCATTCCTATAATAATATTTTTGAATCCTTCCATACTTCTGTTCTATGTACACTGTCGAAAGCATTCTCTAGGTATATAGATTCTGTATATACAGGGTGAGTTATTGATATGGGAAAGCTCGATTGCACCTACACCATTGATGATATCGAAATAAACCAAACGACACTGCAAACGGGAGGTCAAAATGCAGTTTCTAAAATTGTTTCTTCGTATACAGGGTGCACCATTTTTGCGGAGCAAATTTCAACATAGTTTTTTTGAATGAGACCCTACATATTTTTATACATATCTGAATCGGCTCTTTGTTAGACTTTATAAATCCGTTTGATTTTTTCAATTCGATTCAACCGTTCAGAAGTTATTGAGGTTTTTTTAAAAATTGAAGCATTTGCAGGCACTTTTTAAAAAAATCGCAGGGCACTTGGTTTTCAGAATATCAAGTTATGGGACTTCGCCTATGTCCTTTTGGCGTTATGACTGTTTATTTTCATTTTGACATCATCCTGCTGTGACACATTGATTTAGTTGAGATTTGAAGGGCCATAACTTGATTTTTTCAAATGACAACCCATATATTCCATTACTCATTCGTGTTGAGCGAGCCATTTAACATATCATTCATTGATCATGTTTCTGCCCAAAAGTTGATAGTTTAGAAGATAATTCACATAATTTGAAAAATTATCAGATAATTTCATCAATTGAACTTAGGGTGTGCTGAAAAATAATAAATTCTGACAATAAATGTCAAAGTTACTGCTACGAGTGTCCCTTTCGAACTGATTATTGAGTAATATCGGCCACCCTTACAAAAACGAATTTTTCATTGAAATGGTGGTCATCATGTACTGGGTGAAAGTCTGCGGAACCCTTTGCTGGCGACCAGAATTTATGATTTTGATTAATATCTCAATAAATATTTATTTAGCTGCTTTGATACTTTAAGCTTATTTAATTTTTACTCAATTATTTCTTGTCAAAATTCGACAGGATAGTCCGTAGCAGTAACTTTGCCGTTTGTTGTCAGAATTCATTGATTTTCATGGCACTCTTGAGTTCAATCAATGACATTTTGTGTTAATTTTTTTTTAATATTGATCATCTCCTGAACTATCAAGTTTGAGAAAAAATGATGAGTGTTAAAAAATATGTAAAATTGAACGCTCTATACGACTGAGTGATTAAATATATAGGGTGCTATTTGAAAAAATCAAGTTATGGTACTTCAAATTTAACCAAAGTCAATGTGTCACAGCAAGGTGATGTTACAATGAAAATAGACGGTCTTGCCGCTCGAATATACCTGAAGTAGTTGCTCAAACATAGGCAAAGTCTCAACTTCATATTCCGGAAACCGAGTGCACTGCGATTTTTCGAAACAGTGCCTGCAAACGCGTCAATTTTTAGAAAAACTTGAATAACATCTGAACGGTTGGAGCGAAGTGCAAAAACCTATCATATATATGAAGTTCAACAAAGAGCAAATTCAAATATGTGTAAAAATATACAGGGTGTCATTTAAAAAAACATGTTCGAATGTGCTCCGCTAAAATTGTACACCCTGTATAGAAAAAAATAATTTTACAAACTGCACTACAACCTCAAATTTGCAGTATATATCAATAATGATTATGATATTTGTGCAGTAGGTGAATTGAGCATTGGATCCATATAAGGAAGATCCTCCTAATACAGCAACCATCGATAGCCATATAAATGAAAGTTATCTTTCGCCAACGCATAATCATGAAACTGGGAAGGCTATGGAAGATAGCAGAGTTCAACCAATGCCAAAAGAAGGCAAAAGGACAACTTCTGACAACTACAAAGCCATTGCATCATAAGATATCTCGAATCGTGAATGACTGACAATAATTCACCTCTTGCCATCAAAATTTCAGTTATCATATTATCATCAGTTAGATAAAGCAGGTTGTATCATGTAAAGTACTCCAATTTTAAGAACGATCCGTCTATACCGAGCGGTTTCAATCAATCACCCTTAGTAGATTTTTATCGATATAGGAATGGAAAAAGTAATCCTTGGGTCCCCAATAGCACAGAAAAGCTATTTAGTCATGAAAGCCAAATCTTGGTCACGAAAACGATTTCGTGACTAGTGTTTGGTCATACTTTGGCCATGAAATATTAGTCATTATTGAGTTACAGAATTTGGCCACGAAGTTGTCACCATGGCTTCAGTTCAGTTGTTGAATAGCATCTGAATCTGGTAAATATTCAGCCACAGAAATTGTCACGAAGTAGCTGTTATTTCGTCTCGATCTGGCTAATAATAAAATAGCCGAAGTTTTTGGTAAAAGAGTAGCTTTCATAGCCAGAAAAAATGCCAAAATATGTCAGCATTGGTATGGTCATTCATGAAGTCATTGTACCTACATTATTGATACAATAAAAGCCAAACGACAACCATTACAGTGAGCTGTGATTTGGTGATCATTGGAGCTTAATTTTCCATTTCATGGCCAAAAACTATTACTGTTTAGCTTTGATTCAGTCATGAAAGGAATTATATTTTCCACTTTATGGCTAAATAATAACCATTTCACTTGGTTGCAATTTCGCCAAAAATCAGTCATTTTTTGGCTATGATAACTGCGAGCAGACTGAATCAAAACCAAAATTTAGCACTGATCTTGTTTTGGTTTGGGCATTATTTGGCTATTTTTCAGCAAATATTGCTTAAATCGTGGCTACGAAAAGATACGGTAGCGCCATTGTTGATTAAGGATATGATTTGCAGTAAACTGGCGGCCATTACGTAACTTCCGAATGAAATTATGAAATAAGGTGCAAAAACGTATTTTCAAATCTACAAATCAATCTTCTGTGTGTTTCTGGTGATGATACTTTCAGTTAGTGATCTCAGCATATTAAAATAAAAATTTGAGTGATTTTCATATATTATAATAATTCCGAAAATATTGAGGTTTCGAGTGGCGCATGTTGTATTTCGAGGCTTTACATGAACTTTTACATGAAAAATCACCATGTCAATAAGCTCACATATGGGTAGGTACGTGCGCAAATCACAATATAAATATTCTCGCACACCGAATATTTGTAGAACGCTTTCACTTGCATCCATTTTCGATAACACTTTGAAAGCTCAAATATTACCATAAAATTGCCAACATGCAACCACTGCCGTCTTCTTCCGCGTTTGATTGAAATCTTTGGTTATGTGAGGGAGCGACGGAATGGTAGTGAAATGGCATTCATTTAGCTATGAAATGGCCACAGAATAGCCTAAAAATGGTCAAGAAATGGTCGTAGTTTAGCTTTTATTTCGGATGTGGATGAGCTTCTGGAGTAGCATTGCATTAGCCAGAAAGAAGCCACGAAACAGCTTTCATCTTGGTTTCGGATTGGCCACGGAGTGGTCAGAATTTATATCCCATTTTAGCTACCATGACGTAATAGTGACGTTATGGTAACGTAATGGTGACTAGCTTTCATGGCTAAATGGCCTCCATTACGTAATGGTGACCAAAATATGACTATTCGCGCTATTTGGGGCTGAAGTGCTACTTTACGCACGCATGACTGTTGGATGAAATGTTCATCATAAATCGCTCCCAAATTGAATATCGTTTCAGTTCCTCTCGTGGAGAGTATTCCATTTTTGATCAAAAAGTCCCTGAATTGTGATTCCTAAATTTATTCATACCATGTCGAGTGAGCCCAGTGGAATTGCGACACATTCAAATCACACACTTTCGTAGTCTGATCTGTCTGATGTGCATGGAACTCGTGGAAGTTTGTACCGTCCGTACAGTTACGGTCCGCAAAACTTTTACGAAATACTGCAGTTGACAATTGCCCGACACGAAGTTGTTTTGCTTTTCGTGTCATGTCACGATGCAGTTACGCGGATGGATTTCTTCAACATGTATACGCGGAAAATTCATGGCTGAAAAATTCAAATAAACCAGTGCATAACGAGAGATGTTTGCCATTTTCCCAGTAGGATTTGGTATCGGTGAACAAAATTAAAGGGCATGCCAAAAAAATATGTAAATATATTACACAAACTGGTTTGTGTGACTTCTCTCTGTATCAAACTAATCAGTAGAAATATCACAAAGTATAGGTTCTACGAACCATCAGAGAGTTGACTCAGAGAAAGGCGGAAATGTTACAAAATGACCTTTGAATGAATGAAAATGAATTTACTAGGATTGAAATATGTTCGACAACTGATTGAAGGAATTTGCTATATTTTCATCTGAGGTTTTTTAAGGAGAAAAGTGAATTTATAACATGAGGAAACGATTACTGGATATATTTTGGGCTGTACCATTTGTGGTGAAATCTTTACTTGTGTTGCTGTTATTATGTATTTGACCTAACCTCGAAATATTGCTTTAATAAACAGATACTTCTGTGTTGAATGAGTTTAATTGCAGTCGAGGTTGCAGTTTTTTATTTATTCGACACCACATATAAATTACCCACTAACTTCATCTCTGCATTGAGGAATATTTCGATTAATGCAGTGGAATTTGATGGTCACAAAACAAGTTCGAAAGCTATAGATGAAGTACCTATACAAATATCACTTCAGTTCTACAGTGGTTGCAGGTGAGTTGATATAGTTACAGAATGATGTTATTTTTATATCATTCAATAATTCTGTTACATATTACATTACATATTTTAGCTATAGCAATTCTGGTAATTGGTCAAACTGAAGAAGTAGAGGATCTGAAAATCAGTACAAAAATCTAGAGGAACTGAAAATCAAGAGAAGTTTTCATTTAATATTCTGAAGGGGCATTGATAATATCAAAGTGTACCTATAGTCTAAGGAAAAAAAAATTAAGCAGGTCACTAGAACATCTTAAAGTAATAAATCCTTCTTGTACATTTCTTATGATGCATTGGTGAAATGAAATTCTCGAATTAGATGGTTGATTTATACTTAAACTTGGAGAAGATGTATCATGTAATTGATCTTTGTTGTTTTCACCAAAAGAATCTTGGATGAATTGTCAAGATCCACTGGAAATCCTTCTTGAAGTGTGCTGTTATGAAATCAATTTTCTGTGAAGTTGGATAATCTGCAAAATGTCCTCAATTATAAATTCACAAGTGATGAAGGACGATTCATGCTGGTCAATTTAACACACTGTAATTATTATATAATAAAGTGAAATTGCCGAATAAGTTGATTATTTCTGAAAGCTCAATTCATAAGTATTCATGATTTTAGAGAAGTGTTTTTTGATTGGCTAGGAATTAATTTGGGCGACAGAAAGCTAACTAAAGTCCAATCAAAATTTGAAGAGGCGACGCCTGGTTAACAGCAGATAACGCCATCATGCATGTAAGCCAAACTTTACGAACGTTGTCATTTTGTGAAATTTGACATAGACAGAGTGAGACAGAGTTTAGACAGAGTCAGTTGACCTAACGACCAATCAAATCACGTAGCCATTCCATTCACAATGGTTATTTTTCCAACTTCAAGGCCAATCGATACTATTTTATACTATTTCATTAATAAATACGATGAGTTGGCTCTCTTGTTCGTAGAACCTATACTCTTTGGAAATATCCTACACGGACTCACGGAGATTAGTTTCCATTTCATCTCATTTAATCATTATCAGTAACTCCTGCAATGTTCGCTTTCAGAATCACAGTGAGATGTTCACTAAATATTTTAGCGTCGTCAATGAAAGGTTGAATTTTGTTAGCTGTATCTTTGGGAGCTTTCAGAATTTTCATGTATTTTTGGCCGTTTCTCAACAATTTTCGTTATTAGGTGCATTTGAAGGTGTGAAATATGCATGCAAGTTTTCTAATAGAAGTGCTGAGTGTGTTCTTCTATATTACCAATGTTTAGGCTCTTGTTGTGGTGAAAATTCAGGATTTTCAATTTTGATGATTTCAAACACAACCTAAGTATCTTGTTAACACTTGAAAATTGTCGTGAAAGATGTTTGACGAAAGTTCCAAGGAACAGTTCAACAAAATCATGTGAGACATATCGATAAGGAATAGTTTGGTAACTGTCAACGATAACCAGCCGAGTATAGTGCTTCGGATGACACTTAAAAAGCTAAGGTCTCCGTCTCCCTTACTCATACAAGTCTCAATGAGACTTCGAGGGTTGCTTTGCAACAAAGTTGACGGTTAAAAACACTCCTGGATTCTCATTCTAAATTAATTGGAGAGCAAAATAAATTTTGGACCCAACTATGCAGCTTTGCAGACGAAAATACGCTTCATGACCTCTTCTCTGTTATCAGAGCTCCTATATCATCCAATGAAGACAAATATATGAGGCTTGTCGATAATGTGGATCCATTTTGTTCTAACATAATGCCTATACTATAATATGATAATGTCAGGAACGACCGTTCCTATGAAATCTTCAATATCCATACTCGGTGATACCCTCAACTGAATTCAATATAGAATTCAAACGCAATCATGGCTTATAGATACTAAAGTGAGATGAAATAATATATTTGTTATTGTATTGTTGACTTCACTATTGAGATGAAACAAAGCAATGAATCTATACACTCTCTATTCTGAAGAAGCAGAAAAAAATTCTCTTGATCGAACACGGAAAATAACAGGTACAATTCGTCATATTGTGAAATGGAATGATTTGGATGATTGGATGTGATTCCTTGTGAAGGTGAAATTTGTTCAGAGAAATTGCTCCGTGTTATTCACTTCACTTCATATTATCCTATTCCTTTTAGCGAGCGGAATATGATATCACTGGAGATACAATTTCTTGTTACATTTCTGTTCGAATAAAATCACAGGATTTTTGAAACACATTACATTTTGTAAAGTCAGGACAGATTTCCAGGGTTCAATAGAACTGGAAGAGATAACAACAAACAGTGCTCTTGAAACAGTAACATCACCTGCGATTATATTGTAACGTCAAGTGTGACTCCACGAGAAGATCTTACTGTATGTAGCGTTAAGTGTGACACCACTGAAAGATTTTACTGTATGAGGGGGAGACATTGACATGGGGAATGTTGTCAAGTAGAAGGGGACATTGGAAAATACATATTTGTATATGATAGTTCTGAAAATAAATTTTACCTAGATAAATCCGAGTTGTTTAGTTGAATCGTTACATTGGTGTCAGAAGTGGGATTAAAAAAGTAGAGACAGTTGAGAAGAGAAATACATTGAAATATTGCATTGAAAGCCTCTAGTACACACTTTTCAAGAACAATCCCGAAAATTTGTGTATTTGGTCGTAGCAAATAAAGCGAAATGAAGTTGAAAGATCTCACAGTTAAGCAATTGCGTGAACAGTTGGAGGAACGAGATGCTGATAATAGCGGATCCAAGAAAATCCTTCAGGAACGATTGATTGAAGTTCTTATCAGTAATGGAGACGACCCAGAGACGTTTGAATTCCAGTCGACGAACGAAGTTATTATGAAAAAAATCGAAGAAACTTATAGACGAAGTGATGAGAAATTGGAAAAAAAATTCGATGAAGTTTCTAGAAAAACTGATGAGAAATTAGAAGAAGTTTCTAGGAAAAGTGATGAGAAACTTGAAGAGATTTCTAGAAGAAGCGATGAGAAATTGGACCAAAAATTCGAAGAAGTTTTTAAAATCATCGATGACAGTACCAAGAAGAACGACGAACGATTTGAAACTGTTCCTAGAACATTTGACGAAATGCATAAAAATGTAGATGTGCTAGAAAAAAAAATCAAGCATTTGGAAAATTTGATAACTAGGAGTCCATCGGTGCGAGTATCAACTGTTGATACGGATAAAAATGCAATCAGTTTAGGTGCGGCAGCTAAAGAAGAATGGAGAAGAGAGGAAACGACACATCATATGAGATTTAAATTGCCTCCGTTTGATGGAAAATCTTCCTGGTCGATATATCTCAGGCAATTTGAAGCCATCGCGACAGCCAACCATTGGACACAAGATGAGAAAGCCGTTTCCTTGACTGCGGCCTTACGAGGCGATGCTGCAGATATTTTACGTTCGATCCCTAAGGGACAAGAAAATTGTTATCAAACTTTGTTCACTCGATTAGAAAAACGTTATGGAGATGCCCATCTGCAACAAGTTCACAAAATACAATTACGTAGTCGTATCCAGCGTACAAGTGAAAGCTTGCAGGAATTTCAAGCTGATGTTTCTCGTATGGTGCGATTAGCTTACCCTGAAGCTTATGACAACTTCTTAGAAGAGATCTCGGTGGATGTATTTGTCAATGGTTTGAAAGAGAGCGAAATACAGAAAGCTCTGCGATTGGCTAGACCGAAAATATTAGACGAAGCTCTTGCCATTGCTTTGGAACATGAGACCGCTAGTCAAACCTCAACAGGTCATCGCGTTAGAACCATTGGTGAAGGAGTCGCAAAACCGATGAACGTCTGAAAGAAATGGTTCGTAAAATAGTCCATAATACGATGCAAAAGAAACAAGAGCCAAGATGCTGGAATTGTGGCGAATTAGGTCATATTCGTCGCAATTGCAAGAAACCTATGCAGCAGTCGGAAAACTAGAATGGGTCGACATGAGGGCGCAATCGTCGACCTTGATAGGTGAAGCCCCTGTAGTTACTATCAACATGATGTCTTCTGGAGCCCATAGCCTCTATATTGATGGTCGTATCGACGAGAAAAATGAGTCTTTTCTGATAGATACAGGTGCAACAAGATCCATTGCACGACCAGAAACAGTAAAAGACAATTGCAGAATGTCACCAGCTACAGTACAACTTAGAACAGCGACAGGTGAAATCGTTAAAACATTCGGCCAAGTTGAAGTACCCGTCTCCATTGGCAATACCACAATCAAACACAAAATACTAGTCGCTGAGATCTCTGACCAGTTTATTTTAGGAATGGACCTCTTAAGGGAATTTGGGGCTGTGTTGGATGTTAAAAATGGAATCATCAGGGTTGACGGTGAAGAACTACCTTTTCATGAAGACAAAGAAGATGTTGTCCGCTTACTAACTACTCGTGACGTAACTATACCCGGAAATAGTGAGAAGATTTTAATTACCAGTCTTGAGAGATACTGTAGAGAGGGAAGTCTGAGGATGGTCGAGGATGTGAACAATAAAGATTTCTTAACTGCTGAAGCTCTCGTGAAAGTCGGAAACGTAGTGCCTGTTAGAGTTATGAATGTAAAGGTAACACCCATCAAGTTGAGTAAACGAACTGTAGTAGGTCAGTTGTCCTTGTATCATCGATATGCTGCGTGACTACAAATGACAAACCCTCGAAATCCAAGTACTCAAAGGAGCTCGTAGATATGGTTATAAATACTTGCCAAGACCTAAATAATGAACAGACTCAAATGGTGAAATCCATGCTTGCAGATTTCCAAGCCCTGCCAAAAATGCCTCATAAGAACTGATAAAAAATATATAAGAGAACCTATGAGATCCAAGTTGGATAGTGAAACCGTAATTCCATTCAAAATCATATACGATACTCATCAGTATTCGATAGACATTACAGATACATATTCCTTCGATTTATAATGGCATTTCCTAACGGGAATTTATGATATTTGAATGTGTTTTCACGCATAACTTTCATACGTATTTATCAGCAATTTCTGGGATGAATGTTGTATGTTTTTATAAGATCATAAAGTTTGAGAATAAATGAGAATCTATGAGATTGTAGCAGTCATTTGTTAGGATTCATGGTTTTCAACTGTAATTCTCACACATGAAACCTATCTGTTTCTGGTGGAAAATCCCAGGATAGCAATATGCATTCATATACGTATCTATCAGCGATTTCTTGAATCAGTCTTACATGTTTCTATGAGGTCCAAATTGGATAGTGAGTTATATCCATATGAAACCATATACGTTACTCATTGATATTCAATAGACATTCCAGATACATATTACTTCGTTTTCTGATGGCATTTTCTAACGGGAATCTATGATATTTGAATGTGTTTTTACGCATAACTTTCATACGTATTTATCAGCAATTTCTGGGATGAATGTTGAATGTTTTTATAAGATCATACAGTTTGAGAATAAATGAGAATCTATGAGATTGTAGCAGTCATTTGTTAGGATTCATGGTTTTCAACTGTAATTCCCACACATGAAACCTATCTGTTTCTGGTGGAAAATCCCAGGCTAGCAATATGCACTCATATACGTATCTATCAGCGATTTCTTGAATCAATCCTACATGTTTCTAAGAGGTCCGAATTGAATAGTGAGTTATATCCATATGAAACCATATACGTTACTCATTGATATTTAATAGACTTTACAGATACATATTACTTCGTTTCCTGATGGCATTTCCTAACGGGAATCTATGATATTTGAATGTGTTTTTACGCAGAACTTTCATACGTATTTATCAGGAATTTCTGGGATTAATGTTATATGTTTTTATAAGGTCATGCAGTTTGAGAATAAATGAGAATCTATGAGATTATAGCAACCATTTGTTGGGATCTATGGTTTTCAAATGTAATTCTCACACATGAAACCTATCTGTTACTGGTTGGAAATCCCAGGATAGCAATATGCACTCATTTACGTATCTATCAGCGATTTCTGGAATAAATCCTACATGTTTCTATGAGGTCCAAATTGAACAGTGAGTTATATCCATATTAAATCATATACGATATTCATTTTAGTATTTAATAGACATATTCCTTCGATTTCTAATAGTAGTTCCTGACGAGAAAATATGATGGTACTTTAATGTTTAATGCACAACTTTCATACGTTTTTATCAGCAATTTCTGAGATGAATGTTACATGTTTTCATAAGGCAATGCAGTTTGAGAATATGTTTTCATGAGGTCATGCGATTTGAGAATAAATTAATGTATGATGTTCAATAGTAGGTTATTCAAGATTTATGGTTTTCACACGTTCGTTCTCACACGATCAGCGATTTCTGGGACGAGTGGTACATGTTTCTATAAGTTGATGCTGTTCGAAAATGAATGAGAATGTATGAGATTTCATAACAGATTTGTGAGGATCTATGGTTTTCAATTGTGATTCTTACATATAAAACCTAACTGTTTCTGATGAAGATTTCTATATTCTATATTTCTATTCTGAGATTCGCCATCAGAAATATATGTGAAAAACTGTATGTTTTTCCTTATAAACAACTGCTATAAAATCTCATATATTCTCATTTATTCTCACACTCATATGAGTTATGTTTTTATAAAAAGATATTCAAATATAGATTCAGGTTGAAAAATGCTACTAGAAACCAAAGAAATATATAAATTCTATCAAATGCTGATAAGTATCGTATATGGTTTTATACGGATTTGCGGTTTCACTATTCAATTTGGATCTTATATAATATATATTTCATCAGTTTTCGAAATACATTTTTGGCAATGTTTGTATATATATTCATGATATTCTTGGATTGTGGTGATTTCTTACTGTGGCTGTTATAAGCTTCGCATGTGTTTCGTGGTTTATTGCAGATACAGTCTATGATGATGCATTCTCATAGAAACGTAGAATTCATGAGTTTCAGAAATTTCGTAGCGTTCATAAGTATAATTTGTGTTTTGCAGTTACAATATTCATATTCATAATTCTGAACTGCAATCCCTGAGAATACATGTGATTTGAGTTGCATAGTAAAAGTTACAACGTGTCAGTTATGAGCTCCAAATGTGTTTCTCTGTACAATTTGTATCAGTTTATTATATGAAGTCATTACAAATTCTTTGATTTGTATTTATACACCTTTCTCCTTATATCTGGGCAAAGTGGATCATTTCATTTTCTAGAATAGAAGCTTAGTCAATGATAACGTTATTTCTGAACAATAAAGCACAGTTTTGATTTGATTCAAAACATTTATTGATCGAATTTATAGTTTTCGTTTACAGATTTAAATTATGGAAAATAGATGAAAATTCAAATTTGAATTATACTCACAAAATTTTAACATGCTGAACTCAATATTCACTACTCAAAGCCTGTAACTTCTATACATTTGTAAGGAAAAAAATATATCATACACTCAGGGACTGAAGTGGTATTTTAAAAATTCAAGAACAAAATTACTTCAGTCCTGAGGTGTATATACTATTTTATGAACTATAGAGTAGGTAAATAGTTGAAGATAGAATAAAGAAAAAAAAATTGACACCAACGTCTACAATTCTTTCAAGACACTCCAAGTAATGAAAATGATAGCTGCAATAATAATAATTCACCTCTCTTTCACTTGGCCACTTGCAATATTCATAAAAATTGAGTAGTTTTGTATAGTTTGATATTGTTTTATGAACATTAAACTTTTGTTGCATCCATATCATATTGTATTTTTAATAGAAATATAAAAAATGAATTTCTAACTTCAGGTTTTATTGCAAAAAAAAATACTAAACCACTAGGGTTGCAGCTGCAATGATAATATTTTACCTGTTTTCCACTTGGCCAATAGCAGTGATGTTAAAATTAATATGAGTATTGATGATAATTGAGTTGTTTTTTATAGTATGAAATTGTATATATAAAATCCCTAGGGATTTAAAGTACCACTTTTTTCCCGAGAATTGGAAAGTGTCCTTTGAATCCCTGAAGTGCATAATCATGAATAATACACCTATAGGAACTGAAGTAGTATTCGAAATCACCAGATAAAAAGTCCAACAGAAGGGCTGAAATTTGTTGCAATAAATAATATAATTTAGCTCTGTTTCACTTGGCAATGGGGTAAACATAAATGTTGATATTTATAAAAATTGAGTTGTTTTTTACCCTTAAAAACTTTTTTAAACATGTTACACTTTTGATGTATCCATATCATGTTATATTTTTACGAAATTATTGAAAATAAATTTCTAAATTTAGCTTTTTTTGCAGATAAATTTACCTCAATTCCCTAGGGATTTGAAGTTCATTTCAAATCCCTTGAGATTCGAAGTACCACTTTTCCACTCAAAAATAGGGATTTGAAGTACCATTCAAATCTCAGGAGTAAAATAATTTTTCATTGAATTGAATTACCTTGAAAATCATCACTGCAATTATTCCTTGTAATTTCTGTTGATCCGATATCATTTGTCCAAGATGACATATGCAATATACAAATACATAGTTTCATGGTTTTCAACTGGAAAGAAGAAAATACTTTCATTCTTCAAATCCTTTTCTCTGATAGGACTTCACCAGTATCCAAGTACTGGTAAGCACAGCTCAACTTGGCTTTGTCCTTATTACTATTTATTCATCTACAAAAATGCATAACAAACTAATAATAACATGAAGTGACTAATGTAGGCATACTTAACCATAAGTAGTATTTCTAAATATTCTCACAAGCATGAATATGCAGCTGGTATTTCAAGCATTAGAATATTCAATTCATCATCAATCATTGGATGAATAATTATCTTTTTTACCTCCATTCGTTTGAGCATGAACTGAAACTAACATGAAATCATAATGGACAAAAGGAAATTATACATAAATATTACCTCAAACTTCATAATGTATAATTCAAAAATCTATTCGGATTTTGAAAAATCATCTCACATTAAACACATTTCAAATGTGGGGCTGCCATAAATTCACTCAGATTAAATGAAATGAAGTAGAGATAAAACAATAACATTATTTTTGAGAATCAATTCATCACATTCGTAGATGATTTTTGTCAAATCACAGGATAGCCCAGTATTGAAACCAATCACCAAAAAAATCTTTGATCTAGATGGTTTGAAAGTTTGAAAACTGAGACAAAAAAAATTTCTATTATTATTTGAGTGTGTTTATTATGTGATATTTTTGACCATACTTTCATCCTTGGGCACACAATGATGATTGTCACCATCATTCAAATCTGAAAAAAAAATTGTTCCAATATTGTTGATAATAAAATATTTTATGCTGAAACTAATTACCTGCTATTGGAGATGATTTCTCAATAATTGGGGCTGCGAATGGGGTGATTTTGGCTCTACAACTGAATTTATGGTTGGCAATTCAGGTACTCTATTATTGAAGTGCAATTGTCACCTTTATGAATTATTTCTTGATAAACATTATAGTTTTCAAAAGAAAAACACCAAAATTCTCTATACCATCAAATACATCATCTGCAAGATGTTACAAATATGGGGAATATTTTCATTGTCATCATCAATTATGGAGGAATTTTTCTATAAAATGTTTTATTAGTTGTTGAGATGAAATAATTCGGTAAAACTTCGTTTATCGCACTCCTATGAGTTCGGAAAAAAATTTTAGTGGAACTTACGTATTTTGACCTCCTGATCCCGAATCTGAAGTCAAAACGCGGCGGTCTCAAGTATTTTCGGAGATACGGCCCCATTTTGTCTCAAAAATGCACCATTTGACATGTCAAATTTCTGCTATTAGGAATGCACAAAATTCACCCTTCTTTGAGCCAAAACATCACACATGCTCACATTCACTTGTTTCCAACACTTTTTTGCATAAAAAACTATTATTTTCACAAATATTCCCCTTCTTCAAAACGTAAACAAATGATCTTTTTTCACTGATTTTCTGGTTATTTTTATTTGAGATGTTGGCAACGTCTTACCATGAGCCAAACATTCACGTTGCCAACATCATGAATAAAAATAACCAGAAAATCAGTGTAAAAAGGTAGTTTTGTTTACATTTCAAAGAAGGGTGAATTTTTTGAAAAACAATCGTTTTTTCTGCTGAGAAGTGTTGGAAACAAGTAAATATATGCGTGTATAGTGTTTTAGTTCAAAGAAGGGTGAATTTTGTGCATTCCTAATAGCAGAAATTTGACATGTCAAATGGTGCATTTTTTAGAGAAAATGGGGCCGTATCTCCGAAAATACTTGAGACCGCCGCGTTTTGACTTCAGATTCGGGATCAGGAGGTCAAAATACGTAAGTTCCACCAAAAATTTTTTCTGAACTCATAGGAGTGCGACAAACGAAGTTTTACCAATAATTCTGTGTTTTAACAACTATGTTATTGTCACATAAAAACATTAAACATTCTTATATAAGTACCTTATTTTTCTGGTGAGTTTGTCATAAAAATGTTAAAAGCTACAGATTGCTCTTTAGTATTCAATAATTCTTGTGGAATTTCATTATTCAATGCTGGTATTGATCTGAAATATTTTCTTTTCCATTGTTGATAGGAAAAAACTCATATAGAGGATTTTTGTGAAGCCATTGTTCCTTCAGTAGAGTTTTCATGACATCAAGATACCTACACCTAATTCCAGAACTTATTCATGAATAGGAGAAAGACATGATCATTAGCTGATATTTTGAGAGAATTTGTATAGGTTGTACTGTAGCTGCGAGTCGTTGCTAGACTTTATTCATGAGCTTTCTATTCTCAGGAATCCATTATGAAAAACAAAATACCATTTTGTATTTACTTTGAATTTCATCATCCTTCTAATGAAGACACAATTCATTATCAATATTAATCAATACCAATACCAAATACCTACCATACCGAAACTCTCAACTGACAACTGACACTGACTGTCATTACCCACAACACCTGCTAAATAACCCGATTATCTGTGGAAATCATCCAATCCTTCAGGTTTCAGTTCAATTGATGACTAAAGGATGGCGCCACTCGCGATAGTAATCTAATCATTCTAATCGAAAGTTATCATTACTAGACTTCATTGATATCCATGTCTTCATGGTTTCTGCTCACTTTTTTTTAAATGAAAACTTTTTATAAGCGATAGAGGCTATTTAAAGAAATCAATAGTAGCGCATCTTCGAATGTACTTTCAACTTGAACCCTACAGCAAATGTTTCCAAAATATACAAGCTCCGGATTTGATGGTTTGGATCAAGAATGAACTGGTTTGGATTAGAAATATCTTATCTAATCCTATGCGATTTCTATACGCTTCCATAGGACTCGAAATCAATGAAAATCTACAAGTGTAGACAAAAGAAAAATACAAAGTATATAAGTTTCTATTCACTGATGGTGATTAAAGATCTATAAGATTTGATGGAGTATTTCATTACAATTCACAAGTCTTCACTATCTGTGTAGAATGTATGTGAATTTACAAATAAAATTCAATTGTTTATCTTTCTGAGACAGTGGGTTCAGGATTTGTTGGTTTGGATAAGGAATACCTTATCTAATCTTATGCGTTTATTATGAGCTTTCATACGACTTGGAAACAATGATTTGTTTAAGGCTGTTGTAATAATTGGGACTCTATCAGATTCGATGAGGTATTCCAATTTTGAATACGACGAGATTCTATATGTTGATTGACAAGCTCGAGGACTTGGGAAATGTGTGGGAAATCACAATATAAAGTATTATCCGCTATCTTGTGGAGAGGGTGGGTTCAAAGATTTGAAGAGATGATATTATATGGTATAGATCAGGAATTCCTCATACCATTTTATGCGACTTCTATAAGCATTTATAAGTTTATATATGACTCAAATACAAAGTTGAAATAATCATTGATTCATTATCTTTCTACTGCACGAAAGGAAACCTATGAAGTTGGAATTGGTTCTTTTCTTGAATGTTTGGAGATTTGTGAATTCGAAAAATTCTCGATATAATCCTAATCCAAACCATATATCACTTATTCAAATCTTTGAACCCATCCTCTCCACAAGATAGTGGATATAATACTTTGAATTGTGATTTCATAAACATTCCTCAGGTTCTCGAGCTTGTCAATAAACATATAGAATATCGTTTAATTTTAAATTGGAAAAACCTCATCGAATCTTATAGACTCCCAATTATTACCACTGCCTTACACTTGTATAAACTATATCAAGTCATACGAGAGCCCATGGAAATCGCATATAATTATATAAGGTATATTTATCATCCAAACCTACAAATCCTGAATTCACTGTCTCCGGAAGATACCCAATAAAATTTTATTTGTGAATTCACTTCCATTGCTCATTGAAATTGAAATTGGAATACCTCATCAAATCTTATATAGATCCTCAATCACCATCAAAGCCTGATTGAAACTTGTATACTCTGTAACATTATTAGCGGAGTTGAACATTGGTAAATCAGTTCGGAATTTATGGCGATTTGAAGAATTCGAAAAAGAATCATTTGCTACTTTTTTTTCTATAATTGAAAAATTATCTTGTCGACCCTTGTGAATTCTCATTGATTTCGAGTAGTATAAAAAGCTTCTTGAAATCGTATAAAATATCAGATAAGGTCGTATTCCTTATCCAAACCAACAAATCCTGAACCAACTGTCTCTACAAGATACCAAATAACATTAGAGTTGTGAATTTCCATACATTTCTCATATATTCTAAAACCTATTGTGAATGGTCACTAAATATAATCAAAATTGTAATTGGAATACCTCGTAAAATCTTTTAGATCCTCAATCACCAGTGCCTGATAAAAACTTGTATACCCTGTATTGTTGTTTTCTTGTCAAAACTTGTGAATTCTCATTGATTTATAGAGTCGCATGAAATCTTATAGAAATCGCATAAGACATCAGATATAAGGTATTCCTTATCCAAACCAACAAATCCTGCCCAAATGTCCCCACAACACCAAATAAGAATAGAGTTGTGAATTTCCATTCATTTCTCATAGATTTTGAAACTTGTGAATGGTCACTAAATATCATTGAAATTGTAATTGGAATACCTCATAAAATCTTTCAGATCCTCGATCACCAGTGCCTGATGAAAACTTGTATACTCTGTATCGTTGTTTTCTTGTCAAAACTTGTGAATTCTCATCGATTTCGCGTCGCATAAAATCTTGTAGAAATCTTACAAGACATCAGATAAGGAATTTCTCATACAAACCAATGAATCCTGACCCCACTGTCCCCACAAAATACCAAATAGGATAAGAGTTGTGAATTTCCATTGATTTCTCATATATTCTAAGACTTGTGAACGGGCAAGAAATATCATTAAATTTGATGATGGAATACCTCATCAAACCTCATAGTCTCCTTGAACAACCACTGCCAGATTCAAACTCGTAAACCATGAATTAGGAAATGCTTATAAATGACTTATACAATCCAACAAATCCTGAACCAACTGTCTCCAAAAGATACCAAATATGATTAGAGTTGTGAATTTCCATACATTTCTCATAGATTCAGAAACTTGTGAATTGTCACAATATCATTGAAATTGTAATTGGATTACCTCATAAAATCTTTCAGATCCCCATCAATCACCAGTGCCTGATGAAAACTTGTATACTCTGTATCGTTGTTTTCTTGTCAAAACTTGTGAATTCTCATTGATTTCGAGTCGCATAAAATCTTGTAGAAATCGCATAAGACATCAGATAAGGTATTCCTTATACAAACCAACAAATCCTGACCCCACTGTCCCCAGAAGATACCAAATAGGATTGGAGTTGTGAATTCCCATTGATTTCTCATATATTCTAAGACTTGTGAACGGGCATGAAATATCATTAAATTTGATGATGGAATACCTCATCAAACCTCATAGTCTCCTTGAACAACCACTGCCAGATTCGAACTCGTGAACCATGAATTAGGAAATGCTTATAAATGACTTATACAAACCAACAAATCCTGAACCAACTGTCTCCACTAGATACCAAATAGGATTAGGGTTGTGAATTTCCATACATTTCTCATAGATTCTAAAACTCGTGAATGGTCACAAAATATCATTGATATTGTAATTGGAATACCTCATAAAATCTTTCAGATCCCCAATCACCAGTGCCTGGTGAAAACTTGTATACTCTGTATCGTTGTTTTCTTGTCAAAACTTGTGAATTCTCATTGATTTCGACTCGCATAAAATCTTGTAGAAATCGCACAAGATATCAGATAAGGTATTCCTTATCCGAACCAACAAATCCAGACCCCACTGTCCCCACAAGATACCAAATAGGATTAGAGTTGTGAATTCCCATCAATTTCTCATATATTCTAAGACTTGTTCACGGACATAAAATATCATTAAATTTGAAAGTGGAATACCTTATCGAACCTTATAGACTCCTAGAACAATTACTGCCTGATACAAACTCGTAATCCATGAATTAGGAAATGCTTATAAATGACATCTACTCATAAATCCTCATATATTCGTTCAGAAAGTTCAAGTGGCAGGAATATCGTACGTATAGGTCACATACTTTCCTCATAGAACCTTATTGATTCTCATGATGAGTCTATATTTTTTCATGAGATTTCATATGGTATTTTTGGCAGGGAGATGTTTTTGCTATTGACGGAAAAGAGTAAGGAAAAACAAGCATTGTGACTCATAAAATTAATACCGGAGATGCTCAACCAATCAGACAACAGACGAGAAGACTTCCGTTGTCAAAATGAGCGGAAGCTGAGGAAATTATAAGAGATATGGACGAACAAGGGGTAATTGAACCATCAAATAGTCCATGGACCTCACCTGTCGTACTTGTTAAGAAGAAAGATGGTTCCATACGTTTTTGTATAGACTATCGCCGGCTCAATGCGGTAACTAAGAAAGATAGTTATCCTTTACCTAGAATTGATGACACATTGGATACTCTCTCTGGATCTGGTTGGTTTTCAACCCTTGACTTGAAAAGTGGCTACTGGCAAGTAGAAATGGAGCATGGAGATCGAGAAAAAACAGCTTTTTCGATAGGATCAGGTCTTTGGCAATTTACGGTTATGCCCTTTGGGCTATGTAATGCTTCCGCTACATTTGAGAGGTTGATGGAGGCGATTTTGAGAGGGCTAACATGGAAGACATGTTTAGTGTATTTAGATGACGTAATAGTCGTTGGAAGATCCTTTGATGAGCATTCCAAGAATCTGAAAGGAGTGTTCCAACGATTACGTGAAGCTAATCTGAAACTGAGTCCAAAGAAATGTCACATTTTTCGCCGAGAAGTTTGATACTTAGGTCATATCGTATCTAGTGATGGTGTGAAAGCTGATCTTGAAAAAATCGTAGCGATCCGAGGATGGCCAGTCCCCAGAAATAAAAATGAAATTGGAAGATTCCTCGGCCTATGTACATATTACCGACGGTTCGTCAAAGGATTTGCTCACATCGCTAAACCCTTAACAAAGCTAACAGAGGAGGGCAAATTATATTTATGGAATGAAGAGTGTCAAAGAGCTTTTGCACAATTACAAGAAGCTCTTATCAGTTCACCGATATTGAGTTACCCTAGAGAAAATGGAAAATTTGTTTTGGACACGGACGCAAGTAATACCGCTATCGGAGCCGTTTTTTCTCAGCTTCAAGATGGGCAAGAGAAAGTCATTGCCTACTTTAGTAAAGTCTTGTCAAAATCAGAAAGGAATTACTGTGTTACTAGAAGAGAGCTCCTAGGCGTAGTGAAAGCTTGTGAGCATTTTTACAAATATTTGTATGGTCGAAAGTTTCTTCTTAGAACCGACCACGCAGCCTTGAAGTGGATTCTGCAATTTCGTAATCCAGAGGGACAAGTTGCGAGATGGATAAAGCGATTGCAAGAATATGATTATGACATCAAACACAGGGCAGGAAAAATTCATCAAAATGCAGATGCCCTATCAAGAAGACCATGCAGTGCAAATTGCAATCACTGTTCGAAGCTGGAGGAACGACTCTGCCATGTTCAAAGAACTACCGTCGTAAGTGATCTTTGGCTACCCCAACAGCTACAGGATGCTCAAGAGAATGATTCGTGTCTAAAACGAGTTTTGAGTTGGAAGTATCAAGGGGAAAGACCGTCCTGGCGAGAGATTAGCGTATGTGGCCCCGAAGTAAAATCCTATTGGAGTCAATGGAATTGTCTCGTACTGAAGGATAATCTACTGTATAGAACATTCGAAAATGAGGATGGTACAGAATCCAGGCTTCAGCTGGTTGTGCCTAGAAGTAAAGTGTCAGAAGTATTGCGTCAATTACACGATGGTCCTTCAGGGGGACACTTTGGCATTACGAAGACATTACAAAAAGTTCGGGAGCGGTTCTATTGGGTGAACTGTAAAGAAGATGCACGAAGATGGTGCCGAAAATGTGAATTGTGTGCAGCGGGGAATGGTCCGGTTGGTAAAAAAAATGCACCCATGAGACAATACAATGTTGGTAGTCCCATGGAAATGGTAGCCATTGATATTGCAGGACCGTTCCCAGCAACAGATGCTGGAAATAAGTATATTCTCGTGGCCATGGATTATTTTACAAAATGGACTGAATCCTATGCAATCCCTAACCAAGAGGCCTCTACTGTTGCCGATGTACTGGTTAAAGAATTCTTCAGCCGTTTCGGCGTTCCTTTAGAAATCCATTCTCACCAAGGGCGAAATTTCGAGTCGGCGCTTTTCCGAAATGTCTGCCAATTAATTGGTGCTGATAAGACCAGAACGACACCCTTGCACCCTCAATCTGATGGAATGGTAGAAAGGATGAATCGAACCATGGGCAAACACATTTCCAAGGTTGTATCAGAACATCAGAGAGATTGGGACCAATACATCCATTTATTTTTAATGGCCTACCGATCGGCTACCAACGAAACAACTGGTCAGACCCCTGCTTGCTTGATGTTTGGGCGTGAACTTCGTTTGCCATGTGATCTTGAATTCGGTTGTATACCTTCGGAAAAAGATATGGCAGGTGAAGACTATGTTGACAAATTAAAGTTGAGGATGAACGACACCCACGACCTTGCTCGACGAAATATTCAGATAGCCAGTGATCGGATGAGAGATAATTACAATTCTCGCTCCACGGAGGGAAAGTTCGAAGTAGGTGATCTTGTCTGGTTATATAACCCACCACGACGTCAAGGCTTCCCTCCAAAACTTCAGAGACAATGGGAAGGTCCATATGAAATAAAGAAGAGGATAAATGAAGTTGTATATCGAATTAGAAAGATGCCGAAAGGGAAACCGAAAGTTGTTCACATAAATCGTCTTGCACCATATGCTGGCTCGAATGACAGTAGAAGGTTTAAGCCGATTCCAGGTATCCTCCCAAGGTCGTCCCCCCAAGGCCGTCCCCCCAAGGCCACCCCCCAAGGTCGCATCACAAATTACTTCCGCGGTACGCCACTGGTGACCTTGGGGGAAGTGGTCTTGAAGGGTGACCTTGGAGGGATAACTTTCGATTGAGAGTACTTTTGCGTTTGGTTGTCCTTGAGAGAAACAGTGACATGGGGTGGAGTGGCCTTGGGAGTATACATGCTCTCTTTCGAGCGACCTTGGCGACTGATGATATATGCGCTCTTTTCCCGACTATGGGAAGATGCGGAAGAGTTCCTCTGACTGAGTGTGGCTTTGAGTTTTCGCATTCTGAAGTATAATAATTTGACCTTGTACGTTGTTGCGAGTGCATGTAGTGTTCACCATCGCTGGTTCGAGGCCATATAGTGGTAGTGGAGGACTTGATATTCCTGTAAAAAGAAGAGGCGCTAGGGTTGATGTTTGTCGGTATTTCTCAAGGTCGCCCCTTTTACCAAGGTCGCGTCACCTTTTATGAACTTATTAATATATCGATATATGCAAACAAGCCTGATTGGCTGAATTATATAGTCTTTTCGTTGATCAATTTGATCTGAAAAGTAACGATATTTGTGTTTTATATTGAAGCTTATTATATTATAGAATGCTTCCTCCTGAGAATAGGCAGGTATTTCACTATCTTCATCAAGCTTAAGGATGGGCAACATCGAACAGAAGAGTTGTTCGTTGGCAGATTCTGATTTCTTTTATTATATGGGTAGGTATACCTTGAGAAGTGAGTGACCCTAAGCGTTATATCTCGTAGGTAACGTCCTGAGTGGGCACTATATATCTCTGGTCGAGTACTTTGCACGGCCCCATTGAGGTTTGTCTAATATGTGGTCCAATATTAGGGTGTTTTGTTATTCGATCGATTACAACTCCTTCAAGGCATATTTCAATTTGAAATGGGATATCAGTTTGATTCTATTCTTCGATCGCAGTTGTTGAGACATATCTATTGTTTGACGGCAATTGAAAACACAATCATTCACTCATTTGAAATATTATAAGTCTCATACAACTCGGATGGTGAACAAGTTCTGAAAAATAGATATATTTGATTATAATATGTGAAGTCAGTGATGAAAATGTTTGAAAGCCACTTATTGAACTATCAAAATCATGGCACTCTGTCTATGAACGAGTGTATCTCTGATTGGCAGAACGCAGGACGCGTGAAATGGGAATCTGATAATCTATAAGAGTTCAATACAACCAAAATTCAAGCTTGTATATTTTCTGATATGATGATGTCGAGCACGACTGTTTCTCTGAAAACCTCAATACTCATGCAACAATATCATATCATGAAATGATTATGATAGGTCAATTGCTAAAACTGCTTCACAGAAACTAGGTTTTCCATTTCGGGTCGAAAGAAACCAAATCGCACAGCTTTTCATGACCTACGAGACGGAGATGTTGTTATAGACTATTGTTCACATGTTTGGAGTTCAACTTATGCTGATGCTCCTGATGGATTCTATCCACAGAGAAGCTGCTCGTATTGTTGGTTAATTTGCCCTCACGAGCTGATTGACCTCTCTAGAACAGTCGTCATATTATTCAATTTGCTGATTCATAGACGGCATACCATCCTACATACATAATTTTTGTCCTATTTCTCTCTGAGCTCTGGATACTATAATAGCATTGTTTCTACAGGATGTTTCAATAATGTTGTACGAAACTTCGAGATTATTATTTTTCGGGTAAAATCTTTAAAAAAAGTTGATATAAACGTATAGTTGCGAAAAGATTCGTTTCCGAGATACCGAGTCTGAAAAAAAAGAAATTTTATTGATTTCTAGGAAAATTTCATTCCGATATAGTGATAAAATCCGTGATGTTTGATGAAATCGGCAACACGACTAGTTTGGTAAACAGCCTATAGGCTAATTAATTCAATTCAATTCAATTCTTTATTGTTTTCCAAGATATATACATCTCATAACAAGAAATTTGGTTTAATAGTAACATAAAAAAAACTTTCTAGGAGGAAAGAAAAAAAAAGAAAATACAACGAAAACACTGCAATTATACCTAAATTAGTATATGTTCACAATTAATATCAACAGTATTATTATTCATTAACAACAAAGGCACGTAGTTTGAAGACTTCGATTATAAAATCAGATAGGTCTTTGGCGTTAGCATGGCTTAGGTAATGCAAGGAGTTTACGAAGGGTTCATAATTCATTAGAAACGAATGCCTCTTGGGCCTGACAGCAGCAAGAATGGGTCACTCAAATAAAATGTGCTCCAATGTTTGACATTCGTATCTATTGCAGATAGAGCAAATTTCACCGAATTCAGTAATGTAATTTATACCTTTGAACGCTAGTCTCAACGAATTTTCATATGTTAGGCGTAACTGGGCGACTAAGCGGATGACATGAATGGGAATAAGAAAATTGAGGTAACTTTGAGGTGAGTTGGCTGTTGGATATATTGGGTTGAACATAATATACCTGGACATTGATAGTTTATTTAAATCCTCATCATGACATTTCTTTGAGAATTTTTCGAGTATTTCGCTCTTTTTCGATTTCAAAAGACGAAGGTCAAGTTGGCAGTTGATGGACTCAAACCATAGTTTCATCTCATTGAACCAGTTATACCTGAACTCTTCACCACCCAATTCAAACAATCTAAAAAGACACTTCCGAGGGTACGGGTCATTATCCATAGATAACAGTTTTATCAACCAGTTCAGAGTGTGCTTGAAAACAATGTATTCAAGGTGGATAGATCCGGTCCTCAGGCGTATCAAGTAATCTGGAGTGTTGATAGGGAGCAGAAGGAGCCTCTTGAAGAATTTGACTTGCACCCTCTCCAATATTTCACAGTAGTTAGGGCCCCAAATTATATTCATAGCATTTTTTCTATTTTGGTTGTATAATGAAGTCATTGTGCAACGCAAATGGGTGTCGAAATAGCCTCTATTTCGATAAGCTTTTTTTATTATTCGGAGATTGGTACAATCGAACTGTCAAATGAACGTCAGAAAGAGTTAGGCTCAGTTTACTTCTGAACGATTTGGATTTGTTGATATAAGCAGTGAAAAACTCAATATTTTAATTGGTAAATTTCAATTCAGAGTGTAATTTGATTTAAATTGATCAGTAAAAACAATGACAACATTCAATTTTTCACCGCTGGTATTGCAATAAGCAAAATCGCTCAACTGTAAACTGGGCTCAACGCTTGTGCGTCAGATTTTGATTATTTCGATGTCATCATTGTTACCAATCGAAGATGTTTTTGTTATTTATCGATATTAAATCCTTTTTTTATCAAATCAATTCAAAATGAAAAAAATTGCATATGACACACGTTTTATAAGACACGTTGTCGCCCTTGTTCACTTGGAGCACTCCTCGCTTCGCTCGTCGTACTCCAAACAACGCGTGCGACAAAATAGCGTCTTATAAAACTTGATCATAATATACTATTTCATCACCCATTCTAATCAATTCCTCTTTGAGGAATACTGACTGTTCATCATAGATACTCTCTAATTGATTAATAATTTCTTCGAGCATCATTTTGGTATATTGAGAAATGCAAAAGAAATAATCATTTTACAGCTTCATTCGGGAAACACATTAATATTATGATTTTTATATACTCTTATGAGAATCCATTCATTATATGAACATTGTATCTAACATAAAAAAATAGGTTGCTGAGTGTAATATCATAATTGAAACAAGAAATTTCCCATCCCTATAATGAAAAAACCATTTTCTCAAGCTGGAAGTGAAAGATCAACAGCATCCCCTTCACCTATCAAGAATCATTCTTATCCTATGAATGAAAAAATAATTGTCTCAAGGCAGAAGTAATACATAATTTTAAATACTGATTTCAAATTTTTTATCAATATTGTTCAATATTTCCTTCCTATGGAGGCGTCAATTGATTACGTGAGGCATTTTGGCGATTTCTCGACCCCGTTCTCTTCTGCTATACTGAGATATCGTGAGATTTAGCTCAAACCCTTCTCCAAACCCCAATCTCACATGAGATTTTTCAAAATATGTGTTTTTTAGTGTGAATGCACTCTGAACTTATAAAAACAATAATTTTCTCGAGTTAGTATTTGATATTGCTTCGAAATTATAGGCTATAATCACCGTGAGGATTGAACAATGAAATATTGCGTAGGATTTATTCATATTTTAGGAACAAGTTTTACTCAATTCATTCCAATTTTCTCGCAAAAATTACGTGATATTTGCCGAGACTCCCCCTGCCCCCAAAGTGAGTTGAGATGAGATTTGGCTTGACCCCTTCCTCTCCTTTAACGCCTCGCGTAATTGATAAATGTCCCCTATGTATTTTGTGCATGGAAGCTAAAGTTCTCAAATAGGCGAATGAAAATTATTCAGGTCACCAAGTGAAAGCTCTTCCATAATATGAAATTAATTCATCTCGAGTGGTTGTTTAGAAAAAGTCTGATGATGGTTACTGGATATTCACAGGATGAAACTATATTATAATTCACCTATAATAGAAAGATTCAATATAATTGACAATTTATATCGCATATACTAAGATTGAAGCAGCTATCATTCAGAATTCTATTTCGCAAATTACAAACAAACTGTTATTGAGAAGATTTGACGAGATTTATACATGAGATTAAACTATATACAGGGTAATACAAATTTCATGGTACACCATTGTCAAATTGGAAACGGAGAGGGATACGAACTAGGTTAAATCACGAAAAGTTGCACAATTTCATGAACATCTCGAATATCAAAAGAAATCGAGGATATTTTACGAACTTTCTAAATCATAATATAACCTGAAAAAAATAAAAATTGTCGATTCTTATAGTCATCGATAACTTTTCAACTATCGCTGCTAGAATTTTAAAATTTGTACTTACTAAAGTATACGCATGCTGAATTCAACGGTGACATGAAAAAGTCTAGGCACACTAGATTCGAAGATATCGAAGCCAACTTAGATTTTGCAATGGAAGTCATTTCGGATTTTCACACCACGGGATGGATTATAAGATTACCAATTCATCGATATATCATACTTGTATGTTTGATGAAGAAAAAGTCGAAATAACAGGAAAAATAGAAAATATGGAATAAAATCTATGATGTAGCATTAATACTTCCAGATTATTCAATGTTTTTATGTCATAGTGGAAACGATACACTAGACAAGAGTTCAAACGTAAGTCTATCTGCATATCAAATTCGCGAGCTGATGTGTAATTCCGATTTTGTTGTGGAACATTTTCCATACCTACTGTTGGATACAATGAAATAAATGATTTAACTATTATTTTGATCCCATCTAATGTCGGAGAAAAGAGTAAGTGATATATATACCTACATCGCTGCCTTCGAAATTCGACATGTGCCAGCCAGGTTAAAAAAAATCAGAACTGTCAATTTCACAGTTAGATGAGTACTACTTAATACAGTTCATTTCAGAACAATCAGTAACGCTGCATGATTTGCAAATTTTTTTTTACGATCGATTCAATTCGAGAGGCAACCAACGGAGAGCAGCAATTACTTATATTTTACATTAAAGTTGCCCTTTAGCACCTTAGTTATTACGGTTTCACATCATTTTTCTCACTTTAAGTGAACAATTATCTGTGATTGTAAGCCTGAAAAATCTAGCATTAACGTGATATTTTATTTTTTTTCTATCATTTCGACTTTTCCATCATTAAACACACAAGTGTGATACATCGATGAATTATTGGCAATTTTATGACCTATCCGATGGTTCGAATATATTATTATATGTCTACCATTAGAAATATCAACGTTAGCTCCGATATACTTACCTGGAGAAAACTTTTTCAAACCTTGTGTAGGTAGGTAATCAAGAAGTGATCAAGGCTCATTCTTGAAGCCAACGGTTGAAGATTCGTTCTTCTCGAGTCAATATCAGTTCTTATAGTTGTAGGTTATACCTTTGATAATACTTGTTTCCGATTCATTCCTTGGTTACGTGAAAGTACCTGTAACTTCCTACGTTATCAATAATGAGACATAATTTCTACTTCTTGAAATAATCATATCAACATTTAATATATTTTTGATAAGATCATGTTCGGTTGAGTAACGAAATGAAATCCACGGTTTGTTTTCAGACTTAGAAAAAACTTATATGCAGTTGAATGCCACTTTCAGAGAACCGGAGAAGAACGTCACAATACAGCTTCCAATGCAATTCAAATCGACATCGACTAATCATCTATATCTATTTTAGAGTTGGCTATCCACATGTTGATGAATTCAATTTGATTTTTGTACATTATAGTTGTGTATCATCACTTGAGAGTTCTCAATTTTTTAATCGTATGGTAGGTGCGTACCTTATATTTCATGAAGTTAATTCAAAATTTTCACCAACGACTCAATACTCAACACACTTGAAAATTTTGAAAATTGTCAGAACATTCAAAAGAAATACAACCAAAATGCATATCACTGTCATTTGAAAATTGATCACATATCATCCACACGCAAATCAGAAAAATCGTTTTAATATTTCCATAACACATTTATCATGCCAAAGTGACACATTTTCTACAAAATGAAATGTATTCAAGATTTATATATAATCTTCAAGGTACTACTAACTAATTATTTCAAATGATATTGAAATTATTTTTTAATAAGGAAATGTATCAGACATAGTGATAATGCCAGCGATACACATGTTCTGAATGTTTCGATTTCATCATGCTCATTCATTTATTCCTTTATTATATCTGCGTAGCGATATATCTTTGTCGGTGCCATCTCATTGGTAGATAGAATTTTCCATAAATCAGTATTATAATACAACTGGATAACTACCTATGTCGATCGTATTCTCACGATGACCATTGCAAACTATCTATCTAGATGAAGCAAGTTATACCAAATTCTGTAAACTTTGGTTATACGTTCTAGTCTTGATCAAGGGACACGCCATCCAAAACGATGGTGGAAAACGAAATCAAATTCTCAGAATAAGCACTTACGTCACGAGCCCTTGAATAAAAATATTTATACTACCAAGCTTAGCCTACGTCATGCGGCCTTGAATGCCAGTGCATCAAACATCATCGGAGGAGGAGGATTTAATTTGAGTGCACGTGGTCGACTACGTTAGGAAACCCTGAAAACGACATCATCGTCACCGAAAATGAGGCAGGTGAACGGCAAGGCCGTGACAATTTTTATTTTTATCAGGTTATATTATGATTTAGAAAGTTCGTAAAATATCCTCGATTTCTTTTGATATTCGAGATGTTCATGAAATTGTGCAACTTTTCGTGATTTAACCTAGTTCGTATCCCTCTCCGTTTCCAATTTGACAATGGTGTACCATGAAATTTGTATTACCCTGTATATAGTTTAATCTCATGTATAAATCTCGTCAAATCTTCTCAATAACAGTTTGTTTGTAATTTGCGAAATAGAATTCTGAATGATAGCTGCTTCAATCTTAGTATATGCGATATAAATTGTCAATTATATTGAATCTTTCTATTATAGGTGAATTATAATATAGTTTCATCCTGTGAATATCCAGTAACCATCATCAGACTTTTTCTAAACAACCACTCGAGATGAATTAATTTCATATTATGGAAGAGCTTTCACTTGGTGACCTGAATAATTTTCATTCGCCTATTTGAGAACTTTAGCTTCCATGCACAAAATACATAGGGGACATTTATCAATTACGCGAGGCGTTAAAGGAGAGGAAGGGGTCAAGCCAAATCTCATCTCAACTCACTTTGGGGGCAGGGGGAGTCTCGGCAAATATCACGTAATTTTTGCGAGAAAATTGGAATGAATTGAGTAAAACTTGTTCCTAAAATATGAATAAATCCTACGCAATATTTCATTGTTCAATCCTCACGGTGATTATAGCCTATAATTTCGAAGCAATATCAAATACTAACTCGAGAAAATTATTGTTTTTATAAGTTCAGAGTGCATTCACACTAAAAAACACATATTTTGAAAAATCTCATGTGAGATTGGGGTTTGGAGAAGGGTTTGAGCTAAATCTCACGATATCTCAGTATAGCAGAAGAGAACGGGGTCGAGAAATCGCCAAAATGCCTCACGTAATCAATTGACGCCTCCATAGGAAGGAAATATTGAACAATATTGATAAAAAATTTGAAATCAGTATTTAAAATTATGTATTACTTCTGCCTTGAGACAATTATTTTTTCATTCATAGGATAAGAATGATTCTTGATAGGTGAAGGGGATGCTGTTGATCTTTCACTTCCAGCTTGAGAAAATGGTTTTTTCATTATAGGGATGGGAAATTTCTTGTTTCAATTATGATATTACACTCAGCAACCTATTTTTTTATGTTAGATACAATGTTCATATAATGAATGGATTCTCATAAGAGTATATAAAAATCATAATATTAATGTGTTTCCCGAATGAAGCTGTAAAATGATTATTTCTTTTGCATTTCTCAATATACCAAAATGATGCTCGAAGAAATTATTAATCAATTAGAGAGTATCTATGATGAACAGTCAGTATTCCTCAAAGAGGAATTGATTAGAATGGGTGATGAAATAGTATATTATGATCAAGTTTTATAAGACGCTATTTTGTCGCACGCGTTGTTTGGAGTACGACGAGCGAAGCGAGGAGTGCTCCAAGTGAACAAGGGCGACAACGTGTCTTATAAAACGTGTGTCATATGCAATTTTTTTCATTTTGAATTGATTTGATAAAAAAAGGATTTAATATCGATAAATAACAAAAACATCTTCGATTGGTAACAATGATGACATCGAAATAATCAAAATCTGACGCACAAGCGTTGAGCCCAGTTTACAGTTGAGCGATTTTGCTTATTGCAATACCAGCGGTGAAAAATTGAATGTTGTCATTGTTTTTACTGATCAATTTAAATCAAATTACACTCTGAATTGAAATTTACCAATTAAAATATTGAGTTTTTCACTGCTTATATCAACAAATCCAAATCGTTCAGAAGTAAACTGAGCCTAACTCTTTCTGACGTTCATTTGACAGTTCGATTGTACCAATCTCCGAATAATAAAAAAAGCTTATCGAAATAGAGGCTATTTCGACACCCATTTGCGTTGCACAATGACTTCATTATACAACCAAAATAGAAAAAATGCTATGAATATAATTTGGGGCCCTAACTACTGTGAAATATTGGAGAGGGTGCAAGTCAAATTCTTCAAGAGGCTCCTTCTGCTCCCTATCAACACTCCAGATTACTTGATACGCCTGAGGACCGGATCTATCCACCTTGAATACATTGTTTTCAAGCACACTCTGAACTGGTTGATAAAACTGTTATCTATGGATAATGACCCGTACCCTCGGAAGTGTCTTTTGAGATTGTTTGAATTGGGTGGTGAAGAGTTCAGGTATAACTGGTTCAATGAGATGAAACTATGGTTTGAGTCCATCAACTGCCAACTTGACCTTCGTCTTTTGAAATCGAAAAAGAGCGAAATACTCGAAAAATTCTCAAAGAAATGTCATGATGAGGATTTAAATAAACTATCAATGTCCAGGTATATTATGTTCAACCCAATATATCCAACAGCCAACTCACCTCAAAGTTACCTCAATTTTCTTATTCCCATTCATGTCATCCGCTTAGTCGCCCAGTTACGCCTAACATATGAAAATTCGTTGAGACTAGCGTTCAAAGGTATAAATTACATTACTGAATTCGGTGAAATTTGCTCTATCTGCAATAGATACGAATGTCAAACATTGGAGCACATTTTATTTGAGTGACCCATTCTTGCTGCTGTCAGGCCCAAGAGGCATTCGTTTCTAATGAATTATGAACCCTTCGTAAACTCCTTGCATTACCTAAGCCATGCTAACGCCAAAGACCTATCTGATTTTATAATCGAAGTCTTCAAACTACGTGCCTTTGTTGTTAATGAATAATAATACTGTTGATATTAATTGTGAACATATACTAATTTAGGTATAATTGCAGTGTTTTCGTTGTATTTTCTTTTTTTTTTCTTTCCTCCTAGAAAGTTTTTTTTATGTTACTATTAAACCAAATTTCTTGTTATGAGATGTATATATCTTGGAAAACAATAAAGAATTGAATTGAATTGAATTAATTAGCCTATAGGCTGTTTACCAAACTAGTCGTGTTGCCGATTTCATCAAACATCACGGATTTTATCACTATATCGGATTGAAATTTTCCTAGAAATCAATAAAATTTCTTTTTTTTCAGACTCGGTATCTCGGAAACGAATCTTTTCGCAACTATACGTTTATATCAACTTTTTTTTATGATTTTACCCGAAAAATAATAATCTCGAAGTTTCGTACAACATTATTGAAACATCCTGTAGAAACAATGCTATTATAGTATCCAGAGCTCAGAGAGAAATAGGACAAAAATATGTATGTAGGATGGTATGCCGTCTATGAATCAGCAAATTGAATAATATGACGACTGTTCTAGAGAGGTCAATCAGCTCGTGAGGGCAAATTAACCAACAATACGAGCAGCTTCTCTGTGGATAGAATCCATCAGGAGCATCAGCATAAGTTGAACTCCAAACATGTGAACAATAGTCTATAACAACATCTCCGTCTCGTAGGTCATGAAAAGCTGTGCGATTTGGTTTCTTTCGACCCGAAATGGAAAACCTAGTTTCTGTGAAGCAGTTTTAGCAATTGACCTATCATAATCATTTCATGATATGATATTATTGCATGAGTATTGAGGTTTTCAGAGAAACAGTCGTGCTCGACATCATCATATCAGAAAATATACAAGCTTGAATTTTGGTTGTATTGAACTCTGATAGATTATCAGATTCCCATTTCACGCGTCCTGCGTTCTGCCAATCAGAGATACACTCGTTCATAGACAGAGTGCCATGATTTTGATAGTTCAATAAGTGGCTTTCAAACATTTTCATCACTGACTTCACATATTATAATCAAATATATCTATTTTTTAGAACTTGTTCACCATCCGAGTTGTATGAGACTTATAATATTTCAAATGAGTGAATGATTGTGTTTTCAATTGCCGTCAAACAATAGATATGTCTCAACAACTGCGATCGAAAAATAGAATCAAACTGATATCCCATTTCAAATTGAAATATGCCTTGAAGGAGTTGTAATCGATCGAATAACAAAACACCCTACTATTGGACCACATATTAGACAAACCTCAATGGGGCCGTGCAAAGTACTCGACCAGAGATATATAGTGCCCACTCAGGACGTTACCTACGAGATATAACGCTTAGGGTCACTCACTTCTCAAGGTATACCTACCCATATAATAAAAGAAATCAGAATCTGCCAACGAACAACTCTTCTGTTCGATGTTGCCCATCCTTAAGCTTGATGAAGATAGTGAAATACCTGCCTATTCTCAGGAGGAAGCATTCTATAATATAATAAGCTTCAATATAAAACACAAATATCGTCAGATCAAATTGATCAACGAAAAGACTATATAATTCAGCCAATCAGGCTTGTTTGCATATATCGATATATTAATAAGTAAATAAAAGGTGACGCGACCTTGGTAAAAGGGGCGACCTTGAGAAATACCGACAAACATCAACCCTAGCGCCTCTTCTTTTTACAGGAATATCAAGTCCTCCACTACCACTATATGGCCTCGAACCAGCGATGGTGAACACTACATGCACTCGCAACAACGTACAAGGTCAAATTATTATACTTCAGAATGCGAATACTCAAAGCCACACTCAGTCAGAAGAACTCTTCCGCATCTTCCCATAGTCGGGAAAAGAGCGCATATATCATCAATCGCCAAGGTCGCTCGAAAGAGAGCATGTATACTCCCAAGGCCACTCCACCCCATGTCACTGTTTCTCTCAAGGACAACCAAACGCAAAAGTACTCTCAATCGAAAGTTATCCTTGGACTAACTCTAACTCTCTGCCAAACATGGTGGGTGGTTTGACCCGTCCTTTCTCCTCCGTCTGGTAAACAGTATTATCTCTGTTTTTGTCGGATTCACAGAGAGCCCTGCTTCATCACACCATCTCTTGATTATCCTGCAGGCTACCTGCATACAGTCGCAGACGACTCTCAAGAATCGCCCGCTGACAAGGACTAGTACATCGTTGGCGTATGCTTGTGCCTCAAATCCTACACCTGTGAGTTTGCACAGGAGTTCGTCCATAACTAGACACCACAGATGGGGAGAAAGACAAATTCCCTAGGGACAGCCTTCCTCCACTACCACGTCCAGTCTATGATTTCCTTGAGCTACTTCCACCTTTCTGTTGCGACGATACAACCCTGCTGACCATTGAACCGGGGTCCCCCTGTCCTCTAAAGCTGACCATATCGTCACTATTTTTGCCTTGTCAAAGGCGCCTTCAACATCGAAAAACACTCCGAACTCTAATGTCTTCTCGATCCTTCGCACTACAGTATGGAGGGCCGTTTTCGTCGACCTTCCTCTCCTGTATGCATGCTGTAGCTCAGTAATTAACAGTCGTAGAAGTTTGGGGAAAATTTCTTTCAGGGGAAATGGATCAAGAAAAATTGCTGGAAATATTTTTTAAATTGATACGTCTACCGCTAGGGGAAGTAGTAGCTTCGATAGTATAAAAATTGAATTTTTCCGGAAATTTTCTCATATAAGTTCAGAAATAAATACTCTCACGTTAATGCCAACATAATGGTCCGTCTCTTTGAATAAAAGAGTTTCTTTTTAGGACGTAAAATGATGGCGGTGTCCTTAACTTTTTGGACTAAAGATGTCTATAACTTAAGTTTGACTTGACGGAATTTCACTAACAAGATTCATTTCAATGTTTGTTTCTTACCGCCCTCGCTAGGGGGCGTGTTTTATGAAGTTAACAGTTTTTTTTTGTTTTTCTCCGAAATTTCAAATCGAACGGTATGATTATTTTATCAGATTCGGAAAGAAGATCAAATTTTCAACATAGGAAGTAGAAACCGCATGGCGATATCTTCATTCGTTTAAAAGTTATGACTCAAAAAATACTTCATTAACAAATGTATCGATGAAACAAAATAGATACCAATGGAGTTTCAAGTTTCGTAGTCGATCATGCCATGGGAAAAATGAAAAAAATAAAACTTCGATCCCATTTCAATTCAATTAGGACAATTATGATATCCAGAACAAACAATATCTAATTACGCCGTGAAAAAAGTGTTATGATTTAATTAAATTGGGAATGATAATTTTTTTATTTTTCTATGGTATGCTTGACTACGAAACTTGAAAAAGAATTCGAAAACCCAATTACCTATTTTGTTCATTTGATAAATTTGGTAATGAAATATTCTTCAAGCCATAACTTTTCGCCATGCAGTAGGAACATATTTTGTTGAAAATTTCTATCGCCTTTTCGAATCTGATAAGATAATTATACCGATGCATTTGAGATTTCGGAGAAAAATTTGAAAAACGCTTAACTCAATAAAACACGCCCCCTGGCGAGGGCGGTAAGAACCAGAATGGCATGGATGGTTTTTTATTCTATTCACCGAACCATTCTTTCTTGAACCATATCTTGTTAGCAGAATTCCGTCAAATCAAACTTAAGTTATAGACATTAACGGTCCAGAAAGTTGAGGATCCCCTACCGTCTTTATTTTACGTCCTACAATGAAACTTCATTTCTCGAAAAGTTGGACCATTATGTTGGCATTAACGTGAGAGTATTCATTTCTGAACTTATATAGGAAAATTGACGAAAAAATTCAATTTTTCATTTGATCGAAGCTATTACGCCCCATAGCGGTGGAAGTATCAATTTAAAAAATATTTACAGCAATTTTTCTTGGTCGATTTCCCCTGAAGGAGTTTCTCACTAAACTTCTACGAATATGAGTTACTGTTATACAGTATCTCGTTACCCTTATTGAATCACCCGGTACAATATTTTATCCCACATTCAATTGAAACCGATTGAGAATTAAATTAATAATTCTGAAAAAATTTTAATTCAATACAGGGTGATTCAAAAACTCGATAAGAAATTCGAAGGATTTTTTGTTGGGATTAAAATAAGATTTTTTTATCAATGAACTGCGTCCTGAAATTCATTCCCTTCGACCTACAGCGAATGTACCAGAACATATTCAGTTTTAAACGAAATTCAATTATTTTATTCACCTCTCTGGAAGATCGCAGAAAAGTGTGCTCTATAGATATTTTCAAGGTCGATGGTCATCTACAGTCATTTCACCACAAGCGATTCTTGCCACTCTTGTCAAGCTCGGGATCTGCAACAACGAAGTGGAACTCATCTTTGAGTGAGGTTTTTTCAGAAAAATCAGATACCCATTTCCTCTCCCAATATCTAGTTTTTCTGCCTTGCACGATGTTTCATAACATTATAGGTTTTCCTTTTGTAATAATAGATTATCTTTCATCTTTTCTGCATCGTTCCTGGTTCGAAAAGCAGATTCTGCACACCCAGTACCATTAATAATAGTTTAATGGGTATATCAGGGGCTATTGAAAAATACCTTTACTTCGAATGACGTCACAAAACTGAACTATGATGCTGAAATATGATACAATAATAAAATAAATAATATCCGAGGAATGAGCTGATATTGCGAAAAACGGAAGTCATATAGGAACTAATAAAACAGCGATAATGTGGCCGGTCTTATCGAAGTTAAGCAGTTCCCAACGTTCGATTCGTTCCTGTCCATTGCAGGCGGAAAGTTTCGCGAGCAGTTCTTTTATGGAGGATACTTTTCAGCATGCGAAGGCAAAATTTCATCCTATACTTCTCCTTGGGGTATACCATTCAATCGAAGAGTTTGTTTTTCGCAGGAAATGACAGTCGGAAAATTTGGTGGATTGCATACAATAGCAGGAAAAATTAGAATTTCACGAACTAATGGTTCATTGCTAGATATAAATGGATTCTCATTCGGTGTAATGGTATTGGGAAAAAGGCTGGAAAGTAGCGTCTATAGTTTCAGTTCACAGGAAGAAAAAGGAGCAGATAGAGCAGTGCTAGCAAGATTGAGATATAGACATTATGTTCAACAGTTCAACAGTTCGCGAAAAGATAGTCAGAGGTGCTCAGGTCTCGAGGGGGTTAGCATGGCCAAAAAAAAGGGCTAACATTTGTTGTCTGTATCTGTCTCGTTGGGAGCATAATGTTCGAAGAAAGAAATATTTGCATTTTCATTCATTTATATGAATTGATGCAGAGACTACGAGTGGATATGATTCAATATTCTGCGTGGTATCTGCCAGGAATTTAGTTGTTTTCTGCTCGTTTTCTACCTTTTGTAATTCAGATTATTCTATAATTATTGCTGTGGAGATGACTAGTTTTCCTCTTTTTTACTATCAATATTGTTTCAGTTCCTCCGAGGATACAGGTTCAGAAGTCACTGGTTGGGGTGATAGAGCAGTCTACTGTGAAGTTGAAGTGCGATGTGGAGGCCTTCCCGAGCCCCAACACCTTTTGGACCAAAGAAGAAGATATGCTTTTTAAGAGGTAGGAGTACCTATGAATTTAAGCCCGACACAGTATAAGTATAATATTATGTCTCTGAAGTTGGGAGGCTGTATGGAACGAAAACACTGCAAGTTTTTTCCGTAGTGGTTGAAATGAATTCATTTTCATACTCATTTCACTAGTGATAATGGCCAAGTTCATAAACAATTGAGAATAATTCTTCAGAAGAAGAGAATCGTCAAAACTAAATGATTTTTTCAAAAACTCCAATATAGAAATGGTATGCTTGCATACCAAGGCATTTCTCCCAATTTCCTTTCAAAATGGAAAAAGCACTTGTGTGAAGCATTTAGGTATTGGGACAATGATACTTTAGAAGAATTTTTCCTAAGAGTATTAATATAAAAAATGGATCATTGTGTATTTGGGCTAGGAAATCTCTCTATTCTATAGATATTGTAATGTTCTATTTATTATTTTATATTGTCAATATCATTTTTCATCCTCAAATGAATGTATCTATTTATCTAACGTTAACCTCATAATAATATGATGTTGAAACGTAGAATTGGAATGCTAATCATGGGCAGATAGGGCTTCAGAATGGTTTGGTGTCAAACTCAGTCGAATTATAAAAAAGGAAAATCTTTGTCTTTCCAATTCAAATATTTTTGGATGACGAGATATAGGCAGATAGCATAAAAAACTCTTTCCTGTCTAATAACGCGCAGAAAATTGAATTATATCCACACTCGTAGTCCTTGCGTTTGCTTTTTGAGTTGAAATGAACACTAAATGTAGTTGTTTTCTGTTCGTTGTCCACTTTGTCACTCGAATGTCTTCGTATTGGAAAGACTTATGTATATTTTTGGCTGTTCTTTCGTATCAGTCGAAATATTCAGGAATATTTAGTGTTCGAAACTATGTCACATCCGGAAATATATTCCTATTTTTTCTCTCCCTTTCTCAGAATCGGATGAACTCTGGTTGAAAATATTTTCTAACTATGATTAATCGAATAATTTGTAAACAATACTTTGTTTATATGTATTTGGAAACGATTGAATGAATTTATCGAGTGTTTTTTGCAGCGCAAAATATACCATAATGGAGAAACGTTCTGGTTACAAAATCGTGATGCTGCTCACAATTCATAATGCAAGTAAATCAGATATAAGTACCTACACTTGCATGGCTCAGAACACGATGGGTCGATCAGAAGACTCTGTCCGTTTGTATGGTGAGTAAAATCAATCTCCAAAAATTCAAATGTGGGTGTGTGTGTATCTGATTGTAATTATACCTGTATTCCCTTCTCACCCTATCTATATCTCATCTACAATATTTACATACAATGTGCGAAATAGTTCGATTTGCAAAGGGTATGTCTTTCCTGCAACGCACTATAATATACCTAGCCTACACTGATAGTCATAAAATGAACCACCAAGACTCAATGGCTCATGATTATTTAGGTATAGATAGCTTTCAAGACAAAAACAATTTTGAGAAGTGACAGTTTGAAAAGTCAAGTAAATCAATAGCTCACATCGAAGTTTCTCTTTATAATTGGTTTGGTTTGACACTTCAGACTTGAATTTCAGATCTTTTCAACACAAACGGTGATGATTATCGGTGAAAGAGTGCTCGACTAGCAATCCTGAGATCGCAGGATTGATTTTCATTAAGGTCGGATATGTAGTTTGATATCATGTTTTTGGATTATTATTTACGTAGACAGAATCGGGCAAGATCTCCAACGATTCAACCTCGCATTCAAATCAACAGTTTTGCTTCTGAGGTGGCGTATGTGGTTATCAATAAAGCCTACACAGAACAATTGCTTGAGATCATCAACAATACTCTTCTCAACAAGATTCAACTCAAGGAAAGTTGGTTCCTTGAGGAAGCAGTTAAACGTAAAACTCGTTCTTTACAGAAACGGTATTCCATAATATGTAATGATTTCATTAAGCATGTATTCCTGAGGGGTGAGTCCTTTGGACTATTTCCCTTTCTATGGTAATTGCGTTGTTGAAAGAAAGATACACTCCTGAATATGGATATGGAAGTGGCTAAATGTTCAACTAGCTAACTCAAATTAGAAGAGAAAAAGGCAAAATATCATCGTGGTGCCACTGAAATATAACCAATAACTGGAGTGCCAAAGGAACTTCTCAAGCATAGACCCTTTTGAATCTCGCGCAGACTGAAGATAAATCAGGCCGGGAGCATGCGCACTATTACTGTAACCAGGTCCGGTCTAGCCTTTGGTACACAGACCACCTGGACTGTGCTTTGGGACCAATTATCAACATAAACATCTCTGAAGAAACATTTACATAAAGAATTATCTGAATTAGTAGTTGAAACGGTGAAACCAAAGTATTTGGAGCGAATTATGGAAATCATACAACCGAATTGAATCGAAACTGGTGGTAGGATTTTTTTCATATTTTTAATCAATCAAATGGTTGTTTTTTTTTAGATTTATTGTCTTGATTGTAAATTTCTTAACGTTCTTCAACTATTCCAAGTTTCTATGTATGTATCGTTTTATGTGTATGTAAAATTCTTCAACGACGAATAAATTTTATTCTATAATCCTTGTCCTACAGTAAATAAGTTTGTTATCAACCAATCTTAGTAATAATAATTTTAGTTCCTGTGACACAATATGGTGAGTAAACAGTCAAAAAAAAACAATTTCCATATGGAATAAAGCACATTATATTATAATATATGTATTTATATTCTAAACTACACAGCACTAATCAAGTCGCACCCGGAAATTTTGCCCCTGTTGAAATCTGAATAAATTTTCTCTGCTTTGAACAATTTGAATTCTATTTACACTGTTCACTGGATAGTTGACAGAGGCTTTTGAGGACCAAGATTCAGCCTTGGAACTGAATCACGTTTCAGTCGTTTATTATCACCAGAAGTTATATGATGTCATCAATGATATGTTCTTCACAAATCACATTTCCATAGCTCAAAGTCTCGATATTTGGATATCTACCAATATCTAGCTTTCATTCATGAGCAATGTCTATTCTTAGTTAAACTGAAAATGGATGATTTTAATATAAAATAATACAGCTCAAGTATAAGTATCAATCTCAACTCACTACTGCAGTTTTTGCATTGCAGCAAGGCACCTTTAACCTTTTTTGTTTATGAAAATGTTATCAAACTATCAAACAGGGCAAATTGAGAATATGGAACAACTTCTCTTTGATTTGGATTTGGCGAATGACCATTTACCACTTGACCAGTGAGAATTAACACGAAACAAAAAGTGCCAAGCCGCGTCTGATTTAGTTCATCTTATCACAGACGTACGTCATCAAATGTATACAGTTGTAGTGATCATAGACATGATTTTCGTACCTATACTTTTACTGCGTCGGCGCATAATCTGAATCGCATATTTGGGATCATAAGTTCCCCGCGCACTTACCTATATTAGCGTTCCAGTTATTGGTTATATTTCAGTGAGTGGTGCAAATTGGTGAATTGAAAAACTCAAAAGTAGTCACCAAAGTAAAAAATCAACAGAAAACAACAAATTGGCTTTTCCACTTTTCATCTATCAGTTCAGACGAGCAATCAGCCATTTTCAAGTTCTGTGACTTGGGAAATTCGTTTCTGGAGTGTTTCTTTCTGCCGCATGGTGTCGCCATTTTCAACTATCTTTTGGAACGCGGCGGTCAAGATGCAATGGGACAGGCACTGCTTCGAGTGGTGATCTCACGATCTCTACTCGGTTAACTACCCTGCACTGATGAGAGCCAAAAAGTCCGAAACCGGTCTGTAAATTGTTAAGCGTGCCTGTCTCTATGTGAACTTCGTCACGTCTTAGGAAGAAAGAAACATTTTTGATCTGCATACACTGTGTGAATCATTACATAGACTACGAGCAGATATAATTCGAAATTCTGCGTGGTATTTGCCAGAAAAGTAGTTGTTTTCTGCTCGTAGTCTACCAGACATTCAATTTCAAACCATGTTTGATGTTTTTAATTGGATAGACTATTTTCTCTTCCCAAATTCTCGTCCAATTCATGGCTTTTCCATTTTTTCATCGTTGTTGCGGTAACAGTTTTTCCTTTCAATTCACTCATTCGTACCACTTTGACATTTTGGTCTTTTTTCTACTTCTCTATCATATGTGATAAGAATACGGTGAAAAGACGGACTCTTCGATACCAACCTTGCGCTTTAGTGATTTATTTCACCAGTATAAAGGTGGACCCTATCAAAAGAACAATGTTCTGTACAAACAAACGCTAAGCGAAAATTATGTGTACGCCAGACCTGATTTACTGCTCGGCATTGTTCAGTTAACTTAGATGAGATATTGGATTGGAACACATAACTCTCTTAATTAAATACATATTAAACGTAAACAGGGGAGAGCTTCAACACTTACCTGCGACACAATTTTAATGTGAATTTTGTCGCGTTTCCTTATAAGAGGGATTACAACTTCCAACGAAGGTGAAATATGATGCGGATGATGTCAATTTACCATGATATTCGAAATTATCATAGGATAATAATCTGATCTCATCAACCCAACTCGTTATAACTCTGATAATTATTAACAGACATAGTATGAGTATATGAAGATTATGGTTCAGAATAATCATCATTTTTTAGGATCTGTTTGAGCATACTTGCGATTGAGGATTTTTTTTCAAATGATAATATTTGGTTTATGAGAAGACGATAGTTAATGCAGGGCGGACATTCAATTACAATTTTCTATAACTGCGAATATAGAAAATATATTGATATAGGAAAATTATTGCTGGAAGAAGCATCCAACAGTGACCCAGCGGACAAAATAAGCGCGGTTACAAGACTATAGTTTTATCATTGTTTTAGCCATTCTCTTCAGTCACCAGCCAACCATTTCAACCGTTCGAAAAACGATGTGACTGACTGCGTTTCAATAGTGATGCTCGGTACAATGCGAAGGGTTCACGTCAGAGTTATCAAAAAGTAGTCCTTGCCAAAATCATATTTGAGGATATTTTCGCGGATTTTTTGAAACACCAAAGCCAAATCTTGTCGTACGTGATCAAACAAAAACTCTTCTTGACGGCTTCTCATTTGGGACCATTTCAACGGTTTTAAGATAAATCTCCGATTATACCAGTTGTTGGTATTCATGAAACGCTGAAGTCTTTCAAAGCTAGTTCATGGTTCTATGACTTTTCCATGACTTGGTGTTTAGTTGTACTCATGTCATTATTTTGTAAGGGTTCTGTGTTCTGTGGCGTAGATATAAGATCTATGATTTATTAGAATGTCGAATGAAAGTTTTTGGTTTTAATGGTTTTTTGATTAATGCTTGTACACATATATTTTGTATCTTGAATCACCAATCATCCAAAAAAATTTAAGAGTTTTGTGGGGAAAAAGGCTTTTTATTGAAAAGAAACATAACTTAACAGCAGTAACATATACATTTTAATGTTCAAGGAACACGAAATAGAGATATTATGAATTTGGTACCTCTCAATTTCATCGGTAGTTTCAAATACAGGTTCATGATGTTTTCATTGATCAAATTATCACTGCACGAAAATCGAACAAGAATGCTGTTGATTTTCCTATGAAGATGATAACATAGCAGAACACGAGTCGAGGTGAGATGAATAACGTTCTGATGTGATAGAACTGGTATGAATAATTGTATCGCGATTTCAAACTTTTTCATCCATTACGAATTTCTGATCATCCACAATCAACAGAATTTACACAAGAATGTCTTTTGGTTTTGGATGATGCATCATATGTTTTTAGTGAAGAAGAATCGAGACTACCCAAACATCAGTTTTGCAAGAAATCAATATTTTCTTGTTTCAGATGTATTATATCTTTCACAAATCATCAAATTGGCAAATTGCCAAATCCATATTTACCCTCTTTAATTCGTCCATGATACGATGTTCCTATTTCACATATTTCATTTCAAATATAAAGAATATTTCATCGTGCAATTTTTCACTTGATAGAAAGCAGGCTCAAATAGCTTTTTTCTACAAGAATTTTACATCTGAAAGTTCATAACTCATTCAGTTGCTTACTTCAATGACACTTCTAGTTTAACGAGTTGAGTTAAAAGTGAGAAAGTAAATGGCGAACATGGGGAATTTCTCATGATGCACTTTTTTGTTGGAGATCCTTGACATTCAATAAGTTATGTGATAAGAGAGTTTGATTAGACGTCCAACAAACGACTAAAAATATAGACGATATGATTATGAAATCAAACCACGTCGTGAGACTCCATATTTGGGTTAGAGTATCACATCTAAAGCGGTTGCCTCGAGCGCTCCTTTTAATGAAGTGATATAGGAATGCTCCATTCACTCTCTTCCTGAACCCAGTTCAATGGAAGAGGCCCTTTGGATAGCATTCAGCGGATACAATATCAATCCATGCAAGATACAATATCAATCCATCCAATTTATTATACTTGGAATAAAATTTCATCAAGTGAATGCAGACTCCAATTGCACTCTCACACAGTATTCGTGATAGGTGCTAAGCGATACGCTACCTAGCGATGACTCGTGAACCACTCGAAGTGGGATAACCACAGAACTCTCTAGGAGATAACCCACTGACTCTGTTCTGTCTATGTTCGCTTCTGATCTGATGTGAAAGGTGTACTTCCAGCAGTTTTTCGAGATATGTCTGGTGAAATACATCATGTGAAATATTATCGTTTCTCTCGTTTCAGTTATTGTTTGATGGCACAGACACAAATGTCAATAATGTCACAATGACACAAACATCAAAAATATGAAAACAAAACAGAACGATACCACTTCGATAAGTTCGGGTTGTTACCATGAGATAGTGCTACGTGTTATTTTCTATCGCGAATCTCCTAATATAGAGTATAGAATGCATACCTAACATAAGAGCATCATCAATCAATTGATCATATCCAATCGTACCAATCGATTTTGATGAGCTGAGAATATTCATAATAACAACTTATAGGACTGATATAAAAAAATCTCGTTGGTTGTTGAGAACCTGTGGAAAAGAGTAGAATTATGTTTAGGAAAGAATGGTGATGGACTATTCGAACATCTTTCCTAATTTTTTTTCGCGAATGAAAAAACTTTCTAGATTCAAGCTTGTCATGTCATTCCAACTCGTATTCAATACCGTAAATTTTATATAGGTGAGCTCGACGGAAATGTGAGCATTCAAATGAACTGTCAAAATTCAGTTTGTTGAACACTATTGTTAGTTATTACAATATGAAATTATTCGTTCCAGGCAGACCAATAACATAAATGTTAATAATTCAAGGTTTCTAAAATTCGATCATTTTTCATATGGCCTTGGCAAAGATGATCTTGCAAAAACTTCAAACAAGCTCAGAGGTATAGAATCAAGACCATACTCAATGAAGTACGAATGTGTGTTGTCTGGTCATTTTTATTCAAAACTTATACCAATGCTTTTCCAGTTGTAAACACTAATTACGTCGCACCCCGAAATTTTGCCCCTGTTGAAATTTGAATAACTTTTTTCTAATTTGAACAATTCGAATTCTGTTTGCGCTGTTCGTTAGCTCAGTTCTTCAGCTATAATCTCGTACTTTTTCATTACATGAGGTTTTCGATGAAATTGCTAGAGGATCCCAAATGAAGAAAAACTGTTTTTTTTTCAACTTTAATAGCAGAGGCATAAAGCTGATCTCATTAACTTGAGTCATCTCCAGAATAATCGTCTTCTTATTTCTTTCATTTACAGAGTGACCTCAAGAAATCAATTTTTTGGTTTTGCAGTCATAACTTTTTTCCTCTTCAACTGATTTTCAAAATCTCAGGATCATTTTGAAGCTCAAACGTTAGATGAAGCGACATGAAGATTAGAATTGACTGAAAATGAATATTAAAGATCAAGGGTTTCTACAAAAGTGACCCAAATCTAAATCCCTCTCGAAATCCCGATTAAAAAAGAAAAATATCCAAAACGTTGTTTGATCGAAACGAAAATATCACCACCAGAAAGCCTGTAAGAAAATTTTTGACCCCCCCCTTTCCAAAATTTTTTTAGTAGGTGACATTTTTGCTGGTCAAACGGTTAGATACATCGGTAAACATATTTCACCTGACCCCGACATCGGGATCGGGGATTTAAAAAAAAATCTTTCCCCCTTCCCCCATGTGGTACTTTGGGTAAGGATGAAGGTATCGAAGGAGATTTTTGTTTTTTTTACATATTATTCGCTAAGAATCGCCCACACTCGGGTACTCCAATTATCATAGTTTGATGTACAGGGCGAAAAAAAGTTCTTGTTCAGAATCGAGACAAGCGATACTCATAGCTGTGTTCAGCGGAAAAGTTGATCAAAGAGCAAATTTTTGTTCATAGGCATACGTATACATTTTTTTGTGGGTCTAACAAGTTAAATTATTTGAAAAAAATCCTGAACATGATGGAATACTATGTATAGGAGGTGAGAAGGTTAACCTGAAATTTTGTTGTATTCGGAATTTTTTTATTTTGAACCTTTTTATGAAGTCTTATATCTTCAGAAAAGAAAGACCTACGAATACTTTTTTCTGTTCTGATCTTTATTTTCACGAGAACGTGATTTTCAACCTGTCTTGTCAGTCACTCATTATGATTCTTGTTACGTTGGTTACAGACCATGCATTTTTTTTGACTGTTTTTTTTTCGAGAACATGTCGTTTCAATTTGGTTTTCTCACGCACAATTTTTGACTACTGAAAAAAAAAAGATCTGGACGTATCCAGAATGGAAGATTTTTCCGAAAACAAGTTGATTTTCATTTAATACTCCTCCCAGTCGGGATTTACAGGCTGTTTCAGATTTGGGTCACCTTTCAGGAAACCCTTGATATTGAATGTTCATCTTGGGTTAATTCTGATCCTAATATCTTCTCATATAAGGTTTCAGCTTCAAAATGAGCCTGGGATTTTGAAAATCGGTTGAAGAGGAAAAAAGCTATGACTGCAAAACCAAAAATTGATTTTTTGAGATCAGTCTGTAAATAAAAGAGATGAGAAGACAATTTTGGAGATGGCCAAAGTTAATGAGTTAAACTTCATGCCTCTGTTGTTAAAGTTGAAAAAAACCGTTTTTCTTCATTTGGGATCCTTTTGAAAATTCCAAAATTTTGCACAGTTTCAAAAAACATCCTGTAGCAATTTTATGGAAATGACCTTATGTATCGAAGAAGCACGAGATTAATGCTGAAGGACTGAGCTAGCGAACAGTGTAAACAGAATTCAAATTGTTCAAAGCAGAAAAAAGTTAATCAAATTTTAACAGGGGTAAAATTTCGAGGTGCGACGTAATTGGTGCTGTGTAGTTTATTTCAGAAAGTATCAATTGTATTTCAGAATAGTCAGTTAATTTTCAGAAAGCGTCAAATTTATTCGAGATTAGTTAATTTGATTTCAGAAAGCAACATTCGTATCTCAGAATAGTCAGTAGTTCTATATCAGAAAGCGTCAAATGAATACCAGAATAGTCAATTTGCTTAGTTAATAGTCTTATGCTGTGTTACTTTGTTATTGCTGTACTGAATCAAGAAATTTTGAATATCCATGAAAAATACAGGTCGTCCGAAATGGATTGATTATTATTATAGATTATTATTGGTGTTTCTTCCGAGGCACACTTCGCAAACATATTTTTTCCCAATTTTGATCTGCATGTTAAACATCCAGAAATGTAAAATTACAATTTGGTGCCTTCAAGAAAATCCTTAGTTGAGTATTCTATCAAGAATGCTTTGTTGAATACAATGTGAGATTTGGATTTCTTGTGAACAAGTTTCCTACGAAAGTCCTAGTTTGGAATGTCTCTTGATTTCTTGCTTGAGGAAATGAAATTACAGACCATTTTTCCAATAATCGGGAAATGAATTTCATCTGACAGAATTGTTTCCCAAATTATGAAATCCCCATGGTGGAGATCGAGAAACAGGCACCTTTATATATGGCGTTTTAATTGAAAAAAAAGCCGATCTAAACATCAGCAGTATATCAGCCTTCGAATCGATAATATACCTTCAGATTGGGTGAGAGTGAATTTTCTTTTGTGATTTTGATGATTTTGTTTCAGAAATCAGAGTGACCACCACCACGTCGACTACCACAACTACTACCACAACAACGACTACAACTGCTAGTACTACAACCGCAGATTCGAATCTGATTCTAGGTAATCATAGTGATATTCATTAACGTTCTTTGAAAGATGTAGGTTTGCAGAAAACAATCGGTCCGATTCTTTAAAAAGTGGTTAACACAGTGGATACATTAGTAACGTTGTTAACAACTACTTTTTTAACCACTTTAGATTTTCCACTATTCATATTTGATATTCTTCAAATACGAAATTTATCAAGGTTGCTAATTTCTTACATTTCCACTCAGTGGTAAATAAATGCGGAAAAGTTAGTAACTCCTCTTCTTTTTTATTATAGTTTGCTGTTTTTCTGCAATTTCAACGTCAATCTAACCTCATTTTTTGGATTCGATGTATTATTAGCACATAGAAAATATCGGCACACGGGTTACTTTTTGGTTTTCTGTGTCCGGGAACGCCGAGTTTTTCGTGAATAATTGCAGGAATAATAATTATATGTTTTGTTAATGAACCTAGTGAGGTAGGTATAAATATATCCTAGAATGCATATTATTACACAGGATCATTGATTCAGCTAGGTATCTAATTTTTCAGTAGCAATACATTCTACCATGTTGAACATCATTGGTTCTATCTGTTTCTTGAGCATATATATGTAGATATTTTTATGATATTTTTTTCAGTAGGAAGGTAAAGGTTCTCAATAATATCGATTATCCTACCATATAATTATTTCCTGAGCAACTCAAATCCTGATAACTGTAACACATTTCCTTCATAACTGCCTCTTCAAATATATATCACCTTTATGATGAATTATTTTTTCTTTCCACCAGTAAAATCTGGTGGATAAATTAGTCACTTTATCAGTGGTAAACCAACGACAAGTTGTTAAATTTTTTTCCATTTTGACGTTAGAGAATTGAAAATTCGGAAAGTGATTCAAATAACAACTGACCTTCCTATTTGCCACCCAAATGACAGTTGTTGAGATAACCACTTCCTTAGAGAATTAGACCGATTATGTAATTTCCACATTCTTGATGATAAAATCGTGTGGTTTGATTTTCATTACCCATTATATTTTGAATTGCAGACTATATATCAAAAAATATCCATTTTCCCACAGAATCATGAGGAAACATCAAAAGAATATTAAACAGATACCTATATTACATTCTCTATATACACTCACGAATATTACATGAGTAAGTACTAGTTTTATCTACCGGTTTATTAACCATTTCCAAGAGGAAAGAGTTGTGACTGAAATTTCATTCTGCAGTAAGGAAATAATTGCTTTTGATAATATAGGGTGACTCAATTGTCTTTCCTCTTCGGAGTTGACGAAACTATGTAACCTGGAATTACTGTCATCTATACATATAGGGTGATATGCTAGACAGCTGTTTTTTCAATTCTGAATTTATCTAAATAAACTTTTCTTGCAATAAAATAATTTTGATGATTTCATTCAGAAGGTCGTTATGAATTTCATTGGTCATCAGAATAAAATAAATATATTTTCCCTAGGATGCGTATTGAAAAAAATCACTTATTATTTGATGGTGAATTATTGCCTGGATCACCCGTATTGTTTTATGATTCGCCTGATATCGAAAGAGAAATTATAATCGACTCACTAAATATATTGAATCACACCAAGTACCTCCCTACTTTGCAAATTTTTCAAAATGGGGTCATAAGAAGAAGAAATTATGAAATCATCATGTTATTTGGAATGAATGGATACATTTCTCACAGCTGGGTAGAGAAATAAAGTTCATTTTTATCTGTGACTTTTCATACATAATATAACTCGTAGTTTAAGATTGCATCAATACAAATCTCCGTGAGACAAAATCGTATTCAATTAGTTTCATAGGCGTTTCTCTGGAAGTTTTTGATAAATGACGTTCAATTATTTCTGAATTCACAGTTCATTTTTGAATTTTTCACGTTAATCATGTGGAAAACTGCACTGAAGTCAAGACAATGTCAACAATGATAATCCTAAACTATGCAATAAGTGTGACGATTTTGAATAATTAGACTGTCCTTTCATTTTCTCTGAATATGGAATGATATCGATGATGAAAATGGATATGTTTTGTTTGTTGAATGCCACTTCCATATAGTTGAACTTTTTGATTGCATACCAAATATTTCATGTTCACCCCACAACAGACGATATTTCATCGTATCAAATACTTTTCAGAAATCCACAATAAACCCAAACAGTTTCCCAGAAGGGAGTCGTAAATAGATCTTTATTATTGCCGATAACACGAAAATATAGTTATCATAACTTCCAATTCTAGGAGACCTTGCTAGAAATTAACGTGGTGATTCATAGCTTTTCACGAAGTTTGTCATTTTATTATTGATAAGTATAGCTTGAATATATATTTCGTGGTTAAATGAGGCCATAAGCACTACGGTGGGTGGTTGTTTGGGTCTCTTGTCAGTATTTTCTGATGAAAATGCATTATTTTCTTCTCATGGAGGAATTCCAATTATTTAATCCAGTCTAGGGTTTGGTTCCTGTGTAATTCATTATTAGGTAGGTATGTATATATAATATCTTGGTGCTCAGAGTCAGATTATAACGATTGTATTGATAATAGTTTATGAAGTTCGAATCTATGCCCCTTTGAGTATTTATTTTTCTATGAATACGCATAATAGAGGGTGCTTTTAATGACTCCTCACATGCCCTCATAACTAGATCACTATAGAGGAAAGGAATATCAACGCCTCACTGACCGGATGGAAATAATCGATAATCATTGTAGCGACTCTTGGGAAAGAGGCAGTCAGAATGACAGTGGAATGAGGTTGCCACCAAAGGGTAGTTCGCTGTGGTCATTGGTTGTCGAGGACACCCTGGATATTACAAAATGATTTTGAAATATGAACAACAGGTGCATCAACAATGTTATGCTCTGCATACAAACCGTTTGAGTGCATTAGCACTCCCTTGTGATTTTAATTTAAAAGTTTTCTTCTGAATCCAATAGCAACAGAGATATTGGACTTTTCATTCTTATCTAGCCACTACCTCGAAACCCAAACTCTGAATGGATTTCAGCTTATATTTTCCAGGTAGGTTGTATATTTGGGCGTGATCATAGACTAGATATGAAGCAGCCAAATTAACCACATGCTCGCCAGATATATTACAGTGAATTGGAGCTACCGCAGGGACATTGGTTCAGACCCAATGTCCCTGGGTCTGGAACAAGAACTTATCTACTGGTCATACCAAACTATCATTATATCCATGGTCACCTATATAGTGATCGATATGCGACCAATTTCGGTACATATCAAAATGATGAATCACAGGGGAAATATTCACGTGCCCTACTGCAGCCTAAAGGGTGATGCTGACCATTGTATCCATATGTAATGAAAAAAGCAGCAAACAGTGCCATCAGACTCAGTCAGGCAGTAAACTTCATAGCAGAAAATGAGAAGTTTTTGGAGAACATTTCCTCAGAATCCATGTTTGAGCTGACATATATCAAGCTAGTGAGGAACGATTTCGAAATGCTGTTCGAATTGTGTAGAGCAGTGTTTTTCAATCTGTGGGTCGCGACCCCTAGGGGGGTCGCGAAGAATTACTGGGGGGTCGCTGGATAAAAGAAAAAGTCGAGGAGGTTCTTAAACAACAAAAACACAATTTCAGTGAGAAGGATGCTTGTTTATTTTTCAAAAGTTTATCAAATTGTGGTGCTATTTTTGAAACGTTAATAATCAAATCGTTGTCAAATTGCAGTCTATTTCTCTTTTTAATTTCAATGTCTACCATTGAAGGAAATATCAGTTCACATAAGTTGATATGAAGTGGCAAATGGCACTAATAATTTAAGAGCTTCACTTGCCAGCTCTGGATATTCGTAATTTATTTTTATCCAAAATACGTCGACACATTGTGAATAAAATACCATTTAGGATTGCCATCAGCAGATGAATCTAGAAAGCATTCTTTCATTTTTGTGGTGACATCAGCCAGATCTATCGATTTGTCCAAAAAAGGGTTCAAAATCCATCTACGCCCATTGTCAGCTTCAGAGTGCAAGTCTGGAAAGTATGTCAAAAGTTTCTCTTGCAAATTATGCAACCTCCCTATCATGCAAGGAATGTGAGCTGATGCTGATACTGCAAAACTTTGGTCTGTTGCATTATCTTCAATAATATTCTGAACACATGGAAAAGATTCGAGCATTTTGTTTTGCAGATAAGTTGACCACAAACGAAGTTTTGCGTGAAATGCTTTCATTTTATCTTTAGCTGTTGAAATATTTTGTTATCTTCCTTGATAGAATAGAAATAGATGAATGTACCAAAATAGGAAAAAAAAATTACCTGACGCCTAACCTAACGTATGTAATTAAATAATTTTTCTTGCTTTCTATGACACAGGGGGTCGCCAGAATATTTCGACCTGTAAGGTGATATTTGGTAAAGGGGTCGCGAAATCAAAAAGATTGAAAAACACTGGTGTAGAGAACAAACCTCAACTGAGAAGATATGCATGAGTGTGATACACTGATAGAACCAAGATGGATAAAAGGGTTGGAGTGGTCGTTTCTATGACACAGGGGGTCGCCAGAATATTTCGACCTGTAAGGTGATATTTGGTAAAGGGGTCGCGAAATCAAAAAGATTGAAAAACACTGGTGTAGAGAACAAACCTCAACTGAGAAGATATGCATGAGTGTGATACACTGATAGAACCAAGATGGATAAAAGGGTTGGAGTGGTCGTTACAGGGTCAGATTCCAGGCTTGTGATAACATCAAAAACATATTTCAAGCAGAAGAAAATGCTACAGATATCATTATGTTTCCAGGAGTTTCCAGGAGTTTCCAGGAGTACATTCAAAGAGGCACACGAAAGGCATGTTCTTTCATACCGACAAGCAGCATTGAAAGCTCTGAAGTCATACTGAAACTGAAAATGATCCCTGATACAACTGGCATGAAACAACCTGGTCACTTTGATATGGGTTCCAGGTCACAAGGGAGTCAGAGCCAATGAAGTGGCAAACATACAATCTCTGTACCCTTCTGTGTGCTTTCCATAACCCAATCGTAAAGACAGTTACTCTGGAAAAGATATGAAATAAAATCTCGCTTGAATAAAGTCCCAGGACAAAGACAAGCATAAAGGTTAGTTGAACGAAGTCTCAGATCCCAGGCCTCGAATAGAGTAGGAGTCATGCACAGAATAAGATCTTATAGGTTGAGGTGTTTGTGAGGCAGCATAGCCTTCAGGACCCTCTAAAATCTAGACCTGCGCTGTACCCAAGGTGGATATAGGATGGTGAAACAGCTCTTCAATTCTTTCTGATGCGAAAACCTTGTAGACCGATTGAGAAGGTAGTAATATTTCCACGACTTGAATGAAGATGGCGGTGAAATCGAATTTCAAGAAAGATTTCTGTAGCTTATATATTAATGTGGATCCAATCTGATATAAGTGAATTGAAACGACAAATTGAACACTATATTTTCAGTAAATCTGGAATAATTATCAATACTTTTAGTCTTATGACACAAGCACAAACATGAGAATATAGAGAGTAAATCAACCCATGAACTTAGTAATCCACAGAGTAAAATATACGAATATGCACGTAGACACCAACAGTTTTAAACATAAATGAGATCTGTTAGCGAGAATCACTTGAACTTATACACATAGGATTCAGATCAGTTCGTTTCATTTGACGAATTTGGAGTTTCGGGAAAATTGAAGTTGCGATACTCTGAAATGGAGTAAAAACAGTGAGTTTGAAAAAAAAATGTCATTCTTCTCTTGAAAATATTCTGAGGAAGATCTTTAAAATAATCTGGAAGTTTATTATAAAGATCCAGGTCCAGCGAATTCTCCCTAGATTTGTTCAACCTATATCGTTGACATCTAAGAAGATTTCCAGATCTTGTTGAATAATTATGGTAGTCAGAATTTCTGGTTAATGAATCTTTTTTGTTGTGGATTTCCGATACTCAATTGTAAATGTAAACTGATGGAATAGTCATAATTTCCAGACATGGGCGGAGTTTCTTGGTTACCGAGAATATTGGGACACCCCTCATAAACATATCGGTCACAGAACTCCAATTACAAAAAAAATCCCCCCTGATGCATCTCATTGATGTATTGTCTTAGATTATTGTAGGGTGACTCATATTATTTCTTCGATGCATATAGTATTCAGAAACGCAGCACTTCATATAACTCCAACATAATTTTGAATCGAATCTGAAAGGAAATTGGATTCGTGTTCATGGACATGAATGTCCGTCTCTTCTGCGTATCGTTTATTCAACTTAACGGAAGTTATCCTCGATGCGACGGCATGCTTTCTACCATTCCCACGTCATTCTTGAATAGGGTGCTCACTCATCTGACAACTGATAAAAATGACAGTGTTGTTGGACGAAAACACTGCTATTCGGCAAACAGGAGATAAAAGAGAACGATACTCCTGACGAACGTTATTGTTGCATGGAGTACGCGGAAAGCTCTACAAGGGTTCAATTATCATGCCGAGCAGGTTCATTCAAGAGGAGATTGCGTTGAACAACGATGATATTCAACAAACGTGCGCTCTGGGATTACATAGTTTACGTACTCTAGCATACGATGCTTTTGTCAAGTACTTAGTGGATGAATTTGATTATCCTCGAAATGTGTCCATAATGTCTCATAGATCATTTTAGTCTCGTTATATTTCCATCAACAAAGCAAAATCCGTTACAAAATCGCAAGAAGTCGTAGATACGAAATAACAGTCGAACAGGATACTCCTCATTAAACTGTCTTGTTACATTGGAAGTACTTTCTGAAGTAGTATTTGAATTTGAAACTCTATATATCTTTGTTCTGCGACATCAATAGTTCATCTTGTAAACCTATACTCAATTTGTGGCTGTGCTTTTTTCTTATAACGTTATTATTCTGTGGATTTGATTATACAGGATATAATTTTATCTTGACAGCTTCAACAAATATCATAATTTTGAACATAACATATCTTCGAATTCTCGGATTGCACAGAATTTCTTCTGAACCATGAAGAAATGTTCTCAGTTTGAACAAATAATTTGAGGAAGAAGAACGCATTCGATGAAGAATCTACAGGGTTGGCTTCATGATGTATGGAACAATGCCACCAGAACAGAAACTGTTTCAGATGAATTTTGAAATTTGTGGGGATGATATAGACAATTTTTCGCAAATTTGAACCAGAATACTTGTTTCACTTTGAAGTTATATGATTTTAGGAGATTTCGAAAATCCCGATTACTTGGATGAGAACTCGAGAGATACATTCTCTCCCACCACCTTCACATACACTTCCAAACTTCCGCTCATTCTTGACATTCGAACAATCAAGTGTCGGCTAGTGTGTTTTTATATAAAACCGTAAAAGATCGCTTTTGTTTCATTTTGATTCCTTTGAGATATTACAGTTTGGCGACGAGGATGGGATATATTGGGATATAGGAAAAGTTTTTGTCGAGATATCTTATGAGAATAATACAGAAAAAATATTTTTGTACGTTATTAACAATGGAGGCCCTCCTCTATTAGGAAGAGATTTAATTTTAAAGTTTGAATTGAGTATAAATAAATTAAATGATGAAATTATACTAAATAAATTTTACAATGATTTTCCATCAGTTTTCAGTGGTGAACTAGGACTTTTCAATGAAGGTCATATTCATTTAAAATTTAAGGAAAATGCTCAAAGTTTTTTAAAGCAAGAAATCTGCCATTTGCTTTAAGAGATGGTGTTGACAATAAATAGGTTGGTAAAATTGAATGTTTCGAGCCCTGATTAATTATTATAATAAGTTCATACCCAATGCATCTACTGTGCTACAACCATTATACAATCTTTGTAAAAAAAATGCACGCTGGAATTTTGATGAAAGTTGCCTAGAATCTTTCGAAAAAGTTGAAGATATTTTAAGTTCTGCTGAAGTGTTAGTCCATTTTAACCCTTCATTGCCTATCTACTTAGCTGTAGATGCATCTCAATACTGAGTTGGGGCAGTAATTTGTCATTGTATTGGTAATGTTTATAGACCGATCGCTTATGCTTCACGTATGCTTAGCAAAAGTGAGCAACAGTACTCACAAATCGAAAAAATAGCTTTGAGCATAATTTTTGGGGTAAAAAAATTTTACCAATATTTGTTCCATAACAAATTTGTTTTATTCACTGATCATAAGCCTTCAGTAGCTATTTTTGATACTAACAAAGGTATTCCTGTTTATGCTGCAAATAGGTTACAACGGTGGGCTTTGATTTTATTGAATTTTCAATGATGATATTCAGTACATTAAATCTCAAAATAATTTCGCTGATTTCTTGTCACGATTGCCCTTGAGAAACGATACTGAAGATGATGATTCTTTATTTGTTTTAAACTGCATTTCAGACAATCAAAATTTACCGATAGATTGCAAAGCTATAGCTCAGTATTCTCAGGACGATCCTATTCTTGAGCAAGTTTATTATTTTGTGAAAAATGGTTGGCCTAGAAGAGTGAATGGTGAACAAAACTTCCTTATGTTCGGAAATAAGGTGGTAGTACCAGAACATTTACAGGGAGATATATTAAAATTATTACGTGCCTCACACATGGGAATGGTAAAAACTAAGAGCTTGGCTCGTTCCTATGTATGGTGGCCAAATTTAAATTGTGATATAGAGAAAACAATTGCTGCTTGTAATTTATGTTTATAATCCACCAAAAGCTTCTCTACTCAACTGAAAATATCCAAGTGGTCCTTGGTCAAGGATCCACATTGATTATTTAGGTCCTATATTAGGTAAACAAATTTTGGTAGTTGTGGACGCGTATACGAAATGGCTATAAGTTTTTGTGCGAAATAGTACTAGAATTACAAATACTATTAGGGCATTAAGAAGTTCATTTGCAAGGTATGTTTTTCCCAAAGTTTTGGTTTCAGATAATGTTTCATATTTTTCATCAGAAGAATTCAATAATTTTCTTAAGCTTGATGGAGTCGAAATCAAGCATAGTCCACCATACCACCCAGCAACAAACGGGACAGCAGAAAATTTCGTTGAAACAATAAAAAATTATTTGTTGAAATCACAAAATTCTGGTGAAAATGCCAATGATTTCGATTTATTGATAAATAGATTTCTTTTGGATTACAGAAACACTCCACTATGTTCAACAGGACTCTCTCCTGCTAAATTGATGTTTGGTAGAAATTTGAGAAGTAGATTAGATTTATTATTACCACTAGACAAAATCAAAATGGTGATGAAAGTTTTTCTAAGGTAAATGAAAGCATGACCTCCCAACGAAAATATTATAGAGGAAAACGAGATAAAAAATTTCAAAATGGTGATTGTGTATTGGTAAAAGATTACCGAGGGTTGACAAACAATTGGATCAAAGGTATTATAAATAAAATAATTGGTCCAAGAACATACAAAGTTTATATCCCAGAGTTGAAAACAACTTGGCATCGGCATCTTAATCAAATTTTGGAATATTGTAATTTAGATTCAAGTACTACTTATAAAAAGGAAAACTGTGCATCATCAGTGGTTAGTGTAGTTTCTAGTAGTGAAAATATAAGGAAAGAAAACAGTGATAAAAAGAAAAGTTCAGACATAAAAAGGGAGGGAGGTGTAAATAGAGAAAATTGGGACTCTATCATAAGTTCTGAATTTTTTGAACAGGGTATCTCTCCTATCCGCAGTTCTGAGAATAATACAGAGAATAATGTGAGAAAAGGAACACAAGTAAGAAAACCTCCAAATCGTTTTCAAATACAATTTTGAATCAAATTCAGGAATACATTATTTACAGAACTTGAAGGAAAGGATATTGTATCACCCTGTATTTCACAGTATATTCTGTAAAAAACTTATATGAACTCGGCTAGTATGTTTTTATATAAAACCGTAAAAGATCGCTGGTGTGAATTCAGTTAGTAATGTAAAGGAAATTGAATAGTTTATTTTATTTTGATTCCTTTGAGATATTACAGGGATATACGTTGCAAGAAGTTACTTGGGAATATGTTCAGGAAATCTAGCGATGAGAGAGATCTCGATGACTTCAAAATATTGAGGAGAGATATCAAGTGTAACTATGTTAGTCTCTATCGTTAGCATATTCTCTGTGGAAAAGAAAATATCACTACAAACCCTCTGCTTTATGGAGTTACATAAACTTCAAGAGAAACAATGCAACCTCTTCGTTCAGCTTTAGCTTCATCCAACAAACCCTATCGTCGCAAGTCATCTCCAAAGCTTCTTCAACCGTCCTATATATCTCCCAGAGATATCATTTTATCTGATTCATTCGATGACAATCCTTACCCGAATCGACAAAAAACCAGGTATTCGTCTCTTCGAGAAAATAAAAAACAGTATGAACTAGCAGTCTTGATAATATCTCCTCTTTTGTCTTGCGAAATTTTGCTTTTGTGAATCCGTTTCGTATATACCTATACATTGTTCAATATATGATTCACAACCAATAGTTTCCTCACACTATGGAGATATGCCTCACCTGGCAACACTGTGTTGGCACTAATCCCGAGTTCGAACTCGAAGTTAGTCATAATTTCGAACTCAAAATAAACAAAAAAAATGTTGCATGTCCGTTCTACGCCTTCGTACAATCCGCACCTAGCTACTTTTGAAATATCGCGTTTTTACTCATCTATACTACTTATTACAAGAATTGAACTAAATCACACATTTGGCCAAATTTGGACTTAATGTATCCCCCATCTGTCCTTGCAACAACTCATCAGAAGCAGATATCAACAATTTGATCATCGCCTGTAATCTTCATAATGCACATCGGTCAGGATTTTTGAATAAATTAGTCACCCAAGGTGTCCAACTGCCAACAAATGTCACTATTCTAATGAGCACATTCAAAGTAGATATTTATAAAATGATTTTGGAATTTTTGACCAAATATAAAATATCAATATAACTTCATCTATAGTTTAATAAGAAATACTCCTTTGCATACGCGAGTTCGAACTCGAAATTAGTGCTGATTTCGAGATCGAACTCGATATTAACAAAAAAAAAATGTTGCATGTCAGTTCTACGCCTTCGTAGGAATGTTCTGAGGAAGCAGAGTATGAAATTGCGATTATTTTGTCTACATTTATAATCGACTACTACTAATTCTGTTTTTATGCATGTGCACCCCACCAATGTCCTTCAAAGGAGAGTTTTTGTTTCAGAAATAAACCATGATGTGAAAAGTACTTCCCTCTCTTTTGGCAACATGGGTGAGTACTTTATTATTTTCATAATGCGTGATCGATATTCCTTACTCAGTTTGGCACCACGGCTTCTTGAAAAAGATTTGATATACTGCTTACCGCCAATAACACTTTAGTTTATCATCAAGTTTTCTTCCGATTTGATCACTCTATGTAGACAAAGTTTGAAGAATATTATTTGGGTCACTGTCGTGAAACTTCACAATTACATAGGGACAGAATTGCTTTTTCCTGAGCTGTTAGGTGAGTATACAGAGACGATTGAACTAGGGTGAAGTTGGGTAATTTGAACTACTTCGGTGTGCAGTTTCGAAATCTGGGAAGAAGTCAGTGGTTCTTGAGATATTTTGTAAAAACTAAAAATTTTCCGATTTTTTTTACTTATTTCCTGTGTTATTCTTCGGAGGAGCGATTCGAAATTTTGTTTACCTAAGTATTCGATGAAGGCGAAGATCATCAGAAATATCAATCCAAAAGTTTCATAGATATGCTACATTTGCTATATGCTATATTTGTTATTCATAACATCGATAAGATTGAAAATTTCCTTATCCATATATTAAACATCGTATTATTACTCGAAACATAAATCATAAATTAAACTGAAAAGTCGAGACTGAGCAAATTCACTAACTAAACTACTATAAGCAATCGAAAACAATTGAATGAGAAGTTTTCATTGGAAAAATCTACCCAGCTCAAGATTGATAGAGAATATTTATGGTATAAGGTCTTGTTCAAAGTATCACAAGTGATTCATCATCATTTCTATAAAATATCCCCAAAAAGCAACTTTAACATACAATGCACACTTTGAAATATCCTCCGAATAATAACTAAGAAAATAAATGAAACATAATATAATAGTCAATTTCCAGTTTTTCCAAAATATCTCAGGAAACACAGACTTTTTTCCAGATTGCAAAACGATTACACAACTTTGCACTAATTCAACCGACTCATTATCTCGTACCATTTAGGAAGAAGCGATGCTGTCCCTATGAAATTGTTGGCACCCTGTATGCTATAAAAATGGTGCAGCTACACTATCATTCGGTTATGTCGATTAAGAAATATACTTTATACACAGAAAAAATTGGCAGATCGACTAGTATAAGAACAATGCATATCCGTTAATAGATAATAGAACATGTATTTATGTATCCGCTTCCTCAGTTACAATGAAAAAATAAATGGATGAATAAAGAAATGAATGAATTATTAGGTTAGTTAAAAATGCTCCGTTGGATTCAAATTGGAAAGAAAAATTGACTTTTTTCGTACTTACTCTTATACTAAATATTCCACAAATTTTGTTGCCGATTTTTTTATCCAGAATCAATCAGAATTCAGAATGAACATACATTTTTGTTGACTCACAAAATCGTATTATCTATGCCACTCACTCACTCACCTCTACTTCTTCATGCATTTATTATGAAGTTGTGAGGGGTCTCTTTGGTTTGTTGCCGATGAAAACGGTACATAGAAAAGAACTCTCGTCTTCGGTCATCGATTACTGCCGGGTCTGTCTCATATAACGAACAAGACTTTGCGTTCGAAAAACGCAGCAAAAAACGAGTTTACTAGTGACCCTGTCTCGCACTTTAGGTAAATAAAGCATTGAGGAAATTGAAACCCATCAGTTTTAACCTCATCCCGAAATATTTATGATGATTCAGGATCAGATCAAGGCTTGAAGGGAGTTAAAAGGTCGTGAAGGCTGTGTAGTCTCTCAAGAGCCTCTAAAACATATCAACCTCTCACATCTTTTATTTCGAGACTTCTCAAAAGGTTTATCAGTTTCCTGGAAGCTGAGTTTCTGACGTCAGAGGACGTTGAGGAGGTTTCTTCCAGGAACTTAAACCTCTTGAAGAGAGGCGCTGGTAATTCGCAAAGCAATATTCTGCAGTATCAGCGAAATTTTCGCAGTAGCAGCAACTGTTACTCTCTGATTTCCCATCTTTTTGGGGACACTTTCCATAGAGAATTCCCGTCACCAGTTTCAAGAATATTTTTTGTCTCATGCAAAATCATCCGGTTTTGTTGGCCCACCTAGTAGTTCGTGCCTGATATTTCCCAGAACATTCCATCCAAAACTTCGCTTGAAATTTCTTCCACATCATTCAGTACAAGAGTGGCCAGCACTTTATATTCATTTAGTCCTGATCCTAGACGACGTCCTGAAGGGTAAAGCTTCGAGGAAAATTGATGTCAGACGTCGAGGCCGACGCCAGTCTGCACCGTCATATCAAATGACAGCTTGATCGATGACGGCCCTTTGGAGACCCTTCTGAGAACTTCATGCCAGGAGATCGCTTATTTCTCGTTTAATGTTGTCCCCCTAAATACGTTGGTCGATCTAAGAGATATCAGACCAAAATGGAAACAGTGTAATCATTCAGTGCCTGATTCATCGATAATTTTCGACTATCGAATTCAGAGTTTTACCAATAAGGGCTCATAAATCACGAACGTTTTTTTTATACATCATCAGGTAAAGAAAACAGGTAAATCTCTATAGCATAAACCTCTGCTTGAAAGATGTTTGAAGTTTCAACAAGGGATTCTGTGAGCCTGAGATCTGATCATGTAACGCATACTCCTCAAAAAATAATTTCTAACTGTTTTCTTGAAAGGTTCAATAAAAATGAAAGATAATTTGATCATAATATCAACATTATGGTAAAAAAAAATCACCAAGTCCTAACTTCCTAACTGAGTTCTAATACTTTCGAGGGTTTCTTTGCAACTAAGTCGTCGTTAAAAACACTATCCAAACTCTTTTCAAAATGTGATATCTAGAAATTTTCCAGTATCGAAAACAATAATATCTCTCAGGTTTATTTTTAAAACAATTTTCTTCGATTTTGAGTTTATTACAAGGCTATTTTTAATATAAACTCTTGATTTACTACAAAATCCAATTAGCATAATCAACATACTATCCTCAGAGTACTATTCGAGCACAAAATGATCTCATCCTGACATCAGGTGCACTCAGGCGCGATGCAGTTTCAGTTTGTTTGGTAGTGGTTTTTCAATAGATTTTTCCCCTGGTCAATTAACTGACAGATAAAGAGAATTCGAAATACAGATAAATAAATGCAAGCAAATTATCATTGGTTGTTCTTATTTAGAGGTCACGATTCTTGTACACATTTTTGTTATGACAATTATATTTTGGATAGCGTCGAAGACATTGATATTCTTGAAGTTCTTTAATACGGATGATGACCTTATACAGTGTAGAGAGTTGTGAACAACTTCGAAATTTTGAATATTCATCGTTAGTAGGTAAGGCGCCGAAACAGACCCACCCCACTTCTTCCACTTTTACTGCATCTCTCTGTTGACCAATCAGAAGTTGTCATGCGCATGCATCAAAGCCCCGCCCACTTTTTGTTGACGAGTAATTCAAACTGTGTGTCGCAATAACGTGATGTCGCAATAGCTTGGTGAAAACGTCACGCATCTTTGGCGGTACTATGATGCGCTAGACGGCTTCTGATTGGTCGATGAAGAGACGCAGCGGTGAAATGTAAAGGAAGTAAAAGTGGAAAGAGTGGGAGTTGTATGTTACGACGCCCTACCTACCATCGTATCGAAATGAATTACTCTGAAGTCTGAGGTTATGAAATCGCTAATCAAAACACGACCACGATTCTACAGACATATCTGTGGTATTATGGGCTTATATATTTGACATTCAGTGTAGTATGTCATAAAATATCTCTATTGTAATCAATACTTTATCCGATGAACCAATGAAATGAGAATATATTCAATGGAGTATTTTTGCTGAATTCTATATCAGAGCAATTGATATACAATTTGATCAACCATTCACATTTCCATACCATTAGTTATCGATGAAGCTTTCTCTTTTTTCAACTCTCCGTCCCATTCAACGAAATCTGAATGGAAAATCAAGATTTATTTTATTGCAGGTGAAGGAGACAGTGGAGCCATGGACAAAGACCTTCCGGGAAACTGGCTATTTCCTAGCATCGCTCCGGCACCCTTGGAGCTCGAGACATACTCCGGAGCAGAGCGGAAGCTCGTTTCCTCTTGTTTCTTCTTGACGCTCACGCTTCTTACCATCCTGAGGTGACACGTGAGCCATCATTAGTAAAGAAGAATGCGTCTGCGTACCGAATAATGGAACGATACTGATAAGGCGGGTTACTGCTTCATTTCGAGTTACCCTTGTAGGGAATGCAGCGTAGAGGAACGTCCCAGTTGCTCCACATCCCATTACCCCCACGGTTCGACATTGAACTTCCAGTAGTGGCGTTATGGTCTCAGAGTCCGGGTGCATATGAGATCACGTATCTTTCAGAATTGGCTGGATCTAATAAATTATATTTCTGGCTATCTTTCCATCATACGACTGCAATACTTCAGTGTTGATTTGAGTTCAATTGGTTGGATGTGTACTAATAAAGGCGTCATTCCGGTGTATGAGACCAGAGCAACCACTTCACAGTCATTGGTTCAATCCATATTTCACTTACATAATTTATAATATCTCCGTCTCTCACCCAGTCAACCAGAAAAGTGACAGTAAGTCGCAGGGAATGGAAGATATTGTAATATTGATAATCATCTTGGCGATTTATCAGAGATTTATTGACGACTTCGCTATGTTGACATCAACATCCGCTGATTGTTGACATTGAGAATTCTCTGATTCAATATCTATAGGAATCGAATGCGACAATACAGGGTCACTCACGGTCGATGGTACCTTAGACGTTTACGGAGAACGGGACGTAGGATTATTCTGAAAATTTGATTTATTTGGTAATCAGTTTTGTTCTATCGATCTAAAATACTTTCAGCGTTGCGGCGTTACCGCTTCTATCAAAAAGTAGCAACAACTTTGTTATTTCAAATAGAACACCCTGTATTTTATATCATCTATATCATTTTTAGATTCTTCCTTGAGAGCTGATTTCGTCGATCTATCATACTTGGGGTCTAGGGTGAATGAAAACAGAGATATAGGGTGTTAAAAATCGAGATTTTTCAACTTTAGGAATTTTTTGTGTCGAAACTAATCATTTCTGCTCAAAACAGATTACATGTCCCTATCTTAACTTTTCATTGACTATCTACTAATAGAAACAAATAGAGGGTGATGCAAAACTCAAAATGTTGAACCACCCGTATTTGTTTCAATTAAATATCAATCGATAGTGAATGGAAAGTTGAGATAGGGACATGTAAGCCGTTTCGAGCAAGAATGGATTAATTCGGCACAAAAAATTCCTAAATTTGAAAAATCTCGATTTTTCACACCCTATATCTCTGTAATCTTTCTCGTTATACCCCAAGTATGATATATCGACGAAATCAGCTCTTCAACAAGAATCTAAAAATTAAATAAAATACAGGGTGTTCCATTTGAAATAACAAAGTTGTTGCTACTTTTTGATAGAAGCGGCAACGCCGCAACGCTGAAAGTATTTTAGATCGATAGAACAAAACTGATTATTCAATAAATCAAATTTCCAGAATAATCCTACGTCCCGTTCTCCATAAACGTCTAAGGTACCATCGACCGTGAGTGACCCTGTATATTGAGAAGTTTAGATTGAGGGCATATTGCTAATACTTAACGACATATTTCTTTTCACTTTTTCAAATATCGAACTCGTGATATTATTCGATTTGAAATAATGTACCACAAGTGAACATCCTGAAACTATAGCCGAGCAACTACTTGAAGAAGTCTCTTTGTGAATATTTTGAGATGTCCTATTTGATGACACGTTACGACAACCCAACGATCAACTTCATGCGCACATTTTATATTAATTATTGGTTCATCTGAATGTGCATTCCTTAATTACTAGTACCTATCTAGCTTCAATTCTTTCGTTCTGAGAGCTAGATTGATGAAAAATTATCATTGAAAACATTTATTCGATAGGTAATGATCACATTAGTGAATAAACACAGTGGAATATCCAATTGAGATGAATTCAGTATCTCAATAATTGAGCATATTCATGAAAAAAAAAACAATTTTTAATTTTGATACAACATATCTCTTGCAATCCATACATTTCTTTCCTAAATTCAATTTGCAACCTTTGTGAATGCATGAGAAGTAGTGGCTGATTTGGCATCGCATTGGCGATGTATTGTTTGATGACAAATTACAAATTACAAATTCGAATATACGCATATGGCATGGAATAACTCGATAATCAAGAGAGATATTCATCAAAGTTCGAATTGACGCTATGTTCCATATTCTGGTGACCAATCAAATGCCTGGATCATGAACTATCGAGAGACATCAACGTATTCAGGACTTCAGGAGCCCGAAAGACAGAAATGCAATAAAAAGGCAGAGGTCACAATCATGTTGAGAAAGTGGTGTCCCATCTTCTCGCAGAATATAATCGATAAAAAATAGATAGAAAATAATAGATTTTCGATTATTTTTACGATCCACCAAAAATAGGTTAGCTTTTGCTTACTTCGAACTCAGCTGTACTTCATTTAGTTTACGAAAATGCATAATAGAAGTTGTAACAGTAGACATCCGAAAATGCTCATCGAATGCTTCAAAATCAGAAATAAATATTATCACCTGCAGTACCTACCTATCCAAATAAGCAATAAAGTACCTAAAATCAATAGATGGCGCTCGAGATAGCGCTCCTTACCAACTGCAGATAATCCAAATGTAACATGTACCTCAATTCATAAGAGTTACCATTCGAACCACGAGATGTTTACAAGATATAATGATCAGATTTTGTTCTTGTAGCGTACTGATTATCATATTCCAACTTGCAAGTGATGAATTTCATTCTTGAATATTTCTGAAATTCCAACCATGGACATACTTTTATTATTTTTTTCATTTATGGCCACAGCAGGGACCATTAGATTTTCATCTATCACTCCCCAAAGCCGCATCAACTCCCAAGGCCACATTATTATCAAGGTCAACCCACGGTCACTCCCCAAGGCCACGTGGAGTTGTGTGACCTTGGGGGGAGGTCCAGAACCAGCGAAAAACATTGACTGCTATACAGGGTCACTCACGGTCGATGGTAGGTTAGACGTTTCTGGAGAACAGGACGTAGGATTATTCTGAAAATTTGGTTTCTTAGGTTTTCATTTTTGTACTATCGATCTAAAATATGCTCTGCGTTGCGGCATTGCCGCTTCTATCGAAAACTAGCCACACCCTGTATTTAGATTCTTCCTGATTTCGTCGATCAATCATACTTGGGGTATAGCGAGAAAGATTACAGAGATATAGGGTGCGAAAAATCTGGATTTTCCAACTTTAGGATTTTTTTTGTCGAAACTATGCATTTTTGCTCGAAACGGCTTACATGTCTCCAAAGATGTTCCTATCTTAACTCTTCATTTGATATCTACTGACATTGAATAATATATAAAGGGTAGTGCAAATCTCAAAAATCTGAACCACCCTGTTTTTGTTTCAATAATATATCAATCGATAGTAAATGGAAAGTTGAGATAGGAATATGTAAGCCGTTTTGAGCAATAATGGATAGTTTCGCCACAAAAAATCTTGATTTTTCACACCCTATATCTCTGTAATAATTCACCCTGACCCCAAGTATGAGGCATTGACGAAATCAGCTCTTTAGGGAGAATTCGAGAATGTAACAAAATACAGGGTGTTTCATTTGAAATTACAAAGTTGTTGCTACTTTTCGATAGAATCGCGGCATCGCCGCAACGCTGAGAATATTTTAGAACGATAGAACAGAATTGATTACACAAGAAACCAAATCTTCAGAATAATCCTACGTCCTGTTCTCTAGAAACGTTTAACTTACCATCGACCGTGAGTGACCCTGTATATACATTAAGCACTATTAAGTGCCAAGTGGAGGCAACTTTGCCACCACTTTGAAATACAACGTAATAGAATTGGAGTTGAGATAGTAATAGAAAGTAATAGATTTTTCGTTGTGATGTATTCGAGATGTTTACAAAACATAATGATCAGTTTTTGTTCTTGTAGCATACTGATTATCTCATTTCAACTTGCAACTGATGAATTTCATTTTTGTACCTACAAATTTCCATGGTACAAAAACAAAATATGAACAAATCTATGGTCATTTTTTATTTATTTCAATGTTTCAAGGCATTGTTGCTATTGTTCAAGATTCGAATTTTCCGCCTGCAAATATAGTGCTTCGATTCACAATCAAAGACATAAGAAAGGTGGTTGACACAAGCAAAATATCGAAGTTGGTAGATTTCTTGGGTAAAATTACGGGCTGGTCACTGTTGATGGCTGTTCAGCGAAATAGTAACAACTTTTTGGTCTATAGTAATTGCGTAATAGATTTAGTTCAATAGTAACAGATCTATAACGAAAGTAATAGCAGTGGCAACCCTGATTCGAACACAAGAATGGAACTCTGACTAACTTTCCCCATAGATATTCAGTAAGCTTCACAATATCAACATTGTGAAGAAAAGTTTCGGACTTCCATTGTCTAAAGGTATGAAGATTTGAATCCTGAGAAAAGAAAAGATGAGTTATGCTGAAAAAACGAAATAAGTGATGAATAAAAATTAACTATTTTATCGAATCAAGAAGATTCGAGTATCAATAAATCAGGTTAGTATTAGTGTTAGTATATATGAAGTCGAAAAATGTAGATTTAAATGGGAGTTTAACATATCGAGTTTGTCACAAACTCGATTTGAATCTTTCTCATAATTTTAATTCTTTATTCATTCATTTTATTTTAATTTTTAATTCAACTTTTCTTTTTTCAGGCTATTCAACTTTTCTTTTTTCAGGCTATTGATTTCTAATTCAACCTTTCTTTTTCAGGCTATTGATTTCTAATTCAATTTTTTCTTATTTTCAGGCTCATCGACTAGTTAAACTCCCATTTAAATCTACATTTTTCGACTTCATATATACTAACACTAATACTAACCTGATTTATTGATACTCGAATCTTCTTGATTCGATAAAATAGTTAATTTTTATTCATCACTTATTTCGTTTTTTCAGCATAACTCATCTTTTCTTTTCTCAGGATTCAAATCTTCATACCTTTAGACAATGGAAGTCAAACAAAAATTATCAACATTATGTTGATATCCATCAATAAATAAAAAATCACTATCTATATTCAAAAACGATAGTAGATATTTCATTCACGTGTTCAACAATGTGAAATGGAATGACCATTCGCGATGTGAATGGTAATTCGCGAATTCAACGTCCACGAAAGTTTTATTGGATTTCATTCCGATGTTTTTGTTCCATGGATACCATACCATAAAGAGACGTCGCATAATTGCAGTATATGGTAACTGAAATAGATATTTATTGCGATATTCTGGCAACTTATTGGCGATATGTGAGGTTGTGGACATTAAGCACTGGCCAATATGTACTGTTTGCGCCTTTTTCAAATCAACATTGCGAAGTCGCATCACCACGATAGTAATTCCCTGCAACTTCCTTGCCACCGAAACTGGTTAACTGGCTACAAACTATATTGCGTTGAGCGGAGACAGGAAAGTCTGTCACAACTACAATGACCATCGCACAGCTGCACCAGTCATTGGAGTAGTTTCAGTCTCACTGGGCAGAAAACGTAATTCACAAAAATCCTACCACCAACTGGCGCTGAAGGTGCCCTACATCTCTCTCACAACTTTATTTCAACTTGGACAATATTACATTGCATGGAAATTGTCAATGCATAGAAATGAAGGGGATAGAATGAGAGGAAATAAGAAATATCAAGACAAAATATAACAGTCACCAAAATAGATGTCGGAATCTAATGAAATTTTTTTCTCGATTCGCGAGAAAAGTTCGATATTTCCAGAAGCTACAATTGTGTGCAAACCACAGATAATAAATACATACTCACGGAATTGTAGTATGTACCTATATTTTATGAGATAGCATATCATTAAGACAGGAAAATTAGCATAAGCTACTATAAAAATGATGTGCTTAGTATCCTGGGTTTACTAGAGCGATAACAACAGAAGCAGGGTGTAGTTGAAAGCAGGACAGGCTAGAATAGTAGTTTACGTGAATATTTCACAAAATACTGTGTTCCGAAAGAAAGACTAACGAAGGTAGTCTGTGCTTCCGGGTGTGTTTCGGTAAATATGTGAAATGAAAAATCCATGAAGAAATTTCATTTTTGATGTTGATTTATCATTATTTTAATGTCCTAGTACTGAAGTTTCAAGAAACGATATAGGATTCTCTGCTGTGAAGTCTCATAACTTTTTTCAAGTGAAATATTGAATATTCGCATATAATTTAGAAACACTATATATTCTTCAGCGACATTGTTCTAGCTACTCCAGGTAGATACCTTGTCTTCAATTCGCGATATTTCTACCATTGTGTTATTTACTAATATTCATCATATCACATAGGTGGATCAATAATGATCCTCATTATATACAAAGGGGTCATAATATTCCTGTGAAGAAATTTCTACAGATGAAATATTTTTTCTCATTCGTGATATCTGTTAAAGTACTTATGTATACCAGACATGGAAAGTTTAGAGGTACTTATAAAAGTCCACTTTCCGACCTCAAAGGTCATAGGGAATCCAAACGAGCAAGACAGCCCTGAGCAAAGGTATAAAAGGCCAACCCAAAGGGACTGGGAGCTAGCCACGGAAATCACCCGGCCAAATAAGATAAAATGGGCCATTAATAAGTTCCAACCATTCAAATCACCAGGGGTGGATGGAATTTATCCAGCATTTTTACAAATGGCAGTGGACGATTTGATACCACACCTAGTCAGAATATTCAAAGCCTGTGTGGCTTGGGGATACATTCCAACTGCATGGCGAAAAGTGAAAGTTATCTTTCTTCCCAAAGTGGGGAGAGTAGCAGACCTAACACCAAAGTCATACAGACCCATTAGTCTGACATCATTTCTCGAAAAAACGTTGGAGAGATTGCTGGACAGATACATCAGAGACGAAATACTGAAAGAAAACCCTCTGAGTAATCGTCACTACGCATACCAACCAGGAAAATCAACGGACTCCGCTTTGGACGATCTGAACAGGCTGCTCTCAAAGTCAATAGAGGACAGAGAAATGGCCATGGCAACGTTCCTGGACATAGAAGGAGCATTCAATAATGCCACCACAGATGCACTAGTGAGTGCACAAACTAGAAGAGGAGTCCCGCCAAGCATATGCAGATGGATGAGAGCCAGCCTGGAGAAGAGGATAATCATATCCACTCTAGGAGAGGACACTATCATTGCGAAAGCAGGCGGAGGATGCCCACAAGGAGGAGTCCTGTCACCGCTACTGTGGGCAACCCTAATGGATGACCTCATAAAAAAATTAATCCAAGAAGGCTTTCATTGCCTTGGATATGCTGACGACCTAGCCATCGTTGTAGGAGGCCGGTTCACTGGAATTATTTCTGAGAGAACGCAAAGGGCCCTCAACATAGTAGACAATTGGTGCATAAGAGAAAAACTATCAGTCAATGCTCAGAAAACACAGATTGTCACATTCACAAAAAAACGAGCACTGCAAGGTCTGAAACCACCAGTGCTGGAGGGCACAGAAATTCCATTCGTCAAAGAAGCGAAATACCTAGGGGTAGTTTTTGATCAAAGACTTACGTGGAAAGCCCATACGACCAAAGCAGCCAAAAAAGCATCCATAGCCCTAGGCATGTGCAGAAGGATGTGTGGCAAAAATTGGGGACTCAATCCCAAAATGACCATATGGCTATATACAAGGGTAATCAGGCCTATGATATCATATGGGTCAGTGGTGTGGTGGCCAAAAACTTCTCAGTTAGGAATCATAAAGCAGTTAACAAGCATACAAAGACAAGCGTGTCTGAGTATCACAGGAGCCATGAAAACCACCCCCACAGCTGCGATGGAGGTCATCCTGAACCTACCACCATTACATATATATATATACAGGGAGAGGCGAGATCTGTCACCTACAGACTCATGCACGGCTCATCACCCATTATCAAACTCCATGGAGAGGAATACCAAAGGCTAGAAGAAGAGCTGAGGGCCGATCCAATCACAGGAATGCCCAGCGATGCCATGGTAACCAAATATAACTTCTATAGAAAATATGAAGTCAGTATTCCAGAAAGACAACACTGAAAGGAAGGAGAACCCATCAGTGCAACATCAATCTGGTACACAGACGGCTCGAAGACCGAAGAGGGAGTCGGAGCCGGGATCTACGGCAAAAAACCAAGGACAACGATCCCAGTGAGCCTGTCAAAAGACACCACAGTATTCCAAGCTGAAGTAGCAGCAATACATCTCTGTATCGGGGAAATAAACCGACAGGACAGGACAGGTCAGTCCATTGTCATATTCTCTGACAGCCAGGCAACACTAAAAGCACTGAAGACCACCCAAGTAAACTCCAAACTTGTGTGGGACTGTGCCTGTGCCCTGAATGAACTAGCAAACCGCAAGAAAGTGACCCTGGCATGGGTTCCAGGTCACAGTGGACATCAAGGGAATGAAATAGCCGACGAACTGGCCAGAGAAGGCTCGTCAATGGCTTTCTATGGCCCAGAACCCTTTTGCGGCATAGCTAAAGCAATAATCAAGAAAACAACTAGCAAATGGGTGGAAAAACAGGCCCAATGCTGGTGGGAACAATCCCCAGGACAGAGGCAGGCGAAAAGGTTTCTTAAAAAACCCTCACCATCGCTCACGGCAGACCTACTGAGCAAGGATAGAAGGTCCGTAAAAGCAATAGTAGGCATGCTTACAGGACACTGTAAACTCAATAGACACATGAAAAACATAGGTCTGGCTGAGGAAACCACATGCAGGTTCTGCCAGACAGAGGAAGAAACTCCTATCCACATCCTTTGCGAATGCGAATGAATAGCAAGGACAAGGTTTTCACAGAAGGGGACGGAATACCCAGAAGCAGAAAGCTATGTTAAAGAGCCACTGTCAGGGATCCTCAACCTACTCAAAAAGACGAAGCTAGCGCAGGTCATATAAATGTCAGGGGAACCACAATAGATCTGTAAAGGTCGCAGTGGAAATAGGTCGCATAGCGCCACCCTAATACGCATATCTATCTATCTATACCAGACATATGAAGGGTATATATTTTCATGAATTAACGCGATCTGTGTACAGAACTAAAAGTAACATGATTCTGAAAATGAATATAGAAAGCGTTGATAATCCAACTGAAATATTTTCGTAATTGTGACACCACCGGTTTTTCTGGGTGTAACTTCATTCTCATTAATTTCAATACGACACTATGTTCCTGAGATTTCTCTCATGATTCTGATTCCAAATTATATCACATATCTACCCAATTTGAAATATTCGAGTTTACATAGAAAAAGTGACAGATGCAGCTTATCGAGCATACGCTATTGTCATATGATTTAATGAATCATTTACAGAATGCACGAAAAATGAGTCGAATTTTAACCTTCTTCCTCGTGATTTGATTAATTCCTTCATAAAAACATCACATATCTGTTTCAGTTGTACATTCATTTTCCCTAATTTATTCACTCTCATTTGGTAATTGGTTATCAGTAGAAATACCACAAGTGATTGAATTTTCGCGATAATCTGTTGATATATTCCATACTAAACTGAGTTGCAACTCAGTTGAGTTACATGCTGGAATGAAAAACAGACTTATGAGATAAATTCAATCACGAGTGGAATTTTATAAGACTATTTCACAAATAAAGTGAATGGTGAATATCTGAAATTTCGTAGAATCAGCATGGTTATCAACTTATATTTAACGTTTACTGTCACATACACAAATCTAAAAACACCAAACTTGACAGGCCAATCAGAGTCAACAGTCAAGTTTGTATTATCGATAATCTGAACTTGACTAGAGCTCCTAATTGGTTCATTTGGCAAGTGCGTGACACGCACGGATAGTTTCCCTTTTCCTAGAATATTAGGACGATGTTCTCTAGTAGGCCTCACTAATTACCTCGTTAGAAATTCTATTATCGACTTGCTAGTTGATTGATATCTTGAAATTTTCAAGGTTCAAATCGCACATGGGAACTATACTGCACTCTAGGAAGTATCTGCCATTGGGTACTCTTCAGTATTTCTAAAATTATTATTTCTATGTTTTCAGCTAATATCCACGAATGATACCAAATATTTCCAAATGATATTTCGATGAGGACCGTGATTTTTATTATCGATTTCGAAAATAGTTGGAAACATTTTTGGGGCTCATAACCAATGACTCGAGTGATTAGATTCGATATATCGATTAATAATGATTTGTTCAGCATTTCGTTCACCAAATGTGGACAAAATCACTTTCTAGCCTGTCCAGTTCTCAACCTGGTGTGCATTTTACTTCCACTGTAGATTATCACTAAAGCTTTCTAGTTGCCCTCGTGTAATATGATGATTCAGCAAGAAATGTGGATGTATAGATAAAACATATGATAGTAGATTATCAATCAAGTGGTTGTTTATAGCTAAGCTTCAGATCGATATAACTGTTGATCGATATTTTTTCAATAAATCCACCAATCAACAGGGGTTTTAGAACTGAAATATTCATAAAAATTTTTTTTCCACTCATAAAATTGTGGATTTAATTGTTGGATGAATATCAAGTGATTTTATCTATACAGATCTGATTATATTATATGTATGTGTACAGGCATGATGTCAGAAATTGTTATCCATCAGGTTCAGTAAATGATTTGCTCAGTCAAGACTGCTTCGTTATAGGTACCTATAGTTTATGTAGTAGTAGTAGAAGGAGGTGGTAGCGTCTACAAATATGAAATAAATTAATGAATATTTGTGTGAAATTATTTCTTGTTGATTAATCCTAATTTCTGATGAAAAATACATGAGACTCTCGGAACCAGAGTTAGAAAAGATCTCAATAGATATCATCAATATTATTCAATCAACCACTATGTTTTGAGTAGAAATGACTTCATTGAACATTTGAAATGAAGAATGAGTATGATAATAATAAGAAATAATTTTGAACTGAAAATAATGCATATTGAAGGAGATAGCATGTATATTTTCCTCAATGTAGAGCAGTTCCAAAATGTACCATTATTCGAAAAGTATACTTCCGAATTATTAAGATAGAACAATTACCTTTATGATATTTGTACCAGTAGTGTATGTTTCATTTGATATAGTATTGATATGAATGAACATATCCTGAAGAAAAATGACGCATAAAATTGTTATTCATATAAAGAAATAAATGTTGATGAATTATGCAATTTTTTTTCACATCAAATCTACTTTCGTATACTCATTTGCATTCATTGTGTGTGAAGGAACATAAATAATTATATTAATGAACTTCATAGAGAATCCAAATAAAACATAATCGAAGACAATTATTCATTTTCAAAATATTTATTTATGTTATGATGCGACTGAATTGTGTTTCTAGTTGATGTGTCCAAATGATATGTATTATATATGAAGAAAGACAATATCTTCTATTTCAATGTGTAAGACATGGTCTCACGAATATATATTGGGATATTTCAAAGAAATGGCAGTTCTTGTACCCTAGGTATTTTGATTCACCCTCTCCCTACTTTGGCAAAATGCCACGACTTCTTTTATCACCGGTAAATCACATTTGGAGCCTCGAAAAAATACATAACGAATTTAGAAAATTATATATGAATTATACATGTAATACCTATCCAATATAATGAAATAATCCTGAACCAATAGAAATCTGTCTGCACTCACGAATGAAAGGCTCCTCAATCGATATGATGTTCTCAGATACGAATGGCATACGACGCTGTCTGAAATCTAAAAGGGAAACGTCTCTGCGCCTTTTCTACTGCACTCCTTATTACAAAAATATAACCGATCCCATGTAAATCCAAGAACGTCTCACGTGAACGATGTTGCGTTGTGATTGGCTGCAATTGAAGAGGAAGAGTACGTCCAGGATCACTCGAGACATCACAAATAATTCTTCTTCTTCTTCCTTTTTCTGCTGGACTGTTTGTATAATCCTACGTCTGATACCATCTCTACAAGGTCGTTCTACAGAAGGTGAACTGACTCTCCACATCGTGTAAATATGCAAACAAACAAGTCGAACAAACAACGTCTAGTTCCCCATAGTTCCGAGTAAATTGTTACTTATTGTTAAGCATAATAATTACAAATCAACATATGATTCTGAAACACCGACTCATTGCAACTAGAAGAATACATCGATATGAAAAAAAATTCGGAGATCATATTATTACATTTGGTTGATTAAAATCCTTGAAATGGGTGAGACCCGACTCCCAAGAATCTGTTTTGAAAGACAACTAGAACTTTATACCACAGATCAAAGATATAACTGGTCTATGCAAGTCAGTAAAGAGCTTGAATTTGCTGACTTTCACATGCCATTAGCAGAAGCCACATCACATATTCTCAAACAGAGGAGGTCAATGTTGCTCTCCAGGTATCTGAACAGACTCAAAGAAGAAGATAGGTCCTTGTTTTCTCGCTCAACCTTCCTCTCACTCAGCCAGTCACTTACACTATCTGAACAAGCCCAAAACTATCTCCTTATGAAGGTACCCATCCAAGTTACTAGAACCATTGCCCAACTCCGATTATGTCAACCCGGGAGAAATCTGCTCAGTTTGTAACAAGAATGAGTTTGAAACTATCCATCATATTTTATTTGATTGTCCTATATATACCTCAATGCGACCCCGCAACGTTCCCTGCTTGGAGAATATTAACAATTTGTTTGGCACGCTCAATAATATTACGCCCACTGAAGCAAAATCAATAGCCACACATATTTGGAATATTTTGAAAATCAGATCATTCATTATTAATGAGTAGGTAATTTTCATTAGGCACTGGGTTCTCTTTCTTTTATATATTTTTGGTCTGTATGTTAATTCGTAACGGGTCTCTTTTTCATTTTTTTTATTACATCGATGTTATTTGGTCTGTTACATATTTATAGAGAAATTATATAAATAAAACTGGTAAAATACATGTGTAGGTGGTGGAATATTTATACTTAACTAGAGATATGGTTAATGTTTTTTTTTCTTATTTTTATAGCTGCTTATATCTGATTTGGTTCAGACTTTTTTCTCTCTCTCTGTTTCTATCTTATATTATAATACTTACTTCACTTAATAGCCGGATTCCTTGTTTATGAAACTGTATGTTTTGCTTAAACAATAAATGAATTGATTGATTGATTGACATTTGAGCAAGTCACCTTCAGTCGATCCTTCAATAGGTATAAGTTAGTATGTGAATTTCAACAACACATAATATAACTAGTAGATGTAGCTCTAAATGAATCGAGATATATGGATATATATACAGGCCGGTGCTATATTCTAAACCGTAATAGAGAACGATTGAATGGGGAAAAGGTAGATAACTATTGTGATGAGTAGTAGTTAGTCAAACAAATCTACAGGTGCTTCCGCCCCTGCCGAGTTATATTTCCTGAAATGATAATTATATTCGTTAAAAACCAAACACATGGTTTTCAGTTTTCCCAGTATAATTCCGGAAAGGGCGAGAGTCCCTGTAGATTTTTTCTGACCAACTCACTGCTCACCACAATAGTTTCCTGTATAACTCTCATACAGGAAAGAAATCTCATGTCATGTACATGATGATGTGAGATCTATATGTGAGATCTTTATTGCTGAAACTGCTTCACAAAAACTCGTTTTTTTTGTTCCGTGTCAAGAGCTACTTCACACCTGAACAGCTCCTCATGACCTAGAAAGCACTCATCCCAAATTTGATGACCTCTCTAGAACATCGCAAAAAAGTGGCCGATGCTTATTGGAAATCACATAATATCATCCCACCACGAACAATTTCGAGCAAGCAGACTAGACGAACGCATGTTTTACACCACTTCATTGTCAAGCTCTAGACCTGTCTAACTGCATTCGATGAATATATTATACACCTAGGGTTTGAAGTGGTATTTTAAATCCCCAGACAAAAAGTTTATCGTCGTAGTTTGTCGAGGGATTTAAAAACACTTTAGTCCAGAGGTTCATATACTATTTTATGCGCTTAAGGATAGGTGAAACTTTAAAGAAAATGTAACAAAAAAAAGATTCCTATTGTCGCTGCCACCGACGACGACAACAGCTACATAATCATTCCAAAATACTTTGATAAATAAAGATAACTGCTGATGCAATAATAATAACTTTCCTCTTATTCACTTAGCTAATTGCGATGGGGTAAACGGTGTAGCATAATATCATACTGTATTCTCATCCAGGCAACAACATTTGTCGTTGTCAACATAATATTCAATCAAGGTGGATATAGGATGGTGAAACAGCTCTTCAATTGTTTCTGCGAAAAACTTGTAGACCGTTTGAGGAGGTACTAATATTTCCACGACTTGAAAGAAGATGGCAGTGAGATCGATTATCGAAGAAGATTTCTGTTGCTTACGTATTTATGTGGTTTACATCTGACAGACGTGACTTGAAACGACATTAAAACAATAAATTTTCGATAAATCTTGAATGAATATTGATATTTTGACTCTTCTCAATCATTTTTCATCTGGAACAGATGAAACTGATAAAAAGATGACAGATGCACAGTTTCTGTTTTACCGCCATCTCTGATAACTTCAGGAAATATTACTACAGTATGAAATCAAGTAGGCAAAGGTCTACAGTTTATTCTAGTGCTTGTTAATAGGAAGCTGTTTCACCATCCTATATCCACCTTGTATTCAATGAAGAGTTGTCAAAAATATTTCAATATATTTCTAGTTAGTTATAGATAAATAGAGTTATTGTTATCAATAGTTTAATATTGTTCTAAACATGTTACACTCTGATGAAATTATTGAAAATAAATTCCTAAATTCAGCTTCCATTGCAGAGAAATTAACTTTGAATCCCTCAATCCCTATGGATTAAAAGTATATTTCTCGAAAATAGGGATTCAAAGTACCCTTTGAATCCTTGAAGTGCATAGAATATATCATTTCATCGAATGGTGAAAATGTGAAACTCACTTCCCAGAGAGATTATATTATATACCTTTAACTTCCAAACTTTCAAGAAAAATTCCACAATCTACCTCACAAGTTACACAATTTCGCACAAAGAACGTTTTTTTTCTTCGCAGAATCTTACGTCTATATACGGTAAGCATAAACGATTATCATTATGAAGAAATGTCTACTATACGTATGAAAATAGTTCAGTATATACGTTTATTTCGGGTTTATGAATAACCTTTATCGAACAAAAATTCTCTTCGTTCGTAAGATGTTGCTCATTCCATCGTCTGGTAATTATGATATATTTGATACAATACTGACAGATAAAATGCATCTTCGGAAAAATATATTATAATGAACGAATTATGTAAACCTATGGCATAAATTCAGTATGAAATAATTGAATAATATTCGTATATGAACAAGTATGCTGTCATTCAATGACAGTATGAAATAATTGAATAATATTCGTATATGAACAAGTATGCTGTCATTCAATGACATTATTTTCGCGTATAAGCGGCAAAGCTGTCATTTAATGACATTCCTCGGAAAACGTCAATTTTGTGTTGAGATTTGAAAGTATAAATTTTCCTCTCGTGCAGTCGAAAGATTAAATGAAAAACTAGAACAAATTGCAATATTTTCGAAACATGAAGTGAAAGTTCGATGAAAGGTTATTTTCACCCTACAAGAGACCTATAGATTTCGTTTTGTGAAAATAAATGCTACAAGCTCAGGATTGGATTTTCAAAAAGACATCCCATCTAACAAAATCATGATTGAGAATTTGAATAAACTTTTTATATGCACCAGGGGTTTCGACGTTGACCTCGATAATTTTGACAGTGTCAGGGACACTACCTACTGCAAGAAAGGGTTAATCAATGCCGCATAATGAGTATTCTACGTTCGCACTCTATATGTTGTGTTGATGTAAGAAGTTGGAAGGGGCGTTCCAGCTCATCACAATGAATCTTTCTTGGTCTCTGGCGTCTTGACAGCTGATGATGAATTGTCGCTCTCCGAAACAGTTGCGTTCCTGATGAAACACGCTCAGGCGTTGGATAAAAACGTAGGAGGCGTTGGCTAGAGCCCAAGAAGGGATTATACCTAATTGAAAAGAGAAGTTCAACAGCATCTGTTAGCTGTGTTATACGTGGTGATTGATGATGATGAATATTCCGAATTAAGTAGGTACTAGGTCCCTATCATCATTATCATTGATTGAGATAAATTCTGTATGACATCAAGTCAGAATACATTGTTCTTTATACATCATTATCTTGTACTGTGTTGTGTATTATCAAACGGACCTAGGTCCGGCTCTGTGAGCAACTATATTAGATTTACTTTTCATCTAGCTTTTTATACTCCCGACCTCTCAAGACCAGGAACAACGATCAGTTGTTATTGAGAAATCGAATATACTTCAGTATCAATTATTCTGAGTTTTCTTTCGAATCCAAAATCGAGAATAGAACATTTGGCGACGAGGAGAGTACGGACACACGGTTAATACTATTTCGAATCATATTATTCGAAAATAAATCGAGAAAAACAAATTAGTAGGTAACAATAAAATGGCAGACGCTGTCCTGTATTCATTGTCAAATGTGGACAAATTCAATTTCATAGTATCAGACTTCTCGTTATTTATAGAACGGTTGAAACAAGTGTTCGTGGCAAATGGAATCGACAATGACGATAGGAAAAGGGCCATTCTTCTGTGTTCCCTTAGCGAAGAAACATATGTTTCACTTCGAAATCTGTGTACACCAGTTCTGCCAGACACCAAAACATACAGCAACCTGGTGAAAATCTTGTCTGATTTCTTTGCTCCAGTGAAATCAATTTTCGCCGAGAGGCTTAAATTCTACACAGCAAAAAAAGGAGAAACAGAAACAGTTTCGGAATGGTCAGCCAGAGTGAAATCATTGGCTGCGGATTGTGAATTTGGAACTGAGTTGACAACGGTTCTGCGAGACGTTTTCACGATCGGACTAGGAGAAAACAAAATACGTGACAGGTGTTTCGAAGAAAACCCAACCAGAGCAGATGCTACTTTGGAGAAGATTCTGAAAATTTCTCTAACAAAGGAAACAACTGTTCAAGAAATTTCCAGAAGGTCATTGAGCACAGTAGAAATCAAGACTGAGCCTGTTAATTACGTTCGGCAAGGAGGACAACCATCAACATTCCAACATTCCAACGTCCTGGGTATCTACCAAACCAGCAGGGAAGCTCTTCGGGCGCATATTCGTCCACCCAAGGAAGAGCACCCCAAAATCGTTACCAAAAAGTGAAGTGTAGTGTTTGTGGTCGAAATAACCACAAATCTAGTGAGTGTTCGTTCAGAATGTGCATTTGCCATAAATGTAACGTAGTAGGCCATTTAGCCTCCGTCTGTCCTCGCACAAAGTCGAGGTGTTTCAAACCACATAACTTCATGGTGGATGATGATACGCAAAAATTTTCCGAAGAAGACATTTATAACATCAAAAGTGTCTGTTAAGGGTAATATTAAACCATTTTATGTTGATATGCTCGTCGAAAAAGTACCTCTCAGTTTCGAGGCGGATTCCGGCTTTGCTCATACGGCAATCTCCGAAAAACTATATAAAAAACATTTCAAATAGAATACTCTGTATAAAAATGATCTAACCCTACGCGATTACGTCGGAATTGCATTTGAACCTCTGGGTTATTTGAAACTGAGGGGGACTTATGAGCAGAATCACTACCTTTTGAAAGTTTATGTAATAAAAAACGCAGGTCCTCCTCTTATGGGTAGAAATGAATTGTACACAATGAATTTAAGCATAAATAAAATTGATCACATATACTTTTCTGATAGGATTGAAAATACATCTCTTCCGATGATTGAAAAAATCAAATGTCAGGGCACATTCAACAAACACAGCATTCACTTGAAATTAAAAAATGGAGCAAAACCAAAATTTTTCAAAGCTAGGCCGTTCCCATTCGCTTTAAAGCCAAAAATAGAAGAAGAAATTGACCGACTAGTTGAAAACAAAGTATTAAAACCTAATGAGTTTTCTGACTGGGGTACACCAATCGTCCCAGTACTAAAATAAAGCGGTAAAGTACGAATCTGCGGGGATTTCAAAATAACTATAAACCCACAGTTGGAAGTTCAACAGTACCCCATTCCAAGAGTGGAATATCTCTTCTCTCAATTACACGGGGGTGATAAATTCTCGAAAATTGACTTGTCAGAGGCATACCAACAAGTCCTCCTGACGGAAGATTGCCGAAAATTTGTTACTATATCAACACATAAGGGGTTATTCACCTACACTCGCTTACCCTACGGGGTAACCAGTGCGCCCAGTATATTTCAGCAAATCATGGAACAAACTTTTGTAAACATGCCAGGAGTTGTATGTTGTATGGACGATATCTTAGTCACAGGCAAAAACGATAGCGAACATCTACGAAATTTAGAGAGAGTTCTATCTAAAATTCACGAATGTGGTCTAAAAGTAAAAAAAGAAAAATGTTCATTTTTCCAGGATAGCGTGAAATATCTGGGACATATAATTGATGAAAACGGATTACACACTTCCGAAGATAGGGTTCAAGCAATAAATAAGGCTAAAATTCCCAATAATATAACTGAATTGAAGTCATTTCTAGGAATGTGCAACTTTTACTGTAAATTTGTACAGAATGCATCGTTCATTCTACAGCCCCTTTACAATTTGCTCAAAAAAGACACAGAGTGGGTTTGGTCGAGCGAGTGCCAAGAAAGTTTTGATGAAATAAAACAAATTTTGGTTTCACCAGATTTCTCACTCACTTCGATCCCAGTAAAAGAGTAAAGCTTACTGTCGACGCTAGTAGTTTTGCTCTTGGGGCATTCATAAGTCATATATTCGATGATAAAACCGAAAAACCCATAGCTTTCGCGTCACGCTTACTAAATACCTCGGAGCTGAAATACAGCCAAATCGAAAAAGAAGCTTGTGCGATAATATTTGGCGTGCAGAAAATTTTTCCAATGCCTGTTTGGTAGAAAATTCTTACTTTATACAGACCATAAGCCCTTATTAACAATATTCAACCCAAATAAAGGAATTCCAGTCTTCGCGGCAAATAGATTACAAAGATGGGCACATATTCTTTCCGCGTTCGATTATGATATACATTTTGTGAACTCTCAAAATAATAATGCAGATTTTTTATCACGAATGCCAGTTTCTGGTGTTCACGAAAATCAAAATAAAATATCATATCTACACTGTCACGGGAAAAACGATAACATTTCTTATCTGAATTTCTTGTCAGGATCCAATTTAACTGTTAATTTTGATGAAATTAAAAAAGGAACTCGAAAGGACCCGATTTTGAGCAAAGTTTTTTTTTACGTTATCAATGGATGGCCAGAAAAATGTTCAGAACCGGATTATCAACCATTCATATTGAGAAAAAACGAACTGAGTATTGAACAAGACTGTTTACTGTGGGGTTACAGGCTAGTTGTTCCTTCAGAGTTCAGAGAAAATATTTTAAAAGAATTGCATGAATCACACATGGGCATGGTTAAAATGAAAGCGTTAGCTCGTTCCTATTTTTGCTGGCCATGCATGGACAAAGATATTGAACATATTGCAAGAATTTGCGAAACCTGCGCAAAATTTTCACATTCTCCACCAAAATCATCATTGGTCGTTTGGAATTGGCCGAAAGAGGCTTGGTCGAGGCTTCACCTAGATTTTTTTGGACCTTGTTTAGGAAAATACTTTTTTGTTTTAGAAGATGCCACATCAAAATGGATAGAGTGCTTCGAAGTGAATAATTTAACTTCATATTCAAGCATAAAAATTTTGCGCAGTTTATTTGCAAGGTACGGTTTACCAAAGAAAATATGTACTGATAATGCTAAAGCGTTTTGTTCAGAAGAATTCCAAAAGTTTCTTTATGATTGTGGAATAGAGCATTTAACAGGACCACCCTATAATCCTGAAAGTAACGGCCAGGCTGAAAGTGCCGTAAAAATTATGAAAAGGGCAATTTTGAAGGGTCACAGTGAAGGTATTTCGGACATAAATTTATTGATGAATAGATTTTTTTTTCAATACAGGAATACTGCTCACAGCACCACTGGAGAAACACCTTCAAAATTGCTTATTGGTCGTTGATTGAGATCAAAATTTGATCGTTTATTGCCATCTGTCGAAAATGTGGTAACAAAAAGTCAGGAAGAACAAAAACATCAATATAAGGGGAAAATAAAAAAGGCTTTCATATTACTGGAGAAAGTTTGGGCGAAGGACTACCGATTAAATACTCCAGGATGGAGTAAAGGAAAGATAAAAAAAAGTTTTGAGATCTAGAACATATTTAGTGGCTTTGGACGATGGATATATAGTTTGGAAACGGCATACCAATCAATTGATATCGAGAGTGGATGACACACATCATCAAATAAGTCATTCATTCAGAAATGCTTCCAGCCAACCTATTTCTCCATCCGCCGAAAATAAAAATAACGTTAATAATGATCATTCGAAACATATATCAAATAATGCGAATGTCACAAATTCTGATGGTTGTAATTTGCCCCAACCTGAAGAAACAGATCAGGTAAATGATGATGGAAATGGCGAGAACGAAGCCGAATCGTTGAATAGCGATAACAAGGAAAATATGAGATGTTTACGAAGGCGGAGTAAATTGAAACCACCAGAAAGATTTTCAGCTGCCTAGTATTTTGTGTGATTATGTATATGTTCATCAAATATGTTGTAATAACCTGAGAGGGGAGGTATGTTGTGTATTATCAAACGGACCTAAGTCCGGCTCTGTGAGCAACTATATTAGATTTACTTTTTATCTAGCTTTTTATACTCCCGACCTCTCAAGACCAGGAACAACGATCAGTTGTTATTGAGAAATCGAATATACTTCAGTATCAATTATTCTGAGTTTTCTTTCGAATCCAAAATCGAGAATAGAACAACTGGATGATGAAATATTATAGATATAATTAGAACGTGAAGTAAAACAAAACATCAGTAAGTAGAACACCGAAAATATCGAATACACCCACTAAGGTGAATATTGTTATAAGAACTTTGATTATTATGAAAGTGAGCATTATATTGTTTTTGGGACATCATGATATTTGCCGAATGTAGAAGAGATTAGAAATTAGACTCTCTTCGGAGTAAGTTGGATTGTTTCGATTTTTCTCCCCGTAACTTTTGAGAATAAACGTATCTAAGGTATTCAACATCGAATGGTTTTATTTCAACGATAACTTGAACAAGTTATCACAATCTTCTATGGCCTTCTGGATTTTAATCAATATTTTATTGAACAGGCGCCTGTCACAATACTATAGGATTACTAGAATTAGAATTAGAATTACTGAAGAAGTCTGGTGAAGAGATCAGGCTTAGTTTCATCGCTTTATGAACCATTACGTTTCCTATTGAAAAGTTGATGACTGTTACAAAAGACGTAATTTTCAAATGTTGGTATAAGTCGTATATGTTACAGTAAAATCAAATGTGAATAAATATTAGTTTCATTTAGTTTCAATAGTTTTATTCAGCTATTAAATCGAGAGTTCTATCACGGGGAACCCTGTGTATGGTTATGATTGATTTTTTGCATATACAGGGTATTTCATAATATGTGGGACGCACTTTTAGGGGTTTAAAGTTTAAAGTGTTTTTACCCGCCAACTTAGTTGCAAAGCAACCCTCGAAGTCTCATTGAGACTTGTGTGAGTAAGGAAGACGGGGTCCTTAGCTTTTTAAGCGTCTCTACAATGATTATCGATTATTTCCATCTGGTCAGTAAGGCGTTTATATTCCTTTCCTCTATGGCGATCTAGTTATGAAGGCATGTGGGGAGTCATTAATTGGAGTCGAAATAGTAATAGGAAGTAATAGATTTTTCGTTTTGTTGTGATGTAATGAGATGTTTACAAGATATATCGATCAGTTTTTGTTCTTGTAGCGTACTGATCACCATATTCCAACTTGCAACTGATTTCATTTTTGTACTCACAAATTCTCATACTACGAAAACAAAATATGAAAAAATCTATAGTCATTTTTAATGTATTTCACGGCCGTATTCGCCGTATGCTTTGAGCTAAGCTTAAGGCTTAAGCTCGCTTATAGTTACGATTTTGTATGATCCGTATCTACAAAATCATTCAAGCTCGCTCAACTCTAAGCGGCCACAATTGGTGACTTTATATTTTAAGCCAGGATTAGGTAGATATCATAACCCCGTTTTTTTGATTTCTGTTTCAATATTTTGAATAAAAACCAATTGTGGAAATCAATAATGGAGGATGAAGGAATTTACAGTCTATGAAAATATGAAATTACTTGTTGCAATTCACGTTAGTTTTCAAACCGATAATCAATGAAATCATCACAAATTATGACACTTCAACAGCAACAAATATTAAATGTCAAGATCAAATGAACAAGAAAATGATTTTTTGTCTCATTGGCCTCTTTCCAAAACTAGGCCAATGTTAGATTGGCGTGAGCTACAATGGTGATTACGTCACTTATATTTTATCAATTATATATCCATCCGCCACGCAAACCTTAATTTATGTTGTGAAACAAACGGTATGATTCAATATATATAACGGTTCAACCCGTTGATTGATCAATCAACGGTTCGAACGGTTCAACATGATATATTTTTTTTCCACCTTACCTAACAAAGAGGGTAGCGGTTACTGTGTATGTAAATATGAGATCAGAGTAATACGACGTTATAGGTAATGACCGTTGATGAGAAAAAAAGTAGGTACGTGTATGACTCCACTTGTTACTAGCCAAACAATAAATATTGATATGTCAGGTTTTTTTTTCACCTAACTAAGCGTAGCGATTGCTGCTTGAAAAAACTATCAAATATCAAAAATTAAATCGAGTTCACATAACCAAGTTACAAAAATGTATTGTTTGAATTGATTCACAGGTATCTATGTAAATGGAAGATCAATCACCTTCGAAATCTATGTTTGTGAGCTAATCACAATCATAGATTAAATATGTCACAATGTATGAACATAAAAAATCAGTTATCGTTTGGCGATCTAGCAGGGCAGGAAGTAGGGAGCCCCGACAGGAGGCCCCAACAGGAGGCCCCAACAGGAGGCCCCGACAGGAGGCCCCGACAGGAAGCCCCGACCGGAGGCCCCGACAGGAGGCCCCGACAGGAGACCCCGACAGGAGACCCCGACAGGAACGGGGGCCTCGTCCGGAACAAATGCATGCAAAATGAAAATTCACTCACCCTCGGGAATGGAAATTCTGGAAATTCTGGAAATTCTGGAAATTCTGGAAATTCTGGAAATTCTGGAAATTCTGGAACTACATGCCATGATGATGCTGCTCTTTCGGCACCTCACATTTTAGAACACTGCACACGTACGGTAAACGAATAAACCGCACATCACACGGTTACCAAATAATCCGCACTTCACACATCCACAATAGTTAATTGGGTAAAGGAGACCGCACTTCCGATGTCTTAGAGGGATGATGATGTCTTTATTATATTTCTATATAATACCGTCACGACAATGATGATGATACCGGCGTATATATCATCTATATTGTGCCGAACAACCGAAGTGTTCAAGCATCGCGAACAGACAAAATCATCCTAGCTTATCGATATGGTTCAAGAACAATTATATAAGTTGTATATGACTGTCCTCAATGATACGAATGAGAACAAAGAACAATGCAAAGAAACTATTATCTTTTTACTGCTTTTCTTGAGCATGAATCAATCATAACCAAGTCGATGAGAGGCGATACTATATACAGAGTCTCGTTGATTTTCAAATTTGCAAAGGATTTTATAGATCATTTGAATTTCCTTGAAATTTCTAGCTTTTATGTCGAAGATACTTTCTATTTGACTGGGGAATCATTCAGAATTCTTCAGTAGTGGATAATTATTCGAGATAAATAAAAATTCAAGAATGATGTGTACCTAAAAATATCGAGTTTATTTTCGAATATTATTGAAATTCCAGGAAATTACTTTGATCTAAACATGATTTGATTAGTAATTGATCGACATTGGTTAATTTTCAAATTCCGCTAGAATTTCTTATTAGAATATTCAATTCATTCTTGAATATTTCTGAAATTCCCACCATGGACATGCTTCTATTATTTTTTTCATTTATGGCCACAGCAGGGACCATCAGATTTTCATCTATCACTCCCCAAAGCCAAAGGTCAACCCAAAGTCACTCCCCAAAGTCACTCCCCAAGGTCACTCCCCAAGGCCACGTGGAGTTGTGTGACCTTGGGGGGAGGTCCAGAACCAGCGAAAAACAGTGACTGCTTTACAGGGTCACTCACGGTCGATGGTAGGTTGGACGTTTCTGGAGAACAGGACGTAGGATTATTCTGAAAATTTGGTTTCTTGGGTTTTCAGTTTTGTTCTATCGATCTAAAATATTCTCAGCGTTGCGGCGTTGCCGCTTCTATCGAAAAGTAGCAACACCGTATTTAGATTCTTCCTGTAGAGCTGATTTCGTCGATCAATCATACTTGGGGTATAGCGAGAAAGATTACAGAGATATAGGGTGTGAAAAATCGAGATTTTTCAGCTTTACGATTTTTTTTGTCGAAAATATGCATTTTTGCTCGAAACGGCTTACATGTACCCAGGGGCGGATAAAGGGGGGGCTATAGGGGCTTAAGCCCAGGGCCCCGGATTCTGCAGGGGCCCCCAAAATATGAAATAAACGGTTCATTCCAATTGCTACTGCACTTGTATAATAATGGATAGAAATTGATATTGTTATTATAATATTAATATTTTTATTCTGATTCAGCGTCAGATCTGCTATATTTATAGAAACTTTGATTCCTACTGCCTAATCAGGTAATGTATAATATTGAGAGTTCTTGATGATGGAGAGATAGACAGATTAAGTATTTTTCAAAATGAATTTAATAAGGTAAAGGCACTTCAGGAATCAATAAACTTCGGGAAGAGGGCATGCAGATACTCAGAACATCACCTGTCATTTTCAAAAATGCTCCAATACATATCGATGATGTAACTGAATAGACATTTTCACTTCATCAAAAATATATCTGACGTTACTTATAACAAGTTGCTAAGCGGAACGGCCGTTTTCATGATTGAAAATATATATAGGACTATAAAGAAGAAAGACCGAGGGAAAGACAGGTAGGACTAGTTCTCAATTTTGTCAATACCAAATCGTTAACTCATAATGAGGCAATATAAAGGCTTGTATTCGAAGCAAATCCTAAGTATTGAAAGCAGAACCACTTTATAACACTACAGAACCAAACATAGAAAAGGAAGTTTTTGAAAAACCTGATGAATTCACCATAGTTTATAGAGGCTCCCATTTCAGCCTATCTTCGAATTGTGTTCAGAAGGCAGAACATTCGGCAATAGGTTGAAATTAGAGCCGTTAATGAGCCCCAAATTATTCAGATTTTTAATGAAATTTCTATTTTATGTTATGCTCAACGGTCAAGCTAGCAAAACCCCTCGCAAAACCCGCGATTAAAAAAATTAGAGAAAAATAGCGATAGGGTGGAATAACTATTATGTCTTCGATATTCGATTCAGATAGCACATACCTGAAAAACACAGTCTGTATTTTTTTTTCCAAGACGAAAGAGGAAATTCGGCCTTATTAGGCTAAAGTGAGAGTCACATCAAAAGAGCATGAAATTATGGTTTAATCACATTCTTCGAAAACAAATGTTTCTAGGAGTGGTTTCGCAGGCACAAGGAATCCACGATTTTTCGAAAATTCGGCAATAAGGTAACAAATTAGCCTCCAAAAATTCTAACAATTCAAAGTGTGTCGTTGAATTTTTTATTTATTTTTCATTTCCTTTTTTTTTCGTTCACGAAATATAAATAAAGAAAATTATAACATTTATATATTTTATATCCGACATGACGACTCAAAAAAAATTATGAACTGGGTAGCGTTCAAAGTTGTTCGATCAATAGCCCAGGGCCCAGCCATCAGTTAGTCCGCCCCTGCATGTACCTATCTTAACTCTTCATTGAATATCTACTGACATTAAATAGAAACAAATACAGGGTAGTGCAAATCTCAGAATTCGGAACCACCCTGTATTTGTTTCAATTAAATATCAATCGATAGTAAATGGAAAGTTGAGATAGGAACATAATAGATTTTTCGTTGTGATGTATTCGAGATGTTTACAAAACATAATGATCAGTTTTTGTTCTTGTAGCGTACTGATAATCTCATTTCAACCACTTTACAACCTTGCAACTGATGAATTTCATTTTTGTACCTACAAATTTTCATGCTACAAAAACAAAATATGAACAAATCAATAGTATTTTTTTTTATTTCAATGTTTCAAGGCATTGTTCAAGATTCGAATTTTCCGCCTGCAAATATAGTGCTTCGATTCACAATCAAAGACATAAGAAAGGTGGATGACACAAGCAAAATATTGAAGTTGGTAGAATTCTTGGGTAAAATGTTCACTGTCGATGGCTGTTCAGCGAAAAAGTAACAGTTTTTTGGTCTATAGTAATAGCGTAATAGATTTAGTTCAATAGTAATAGATCTATTACGAATGTAATAGCAGTGGCAACCCTGGTTTCATCATTATCTCTATGATCAATCAAACACCAGCGCAATTCATTTATAATTATTCTTCGCACATATTCCTGATGTAGAAGAATATATGAACTTTTTATACTCACATTATTTCCTGCAATGAGATTCGTATGTCATGTCAAAAATACAAAATAATACATAAGTCAGAACGGTATCCAGAGCTTAGTAGGTACAAAACATAGAGGGCGTTATCTATTGTCAATTTATCAAATTCCATATTCTAGTAGCAGAAAACCTAACCATTTATTGTAATAAATCCGAATGATTGCAGCAAGGAACAGTTGGTAACTCGTAGATGAAAAAAAGGTGAATTAATGATATAGAATGATACAAAGTAAGCAAATTATCTGCTTCATTTCTCGTGAACCAACACTGAAACAATAATTATAATCGATCGTTTAAAATTGGAGCGAAACAAGACACGTGCTACCATCTATGTGGATGACATAGAACTGAGAACGACAAAGAAGTAGCTTGCAGGAAATCAGGATAGATTATGGATTCCTGCTGATGAAAATGCATAAATGGAAATGATTCTTTGCGATCTACAACAATATCATAAGATTATCTGATATTGGCCTAAGTTTCTATACTGTGTCGTAACAATTATCAATGTTTGCTTTGGTACGCAGTGTATCGGCAGATGGCGATAATAGATCTTGAGCGTAGACAAGGAATTTGCTCAGGAATCTCAGACCCGAATCGGGTCAATTCTGTTTGAATCTTGTTACAACAGCCATATTGTTATGTTTATTTAATTTGATATCATGACTCAAATATACAGTATTTAATCGAGATGAAGACATGAAATGACAAGATTTCATGGAAATTAACAAATTATACAATTCAAAGTCGGTTTTTAAAACGGGAATTTATCAAATCTCTGCTGTGATAGCAATATCTTCTCTGTAACCATATTGCTATTTGAAAACAGAATAGACCCGATAATATTATATGGATTCACGCCTCTGAACCCACCACAAAGATGGAAGCATTATCTGAACATTGCAAGAAGTATGAATTATGATTATTCAGAGATGCTGGATTCATGAAAACCTCAGGTGCGCAAATTTGTTGCAGAAACCAGGCATCATATCGAAGGAAATTAACAATGAATTATTTTTTCAATATTATTTTTGGGCATTGAGCTCTGTTCGAGAAGAAATAAAGATTGAAATGTAATAGACTCATATTCGACTGATTCAATGTAGTAAGAATTTTGTTTTCTTCTCATTGGTTTCTTTATTTGCCAGTATCATTCCTCGCTATCGATTTTTCATTGATTGAATAACTCTCAATTTGATGCCAATATTAAACTTCGTTCAAGTAACAACTGAATATTGATGGTACATATACCAGCCAAGAAAGGATACAGAGCGACCAATACATAACAAAGATTTCAGAATTCACGAAAGGAGTAAAGTTTTTTTTGCGCTCACTCTGGGCATGAAGTAGGCAGGTGTTCAAGTGAATTTCTTTCTCATATCGATATCCATATTCAGATAGTTTCAGTTGACGTAAAACGATTGAAACTCATGTGATTAATAATTATGCATTATGAGTTACCTAAATAATATACGATAGACTAAATTGACAATCGAGGATCCATAATTCACTAATATCCCACTATCAATATACAGCGTGTAATATTACTTTTTATGAAGGGACCACAGTAACTTACCTAACTATCTAGATGAAATGATGAAATTCTCAGGACTGAAGGAAATGCAAGTACCGGCTCAATGTAATATCCTTGATTACATACACTAACGCACTAACAATACACTATCAAGCTCTTTCTTGAATATTTTTCACTACTGTGAAAACCTAAACTGTTTCAGCACTTTTCATGAAAGCACCCTCGTATAATCGGTTATTTTCGAGGTATAATGGTCGAACTCTCTGGATTGATGAAAAATTTTTCGAATTTCACGATTCGACTTCTGAAATTATAAGAGAAACAGGGGTGCTTCCATGATGATGATGAGACATATTCCGATTCTTCAGGATTAATTTTTTTTTTCAGAAAAAGATGCATTGGTTGTAAGTTGGAGGTACTTACTGATTTCGAATCTAGATGAATTTCGAACCTGTTCTTTTACTCGCTTTAAATTCTCAATTGTAAGTGATTCACGAATCTTCAACCCCGTAGTAATTTCTTGTAGTTTTTTGAAATCTTTCTCCCTCCTAGACTGTCGCTACGTTTCGATACCAAATATACGACTAGTGAAAAGCTAACACAATATAATATTTGACACATATATTATCATATTTGATATCCCATGATGTCCATTTATCCCATTACTGAACACCCATCACCCTTTTAGCTCTAAGGTCGTAAATAACCCAACAATCAACTATTCCCCAGAGTATGGCAAATGTGACACCGGAATACATCACGGGGGTGGATTGAGTCAACCATAACTGGGATTAGATTCCTGTTAAATGACAGTTTGACTTTCACCGGTGATTTTCGCATCCCTGAGCACTTAAGTCGTGATAACTCCAGGGGCGTGCCATGGTACAGATAAGGGTGAGTGTCAACTTCATTTTTACTGGGCGAAGATGAAACTATGATCAAGACGAAAAATTATCTGTTGGTCATACCAAACGATCATCAAGCCCATGATCACCTACGCTTCGTTGATATGGTGACCAAAAATACAACAAATTTTGAAACAAGTCGAGCTGCAGAAAGTACAGCAACTAGCTCATCTGGGAATCACAGGGGCTATAAGCCTTAAAGGTAATGCTGAACCTTCCACAATTGCAGAACCCTGCTGTGGATTCTTCAAGTTCTACTTAAGGAGTGGTTCGACGATGTGAAACAGATGAAATTTAATTTCACTGGAGAAAAGTGCCAGGACAAATGAAAATAAAGCTAGTGAGATGCGGAAAGCTGAACAGCTTCTCGATAAGAGAGAGACTTGAAACTGGTAACGAAACTTCTTACTGGACACTGATGATCTCTGTATCAACTCAAAAAGATGAGCAAAACAGAGAGTGCCGCTATTGCTAAAACTCCGCTACAACTGCAGAACATTTAATCGGTGAAAGGAAGCCATATTTCCAAAAGCGGAGTGGTTTTCATTGTACAGCAAAAAATCCCAAAGTCATGAGGTGCTTGAGAAGCTGCATATCCTTCACATTATACAATGTTTCAAACAAAACTCAGACTGGCTTTTTCATCTTCAAAGCCTTACTTTCAATTCGTTTGGGGAAAAGATTTCACTGCAAGGTTGTGAATGCTATTATCAGAGTAGTAGACTTATGACGAATTCATCATAGGAAGAGGCAGCTCCTTAAAGGGATGATTTATCAAAATTCCTAAATATCTTGCGTCTCGGCAATTGAATAAATTGTTGTTATCAGCTGAGATAGTATTTTCCAGATCTAACCCCTCCTGATCCTTATCAATGGTGCTTTATAGAACTGCAATCAATTAACGATCACTGATTCATGTTGAGAGTCCCAAGAAAAATTTTCGAAGAGATCGTTTCTGTATATTGGGAAACCTCAAATTCCATTTTTCCGAGGAAATAATGAAATTGGAGATTGCGTTGATCCATTGTGACTCTTCGCCCACGAGCCTCGAATTGAATTAGATTGGGTAATGTAATGAAAAGATTGGTTCGAATCCTGTTTTTGTCAGACACATAACATCGAGTTATCTGAGAGCTTATTCTAGAGGACGCCAGAGTTATGTCTATCTTCTCTTATCGAGCTGTTGTCTCGATGTGGGACTTCATTCACGATTCAATATCATCAGATTTTTTTGAACCATAATATCAAAGATATACCCACCTCTTTTGTTGCCACTCATGCTGGAGTTATGCAGATTGGCATCCAATCCAGCTATGAATTGCAGTATTCTTCAAGACTCTCCAGCTCTGCACGAACAAGGGTTTGGGCTTAGGGAATCATAGGACAGGTAAAGTGTTCTGAAAAGTGTTTTTAACTGCCAACTTAGTTGCAAAGCAGCCCTCGAAGTCTCATTGAGACTTGTGTGAGTAAGGAAGACGGGGACCATAGCTTTTTAAGTATTATTCGAAGCACTACTCGGCTGGTAACGATAACCAGTCCGAAGGATTGAGATCTAGGTACCAAGAATGTTCGGTTGGTCACCTATCTCCTGCCGCTAAAACGATACTATAGAAATAAATATTTACAAAAGCCGCCGCGGGATTGAATTACTTTAGCCTAGCAACCCGCCATATAAGGTTACCCTCATCACAGCCTGATCTCTAGAATAGAAATCAGTTAGTTCAAGAGGATATAAATCATCCCTAACGAAGATGCTGGATCTCACATTCCCCATTGTTATAACTCGAAAAAGGTATTCACATGCTCCTCATTCTGGAGGTTTGCTTAGAGAACTCGCAGCATCATCATTCGTCTCCACTACTCTGGAAGGACAGTCCAAGATAGACTTTGAAGCCTATCTTAGACAGCTCCTTCAGGATATGATCCTAATCCTAATCCATAATGATATGTCCATCGGATTTGCTGTTTAGTATCCTACACCTCCTGTTGTGGGGGTCATATTCTAGGTTGCCTGAAGGACTCTTGCGCGTTCCGTCACCTAGAAAAATTCACTGGGCACCCGCACCTGTCTGGTCTTAATAACACTTCCAATTCTGAATTGAAATCCCTCATAATCACGAAACTCGAAAATCACTAAACAAATATCAATATATCTTCGAGCCGTTATCTCAATTTGACAAATACTTATTTTCACTATCTGTGTCTTGGTCTCGCGAAGCCCTAGGTAGGTATATATTCAAATTATGACATTTCATGACGAGACAGATTCAAACATATTCCATTTGAATTTTGTACAATTGATGTCAATTGTTTTGTAGGTGATGAATCTACTTCGTCACTGATTGGCTATAGCCCGTTGTGTGAAGGCTCTCACACAAGGGGCGTGGCTTGTTTTGTGTATGCATACAGTTCTCAACGGAAATGTTACATAAAAAGGGGCCAATTTTTCAACAGTCATAGATAAAATTATTTCATACATTGTTACAAAAACGATTCACATATGCACTGATGTGCACCAGCTGAAATGGAAACAGTGAAAATGAAGTATATTCGAGTATGATTGATAACACAGTAATCGCATAAAAAACTCCGACGTTTTAATTCATCATTCTCCCGATCTGCGTGATCATCAGGACATTTTCGAAGTCACATCAATTTTAATTCGACAGGGAAAATATTGCATGTCGTCGCATGATTACTTGGCGAGTAATGGAATACAGTTTTTCGTTCCATCGTCCGACCCTTTCGAATCCGAAATAACAATGTCGGTATTGACGGCGATGAAGAATCAATTCGGACAGATGTATGGTGTTTGGAGAGCATGCAGTGATGAAAATACATTCCGGAATCGCTTTTCATTTTCGTGTTGCTCCATTCTCTGAAAATGCCAAATAATTACAATTCTGATTGTAAAACATTTTTATACGTGGTGGTTAACAGTCGATGGTAACTGGACGTTCACGTAAAACAAGACATGGAATTTTGTGTAGATATGTTAGAGAGTAGCAGGAAGACTCTTCAAATTTTCAATTGACTTGGCCGTTACTTGATGAAAATCCATAGTTATTGTGAACAAACGACAAACGATAAGATTTTCACGATAAATATATTTATATATATTTTACACAACATGTTTCGCTAACACTGTAGCTTCATCAGGTATGAGTACACTAAACTAACTACTACGATAACAACCATATTCATACCTAATTACACAGTTATAATAATATTTGTACCTGTAGGGATTAAAGAATGTTTATCCTCTGTTTATTGCCGTAAATAACGAAAAATGAAATGACTATCTAATTAAGCTATTTTTAGGAAAACAAATTCAACAAAGGAGTATTATTCAAATATAATTGGTCATTAAGCAAAAGATTTGAATTCTATTAATTTCGAGTGTTTCTAAATAGTTAAGTTTCACTCCTTTGTTTTCAACATGTAATATTTTGAATTCTTCATCAAAATCGTGATTTTCTTTTAAAAGGTGGTTGGAATATGTTGAATTTGTTTTCCTATTCACATAACTCATGTGGTGCTCATGGATGCGATTTTTGAAAGTTCTCCCAGTCTGACCAATGTATACCTTCGGGCAAGTTCCACAATTCAGTCTATATACTCCTGAATTTTCATATTTAGGAACTATGTCTTTATCATTTTTGATAAACTTTCCCAAAGTATTATTTGTTCTATAAGCAATGTTAGTGTCTTGTTTATGCAAAAATGAAGCTACTTTTTCGGTTGCTTGTCAAAAATAGGTCAATGTTTTGTAATTTCGGTCGGTGATGTTACATCATAAAACAAATTGCAGTTAATAATGGATATAAAGTTGACATCATAGAAAATATTCTCAAGAAGAAACTCCATTCAAGAGCTGTTAATCAAGTTTTTCCTTTAAACAAAAACACATACACATAGTATGTACCCATCTTGATGTATTCAACCCAATTTCCTTTTTCCAAGGTACATACATACTCGCTGAATATCCTTGGCTGGAGAAATTTATTCGATTCCATTGAATCCAAAAGTTCTCAGCTGGAGATTCCAGATTATCATCATAGAGACTATCACCGTTCAATTGTAGCGAATTTCAATTTTCTTCTTCTAAAACTGTTTGTCTTTGTTGGCAGAGCGTACACTCTTGCCCGTAGCCTATATTTCTTGAAAGAATAAACAATTGTTTATCATTCTAGCATTTGAATCTCGACAAAATAAATTGATATGTTTCAGTTGATTGATGATGATGCTGTTTTTTCACTTGGGATTTTGCACTTGAATTGAGATGTGGTATTCTTCATACTTAAAATGTGGAGTTCATCGAAAGTATGCTATATTTTTTGAAGACTAAATAGAGAACTTGTTTATTATTCTCAACTCGTAAATAAAATCGAAACCAACTAAAATTTCTAATTAAAACTCAATAATACTGAATGAGCTAATGTGCATCAATGTTAAAGGTATAACAAGACCGCTTATAAACACTGGAGAAAGCTACTATGAAACCACTATAACTATGTAAACAAATTGTTAGTCATCAGATCACTGCCTCTTTTAGATGGTCTAGACTACTCTACACTTTAGACAAAGTTATCAGAGCAGAGAATGCTGAGACACAAATATCTGGACAGGGACACGGACACAAGACACGACACAACACTTCCGTTCAAGTACAACAGACGAAATGAAACACAACACTTCAAAACCAAAAACTTGATAAAAAGAACGTTCACATCAAGCAAAAAAGGGGAGAAACCTTGGTTGGAGATCCCTGGAAGCTCAAATTTGTCGCGAAATTGAAATAAAAATAATTTACAGGCAGAACGAATCTGACGTTTCTCAAAAAATATACATAACCTGAAAACCCCCAAAATGACAGAAAATCGATTAAAAACGAATGACTGCACTAGTGGACTGTTGGTGGCGCCAACATACACTGAAGCTGCCGATTGAACAGTCATGTATAGTCCTCCAGCTGGCTAGATTTTTCATTTAGCCGTCATTGGTCGGACCAACTGGAGGGCAATAATTTCGAGGGATTCAAAAACACTTCAGTCATTTAGGATTGGTAAAACGTTGAAACGTTGAAATAACAAAAACCATTTCGATTCCTATTGTACAAAATGAAACATCAACGACATTGTCGGTGCCACCGACGATGACAACGGCTACATTTTTCAAAACACTTCAATTAATGAAAATAACAGCTGTAATAATAATAATAATTTAGCTCTTGTATCAATAGAAATTGAGTTGTTTTTTAGATTTATATTGTTCTTAATACGTTGAATTTTTGTTCCATCTCCATCATGTTCTGATAAAATTATTGGAAATAAATTAATAAATTTGGATTTCATTGTGAAGAAATTTAGTTCGAATCCCTAGGGATTTGAGGTGGATTTTAAATCCCTAGGGATTCAAAGTACCACTTTTTTCTCCGAAAATAGGGATTTGAAGGATACTTCAAGATCACAAAATACACTATCAATTGTCACTATAATGTGCAGAGTTCAGTCAAATCTCTAACTTATCAGTTTCGATTTCTAACCACATGGTTGAAAATATATAATTTCAATTCAAATTCTAACATGTGAATACTCGTGTGAATACGAGGTATAACACAATTTTTCTCAACATTCCTACCATAATGATGATCTTTGTGAACATCCAGTCGTCCAATCTCAACTCTAGATCTAATATGATATTGTGAAAGAAGTTTTCTCTGATGATGGGATTGAATAATTTCGAAAGCTTGGACCAACTTGCAAGAGTTTTCTTCTGACATGACTGCTATTCCCATCATCAACTGGTTCATAGTCATCACCCTTGAGATAGCGATAGAAATGGAAAAATCGAAAACACAAAGATCTAAGGGGAGAGGTTATGCTGTACCTTCAACCATTGCACCTGTGTGTATTGAAAGAAGCAGCAATAAGTGCCTTCAGACTGAGCCAGACAAAAAAACTCAAATCAGGAAATCGGATTGGACACTTGAAGATTTTGGAAAATATTTCACTAGAATCCATGTCTAAACCGACAGATATCATGCCAGTTAGGTACGACCTCGAAATGCAGTTTGAAGTGGTCATAAACAACCACCAAGTTTGCACAGAGAAGTGTGGTACACTGATAGATCCAAGATGGATGGAAGGGCTGGAGTGGGAGTTACAGGGCCAAATTTCAGGCTCTCAAAATCCCTTGGTAACACCCCAACCATCTTTCAAGCAGAGGTATATGTAATAGAGATATGTGCCCAGGAGTGCCTCGAAAGGGACACTCGAAGGGCAAAAATATATATTCTATCAGATAGCCAAGCAGCACAAAACGCTCTGGAGTCATACACTCGTGAGTCAAAGCTGACTTGGGACTGTAAACAATCCCCAAGACAACTGGCAGCGAACAACCAGGCCACTTTGATGTGGGTGCTAGGTCATAAGGGAGTTAAAAGCAACGAGGAAACAGACTGCCTTGCCAAAGAAGGGGCAAATACACAATTTCTCGGCCCAGAACCTTTCTGTGGACTTTCCAAAGCCCACTTGAGAAAGGAGTGAGCCTCTCGCCAAAGAAAGCTAAACAGCTTCTTGAGTTGGACAAAAAAGACTTGAAACTGGTAACGGGACTCCTCACTGGACACTGCCCTCTAAGGTACCACCTCAAAAAGATGGGTAAAACAGAGAGTGATAGTTGCCGCTACTGAGAGAACTTCGCTGAAACTGCAGAACATTTAAAGCATTTTTTTTATATAATAAATGCTATTTGTTGTTTCCATACATATCTAGCATCGTATCAAGCAAGAGGACTACCTACTTTTTCTAGTTTATCTGCGTCGTCGACGGTTGATAGGTTTATTTATGTATTACATTTTTTTTTGGGGTTCAACCTATGCTTCCTCATATTTCGAGTAAGTATTCAGCCAGAATCGCGTGGCGATATTTTACCCACAGCAAACGGCAGCTCTTCGTCTGGCGGCACTGGGTCGTGGTTCAAATGAGAATATATGAATTTGATAATTAAAATTTAAATGAAGCCATTGAGCGCCACTAAATTTTTGTTAGAGTGGAATTTAGAAACCTTGAATGATTCTTGTGACAGAAAGTTTTGAAATAATATACGAAAATTCCCATTTATAATTCATATCATGACACAGACAAAGTGATGATTATATACAATGATATTATATACAAACTATTAGAAAAATAAGATATGTAGATATAGATGGATTATCCCATGGTGGTTAAAATAAAATGAGAGTGTCCACATCAAATAGATATTAGACGGAACAGCCGAAAATATATAGTAAATAGGTATACGAGCCAATATATATGTTAAACGCAAATAACATGAAACATGATATTTTCCTATAATATATTTATTTATCTGTACCTCCGACCTTTGATCATTCCATTGAACTGCAGTGGGGTAGAATTTCCGAACTTCGATCGTTGACTAAACGGTGATTTTTCAAGGCAGTAGGGGGTGTTTCAAATCAACAGGCGATGTTTCAAAGCAGAACCACATAGCAGAACATGGTAGTCAGGACTCGGTAACATGAGATACAGGATAAAAAAATCTCATCATCGACTCTGATGAACGCAGGAAATCCCTCACGTGGACAATTCCAGAAAATCAGCACCAGCCCAAACAGAGAAGATATGTAAAGGGAACCGAAAGACCCTGTAGAAAAAAGAATCGTCACTACGTATTCCACCACGTGTCGAAAGTTACATAAAAAAAAAACGATAGATGTTTTCAATTGAAAAATGAAAAGAGATACATACCTCTTTTATCTAGAGGGTAAACCAATTACAAAAATGGAACTCGTATCGCAAAAATAAACGTAGACCTTCGTCAATACGGATCGGGAAACATCCCTTTTTGGTGCCCAAACTCGTGGGGCCTTTTTCTTCTCATTTTGATAGTTCAATCCCGTTTTTTTTTTGTTTCATGCTTATTTTATTGATATATCTTGTGACAGATGTTATGAAATAATATTGTGTTGCTTATATATCATGTTTCGAAAAATCAGTTATGAATATACAATACCAAGGACCAGACAAACACATAGTATAACAGAGTGTTTTGGTATTTTTTTATGAGAACAGGTGTTTAATTGAAATGTCCTGTTGTTTTTTCTGAAAATCAAGATAAATTGATGAGTAATCAGAGAGTTCTGAAGATATCGGGATATATGTATTTCTTTTGCATTTATTGATTTTGCAGAGAATTTTTTGTAGGATTCTCACCGATTGTGAAGGTCTGATTTAAAGATAATTTTTTTTGTACGTTGTTCAGTTCATGATATTTGCTGACAAATAAGATATTTTTTTTATGAATCTGAAACTGATGATATTTCAGGAATGTACAGGGTGAGTGCACTTGCATAAATTATCCTTCCAATTGACATTGAGGACATAGATTTCTTTTGAGATATACTTATTCAAAGACAAAATGAGTGCGGAAAAATTCCAGGTGAACTACTTGCTTGATTATGAATTGGAGTATGAACTTTCTATTCGTGGAATCACATTTGCTCGGACGGTTGCTGATAAACGGAAATTTCTGAATAGGCTTTTGAGTAAAGAACAAGTGAATCCTGATGTAAATTTGAAGTTAGAGATATATGGTTTTGATTTCCGAATGGAACAAGATGCAATTAATAAGAGTTTGACTTCCATTACTGAATTGATAATTGACTTCAGTGATTCTGGTCAAGTCACCGATTCTTTGTTTCTTCGAATCAAATCCAGGATTGCACATGTTTCGAATAGGTCTCAAAGACTTTAGAAATTTTTAGATATTCCAGGAAGAATTGATGATGACATTAAGAATGATTTCCAAAAATTCCGAAACGAAACATTTGCAACATGTTTGAAACTAGAAAAATGAAAAGAGATACATACCTCTTTTATCTAGAGGGTAAACCAATTACAAAAATGGAACTCGTATCGCAAAAATAAACGTAGACCTTCGTCAATACGGATCGGGAAACAATCCTTTTTTGGCGCCCAAACTCGTGGGGCCCTTTTCTATAAACAAGATCAAATGTATGTTGTCGAAGTCTAACCGCCCATCTTTGAAGTTTTCCTGAAGGATTTTTCAAATTACTCAACCACAAGAGTGAAAAATGATCAGTTATGAGAGTGAAACGTACTCCTTCAATATAGTGACGAAATTTTTCGATACTGAAAGTTATAGCAAGCAACTCCCTTTCAGTAGTGGAGTAATTCCTTTCTGAACGAGATAATGTTCTGCTTACATAGGCAATAACACGTTCTTCACCATTAATTTCTTGAGTGAGCACCCCACCTAAGCCTGTACTCGAAGCATCACACTGGATAATAAATTTCTTTGAAAAATCTGGTTGAGATAAAATAGGAGCAGATACAAGTAATTCCTCAATCTTCAAAAATGAATTTTCTGCAGCGTCGTTCCACTGTATTGTCTGAGATTTCCTTTTGCCTTTGAGCAAATCATTGATAGGTGATAAGAGAGTTGAAAAATCTTTGATAAACCTTCGATACCACGAACACATACCCACGAACCTCTTAATTTCGGTGGCTGTTCTGGGGCGTGGATAATTTATCATGCTATTAACCTTATCTGGATCTGTCCTCAATGAATTTGCACCAACAATATATCCCAAAAATTTTAAAGACGTTTTAAAAAATTCACATTTCTCTAAATTTATAGTCAAATTTGCTTCATTCAATTTATCTTTAACTTCTTTCAATAGTTGGACATGTTCTTCGAAGGTAGAGCTCGTAATGATTATATCATCGATGTACGAAAATATATTTGGTTCGTAACGAGGACCAAAAATTGCATCAACTAATCTCTGTTGCGTTTGTGCAGCATTACATAAGCCAAATGGCATAGTGACAAATTGATATTGGCCTCTACCAATTATACTAAATGCTGTCTTTTCTTTCGAGGAAGAATCTAAAGGAATTTGCCAGAAACTTTTCCTCAAATCTATAGAAGAGATATATTTAGCATTTCGTAACGAACTCAAAATCCTTTCAATATTCGGTAAAGGATAACGGTCATATTCGTTATTGAAAAGCGCCACACGATTTTGGCGCCCAAACTCGTGGGGCCTTTTTCTTCTCATTTTGATAGTTCAATCCCGTTTTTTTTTGTTTCATGCTTATTTTATTGATATATCTTGTGACAGATGTTATGAAATAATATTGTGTTGCTTATATATCATATTTCGAAAAATCAATTATGAATATACAATACCAAGGACCAGACAAACACATAGTATAACAGAGTGTTTTGGTATTTTTTTATGAAAACAGGTGTTTAATTGAAATGTCCTGTTGTTTTTTCTGAAAATCAAGGTAAATTGATGAGTAATCAGAGAGTTCTGAAGATATCGGGATATATGTATTTCTTTTGCATTTATTAATTTTGCAGAGAATTTTTTGTAGGATTCTTACCGATTGTGAAGGTCTGATTTAAAGATAATTTTTTTTGTACGTTGTTCAGTTCATGATATTTGCTGACAAATAAGATATTTTTTTTATGAATCTGAAACTGATGATATTTCAGGAATGTACAGGGTGAGTGCACTTGCATAAATTATCCTTCCAATTGACATTGAGGACATAGATTCCTTTTGAAATATACTTATTCAAAGACAAAATGAGTGCGGAAAAATTCCAGGTGAACTACTTGCTTTATTATGAATTGGAGTATGAACTTTCTATTCGTGGAATCACAACTGCTCGGACGGTTGCTGATAAACGGAAAATTCTGAATAGGCTTTTGAGTAAAGAACAAGTGAATCCTGATGTAAATTTGAAGTTAGAGATATATGGTTTTGGTTTCCGAATGGAACAAGATACAATTAATAAGAGTTTGACTTCCATTACTGAATTGATAATTGACTTCAGTGATTCTGGTCAAATAACCGATTCTTTGTTTCTTCGAATCAAATCTAGGATTGCACATGTTTCGAATAGGTCTCAAAGACTTTTGAAATTTTTAGATATTCCAGGAAAAATTGATGATGACATTGAGAATGATTTTCAAAAATTCCAAAACGAAACATATGCAACATGTTTGAAACTAGAAGCGGACTTGTATGATAGTATACAAACTGCACCTTCTGTTGTCACAAATGTTGGTGTACAGCCACCACCAGTCATTCCGGCACCAGTTGTAAATTGTTCGTCAAACAATAATTATATTCCAATTCCAAAATGGGGAGTCAAATTCAATGGCGATCCTAAGGCAGTTCATTCTTTTCTAGAACACGTTACGGAACTAGCGCAGTCACGTTAAGTTAATGACGAAACTCTTTATGAATCTGCGATAGAATTTTTTGTGGGTGAAGCTTTCATTTGGTATCGGAGTATTAAATCGGCAGTTACTGATTGGAATTCCCTTGTTACGTTACTCAAAAGAGATTTTTTGAGTGCAGACATAGATGAAGATATTTGGGAACAAATTAAACAAAGAAAACAAAAGAGAAATGAGTCTGTGGCTATTTTTATTGCTCATGTCGAAACTTTATTTGGTAGATTGTCACGCCAGCCTGTAGAGTCATCGAAAGTTAAATATTTGAGGAGAAATATTTTACCTGAATACATCAGTCAGTTAGCTTTACATGAAATTTCAACGGTTGCTGACTTATCAAAATTATGTAGAAGACTTGAGGAAGCTAATAACCTCAAAGGTAAAAATATTTTTGTGACACAAGTAGCCCATTTGTCGGAGGGAGCACAAGAAAGAAAAGTTCACAATCATTCGAATAATTTCAATAGAAATAAATCTAGAAGACATTACAATCATAATGTGAAGAATCACAACGAAAGAAAACCGGATGGCGATAATAGGGGTCATAGTTCAGGGAATGAAAATAATGTTGCTTTCAATAGCAAATCAGTGTCTTGTTGGAATTGTGGGTTGCCTAACCATGTTTTCTCAGACTGTAGGACTAAAAGAAAAATGTTTTGCTTCAAATGTGGCTTATCTGGCGTTAAACTTTCTGATTGTCCGAATTGTTCAAAAAACAAGTAAGGGGTAAGGCGTTACTTGGCCATGACTCCACCCCGAAAGCGATGGCCAAATTTGACATAGATGAGTGGAATAATTGGTTATCCAATGTTGCCAAATTTTATAAGAAATCTAGAACATTTTCAAATGAAGTTTCCTTACTTTTCATAGAAAAACCTTTGGATAATAGACCCTATATTATAGTCAGCTTATTTTATCAAGATATCACTGTTCTTCTAGATACTGGAGCTTCTGTTTCACTAGTTTGCTCAGGTGGTTTAGATATTTTGGAAAAGTTCAAACTCAAAATTAGGCACACACATTCGAAAACTATATCTACTGCAGATGGAACACAATAGGCAGTTCAAGGTGTAGTATTTTTGCCAATTGTGGTAGACGGAGTTTGTCAAGTAATACAAGCTTTAGTATTCCCCAGTTTGCCTCATTCTTTCATTTTTGGTTGTGACTTTGCGAGACAATTCAATGTCAAAGTTGATTTTCGAAACAATAGTTGGCACGTTTTGAGTAATATTGATTTTACTTCAAGAATAAATGTAGTTGATGGACCCAGAACATGTAAAAATTTAGTAGATTTACAGTCATTGGACGATTTAAGCACAGTACAGCGTGCACAAGCAGAAAGTGTTATTGCTTCCTTCAATGATATTTCTAGCAAAGAAAGACTTGGTCGTACTGATGAAATTTTTCTTAAAATAGATACTGGTGATGAGCCTCCTTTTCGTAAGAGACCTTTTGTAATGTCTCCATATATGTCTAAAATTTTGAACGATGAGTTAGATGAAATGCTGAAGTTAGGCGTTGTAGAGCCATCTCAAAGTCCATGGTATTCACCAGTTCTGTTAGTAAAGAAATCTAATGGAGAGTGTCTTTTTTGTTTTGATGGTCGTCCTTTGAATTCAATAACGAAATATGACAGTTATCCTTTACCGAATATTGAAAGGATTTTGAGTTCGTTACGAAATGCTAAATATATCTCTTCTATAGATTTGAGGAAAAGTTTCTGGCAAATTCCTTTAGATTCTTCCTCGAAAGAAAAGACAGCATTTAGTATAATTGGTAGAGGCCAATATCAATTTGTCACTATGCCATTTGGCTTATGTAATGCTGCACAAACGCAACAGAGATTAGTTGATGCAATTTTTGGTCCTCGTTACGAACCAAATATATTTTCGTACATCGATGATATAATCATTACGAGCTCTACCTTCGAAGAACATGTCCAACTATTGAAAGAAGTTAAAGATGAATTGAATGAAGCAAATTTGACTATAAATTTAGAGAAATGTGAATTTTTTAAAACATCTTTAAAATTTTTGGGATATATTGTTGGTGCAAATTCATTGAGGACAGATCCAGATAAGGTTAATAGCATGATAAATTATCCACGCCCCAGAACAGCCACCGAAATTAAGAGGTTCGTGGGTATGTGTTCGTGGTATCGAAGGTTTATCAAAGATTTTTCAACTCTCCTATCACCTATCAATGATTTGCTCAAAGGCAAAAGGAAATCTCAGACAATACAGTGGAACGACGCTGCAGAAAATTCATTTTTGAAGATTAAGGAATTACTTGTATCTGCTCCTATTTTATCTCAACCAGATTTTTCAAAGAAATTTATTATCCAGTGTGATGCTTCGAGTACAGGCTTAGGTGGGGTGCTCACTCAAGAAATTAATGGTGAAGAACGTGTTATTGCCTATGCAAGCAGAACATTATCTCGTTCAAAAAGGAATTACTCCACTACTGAAAGGGAGTTGCTTGCTATAATTTTCAGTATCGAAAAATTTCGTCACTATATTGAAGGAGTACGTTTCACTCTCATAACTGATCATTTTTCACTCTTGTGGTTGAATAATTTGAAAAATCCTTCAGGAAAACTTCAAAGATGGGCGGTTAGACTTCGACAACATACATTTGATCTTTTTTATAGAAAAGGAAGTAATAATATTGTCCCTGACGCTTTGTCGCGTGTGATTCCTGAGAGTAGAGAGATAGCTATGTATCATGTTGATGTCGATAAAATTGATCCCTGGTATGATAACTTGAGAGCAAAAGTATTAGAGAACTCAGTTAGCTATCCACAGTGGAAGGTAGAAAATAATTTTCTATACAAATTCATTCCCTCGAATATTCCCATTGAATCGAACATTCCTGAATGGAAAATTTTAGTCCCAAAACCCCAACGTAGAGACGTCATAAAGTCGTTACATGATCCACCTGTTTGTGGTCATTTCGGTTTCTTCAAGACCCTCAGCCGAATTCAGGAAAAATTCTATTGGCCTAAATTAAGGTATGATGTCCTGAAATATATAAGATCCTGTAAGGTATGCGGTGCGCAAAAAATGCCAAACAATGCTAGAATGGGGTTGATGGGAAAAGAAAAGGTTGTCAAACAACCATGGGAGATTATTGGGTTAGACTTAATTGGGCCGTTACCTTCTTCTAGGAAACGTAATAAATGGATTTTAGTTATATCAGATTGGTTCTCAAAATATTCGCTTTTATTTCCCCTGAAAAATGCTAAAGCATACCACATTGAGAGAATTTTGGAAAAAGAAGTATTTCTTGTATTCGGAGTGCCACAATATATTATATGCGATAATGGTAGTCAATTGTCTGGAAAAACCTTTAAGAATGTTTGTAAAAAATATGAAGTAAGAAAAGTGTGGTATAATGCAGTTTATTCAACTCATGTAAATTTTGTTGAGAGAAGTAACAGAACTATTGAGACTGTGATTCGCAGTTATGTAGACGAACACCAAAATTGGGATCAGGAGATTTTTAAAATTCGTCAAGCCATTAATACTGCGAAAAACACGAAGTCACCGGATTTTCACCGTCATTTTTAGTTTTTGGCAGGCAACCTCCTCTTTCAGGAAAGTTTTATAGTAGTATTCAGCCTGATGATGAATTAGAGATATTACCGGGAGATAGAAAATCTTATTCAGATAATCTCCAAAATTTAGGAAAAATTTTTGATGAGGTCAGGGGAAAGCTTCATAAAGCATATGAGCGTAATTGTAAGGCATATAACCTTCGAAAAAGGGATATGACTTTTGAAGTAGGTGACCGAGTTTGGCGTCGGAATAAAGTGCTTTCGAATGCCGCAAATCGCTTCACAGCAAAGCTTGCTCCCAGATATATTCTTCCAGTGGTAAAGAAAAAACTGTCAAAGTTGGTATTTGAACTGACAGATATAGGTGGGAATAATGTTGGCCGTTGGCATATTAAGGACCTGAAAGCTTATGAGGGCTCAGAGTCGAGTGTTTCTGAAGAAGAGTCATTTTCAGACGACTCAGCTTAAATATGATTGAAGTTTCGTTAATTAGATTAACATACCTATTGTAAGATTTTTTTCAATTGCGTATATTTTGGGTGGTATCAACACCAACTGATGTTTAGCAGTAGGTTTATTTTTTTATTTGGAATTTTATGAACAGATTGGGAATTCTAGATACTCCTTTTTGTTCATTACTGATTTTTTTTATATTTTGTAGAGCATAATTCTTGGCAAGACCACTACCGATTTTGACCCATTACCGATTTTGACCTATCACTGATTTTGACTTATGAACCGATTTTGTCTCCATTCATTTTGGGCGTGTGATACGCGTAGATATTAGTAAGCCATAGAAAATTATGAATCTCATGTACATAATATATTATCTCATCAAACTAAAAGACTGCATTTTTTTGTTTTATAAAATTATTAAATCATAGTTATTGGGTTTAGTTCCATTTCGACATTTAAACTAATATACATCCGGAAGTGTAAAAATGGTCTATTCTGATAGCCAACTTTTTCTATCGGAGAGGGGTGTATAGCATTATTTTTTTTATATAATAAATGCTATTTGTTGTTTCCATACATATCTAGCATCGTATCAAGCAAGAGGACTACCTACTTTTTCTAGTTTATCTGCGTCGTCGACGGTTGATAGGTTTATTTATGTATTACATTTTTTTGGGGGTTCAACCTATGCTTCCTCATATTTGGAGTAAGTATTTAAAAAACAAAAAGATATTTCGCTTTATTCAGTTATAGGTATACACTATTATTCTATGTTATATTTATTCAACATAATGTAGAAATACTGAAAAATTCCAACACAATCTGAATTGAGAATCACATCGTTACACACTGTATAGTTCTGAAATGTTAGCACCTGCTCGCTTATCAGTGATAAATGTTTAGTAGTGCACCTACACCGGTACCATCCCAAGATGGCCGCCATAAAGGCGGGAAATTCAAATTTTGCTGACGTCATCGAAGATGGCCGCCATGACAGCTGTCATATGTCACCTGTCATATGTCAACTGCCATATGTCATATGTCTACTGTTTAGTGCTCCATGCCGCTGTGTCATCTGTCGAGTTTTTCATAGACTACCCGACCAATCAGAAGCCGCCAAACCCCCTTAACCCTCTTAAGCCTCCACTGTACCCCCTTAACCGCTCAGGACTTCGCTGTACCCCCTTGGCCCCCTTAGGCCTCCGCTGTACACCCTTGGCTCCCTTAGGCCTCCGCTGTACCCCCTCAACCGCTCAGGTCTCCGCTGTACCCCCTTGGCCCCCTCAGGTCTCCACTGTACCCCCTTGGCCCCCCTCAGGTCTTCGCTGTACCCCCTTAGCCCCCTTAGGTTTTTGCTATACCCCCTTGACCCCCCCCAAGACTGCGCCCCCTTAGCGCTCCGCATCCGGAAACATGACGTCATATTTTATTTGAAAAAAACCCTTCTATCGGCGGGATTTGAACTCCAGACCACCGGATTACGAGTCCGATGCGTTCCCACAGAGCTACGACCACTATATAATTTAATTGCAGTCAATGTCGATGCAACGTTATCGCACAGCGTGACGTAGTCGAGCAGATCCGTCCCAAAGATAAGAGAACGTAGCAACCTCGGCAAGCGGGGAGCAGGGAAACGAACAATGGCTTATTCATTCATTAAATATCAGTGTATCGATAGACATGATCGCATTCAAGGTCAGGTTCGCTGCATTCCATTGATGATTCAACATGATACAATATTTCGCGTGACGTTACAAAGATAAAAGACGACAAAGTGACTGACACTGTTGCCAGACGTTTGAAAAAATAAGGCATTGATGCCAGACGTTTGAAAATATCTGGAAATATACTATAATGCACCTACAACTTACACAAGTAGGATCCGAACCACCACGTGTGAAAACCTTAAATTGATGGATAACGTTTGACGTATGACAGGGTGTAGCTGCCTGAAGTTAGGCGTCTGACATTTGACGTATGACGTTAACATTTCAAAATGGCCCCCGACATCTCAAGGTTACCAACTGTTTAGTAATTTTCGTGTTATAAAGTGAATATACCTACATCTTACACAGGTAGAATCCGAACCACAGCATTTATATCGACGTGGCAGAATCCATGAACTCGTTAATATAAAGATGTCAATAACAAAATGATTCATTTTCTCTACGAATTATCAAAAAATATTCACTTCCGGTTTATTAAAAAGCGACATAGAGATAAACTAATGTTTTATTCGTGATCCCTATAACGTGTAGATCTCAAAAACAACAATTTCCATTTTCACTTCCGGTTTCCATTTTTCCACTTAACATAGTAATGTGGGTACTCTGAGAGGAGGATTTTTCACTGACATTCCAAATATATCATCTCACCTATGTACAAAGTCTCAAGGTTCAAGAGATGATTATCAAAATAGATCGAAATAATGAAATGAGCAATGGAATCAATACACAATCTTTCTGAGTGTTGCTTTTCTGGCCGATCCAGCTTCTCGACAAATTATCACAAAATATCCACTTCCGGTTCATTAAAAAGCTATATAGAGAAAAACTAATGGAATATTCGTGACTTCCATGACGTGTAGATTCCAATAACATCAACTTCCGGTTTCACTTCCGGTTTCCATTTTTCTACTCAACATAGTCATGTAGGTACTCTGAGAGAAGGATTTTTCACGGACATTCTAAATATATCATTTTACCTATGTACAAAGTCTCAAGGTGAAAGAGATATCAATCAAAATTTATCGAAATAATGAAAAAGATCTATGTAAACAATTCACAATCTCTTCGTGTAATGATTTTCTGGTCGATCCAGCTTTTCGACGGATTATCAAAAAATATTTACTTTCGGTTTGTTAAAAAGCGACATAGGGAAAAACTTATGTTTTATTCGTGATCCCTATCACGTGTAGACTTCAAAAACATCAACTTCCTGTTTCACTTCCGGTTTCCATTTTGTCAGTAAACAGGGTCATGTGAATACTCATCGAAAAGGATATTCCACGTACATTTCGAATATAATAACATACCTATATGCAAAGTCCCAAGGTTTGCGAGATATCAATCAAAATTGATTGAAATAATGAAAGAAGCAATTAAATCAACACAATCTCTTCGAGTTTTTCTCTTCTAGCCGATCCAGCTTCTCGACGAATTATCACGATATATTCACTTCCGGTTCATTAAAAAGCGATATAGAGAAAAACTAATGGTATATTCAAGACCCCCATGACGTGTAGACTCCAAAAACAACAACTTCCGGTTTCACTTCCGGTTTCCATTTTGTCAGTAAACAGGGTCATGTGGGTACTCATTGAAAAGGATATTTCACGTACATTCCGGATATATTAATTTACCTATATACACAGTCCAAGGTTTGCGAGATATCAATCAAAATTTATCGGAATATTAAAAAAACAATAAAAACTGTTCACCATCTCTCTGAGTACTGCTTTTCTAACCGATCTATCTCCTTTATGAATTATCAAAATATATCCTCTTCCAATTCGTAAAAAATAGAGATATAGGGGAAAAAATGAGATGTTAGTGATCTTCATAACGTTCGGACATCAAAACAACAACTTCCAGTTTCACTTCCGGTAACAATTTTCTCAGTAAACAGAGCCATGTGGGTACTCTGAGAGAAGGATTTCTCACGGACATCCCGAATATATCAACTTACCTATATAAAAGAACTCAAGGTTTGCGAGCTATCGACGAAAATTGGTGAAATGATCGAAACAACACTGTTACACGCAAGAAAGTGCTATGAAGAGTCGATTTGAGTCCATGGTTAACTCATGTTTCTATCTTATTAATCAATATTCTAGTAGGAGACTATAATTTTTGTACAGCTCATTTCAGGGAATGCCATTTACACCATTATGAAAACCTAGTAGGTGAAATGATGAATAGGAAATCGATAATCAATTTTGGAGTGATCGATAACAAATGGAATATGATCGTAACTCTCGAGGTGAATGTTTCAAGGTCATAGAGTTAATAAAATTTCCAAAAAAAAAGCTCTGATCAAGGTATGTTTATGAATTCCAAGGCTATATAACTATTAAGATCATATTATATTGGAACCAGGTACTTCAATCATTGATCTTCTCAAAATATATGTCTCGAAACAGAAATAATTTTGTTTATTCAGGATTGCATTTTCAGCATCGGCAACACATGGAATATTATCGGAAATATCGAGGTGAATATTTCAAGGACTAAGAATTTTCGAAATTACAAAAACGGAGCTCTGATCAAGGTATGGTTATGAATTCCAAAGCTGTATAACTATTTAGATCACATTATATTGAAGCCAGATACTCCAATCATTATTCACCTTGAAAAATATGTCAAGAAACAACTATACTTTTCTATATTTGGGATCGCACTTTCAGCAAAGAGAATATGTGTCAACGTCTGCAGAAATCAATGCTTTCATTCACAATATTTTCGATAGCTCTAACGATGGAACCAACAGGCTGATAAAATACAGGGATGTTAAAACTATCTAGTATGGAAGAAATATACTGGGTGTATGAGAAATTACACTCAATATTTTCAATAGGTGTACGGTTCGAAATATACAAATGTTCTGACTGGTACAGGATGTATCAAGAATTAATGATGACGTTTTTCGTTTGATAGGTATAATTTGATAGTTGATGCTCAACGACTGGAACTTGAGAGTCTTGGTCACGTGAGGGTGGATATGATTATATTATGATCAGTGACGAAAATAATTTGATATTGATGAATTATTGAAAATGTGTTCCTATATTTTCGTGAAAATGCGACATAGGAGAAAACAAATAATACATTTATGATCCCCATGATGAAAGAAGCTCACATTCTTGGTTTCACTTCCGGTGTCATCATTTTTCCAGTGAACGGGGTTATATGGGTACTCCAGAAGAATGATTTTTCACGGACATTTCGAAAATTCGACTTGCATATATTTTGAGTCTAAAGGCTTGCGGGATATGAACCAAAACTGATATTAATTGATAAACATTCAAAACGATGACAAACCTTACGAATACAACGCACATATGTCGCGCAAATATAAAACGTCTAACATATATCATGCTAACGTCATGTATCCGTCGAAGATTTATCAGACAAAGTTATAAAAGTAGATAACATCGAAATTCATCACGCATACATCACCAACGCGTCGCATATGCGTCTAAAATACGTACAAAATTTTTGAATACGATGATTCGCATGATAAATTTTCACGCCTTCATTAAACGAGTTGAAAACATCAAAATTCATCGCGCATACATCACCCATGCGTCACATATGCGTCTAACATACGTCATGCAAACGTCACACATTCTTCGAAAATCTATCAAACAGCGTGTGAAAAACATAACAACGATCAATAACGCACTGACATCGCAAATCCAAAATGGTAGCTGTTAAAGATTAGCATCTGGCATCTGACATTCGGTGTCCGACATTTGACGCTTGGCGTACTAAGATTTCTGTTGTTCACCAACTTAGAGTTGTAGATACAAAAATAAACATAGGGCAATCATTGAAGAACATCAAAAACGTTAAAAAACATAACGCATGTGTCGTGCATACGTTGCGCATACGTCATACATACGTCGTGCAAACGTAGCGCCTACATCGAAAATCCATAATACAACGTGTTCAAAACCTTGAAATGATAGAAAGCATGACAAGATATACATCACGCATTCATTATATAACGTTGAAAATACTGAAAAAAACTCCATGCATGCGTCGTACGTACACCACGAAGACGTCGTGCCGTCGTCGGAAATCTACCAAACAACGTATAAGAACTTCAAAAACAATAAATGGAATGACGAAACGTCAGGCATGCGTCATATAGATACTGCATCGACGTCGTGTCCTTGTCAAAAATCAATCAAACAATGTGTTAAATTGTTCAAAACGGTTTATAAATTCAATAAACATTACTCATTCATTGAAGAACGTCAAGAACTTTGAAAAAACATTACGCATGCGTCGTACAGTAGTCAAAAATGCGTCATAAATTGAGCAAAAATCGCGTCCTCTTCGAAAATCGACCTACAACGTGTGAAAACCTTGAAAATTATTAATAGCATTACAAGACGCATCCCAATCATTGAGAGAAAATCCACGACATGACGTATCCTATACCACCAATATCCAGATTCCGAAGATATAATCCGATGATGAAATAAGAAACTGCAGTAAATAGTCATAGGCATTGATGAAACACAAAATAGTGAATATTGGACGGCTACTGGTAATTTTGGAGGAACATCAGAAACAATGGATAACTATTCATATGGAATCAAGTTTCTATTGTCCGATAGAACTCTTTTATGATGAAAACCATAATAAATTACAAATCTCATAGTAGACAATAAAATAAACAACTCTACTGATACTGATTGAGGGACCATTTTGATTATGGATTCTGCACCCATTGTCGAAAATGTCACTGCAATTCGACTACACCATATTTTATTATCACCATTTAGTGTCGGGAATGTGATTTCAGGTAGCAACCTCGTGTCCTTTCCATACTCTTTCATCAAACTCCACAGCAAATCTCCCCTCTCTCTCTTCCGTGTATCTTATTTTTCAAATATCATTTGGAATAATCGAAATAGCATAATCATAATCCATTATCGTCATTTTAGGTCATAAAATTCGATCTTTATATGGGTACAGTTACAAAACCTTTTAATACCGTCAAAATAATGACCCACCATTTAAATGTCACTGCAATTCAACAACATAATATTAGCCATACACTCAGTTGAAAAGCCTCAATATCAATATAATGATGAATTCAGGAATGGTAGTAAATGGAATAATACCAAACCTAACTTCATACATGACGTTGAACCTGACATCATACGCGACGTCTGAGACGTGCGTAAGACGTTAGACTTAGGTTTTCGATCGAGTAAGCTTCATGAATGTGGAAGAGGATCTTTCGTTAGGTCACACTTTTCTTTTCAAGTTTTCAAGAAATTCGCAAATTCATTGAATGGATCTGGTGGTAACAATAATCATTTTATAAAAAATAGAGGAATAATCCACTTTCATCTTTCAAATTTGGTAAAAGTAATACATGATAAATCCTAGAGGAAAAATAAAAACGAAGAATCATAGATTCTTATATTTATTCCTCACGCATTATTCAAATCTGTCAGTACATTCATTTTATGAAGGAACAAATATTTCATGAGTGCATTACTCACTAAACTATAATTTGATATTTCACAAAATGAATACAGAGCTACAGAGAATACAGAATTCAAAATTATATTATAAAATATACAGAAGTTAATGTTTTTCAGTAAAACCACCCGATGGCCCACTACACTTCGATAGACTTGAAGGATCTGAGTAGCATCCTCGACATCGATAAGGAACTCGACATCATGTTTTTTGACGAGTAGACATTTGTTACCATCAAACACCAATTGTGATACTTTGCAGAAATATCCACATGGAAACGTAACTGGCTCATATTCATCTTGGTGGGTTGGTAATTCTCGTAAAAAAATTTTCCAATGCATGTTTCAGTAAATCAGTGAAAGTTTTCCATTCCGTTGTACAAAAAGATTGTTTATTTGGTTTGTATGGTTGTGATACAATTATAGATGAGTTGAATTTCCTCGCTGGACTCAAACCCACTCCTACCTGGAAGGCTCTCAACTGGAATAATGTGTAGAGTAGGCAATGTTTCTCGACTCGGGCTGCATTTTCGTACATCTTCAATACCTCATCTAATTCTCGATGATATTCCTCACTATTGAAAGATGATTCGGTGAAATTTGAATCAAACTCGTCTTCCGACATACTCACATAACCACTATCTCGACTTGATGTTGACATGATAGACTTAGTGAAAATACTGTCAGACTGAGATCAATTTCATGTATCTATTTATACTTTTCCTCCACATTCGAGAACAATAGATTTGAAATTATTATTGCGTGATGAATCTTCACATACCAAATATGAGAATAATGCTGATTCAAGTAGAATAGCTGAAAAACAAAGGTATTTTATGAATGCGTTGCTCATCTCCCCACATGATGTCCTAAGGAATGCAAAGTTTCATATCGAATATGAGATGTAATAAACATGCTGATTCAGGGAAATAACATCAACATCATCGCAATCTTTGAATTATGGTCGTGATTTATGATATCATCATCGACCACCTGCGAACTTATCAAAGATGTCTTCTATTGTCGATTCATTTGATGAGATACAGAAGATAAGCATGACATTATCATCGCCAAGTGGAATCCGAACCACCACATGTGAAAACCCCAAACTGATGGACCCCAAATTGATGGATAATATTTGACGTATGACAAAGACTTACTAGGGCTGCTGGAGTTTGGCGTCTGACATCTGATAGTTAACGTTTGACGTATAACATCCAACATTTTATAGTTGACGATCGGCGTCTGTCATTCGACGACTGGCGGCGTACGTGAAGTCTGAAACGAACGTGAGATGTTAGGTTGGGTTAGGTCCTGGGACGGTTTTTCAGGTTAGGTTAGGTCTCAACCTCAGAGGTTAGGTTAGATTAGGTCATAAAACGTTAGGTCAGGTTAGGTTAGGCCGATCCTGAAACGTTCGGTGAGGTTAGGTTAGGTCTCGACCTAACCTTAACTCTGAGGTTAGGTGAGGCCCCCCGAGACGTTAGATTCAGAGGTTGGGTTAGGTTAGGTCTCGAGACGTTAGTTAAGTAGGTAAGGTTAGGTCTCCGACTTAATCTTACCTCTGAGTCTAACGACTCGAGACCTTACCTAACCCAACCTCTGAATCTAACGTCTCGGGGGGCCTCACCTAACCTCAGAGGTAAGGTTAGGTCGAGACCTAACCTAACCTCACCGAACGTTTCAAGATCAGCCTAACCTAACCTGACCTAACGTTTTATTACCTAATCTAACCTAACCTCTGAGGTTGAGACCTAACCTAACCTGAAAAACCGTCCCAGGACCTAACCCAACCTAACATCTCACGTACGTTTCATACTTCACGTACGCCGCCAGTCGTCGAATGACAGACGCCGATCGTCAACTATAAAATGTTGGATGTTATACGTCAAACGTTAACTATCAGATGTCAGACTCCAGCAGCCCTAGTGAGCCTTTGTCATACGTCAAATATTATCCATCAATTTGGGGTCCATCAGTTTGGGGTTTTCTTATGTGGTGGTTCGGATTCCACTTGGCGATGATGATAATGTCATGCTTATCTTCTGTATTTCATCAAATGAATCGACAATAGAAGACATCTTTGATAAGTTCGCAGGTGGTCGATGATGATATCATAAATCACGACCATAATTCAAAGATTGCGATGATGTTGATGTTATCTCCCTGAATCAGCATGTTTATTACATCTCATATTCGATATGAGACTTTGCATTCCTTAGGACATCATGTGGGGAGATGAGCAACACATTCATAAAACACCTTTGTTTTTCAGCTATTCTACTTGAATCAGCATTATTCTCATATTGTGTGATAGTGGTTATGTGAGTGTTTCGGAAGACGAGTTTGATTCAAATTTCACAGAATCATCTTTCAATAGTGAAGAATATCATCGAGAATTAGATGAAGTAAAGATGTACGAAAATGCAACCCGAGTCGAGAAACATTGCCTACTCTACACATTATTCCAGTTGAGAGCCTTCCAGGTAGGAGTGGGTTTGAGTCCAGCGAGGAAATTCAACTCATCTATAATTTTATCACAACCATACAAACCAAATAAACAATCTTTTTGTACAACGGAATGGAAAACTTTCACTGATTTACTGAAACAAGCATTGGACAATTTTTTTTACGAGAATTACCAACCCACCAAGATGAATATGAGCCAGTTACGTTTCCATGTGGATATTTCTGCAAAGTATCACAATTGATGTTTGATGGTATCAAATGTCTACTCGTCAAAAAACATGATGTCGAGTTCCTTATCGATGTCGAGGATGCTACGCAGATCCTTCAAGTCTATCGAAGTGTAGTGGGCCATCGGGTGGTTTTACTGAAAAACATTAACTTCTGTATATTTTATAATAATATTTTGAATTCTGTATTCTCTGTAGCTCTGTATTCATTTTGTGAAATATCAAATTATAGTTTAGTGAGTAATGCACTCATGAAATATTTGTTCCTTCATAAAATGAATGTACTGAGAGATTTGAATAATGCGTGAGAAATAAATATAAGAATCTATGATTCTTCGTTTTTATTTTTCCTCTAGGATTTATCATGTATTACTTTTACCAAATTTGAAAGATGAAAGTGGATTATTCTTCTATTTTTTATAAAATGATTATTGTTACCACCAAATCCATTCAATGAATTTGCGAATTTCTTGAAAACTTGAAAAGAAAAGTGTGACCTAACGAAAGATCCTCTTCCACATTCATGAAGCTTACTCGATTGAAAACCTAAGTCTAACGTCTTACGCACGTCTCAGACGTCGCGTATGATGTTAGGTTTGGTATTATTCCATATACTACCATTCCTGAATTCATCATTATATTGATATTGAGGCTTTTCAACTAAGTGTATCGCTAATATTATGTTGTTGAATTGCAGTGACATTTAAATGGTTGGTCATTATTTTGACGGTATTAGAAGGTTTTGTAACTGTACCCATATAAAGATCGAATTTTATGACCTAAAATGACGATAATGGATTATGATTATGCTATTTCGATTATTCCAAATGATATTTGAAAAATAAGATACACGGAAGAGAGAGAGAGAGGAGATTTGCTGTGGAGTTTGATGAAAGAGTATGGAAAGGACACGAGGTTGCTACCTGAAATCACATTCTCGACACTAAATGGTGATAATAAAATATGGTGTAGTCGAATTGCAGTGACATTTTCGACAATGGGTGCAGAATCCATAATCAAAATGGTCCCTCAATCAGTATCAGTAGAGTTGTTTATTTTATCGTCTACTATGAGATTTGTAATTTTTTATAGTTTTCTTCATAAAAGAGTTCTATCGGACAATAGAAACTAGATTCCATATGAATAGTTATCCATTGTTTCTGATGTTCCTCCAAAATTACCAGTAGCCGTCCAATATTCACTATTTAGTGTTTCATCAATGCCTATGACTATTTACTGCAGTTTCTTATTTCATCATCGGATTATATCTTCGGAATCTGGATATTGGTGGTATAGGATACGTCATGTCGTGGATTTTTTTTCAATGATTGGGATGCGTCTTGTAATGCTATTACTAATTTTCAAGGTTTTCACACGTTGTAGGTCGATTTTCGAAGAGGACGCGATGTTTGCTCAATTTATGACGCATTTTTGACTACTGTACGACGCATGCGTAATGTTTTTTAAAGTTTTGGACGTTCTTCAATGAATGAGTGATGTTTATTAAATTTATAAACCGTTTTGAACATTTTAACACGTTGTTTGATTGATTTTTAACAAGGACACGACGTCGATGCAGTATATATATGACGCATGACTGACGTTTCGTCATTCTATTTATTGTTTTTGAAGTTCTTATACGTTGTTTGGTAGATTTCCGACGACGGCACGACGTCTGCGTGGTGTACGTACGACGCATGCATGGAGTTTTTTTCAGTATTTTCAACGTTATATAATGAATGCGTGATGTATATCTTGTCATGCTTTCTATCATTTCAAGGTTTTGAACACGTTGTATTATGGATTTTCGATGTAGGCGCTACGTTTGCACGACGTATGTATGACGTATGCGCAACGTATGCACGACACATGCGTTATGTTTTTTAACGTTTTTGAAGTTCTTCAATGATTGCCCTATGTTTATTTTTGTATCTACAACTCTAAGTTGGTGAAAAACAGAAATCTTAGTACGCCAAGCGTCAAATGTCGGACACCGAATGTCAGATGCCAGATGCTAATCTTTAACAGCTACCATTTTGGATTTGCGATGTCAGTACGTTATTGATCGTTGTTATGTTTTTCACACGCTGTTTGATAGATTTTCGAAGAATGTGTGACGTTTGCATGACGTATGTTAGACGCATATGTGACGCATGGGTGATGTATGCGCGATGAATTTTGATGTTTTCAACTCGTTTAATGAAGGCGTGAAAATTTATCATGCGAATCATCGTATTCAAAAATTTTATACGTATTTTAGATGCATATGCGACGCATTGGTGATGTATGCGTGATGAATTTCGATGTTTTCTACTCGTTTAATGAAGGCGTGAAAATTCATCATGCGAATCATCGTATTCAAAAATTTTATAACTTTGTCTGATAAATCTTCGATGGATACATGACGTTAGCATGATATATGTTAGACGTTTTATATTTGCGCGACATATGTGCGTTGTATTCGTAAGGTTTGTCATCGTTTTGAATGTTTATCAATTAATATCAGTTTTGGTTCATATCCCGCAAGCCTTTAGACTCAAAATATATGCAAGTTGAATTTTCGAAATGTCCGTGAAAAATCATTCTTCTGGAGTACCCATATAACCCCGTTCACTGGAAAAATGATGACACCGGATGTAAAACCAAGAATGTGAGCTTCTTTCATCATGGGGATCATAAATGTATTATTTGTTTTCCCCTATGTCGCATTTTCACGAAAATATAGGAACACATTTTCAATAATTCATCAATATCAAATTCTTTTCGTCACTGATCATAATATAACCATATCCACCCTTACGTGACCAAGACTCTCAAGTTCCAGTCGTTGAGCATCAACTATCAAATTATACCTATCAAACGTAAAACGTCATCATTAATTCTTGATACATCCTGTACTAGTCAGAACATTTGTATATTTCGAACCGTACACCTATTGAAAATATTGAGTGTGATTTCTCATACACCCAGTATATTTCTTCCATACTAGATAGTTTTTACATCCCTGTATTTTATCATTCTTCTGGAGTACCCATATAACCCCGTTCACTGGAAAAATGATGACACCGGAAGTAAAACCAAGAATGTGAGCTTCTTTCATCATAGGGATCATAAATGTATTATTTGTTTTCCCCTATGTCGCATTTTCACGAAAATATAGGAACACATTTTCAATAATTCATCAATATCAAATTATTTTCGTCACTGATCATAATATAACCATATCCACCCTCACGTGACCAATACTCTCAAGTTCCAGTCGTTGAGCATCAACTATCAAATTATACCTATCAAACGTAAAACGTCATCATTAATTCTTGATACCAGTCAGAACATTTGTATATTTCGAACCGTACACCTAGTATATTTCTTCCATACTGGATAGTTTTTACATCCCTGTATTTTATCAGCCTGTTGGTTCCATCGTTAGAGCTATCGAAAATATTGTGAATGAAAGCATTGATTTCTGCAGACGTTGACACATATTCCCTTTGCTGAAAGTGCGATCCCAAATATAGAAAAGTATATTTGTTTCTTGACATATTTTTCAAGGTGAATAATGATTGGAGTATCTGGCTTCAATATAATGTGATCTAAATAGTTATACAGCTTTGGAATTTATAACCATACCTTGATCAGAGCTCCGTTTTTGTAATTTCGAAAATTCTTAGTCCTTGAAATATTCACCTCGATATTTCCGATAATATTCCATGTGTTGCCGATGCTGAAAGTGCAATCCTGAATAAACAAAATTATTTCTGTTTCGAGACATATATTTTGAGAAGATCAATGATTGAAGTACCTGGTTCCAATATAATATGATCTTAATAGTTATATAGCCTTGGAATTTATAAACATACCTTGATCAGAGCTTTTTTTTTAATTTTATTAACTCTATGACCTTGAAACATTCACCTCGAGAGTAACGATCATATTCCATTTGTTATCGATTACTCCAAAATTGATTATCGATTTCCTATTTATCATTTCACCTACTAGGTTTTCATAATGGTGTAAATGGCATTCCCTGAAATGAGTTGTACAAAAATTATAGTCTCCTACTAGAATATTGATTAATAAGATAGAAACATGAGTTAACCGTGGACTCAAATCGACTCTTCATAGCACTTTCTTGCGTGTAACAGTGTTGTTTCGATTATTTCACCAATTTTCGTCGATATCTCGCAAACCTTGAGTTCTTTTATATAGGTAAGTTGTTATATTCGGGAGGTCCGTGAGAAATCCTTCTCTCAGAGTACCCACATGGCTCTGTTTACTGAGAAAATTGTAACCGGAAGTGAAACCGGAAGTTGTTGTTTTGATGTCTGAACGTTATGGAGATCACTTACATCTCATTTTTTCCCCTATATCTCTATTTTTCACGAATTGGAAGAGGATATATTTCGATAATTCATCAAGGAGATAGATCGGTTAGAAAAGCAGTACTCAAAGAGATGGTGAACAGTTTTCATTGTTTTTTTAATATTTCGATAAATTTTGATTGATATCTCGCAAACCTTGGACTTTGTATAAAGGTAAGTTGATATATTCGGAATGTACGTGAAATATCCTTTTCAATGAGTACCCACATGACCCTGTTTACTGACGATATGAAAACCGGAAGTGAAACCGGAAGTTGTTGTTTTTGGAGTCTACACGTCATGGGGGTCTCGAATATACCATTAATTTTTCTCCATATCGCTTTTTAATGAACCGGAAGTGAATATATCGTGATAATTCGTCGAGAAGCTGGATCGGCTAGAAAAGAAAAACTCGAAGAGATTGTGTTGATTAAATTGCTTCTTTCATTATTTCAATCAAATTTGATTGATATCTCGCAAACCTTGGGACTTTGCATATAGGTATGTTATCATATTCGAAATGTACGTGGAATATCCTTTTCGATGAGTACCCACATGACCCTGTTTACTGACAAAATGGAAACCGAAAGTGAAACAGGAAGTTGATGTTTTTGAAGTCTACACGTGATAGGGATCACGAATAAAACATTAGTTTTTCCCTATGTCGCTTTTTAACAAACTGGAAGTAAATATTTTTTTATAATCCGTCGAAAAGCTGGATCGACCAGAAAATCATTACACGAAGAGATTGTGAATTGTTTACATAGATCTTTTTCATTATTTCGATAAATTTTGATTGATATCTCTTTAACCTTGAGACTTTGTACATAGGTAAAATGATATATTTAGAATGTCCGTGAAAAATCCTTCTCTCAGAGTACCTACATGACTATGTTGAGTAGAAAAATGGAAACCGGAAGTGAAACCAGAAGTTGATGTTATTGGAATCTACACGTCATGGGGGTCACGAATATTCCATTAGTTTTTCTCTATATAGCTTTTAAATGAACCGGAAGTGGATATTTTGTGATAATTTGTCGAGAAGCTGGATCGGCCAGGAAAGCAACACTCAGAAAGATTGTGTATTGATTCCATTGCTCATTTCATTATTTCGATCTATTTTGATAGTTATCTCTTGAACCTTGAGACTTTGTACATAGGTGAGATGATATATTTGGAATGTCAGTGAAAAATTCTCCTCTCAGAGTACCCACATTACTATGTTAAGTGGAAAAATGGAAACCGGAAGTGAAAACGGAAATTGTTGTTTTTGAGATCTACACGTTATAGGGATCACGAATAAAACATTAGTTAATCTCTATGTCGCTTTTTAATAAACCGGAAGTGAATATTTTTTGATAATTCGTAGAGAAAATGAATCATTTTGTTATTGACATCTTTATATTAACGAGTTCATGGATTCTGCCACGTCGATATAAATGCTGTGGTTCGGAATCTACCTGTGTAAGATGTAGGTATATTCACTTTATAACACGAAAATTACTAAACAGTTGGTAACCTTGAGATGTCGGGGGCCATTTTGAAATGTTAACGTCATACGTCAAATGTCAGACGCCTAACTTCAGGCAGCCACACCCTGTCATACGTCAAACGTTATCCATCAATTTAAGGTATTCACACGTGGTGGTTCGGATTCTACTCGTGTAAGCTGTAGGTGCATTATAATATATTTCCAGATATCGCTTTGTCGTCTTTTATCTTTGTAACGTCACGCGAAATATTGTATCATGTTGAATCATCAATGGAATGCAGCGAACCTGACCTTGAATGCGATTATGTCTATCAATACACTGATATTTAATGAATGAATAAGCCATTGTTCGTTTCCCTGCTCCCCGCTTGCCGAGGTTGCTACGTTCTCTTATCTTTGGGACGGATCTGCTCGACTACGTCACGCTGTGCGATAACGTTGCATCGACATTGACTGCTATCAAATTATATAGTGGTCGTAGCTCTGTGGAAACGCATCGGACTCGTAATCCGGTGGTCTGGAGTTCAAATCCCGCCGATAGAAGGATTTTTTTAAATAAAATATGACGTCATGTTTCCGGATGCGGAGCGCTAAGGGGGCGCAGTCTTGGGGGGGGTCAAGGGGGTATAGCAAAAACCTAAGGGGGCTAAGGGGGTACAGCGAAGACCTGAGGGGGGCCAAGGGGGTACAGTGGAGACCTGAGGGGGCCAAGGGGGTACAGCGGAGACCTGAGCGGTTGAGGGGGTACAGCGGAGGCCTAAGGGAGCCAAGGGTGTACAGCGGAGGCCTAAGGGGGCCAAGGGGGTACAGCGAAGTCCTGAGCGGTTAAGGGGGTACAGTGGAGGCTTAAGAGGGTTAAGGGGGTTTGGCGGCTTCTGATTGGTCGGGTAGTCTATGAAAAACTCGACAGATGACACAGCGGCATGGAGCACTAAACAGTAGACATATGACATATGGCAGTTGACATATGACAGGTGACATATGACAGCTGTCATGGCGGCCATCTTTGATGACGTCAGCAAAATTTGAATTTTCCGCCTTTATGGCGGCCATCTTGGGATGGTACCGGTGTAGGTGCACTACTAATGTTTGCCATCAATCAAGATTATCCTATTTGGAGAATATATAATTCCATCAAAAAGTCTCAGAATCCTGAACTGAACAACAATATCATTTAAACCAGTCCTGTAAATAAAGGGAACATTATTATATCAGTTTTATTAACGAAATAGATTATGTTATACTCACCTACTTGGTATTCTCATCATATTTTGTTGCATTGCATATTATCATTATGATCAGTTAGGATTGAAATTGCAAATGTTTTGTTTTCAGGGCCTACGATCATTCTTGAACTGTATGAAGGGGTTATAGATCTGCCATTCTTGTCAATGGTTAGCTGTCAACTTTGGTAGTGAACTTGGCTGTAGTAGCAGTATTTTCGATGTGTAGATGATAACCATATTTATTTTATTGAATTTGTGTTCAATCCCAAGATATACGTCACGTGGTTGTCGATCGAGTGTATTGAGACAGAATCTTCGTTATACGTTTCAGCATTTCTATCTGATTTGGTATGAAAGAAAGATAGGAAGATGGTTTCTGTATTCGAAGTTCTGATTGGATGTAGGTGTTGACAAAACTGTCATCCGAATATTTTTGATATTTTTCCGTTAGAAGAGACTTCCGGATTTGAACCATCTTGATTAGGTGTGAGGTGTAAAGAAGATCTTTCGCCATTTTGACCGTCAAAAAGGGATGTTTCCCGATCCGTATTGACGAAGGTCTACGTTTATTTTTGCGATACGAGTTCCATTTTTGTAATTGGTTTACCCTCTAGATAAAAGAGGTATGTATCTCTTTTCATTTTTCAATTGAAAACATCTATCGTTTTTTTTTCGTGACTACCATGTTCTGCTATGTGGTTCTGCTTTGAAACATCGCCTGTTGATTTGAAACACCCCCTACTGCCTTGAAAAATCACCGTTTAGTCAACGATCGAAGTTCGGAAATTCTACCCCACTGCAGTTCAATGGAATGATCAAAGGTCGGAGGTACAGATAAATAAATATATTATAGGAAAATATCATGTTTCATGTTATTTGCGTTTAACATATATATTGGCTCGTGTGCCTATTTACTATATATTTTCGGCTGTTCCGTCTAATATCTATTTGATGTGGACACTCTCATTTTATTTCAACCACCATGGGATAATCCATCTATATCTACATATCTTATTTTTCTAATAGTTTGTATATAATATCATTGTATATAATCATCACTTTGTCTGTGTCATGATATAAATTATAAATGGGAATTTTCGTATATTATTTCAAAACTTTCTGTCACAAGAATCATTCAAGGTTTCTAAATTCCACTCTAACAAAAATTTAGTGGCGCTCAATGGCTTCATTTAAATTTTAACTATCAAATTCATATATTCTCATTTGAACCACGACCCAGTGCCGCCAGACGAAGAGCTGCCGTTTGCTGTGGGTAAAATATCGCCACACATTTGCTATGCGAATGCCCAGCACTCTTCTGCAATAGGCTCAAGTTCCTGGAAGGGGCCTTTTTAGAGCCCTCCGACATCAGTAACCTAGCTCCCAGGAAACTGATAAACTTCTCACGAAGCCTCGGAATCCCAGGACTCGAATAGATTAAGGGTTTTGGCACAAAATTTCCAAAAGGTCGTAGTGCTTGAGAGGCTGCACAGCCTCAACGACCCCTCCTACCATCTACAATCTAAAATGATATTCACATTCACATGTGTCTAAAAGTAAAAAATCGAACTTTTGCACTTCTGTTTATAACTCGTTTTCGGTATTGAATTTGTCTCGAAAAAGAGATCGAGAATACGACCACCATTCTTTGTATTTCCTATAGTTGACGGAAAATTCCAGTATTCACCTGCAAATGAAGAGAAGTGCCTACTAAAAAAAATAACTGAGGCATCCGATATCAATTATAAATACAAAATTATTAAAAAAACTGTTAATGACAAAAAAGGTATCCAGAATTGTAGAAGAAGAAGAAGTTTTATGTTAAAAATAGACATCCTAAAATATACAGACAATTTAAACAAACAAATTGTAAAATGAACTAAGTATCACAAACTGAGAAACTTAATACACAATAAATTGCAGTATTTTTGGAGTAGATGGAGTATTCAATATATGAGACAAAATATATATTTTCCCAATGAAAACGATCAAAGATTATTACCTTCAAGGTATATTATTGCCTGATTTCAGGTATTCTTTCAGTTATTGCTTAAATTCAAGTACTGATTTTTTGATGTTAACAGGTTACCCTATACAAATATCGAAATTTGCCCACCCTGTACACTAACCTGCCGAAATTCAAATCAATCGGATGATTTAAAGTAAGTCACATTTTACTTACAATATTATAGAGTTGGTGTGCTGAATATATTGGCTGTAGACCTCACAAGAACCCATTCATCTTCATCAACAATGGAAATAATTATGAACATGAAAAAATAAATATCTCATTTCGTTCCTCGGAAATTCATTCAAAGAGCTTTCGATATTCATACATGATTCAATTCGACTTATGGGGGTATCCAATTGATGCTGTTTTAAATTTCAAAAAGAACATTCCAATTCAAAGCTAGCCCTATCAGTCTTTGATCAGTCGATACATACCAATAATTGCAAATTGCTTGGAACTTATTGAAAAGGTCTCAATAGGCGTGCATGCGGGTGAAGCAGTAGGCCAGTGGCAGACATACGCTTTCATTGAAAATTCCACGGGAAAAACGATTATCATATAGAATACTAACAATGAATGGAAAACATAAAAATGTTGTCATATCATCGTGAGATGATGGAAACATACAATAATCAAGCAATAGCAGAAGAAAAAATTACTAACTAAAATCAAATTTTATAGTCTGATTACAAGAAATAAAATAATCAGTAAATTATGAATACTGAGGAAGGAGATCCCAGGAGGCACACTGACGTCATTTGGATGACACTGTTTGGTCATCTGTAACGTACTCTGCGACGTTGGAGATGACATGACTGTAATGTTAAAATGACCGGTGAATGTCACAACCTAAGACGTCATGTGTAACGTTTTTGCGACGTCATTCGTATCGTCGTTATGACGTCACATTTTTCGTCTTTGTGGTGTTCTTTTATCGCTTATTTTTTGCGATATCATTCAAACCATGTGATGTAATGAAACACTCAAATCATTATTTCAAACTTTATATATCAAAATACGATGAACCATTAAAAACCCTTCAGTTTATAGAACTGACAACTATTAGTTCTGACATGATCTCATAGTTTATACCTTACGACATAGCTTGAAAGAACAACACACATTCTGGGCTATATTATGTTGGGTCAAATGTTGGCCACTGATAGAAATAAAATAAATGAAACAGCACACTCTCGCGCATTTTCACGTACACACATCACAATCATCACATTGATTACTTGGTGATTACTTTATTGAACAACATCAAAATATCTACAGGCTAAGAGCACTGAAATATAACCAATAACTGGAACGCTAATATAGGTAAATGCGCGGGGAACTTATGATCCCTACTATGCGAACTGAGATTTCAGATTATGCGCCGACGCAGTAAAAGTAAAGGTACGAAAATCATGTCTTTGATCAATACAACTGTATACATTTGATGACGTACTTCTGTGATAAGATGAACTAAATCAGACGCGGCTTGGCACTTTTTGTTTCGTGTTAATTCTCACTGGTCAAGTGGTAAATGATCATTCGCCAAATCCAAATCAAAGAGAAGTTGTTCCAAATCGTCAATTTGCCCTTTTTGATAATTTGATAACATTTTTATAAACAAAAAAAGTTGAAGGTGCATTGCTGCAATGCAAAAACCCCAGTACTAATTCTAGTTTAACCTTTTTTTGGTGAGTTGAGCTGTATTATTTTATCTCAAAATCATACATTTTCAGTTTAACTAAGAATAGACATTGCTCATGAATGAAAGCTAGATATTGGTAGATATTCAAATATCGAGACATTGAGCTATGGAAATGTGATTTGTGAAGAACATATCATCATTGATGACATCATATAACTTCTGGTGATAAAAGACGACTGAAACGTGATTCAGTTCCCAGGCTGAATCTTGGTCCTCAAAAGCCTCTGTCAACTATCCAGTGAACAGTGTAAACAGAATTCAAATTGTTCAAAGCAGAAAAAAGTTATTCAGATTTCAACAGGGTCAAAATTTCGAGTTACGACGTGATTAGTGCTGTGTAGTTTAGAATAAATACATATATTATAATATAGTGTGCTTTATTCTATATGGAAATTGTTTTTCTGACTGTTTACTCACCATATTGTGTCACAGGAACTAAAATTATTATTACAAAGATTGGTTGATCACCAAACTTATTTACTGTGGGACAAGGATTATAGAATAGAATTTATTCGTCGCTGAAGAATTTTACATACACATAAAACGATACATACATAGAAACTTGGAATAGTTAAAGAACGTTAAGAAATATACAATCAAGACAATAAATCCAAAAAAATGCAAACATTTGATTGATTGAAAATATGAAAAAATCCTACCACCAGTTTCGATTTAATTCGGTTGTGTAATGATTTCCATAATTCGCTCCAAAAATTTTGGATTCACCCTGGAACTGCTAATTCAGATAATCTTTTATGCAATGTTTCTTCAGTTTATGTTGATAATTGGTCCTAAAGCACGGAGGTCCAGACGGTCTGTGTACCAAAGGCTAGACCGGACCTGGTTACAGTAATAGTACGCATGCTCCCGGCCTGATTTATTTTCAGTCTGCACGAGATTCAAATAGAAGTTCCTTTGGCGTTTCAGTTATTGGTTATATTTCAGTGGCCAAGAGTAAAGACAATAAGACGCCATTGAAATGACATTGACATCAAGCATTCGATGATTCCAAAGCTGATCACACCACACCTTACTAGTTTTTTGTATCTTTCCATCTTCCATAATGGGATGTTGGATGTTTACAAAAAAGATTTTTAATACAGTGGTAATTGCCATGGTATCGTTAATGAAAACGTGGCGACAATTTAAGGTTCTAGTTCGAAGGTCATTCTGAAAATGCGCTACTATAGTTTCCTTCAAACATCAATCAGTTGAAGCTTTTCAGAACGGAAAGTGAGTGTAGTTCCTTACTTAGCAATTGAACTGAAACGAACCTATTTCCTTATGGAAATTCTTTAGCTTGATACCGTTTCACCAAAGAAAAGGTTCCACATACGTATTCCTTCATCTCACTATACATTGTGGATTATTTTTATGTGTTCTTCTCAGCTTACTATTGAATTGGATGAATGCACCCCATGGATGTCATATTTGAGACCTCCGGAATATATCAAAATTAAGTCTCCCTGATGACAGCACAGAGACGTTCAAGATATGATGTTATGGCAACGTCTGCTTGTGCCCTTAAAATATGATAACCTTTAAAATACGCAATAATGACGTCTCCCAGATGACGACAAAGATACGTTGGCAATATGACGTTATAGCAACGTCAGCTATTCGTTAGGCAATGTGCCGCCTGGGATATAACTACCAAGTATCATTGTGAATTTGAGGTGTAAGTTTTTGATAAATTCTCAACTAACCATGCATATAATAGGTAGTGACATAGTTATCCATAAAGAAATTTTATGTAACCATAAGCTCTACAAGTTGCCAAAACATGCCATCATTCGCTTTTTTGATAAACTGGAAAAAATCTTGATAGTAGCCTGCAAATTAAAAATACTTATCGCATACACGGTATCAATACGAAATTAATCTAACAAAGTGAGCATCACTGTTAATTGATTATAACTGTACTTATGAATGAATGCCTCTGCAAATTGAAATCTTCCTTCCAAACCTTAAAAAGTCCTTGCCTCTTCTCGAACACTTGGCTGAAAATCATAGATTGGTTGAACTGTTCGAAATTAATCAATTTGCATTAAAAAAAGCACCGAAGATGCAGTAGGCTTAAAATTTTCTGGATACCACAGGAATCCATACCAGGACCTCTCTTATTTTTGATTCATGCTACCTTGTATGCTGATGAGATAAAGACAATATTTCAGACGATGGCCATGCGAAGAAATTGTATGATTATGAAGAATTTAAGAATGAACTAGTCGTGTAATTCGTACAACAAATCAAATGAAATTGACTTCGGAAATACCAAGGGAAATTGAAAATTATTACAAGTTACTTACTCGTCAGATTATGCAATAGATCCAAGTAGAATATCACATGGAATACAATATCAAAATTTCATAATCCTTAACATGGAAAGAAAATTACATTCCACATTCAAAACATTGTTGTATTTATTATTGCATGCAAAATTGACTTCACTGGTTCATAGCTTCATCGCCAGTTTTCAGAAAAAATCTGGAAACACCACTGATGGATTCTTTTCAAGAAAGTGCCTTGAAGATATCCTCATAGAAACTGATTACTCTGGTAGAGGTTCCGATTCAACTTCGAGCTGTAGGCCCAGCAATTATCCACCTCGTGGATTCAGTCAATTATGTCAACTCTAGAGTATTTAATACAAATTTCATGAAAAGAAATTATAACTAACATAATGACGTCACATAAAATATCCTTATGGAATTCTACTGAGAAAAAAATAATCAAGCGATTCCACTTGAAGTAGCATTCCACTTATAGCCCTGCGTTTGCCATTAATGGGACAAGAGAGAATATCTTAAGGATTTATTCAACTTGAATTACATTGTTCTTGTGATGTTCCGAAGTTGAGAATCGCAGGTCCAATTAACGCTTTATTCATCTTCTAGTTGTGGGGTTTTTCTGTCTTTTCTTTTTGTGAGAAATTTAGAAAACTCCGTGGTGATTAAATCATCATCTGCAGTTTGTGTTGATGCTCTTGTGAAAAATTAAATCAAGGTCAAATTATAGAAATAATATCAGGCATCAAAATAATATATGAATAATTGTGTTTTATACATATTCACGGTCGATTATGGTTTATGAAATTTTGGAAAAAAAACAAAATGGTAGTTCTAATATGGCTGACGAGCTTTCTGATTATGGTCCAATCTGGTTGAAAATTGGTATGTTTGGAGAATAGCATTATACATTTTCTGTTGAATTTCGAAAATTGAGAATGATATGTCTCAGACCGCGAACGATATTTGAAATCATTGTGCTCTGAATCCATCAAGAATAAGTTGGGGTATTCGGGCTCGCAAATTAAAAATTTTCGGTAGAAATTCTTGAAATAAAAATGTTGGCTCCAAGATGGTAAGTTGTCGCCGTGGTGGCGATGAGCGCAAAGCGCGATGATTATAATGGAAGTCCATCACGGTCGTGGGTTCGATTCCCAGGGCCGTCAGAAATAACAAAAAAGGCGAGGCGACTGGGTGTAGCGTGTTCTGTCCATACATGAATATATACATACAAAAGTTTCTGTGGCAAATGATTAGTTTCGATGCCAGTATGAGTGAAATGAATGAGTGAATGAATGAATGAATGTGGATGAGTGAAAGGTGAGGGCGAATCTTTCAAAAAAAAAAAAAAAAGATGGTAAGTATCATGATAATAGGTAAATTCATCAATTAAAAATCGGAAAATCTGCAAGATACCTATTTGAAAAAAGTATTCACTATAAATTGAACATATATCGATTCTGCATTGTACAGTTTATATTCTATATCTCATTTCTCTTCCTGATTACTGCTTCAGTTCATCCTATATGTTCGAGGATCGCTGACTTATCCTTTCGTCTCTATATGTGAGCTCATTCACCTATGTTGATATTTCTCTTCGTATTTGTCCATTAGCATAATTGAATTCATTTCAAAATTCGTCTCAGTCTCAGGACCGTTCCAGAGGAGAAAAAATAAAGAGAGAATCTCATATATTCGAAATCCAATTGTTCCTCGCCAACATTTCCTCATATAAAATTTCAATCGAAAACAAAGTTGTCGCTTTGTTTGCATCAAAGTTCAACGCGACAAAAATTTCAATACGCCGCATCAGATGCCGTCGGGAAAAATATCATCGAAGTATATGTGAGGATATTACTCAATTCTCTATCGAACAGTAGGACGAAGAATGGAGGAAAAAGTTGCCAGCTCGAGGAAAAGTATGAGCTTTATTGAACTGCAGATACTACTCCATTCAACTTTTGGGTATCTAATGAAAAATGTCTTTTCTTTTTTGAATAGATATTGACAGATTACAAGTTCTCGCGTTGTGTCCTCATGGAATGATGATGAACTCTGCACAACTCTTCAGAGTGATCGATATGATATAAGTTGTGGAAATCATCCATTGTTCGAAGCAGTCCAGCATATTTAGTTGAGGAAAAACCAAAAATAACTATACACAAAGTCGTACGACCAACAACTATAATAATGCATGAGGAAAGTAACCGGTTCAGGCTATCTAGCCATCATCAAAATTAAAAATAATTAGTTAGTACCATCATAGGAACCCAATGACGAAATTATTTTTTCACTTTTATCTCGGAAACCATGCACCCAAGCGATAATATCATATTATTATTCAAAAGTAAAGCTGACAAAATCTGCTATAGGATTGATCCTATAAATTTTCTCAAAACCCCTTCTCAAATGGTTTTATCAGACCTATACTGTAATAATATGTAATGTACGATGACGAAAAGGACATTATCCATACCTATATGGGATGAGTCAGCATCTTAACATGCACAATCGGAAGTTTCCAAATAGACCAGGATAGATTATTTTTGAAACAAAAAATAATAATAGGATCATAAGAAAGCGTATAAGGGCCACCGATATATTTTTCAATTTTTTCCGACTTCAAACTCGAAATTACCTACTTTCAACTCGGAATTTTTTTTTCCGACTTCAAATTCGGAATTTCCGACTTTGAAATCGGATTTTTTTTATTCCGACTTCAAACTCGGAAATTCCGACTTTAAACTCGGAATTATATGTTTCTGACTTTGAAGTCGGAATTTTGTTTTACGATGGATGACGGAATAGCTATCAACGCCGGTGTTCCACAAGGATCTGTTTAGGCACCAACTTTGTTCACATCAATGATGCTGCCTTTCGCTCTAGAGCCTCTATATCATCCAAAGAAGCTAGAGTTGCAAGGCGGAGATCCATGAAGGTTAAGTTAACGTTTTTGAAATGGATATCTGATAATCTAGTAGTTCTATGCTACAATTGCTACCAATCTCACGCTTGCATTTTTTTTTCAAGAAGGCGGGCCTCATAATGCCTTATCCTCGATTTCCATGCTTGGTATTACCTACCATAATCAACAATACCCTATCATGGAATGATCATGTTAGATCTATTGCAAAAATTTATTCACATGAATTCGATTTTATGTTTCGCGCCAAGGACTAGTTCACACCTCAAAAACTTCTCATAATTTACAACGCAAAAATTTGACCCGTCATGAAGTGTAGTTCACATGTTTAGAGTTCAGCTCCAGGATTCTATCCATTGAAATTATACCTTTGATTGGTGACCCTGCACTTTGAGTTTGTTGACCGAAGAAAAGTGGGCGATATCTCCTTTTTTGTAGATATTTTTATGGTAGATGCTCATCAAAATCATTTATATTATTATGCCACCATGAGCGTTTCCGAGCAGGATTTTATTTTTCATCAAACGGCGAAGTTGTTAGACAAGAGGAAAACAAGTGCATAGCACTTATCCCTAATTATCTTTATTCACCTCTTGTATTTTAGAATTTGTCTTTTTGTATGTCTATTTCTGAATAAAGTTATATATATTATCTAGTGCGCTTTTTCCGAAAAATGATGAATATTAATAAAAAATGATGGATATTGAGGATGTTATGAGAACAATGATAGCTGATGGTATCATCATAATAGGCATTATATGAGTTCAGCATTATTGGAGAAAATATGCAACTTGATGAGTTTGGTTGCATCGAACTCTATTAGATTATCAGATCTCCATTTCAAAAAATGTAACTGAACTTTCATGGATCGTGTCAACCTGTCTCCGCCTTGCACCTCTAGTTTCTTTGGATGATATAGCAGCTCTAGAGCAGAAGGCAGCATGGAACGTACTTTCATCCGCAAAGTTTGAAGTCGTAAAAAAATAATTCCGAGTTCAGAGTCGAAAATTCCGAGTTTAAAGTCGGAATTTCTGAGTTCGAATTCGAAAAAAAATAATTCTGAGTTCAAAGTCGGAAAAATTATAAAAAAACTCAATGGCCCTCATACGCTGTCGTAGGATCAAACTCGAAGTCCTATAAAAAGAAGTTGAATGACAAAGTTGTAGGTAATAAAAATAACTACAACTTTTGTATCAAACTTATTTCACAAAACCTCAGAATTTATGTGAAAAATATAAATAAGTTTTTGGTTTTTTATTTTTATCTTTCCCAAAACAAAATTTCACTGAATCTGGTAAAAAGTTACCTTTTTATGTCTCAAACACACCGTAATCTTTACGATTCGAAATATTCATTTTCTCACCTTAATTTGACTTAATATCGAGAAAACACCCTAACTTTTTCCATAGGACTTGTATCTTTGCCGCAAATAAACCGTTTTTTTCCTTAAAAACCCACCCCCTTCCACTTCCCTACCTCAGATCATTCGTGAATTATTTTTTCCTTCATTCTTGCTGTATTCTTTTTCTTTTCCAATGGGTTCCATCCTACCTAATTTTTTTTTCACTTTTTACCATTCAGGCTTCAGCACTGGAGTCTTAAATAACAATTCCTGAGATGGGTAAAATTCCAGCGAAATTAACTTCATCATAATATATTTGGGACATCTTTTATATGATGAGTTTGGATATCATTATATTGGTTGGAAAAAATACTTTCTCGCCCTTCTCGAATTATATAGGAAAAACTAAAAAAGCTATTCCTGGTTCTTCATCTCGTTCTTTACGCAGATAATGTCCGTTTATAAAAATAACAATGAATGGAAAAATAGGTTACGTTTTTCTACGACCACGTATGAAGTCGATATGAATAATTAGGTACATGAGTATACATTCATATTCATTATATTGGCATCTTTTCGGATTATAAGGAGATTTGGTAACTGATTCCAATGTATCAGTGAGACATAACCTCTGAATTCACTTCCATGAAAGTCGTGTCGGAATTGTGATTTCTATCTACATGGCTGATATTGATATTGTTGTTGGCAGTGGGTAACATCATCATCATCCACAACTTGCTACAAAAGAGTACGGTTTGTATCACATATCTGTTTGCACTCTTTAAATCTTTCAATATCCAATATGATACAATATGGATACACTGATGTGTATTTCTTGTTTCGTGATTATACTGGTGACAATATTCATGTTGGCTTCATGTGATTTCAAATATCATAGAAATTGTTCACGCAAACGACACAGAAAACCAAATTCCGATCGCCTAACTGTATATTTGCGTGTGTAAAAGTAACACTCTGCGCACTTGTTAGGAAACTAATCATCACTTGTAATCTCCCTAGCAGCAGAATTACATTTATGCCATTGTATCATGTAGGCAAGATTACCTGAGCACTAGGTACTACTGAGCTAAATTCATTATGATTGTTGTCACAATTTGTGTGGTTAGGTTACATTAGAATAATTCTAATTCTATTGATGCTGAAATTGTCTAGAATTTGTGGAAAATGAAGTGGTTACACATTAATAGTGTGTGTTTATCATGGTTCAGACGAAAATTTGGTGTAGTGGCATCCATTCATTTACCAGGGAATCGAAAAATAATATGACAGATTGCAACTGGTGAGTCGTTGTTTGATTAAACTGTATGTAGGTATCCAACAGCCAATCACGAGCCGAAATACAAAATTGAAAACATGGTGTTATTGCTTATCAACACAATCAAAAACGTGTATTTTAGCATTAATGAAATAATCACGGTCATCGCCCGTTGCTATAAGCAACGTATACAAAAAGGAGCCTTCTTATTGGTTGAAAATTGATTCATAAAATTTTCGGACCAAAAACCGAATAACAAACGTCATCAGTGACAATTATTTTCAATACCGGTTCTATAATAGTGGTTCTTTCGTGATTCATTTTGATGTAGGTTGAAAGAGAAGGGCGAACGTACTAGTATATGTTTTCGAAATAATGTAATGGTCTCCAAATTAATTACCTTTTGCACATTTCGTGAATATTATGATTCAGAATATACCAATAGGGAGAAGTGATAAAATAAACAGCCTTTTTAAGTTTGCCATCGAACATATCTCCATGAAATTGAGAAATAATACATAGGTACTCATTCAAAGTGGGAACGGAAATGCTTGTTGGAAACAAAGATAACACAACCTGCAGGATCAATAAAGTAAATAAAACAATAGTTTATCGATGTCTAATTTTATCAAAGACCATATAAAATAATAAATCACCTTCATCACATGAATTCCAAATAATACTCGGTGGGTATTTTTATAGAGTATTACTCATTGCAAATCAATAGCTATATAAAGCTCCAATAATTCGAAAAATTTATCAGTTAAGTTGGTTCTGGATCGAAAAATTTACTTGTAGGAAATGAGTGTTTTACTTATAGTTCTTTTCTTGACGTTGATGGGTGTTTCGATGCAAGACGAATGTCGTGAGTGAAAAATTTTATAATAGATAGGTTATTTTATCTTCAGATTTTCAATAGAATAATGAAATATAGACAGTGATACATCGGCGCCGATGGGTTCAAAGTTTAGAAAATTAGCTTTGGATTAAAAAGTCTCTTTCCCAAAAAAGTACAATTTCTCAACAACGCTGGAAGTGATCGTTCTCAATATAAACTACGCAACACTAACTTCGTCGCACCCCGAAATGTTGCCCCTGTTAAGATTTGAATATCTTTTTTCTGTTTCGAACAATTTGAATTCTGTTTGCACTGTTCGCTAGCCCAGTCCTTCAGCTATAATCTTGTACACCTGTGATTTATGAGGTTTTCTCCATAAATTTGCTACAGGATGTTACTTGAGATTGTGCAAATTTCCGGAATTTTCAATAGGATCCCAAATGAAGAAAAACCGTTTTTTTTAATTTAACAGCAGAGGCATGAAGATGATCTCATTACCTTGTGCCATTTACAAAAATCGTCTTCTTATCTCTTTTATTTACAGAGTGATCTCAAAAAATGTACTTTTTGGTTTTGCAGTCATAACTTTTTTCCTCGTTAACCGATTATTAAAATCTCAGGCGATAAGCAGCATGCCGGATAGGGTCGATGAACTGAATGCCAAAGGGGAAGGATCCACAAAATATTGAATTTTATATGTTTTTATTCTTATCCAAGTTACCATTTTCATTTGTTATCGATTATTAAAAATTAAATGAGAGTTGTTTTCTTGTTTTTGCTTACTGGGACGATCAATGCTTCACGATTGAGAAAAAATACGCTGTTTTGGAGCTTCAGCTGGTCGGACTTGTGATTGTGATTTTTCTAACGTTGGTTACGGGCCATTCATTTCAGGCGAACAATGGGCTGATTTTTTTCGAAAACATGCCATTTCAATTGGGTTCTCACACGCACAATTTTCGACTACTGAAAGCAAATAAAAGACGATTATTATTATTATTATTATATCCAGAATGAATGATCCTTCCGAAAACAAGTTGAATTTCATTTAATTTTCCTCCCAGCCGGGATTTAGAGGGTGTTTCAGATTTGGGTCACCTCTGAGAAAACCCTCAATCTTAAATGTTTATCTTGAGTCAATTCTGATCTTTATATCTCTCCATCTCAAGTTTCAGCTTCAAAATGAGCCTGAGATTTTGAAAATCAGTTAACGAGAAAAAAAGTTATGACTGCAAAACAAAAAAGTACATTTTTTGAGATCACTCTTTAAATAAAAGAGATAAGAAGACGATTTTGGGAATGGCAAAAGATAATGAGATCATCTTTATACCTCTGCTGTTGAATTCGAAGAAAAAAAGGTTTTTCTTTATTTGGGATCCTTTTGAATATTCAGGAATTTTGCACATGCTCAAGTAACATCCTGTAGCGAATGTATTGAAAAAACCTCATGTATCGCAGGAGTAGGAGACTATAGCTGGAGGTCTGGGCTAGCGAACAGTGCAAACAGAATTCAAATTGTTCGAAACAGAAAAAAGTTATTTAAATCTTAACTGGGGCAACATTTTGGGGTGCGACGAAGTTAGTGTTGCGTAGTTTAGTAAAAATTTTTTATATATCTACTTACGTTACTTAGCTCCTTGGGCGCTAAGTGAAGTTGCTGATAACTTGAAAAAACCAATAAAGTCGTTGATATCGTTGAAATAATCAACTTTTTATTTTGAACATGTTTTACGAAATATTATTCGTTTTCGAGATGGAGAATGTTGAAATTTTTCAAAACTTGGATAATAATAATAATATAATTTATTGTCTGCCGAAGAAAAAAAAAAGAATAACATTTTCTATGACTCACATACAGAATATAAAGAGTGGCAAACAAAAGGTTAAGTGATAGGTCTATTGACCGATTCTTCCACACTTCCCTAAACGAAAAAAAAAAAAATAAAATAAACAACAAATATGACAGTAAATTGGTTTTCGCAATGAGCTTTCTGCAACTGCAGTTATTTTCATCAGACTTTATACGCACCACGTAGTATACCTGGACAGACTTCTTCAGAAATTAACATCATGACAAACATTCTGGTGAAATCTTTCTGACTACCTGCTTCTCAATAAGTTTCTCTATCGCGTTCATTCCAACAGCTATAGCCCTCGATGTCACAATTTTTGATGGACTCTGTATATTAATGCAAATAAATCATGAGTACCTATCAAGTATTACATAAACATGTCATAAGACATTTTTTGTTTCAGATCACGATGTGGAAATTGTCTGTTACTGGGGCAGTTGGGCTTTTTATAGAGAAGACATGGCGAAATTCTCTTCAGAAGATTTGGATATCACAGTTTGCACGAAAATTGTTTATACCTTTGCCGGTTTAGACATAAATATGGAGATATCACCACTAGACGCCAATCTGGACATAACAAACAGTAAGATCACCATATAGAAAAGACAACCATTGACGAATAAATTCTAGTGTTTTGAAAAGTGTTTTGAAAAGTGCTTTGAAAAGTGTTTTTAACCGCCAACTTAGTTGCAAAGCAACCCTCGTATTCTCATTGAGACTTGTATGAGTAAGGAAGACTGGGATCTTAGCTTTTTAAGTGACATCCGAAGCACTACCCAAGTAGCATTTTGGCGACGATAACCACATAATACACCAAAATTAACGTTATACTTGGTGTAGATATCAGTCAATTATGAAACGACGCACTCTAAACCACCTGACTACGTTGTATCAGTGATGAGCATGACTTTAGTTAACCGACGACGTTGTTACAAGGTTAAACCCAACCAACTTCATGTAGTAAACATTTTGGGAATGGGAGCGACGTTCTAAAAAACGTTTGAGTTATTTTCAACGTTTTACCGACGTTGAGCCGACCTTGTGAGATTTAACTTGGCAGTGGGCAATTTTTTATTAAAATTGTAAACGTTTTCGTGGAGTCATATCTTTGCAGTTAAATTTTCCAAATACTCACTATAGAGGGCATGCCCCATGACGACAAGGACATACTGTTGGCTGAAATGCTTCGAAGAAAGAATAAATATCTAGTAAGATAAGAAAAACTTGATCCAACCTAACCTCAAAAAATTTATTAAAAATAAAATTATGCCTGAAGACAGGCAGTTTGGAAAACTTCAGTTCTTTTGGAACAAATGCTAACCTGGATGCAGAGATTGAGGAAAGCAACTAATTTTTCGAAGAACACTACTGACAATTGTATGACACAGAAAAGCCCGTTTTAAAATGTGGAGCGAGGTGTGTTCGTTAGTTGGACTTCGTTCAGTTTTTGGTCGGATAACCAACTTCAGTCGCGCTCTGGTTATATTCAGTTGTCTGGATGACTAAGGTTGAAAGCAGTATATTTTTCAGTTATCTGATATCCTAAGTCGTGTTGGCGTCTATTATAATACTACGCCATGTTTGATGCGTAATTATCTTCGGAAACATTGTCGGCCATTCAAATTTGGGACATAAACAAACATAAAAGAAACAAATAATATATCATTGTATCCTCTATGGTTCTTGTTTGGATAAATATCAACTTTGACTACTATATATCCAAATTATTTTTTTTGTTTTTTTTCTTCGAGTTTTGCGAAATTCGCCACGGATTGAAGGAGCGCGTGTTTTTTGACGCAAAACAATATTATATTTGACAATAAACTGAAATACGTTGATAATTTCTGTTTGGAAATCTTTATTTTCCAGGCAATATAAATAGAGTATAGGTACCTATCATGAGCACACGAGTAAAACATTAGTAGTCGTCAGAAAGTTTTTACCAAGTGTCCATTTTGGTGATCAGTAATGATTTGGTTGAAATATTTACTAATTTATGAACACCGTGGAAAGTGAACTGTCATCGCTGCGCAAGAGGGCGCAAGTGTGCATGTAGTTGTTTTTTGGTAAATTTAGCAACGTTTAGGAAACGACCAACTGCTACCTACAGTTGAAAGTGAAACGTTTTAAAAACCCAAAAATGATTGACCAAATTGGTGCAAAACAGGGTCGTGACGACGTAGTATTAAGGTCGACTACGCAACTCATGTTTGGTTGCGCGACTTTTTCAAACACGTCGCCGCAACGTCAAATTGCTGCTTGGGTACTCGGCTGGTTACCGTTGAGAGTTCGAAGGATTGAAATCTAGGTATCAAGAATGTTCGGTTGGTCACCTATCTCCTCCCGCTAAACGATACTATATAGAAATAAATATATATTTCCAATAGCCGCCGCGGGATTTGAAACCTGAATTCACTGCCTCAGAAAATTTAATCAGTTTGGATCTCAGCACTGGTAGGCTGGAAGAATTGATATTGTCTGCAACATCGGCAAATCATATTTATTAGCAAAAACTTCGTAGATAGGCAATTACGAAATTCTTGCTCAATTAGTCTATGGATAAATACTTATTTTCACCTGTACGAACCCTAAATTAATTATTCCACGTTTTCGTGTGATTTTAATATTTTAATTCACATTCTCAGAGGGGTATGCCAATGCAACCAGTTTGAAAACAAAGAATCCTTGTTTGAAATTGGTACTAGCTGTGGGAGGATGGAACGAAGGTTCACTGAAATATTCGATAGTAAGTACCTAAACAAATTCTGACTTAAGATCAGATACTAAAAATATGTGATATGTTTCATCATAAGCTTCTTCTGCATTATACGTATTCTAACAGACCTATCCAAAGATGAAAGTTTTAATGTTTGGTATATTTCTGGATATTCTATGTAAATTTTGCTATTGAGTATCAAGAAAACATCAGATTATTGAAGTAAATCCAATTAAGATTTATTTTCATCTGATCTGCTTTAGCACCAACTCTGTTCTTGCTACACATTAATAATGAGCAGTTGTTATCGGTTCCAGAACGCATAGTGCCTGGCAAAGTTTTTAATAAATCTCTGATAAATAATTGATGTCTCCTCTTAAAAAGGTGGCAGCCGTTGTCAGAGCAAAATGTCGAATCATTCCGTAATGAAAAACTTCTCCTTTTCAGATTCTGAATCAATGTGATTACGGATAAAACTTTGCATTCAATTCATGTTTTAGATACATTTTTTTCGCATAACACGTTCGCTGCGGTACTGGACAAATTCCCCCACCCCCCTCGTACCGAGTTTTCCACAAGGCGGCAAAAAAATTTGCAAAACTACGGAACGATGACTCAAATTTATATTATATTATAATTCAGACCAATAAGCTTCTCAACCATTGTGCATCATTTTATAGATGAAATAGTTCACGGGTCACATTCGCCCCGTATCGTCACATGAAAAGTTTTAACAATTGAAAAGTGTGGATCATTTGACAAGAGTTTCTGGTCAGGCCTATTAGCAAAAGCGTAGATAGCCGAACTATTGTCGTTCTAAATGAAGACCTATTTATAGTAGGCTGAAACTATAATAATAATTGTCTGTTCACTAAAGTTCCAAAAGTCTGAAAGTTGAAGTCGCGACTATTATTATGTATCTATCATAATCTGGTATATTCTCACTTTCATACACATTTTTACTCGAATAGGTCCGATACCAGTTTTCAGGAACGATAATAACGCATTCCAAGGAGAAAAAAATTCTGGAGGTATCCACGTATTTTGGCCTCCTGAACACGAGTCTGAAATCGGAACGATTCGTACTCAACATCGTTTTGTTGACATCCTAAATTTCTGCTACTAAAAACACAAAATTTGTCTTTTTTCCAACTAAAACGCCACATTTACTTGTTTTCATCACTTTTTATTGTAATGTTAGTGTAACTTTTTAGTGTAATTTTAGTGTAATGTAAGTGTGTTTGTGGTGTTTTAGTTGAAAGGACTAATTTTTGTATGCTTCTTTTTAGTGGGTTTTAAATATGCGTGGAGTAAATACACAAGTCACGGTAAATGATTAACATTGTATCAACTATCATCATATATCTATTAACTACAATATTGACCATACGCCATAAGAGACAATGTTAGCAAAATGAAGCCTAATTTCATATATCTATCCTTTTTTATTTGGCAACGTTGATTGAGGGCGTAGGCGCGAAATTGTGTGCGAAATTCAAATCATTAAATGTCTGAAATTCGTGATCTCATATTCCTAGTAATTATTTATTTTCATTTAGAATACATGAAATATACTCAGCCTTAACAGAGAGTACTCAGAGATTTTCTAATTCAGCGAACCACTCCTTTCAGATTTGAAATAATATGAATATCAAGATCAAAAAAATGGTAGGCATTTGAATTATCCTGATTTTTGCAATATTTTGTTAGGCATTGATGGCACAGGCACTTCCATTGCGTCTTGATTTCTGGAATCGTGGAAGTTAACCTGGAGGCTGGAAACGACCTGAACACCGACAATGTACATATTTACGGCAGTGATGAACTTTAATTACGAATAGTATCACCTGAACAACTATGAATTGATGAAACCCAAACACTCAACACGCAATCGAAAAACAATAACGAGAAACGAGGAAATTCACATCAACAATATATGACCTGCTGATTTGAAAAAGATGGAAAAAGTGATACCCGACATACGATCATTTCCAATTTGAGTAACAGCAGGGGCATAAGAGAGAAACAACACTAAGAGAGTCGCTCTTGACTATCATGACCTACTTTTGTTTTGGCGCATGCGCATAAATTCATCGTTGCCAACGATGCTCTTTTGTTTCGGCTTCAGATAGGCTGTCTTTATTATCAATATTCGTAGTTAATAGATATATGACTATCATACATTCGATATATTCATATACTTACCTCGCATTTTAGTTTATTGAATTTGAACACCATTGAACACTCTCTATTTTGTGACAACACATCTTTCACAGCTACATCACTGACAGTGACTGACGATATGTTGTTTTTTTTGTTTCCTGAATCTCTGATCGATGAATCAATGATATCAAACAATTCTGTGCTTGAAACAGGAGCTTCGCTGTGCTCAAAGGAGCGTGAAATTCAAAATGTAAATAAAAACAATAGGTTATGCCCAGTATGACACTTCAAGTTCAATATGAGAAGATGTCTCTGCCTTACGGAGAAAGTTGCTTCATTATTTTCAGTGAACAGACAATATTAAACCGTCTACTAGGTGTTCATTTATATCGACAATGGCCGAACGAGCAGCGGCAGAAGGAAGTTTCAGCTGGCTTTTGCTTCAACCAAGCAGGACACCATAACTCACACTTGGATGATTCTTCGATGTTTTTTTTTTTTTGGTAATTGTGCACTTATCAGGCGATGAATATTTTGATGCAAATTTTTGTTGGTACTCACGTATTTTCACCTGGCAAACACAAATTTTATGATATTATCGTAAACATATCTATAGTTTTCGAGATAATCGATGCCAAAGTTCGCAATTTCACCTTCTTTGTATGGCAAGTTTTAGGCAAGTAATGTATCTTCTTAGATCCCAGGACATATTACATGCATTTACCATCGTTGATCATGATTTTTGTCCCAGAAAAACATCATGTATATGTGATTTTTTCGTAATGTTCCTATCATTTCCCCAACTAGGCTACATAAACAACGACCATTTTGAAAACCACTGTGCGAATCTTGAGTGAATAAAGGTGGATTCTTAGGTGCCTTATAGCAATATGAGTAGGTGATATGTGTTTGCTCTCTTCAATACAAAAAGAAAAATAGATATCAGTGAAAGCAGATGGAATTTCGAACTATGGCATCGATTATCTTTTTGGGGTCAAAATACGCAAGTAACAACAGAAATTTTCATCAAAATATTCATCGCATGATAAGTGCACATCACCTTTTTTCTTTATATTAACTTACTTGGATATTCGATTAAATAGATCTGTTTTCTTTTGGATTTTATGAACGTAGAAATACATCTTATGAACAAGAGGTTTCATCCTCTGAAATTCGAATGTCTACTATAACGTGGTACAGTTCATCAATGTTCCGTCCTGCGCATGCCTAGTGTCTATTACTCCATTCTGTAGTATGTTGTATCGATATTTTTTCATAATGTTTTTCCTCGTTTCTCCAGAATGAGATTAATCACATCAGCTGTACGCGACAGATCGTACCCAAAATGACTCATATTGTACGACAACCCCGTAACGTTTCCCACATAGTTTTGATTATACTTCGCCACAGCGAACGTGTTAGAAATTTATTGGGTGAAGAAAATGCTATCTAAAACACGCATAAAATAAATAAATATTATTGAGGAATACATTATTGATGATATCGACTCCACTGATGAGTTTCTATGACAGTTTTTCTATGTATTCTTCCAAATTGATTTTTTATGGCAAAAAATGTATTCCATCTTTCCCAGATTGTTCTTGAGATTCATAGGTACATAGCTATGAAATGTCATATTGGATAATATTCGAATTATATTCTTCGATATCTTCTCCGATAGACATCCATTGATACATAATTCTTTTTTTAAATTTACTGTTCAATTTGAGAGTTCCTGTTTCATTTCGATGTAGCAATTACTATTATGTTGTTTTTTATCCATAAAACTCATTTCCTGATATCTATTTCTTTCTTGAGATATCATATTTGATCCTGATATTTTGTCGACTTTCTTGAAAAAATAACAGATTCGGCTATTGATGAAGAGATACACATTTTCAGGAAATTCTCTCGAAACAGTAATGATGAACTATCTTAATGAGCATGATCAGCAGACTGCATAATTTCCAATCCTAGGTGTCCCATACAGAAGAAAGTCGAAAAAATTTCGCCAACAAAGTGCTGAACTACCTGACCTACTACAATTTCGATGGCGTAGACCTGGACTGGGAATACCCCACGACCAGGGGAGGCATCCCCGAAGACGGGAAAAACTTCGCGGCTCTCCTTAAGACTGTGAAGCAAGCGATTTCCCCATGGGGATACGAACTCACTACCGCTGTGGCCATCGATGACACTCTAATCGGTACTGCGTACCTCATCAAAGATATTGCAGAGTGAGTGCGTTCCTGATGATCCAAGAATTGATCTCTTCGTCTCTTCTTCTCTTCGTCTCTTCGTCTCTTCGTCTCTTCGTCTCTTCGTCTCTTCGTCTCTTCGTCTCTTCGTCTCTTCGTCTCTTCGTCTCTTCGTCTCTTCGTCTCTTCGTCTCTTCGTCTCTTCGTCTCTCCGTCTCTCCGTCTCTCCGTCTCTCCGTCTCTCCGTCTCTCCGTCTCTCCGTCTCTCCGTCTCTCCGTCTCTCCGTCTCTCCGTCTCTCCGTCTCTCCGTCTCTCCGTCTCTCCGTCTCTCCGTCTCTCCGTCTCTCCGTCTCTCCGTCTCTCCGTCTCTCCGTCTCTCCGTCTCTCCGTCTCTCCGTCTCTCCGTCTCTCCGTCTCTCCGTCTCTCCGTCTCTCCGTCTCTCCGTCTCTCCGTCTCTCCGTCTCTCCGTCTCTCTGTCTCTCCGTCTCTCCGTCTCTCCGTCTCTCCGTCTCTCCGTCTCTCCGTCTCTCCGTCTCTCCGTCTCTCCGTCTCTCCGTCTCTCCGTCTCTCCGTCTCTCCGTCTCTCCGTCTCTCCGTCTCTCCGTCTCTCCGTCTCTCCGTCTCTCCGTCTCTCCGTCTCTCCGTCTCTCCGTCTCTCCGTCTCTCCGTCTCTCCGTCTCTCCGTCTCTCCGTCTCTCCGTCTCTCCGTCTCTCCGTCTCTCCGTCTCTCCGTCTCTCCGTCTCTCCGTCTCTCCGTCTCTCCGTCTCTCCGTCTCTCCGTCTCTCCGTCTCTCCGTCTCTCCGTCTCTCCGTCTCTCCGTCTCTCCGTCTCTCCGTCTCTCCGTCTCTCCGTCTCTCCGTCTCTCCGTCTCTCCGTCTCTCCGTCTCTCCGTCTCTCCGTCTCTCCGTCTCTCCGTCTCTCCGTCTCTCCGTCTCTCCGTCTCTCCGTCTCTCCGTCTCTCCGTCTCTCCGTCTCTCCGTCTCTCCGTCTCTCCGTCTCTCCGTCTCTCCGTCTCTCCGTCTCTCCGTCTCTCCGTCTCTCCGTCTCTCCGTCTCTCCGTCTCTCCGTCTTCGTCTTCGCCTTATATATAAAACCCTATATAAATGAACTTTAATCACTTTCTGGCATGGTTTTCGTATTTTTGTACATTAATCACGTCAAATTCAATCCAAAACATCAACGAAACAGCTTTCTATGTTGAACGTTGATCGCAATGTTTCGCCTATGATTCATTATTAATAAGTATTGCATTGAATAAACTGATATGGTGGATTTGAAATGAATACGACTCGCATCTCGCATCGAATGCTACTCCAGTACTCCACTTCAAAATATAAACTTTATCCAACAATGTGAAAACAGAAAATCGTTAAAAACTCATTTGACGTTCAGTAATATAGGGATAATTTGAACAAATTCATTCAAAATGTGTCTGGAGTTTCAGGCAATATTAAAAAAAATACCTGAATCCATTTTTCTCGGGTCATCCTAAGCACATGAAAACCTTGAAAAGCTAACCCAAAAGGGGCCAAACGTTTTCTCGTAATATACACAAACATTTCGAGTGAATTTGCTTGAACCTTGACGTTATCACTATTGAAAACGAAATATATACTACATCAGTGATATCATTTAATATTAACAAAAATATATCTTCATCATCAGTCGAATGAAGGTTACGGCGATGCTACAAATCGTTATCAGCCTTTAACAAGACCAGTGCTCGGTAGCAGTTTTCGGGATCACTAAGCACTAAGCCTTTTCGTGAAATACTGGAAGCACTAAGCACTGGATCAAGAGAGTGCTCGGGAGCACAGTGCTTACGAGCTTTAAGTGCTTCAATAAGCACTCAGCACAATGCTTTGAGAGAGCTCTGATAAATGATTTGATTATAGCACCAAAAGATCTATCTCAAGAGTAATATTAGTCTTGACTAACTATTGAAATTATCGTTTTTAGTATTTTTGGATAGCGAAAATAATCCATCTGTCAGATATTGAAAAAATACTGAGTGTTTCATTTGAAACTTTGTGAATTACCTGAATGATGTCAGCTCTTTTCAAAAATGTATGAAAGACATTTTCGACTTCTCCTCTGAGTTGAATAATAGCTGAGATACAGAAACTAGCACATTACAGATTGGTCCTCTATCTCAGAAACGCAGCAGGATATGGAAACATTGTTTGTGGTACCGTGAGTTTCACAAAAAAGTAGCCAACGATCGCAAAGACCGCAAATTTCTATCCCAAAAAATGAACGAGATATCCCGTAAGGACATCGAATGTGGGACGGCCCTGTGCATCATTTTTTTCTGTTACAGTGCAGTCGACTACGTACACCTGATGGCGTATGACTACGTTCCTTCCACTTCAAAAGTGACTGGTCTATCCTCTCCTCTGTCTGCTATGGTGAGTTAAGCTGAATAAACGTAGCTAGGAAACAAATTATTTTTCGAATATATTGCATTTGTTGAAAATATATACAGGATGAGTCATTTCTCCTTCGACAATGGCAGAATTACTGAATATATAAAAAATTTGAATACTAAACAGTTTTAAGAGATCTTCAATGTGAAATTATTTTCATCTATATATTTTATTCTAATTTCGAAACGACGTTTTTCGAATATGTTTTTTAACCTTCCTTTTTCAGTTGAAGTCCGCATCAGGTCACTCTCAGTACCTATCCATAATTTTGATATTTTTAGAAAAAATCAGTATCTTTGTGGCTAGACGGTGGTATGCCAGCCAAGAAACTGGTATTGGGTCTGCCAGCGTATGCCAGGAATTTCATCCTCAAAGACCCCAGCGATAATGGAATAGGAGCGCTCGTCTCAGAAACTGGCCTTCCTGGGCCGTATACTAAGGAAGTCGGATTTCTTGCATATTATGAGGTAAATAGGGAGAATATAATAATAATAATAATATTTATTCAATAAGCCATTTCACAAGGAGAAGATTGAAATGTATTTAAAAATATACTAGTACAAAAATGGGCCTATTGAAAAGGACTATATTCACTGCCATAACTCACAAGGATGTAATGAAAGTGTTTTTCAATATAGCCTTACGAAAAACATAAACAAATAAAAATAAAATATACAATGCATAGTTTACCTGATAAAAAATAGCATATTATGCCTTAATTGAATCACACTCAAGGTACGGGATACCTTTCTGGGGAGTGTGTAACCTAAACCTACTAGAAACTGTGCATAGGTATTTCAAAAAAGAGCTATTCGTTATATTTATAAAGCTAAACCTCGCGATACATGTAGGCCATTGTTCAAAGAAAATAAAATTCTGACAGTGATATCTTTATTTATATTAGAGATAGACCGTTTGCTTGGTGAAGAAACACTTCACCAAATTTGACATTGCTCGGTCCAATTATTCCACACGCCACAGCATTAATAGTTTGAAACTGCCGATACCCAGCACGTCTTTAGTGAGAGATTCCTTGTATTACAATGGTGTTAGAATGTATAATCACTTGCCAAACCATGTTAGGGGTGCATTAATAGGTTTGTTCTAGCAACGATTTCGAATAGTTCGCAATCGCATCAGTATACGCATGCTCCGGACGATTGCAAACTATTCGAAATCGTTGTTAGAACAAACCTAATAGATGGTGAAATGTTCAGGAAAACTGTAAATGAACTACTGAAGCTCAGACCATATTAGAGCCTTAAAGAATTCTACGATGACTCGATCCGAAAACTTCTTGACTGACCTAATATACGGGTATTCTGATTAGAATTCTTGTGATTACTTCATTCAAACTAGATTTGCTTATATATTCATGTTCGTGAATGTTTTCATACCTATGTATGTTATTATTTTTTTATTTAGAAATTTTTTTTTTTTTTATTTTGGTCGTATAATGAAGTCAGGGTGCAACGCAAATGCGTGTCGAAAGAGCCTCTATTTCGATAGGCATTTTTTATTATTCGGAGATTGGTACAATCGAACTGTCAAATGAGTGTCAGAAGAGTTAGGCCCAGTTTACTTCTGAGCGATTTGGATCTGGTGATATTAGCAGTGAAAAACTCAATGTTTTGATTGGTAAATTCAATTCAGAGTGTAATTTGATTTGCATTGACCAATACAAACAATAACAAAATCGAATTTTTCATCGCAGGTATTGCAATAATCAAAATCGCTCAACTGTAAACTGGGCTATACGCTTGTGCGTCAGATTTTAATTATTTGAATGTCATCATTGTTACTGATCGAAGATGTTTCTGTCATTTATCGATATCAAATCCATTTTTTCTTCAAATCAATTCGAAATTGAAAAAATTTCAAATGGCACATGTTCTATAAGACACTGAAATTCCTTCTGAAATTATGTTTCAGCATGAAAATGCCCCAATATAACTAACTTCGTATCTCTTAAGATAAGCGTGATCACAAAGCACAGCAATTAATGAATAAGCACATAATTATTCATAAAAAACATTGATTTGAAATCACAAACATGGATGGTTTCTTGAATCAATATCATTACTAATGTTTGAAACATTTATAAATCATGTCCTCCATTAAATAGGGAGATGAATATATTCAATACGAAGTAAACATATTGAGAATATCTTAATGCACCTCGATTAAAATTATTATTTTGATTATTATATTCGGAATGTCATGATAACATGGGTTTCTTGAAGTAGTAAACTAGATTGAGTTACTGCTTTCGAATTGAGGGATAATTTTTGGAGAATATGCCAGCTCTAACTTGTGAATTAATAGACATTCATAAAATTTCCCGTATATATAGATATCACGTTTCAGTTAATATATTGATCATTTTACAGGTTTTAGAAACTATGAAGTTCGTTGAATATAACGTCGTATCAACTGACGGTACCAATTATGCCTATTTGGACGACGATTGGTTGACGTATGAAGATGAAGATACTGTGAAAGAAAAGGTTTGTGAAAAGAATACAAATATATATAAATGATTCATATGGACTATCTTAGGTCTACTTCAGAACTATGAACCCGATGCAATCATATCGTTTTTTCACGTTTCAGTAGATTGGCTATACAGGTTCTGACGCAAGATCCCATGTATTTTCTTATGAAGGTTCATTGTGGTCAAACCTGAACATTGCTTGAGTGAGGGAGCTCGCGCGCTTGACATCAGGCGTAGTGGGGCGGAAGCAGAATCTTGTTGGTAAGGAGAGATTTCGAACGGAGGGTGGGGAGGGTTTGGGTGGTTTTAGTGATATATAAAAGATTTATTGCTTTCGAGGATCTGTTCATTTCAACAAGTTAGCGATGTACGCAGACGACACGGCGGTTGTAGCCAGATCTGCGAATCCCATTATGATAACAAGATACCTGCAAGGACAAGTTGGAATCCTGGTTCAACAAATGGAAAATCGACATCAATCCCGACAAGAGCCAAGCAGTCCTATACTGCAGAAGAAGAGGTAAACCCGTAGGAAACGTCATAATGAACGGAACCAATATTCCTTGGACAGAGGAGGCAAAATATCTTGGGGTAACTCTGGACTCCAGTCTAACTTTCAGGCAACACATAAGTCAGAGACTTCAACTGGCCAAAGCGGCAAGAGCAAACCTGAATCCTCTATTAGGAAGAAGAAGCAAGATGTCCCTAGAGTTGAAACTTCTCCTTATAAAAACAGTTCTACTCCCGATTATACTGTATGCATCAAGCGCATGGGGACATTGCGCCAAAACATACAGAAACCATATACAACAGTTCTTCAATGTGTCAATAAGGATGGCCACGAAAGCACCATGGTATATACCAAATAGATATATTTGCAGGGACCTGAACTTTGAGCCAGATCATGTGCAAGCATTAATGAGGAAACACGCGGAGACTATGTTTGGAAAAACAGAAATCCACGAAAATCCTCTATGCACGAAATTACACAGATAAATATAGACCCAAGATTTGCCAGAATAAAACACAAAAGACTGATCCATCAACTTTTGAACGATGATGTGGGCAACGATTAGAAGAATGAAGAAAGGTAAAAGATAAGTATAATCCCCTGTTTCCCCTACTTCACATACAAGGTCGGCAATGGTTACATTAAGTTGGCCGGTGCTCACCAAGCCGGCAAGCATGCTTGCCCCGGGACGTATGGAAGGTCACTAAATTTCCTGTTATATAATTCACCGCTCTTAACGCTCCAAGTTGTTTTCGATTACACTTACACTCAAACACACACACCCACATTAAAAATTCTTTTCAGGAAACACAATCCCCTGTTACCGCCAGGGGAGCACCATGCACGCTAAAGTTCGCGCAAAAAACTCCAATATACACGAAATAAAGGTTTAATAGTCAAGAGACTGAAACCAAAGAAATCTCTTAAAGATGAAAAGTTGCGTTTTGCCAAACGTACACAGGTTGAAGTCCACTCGTTAGTGAGTGGGGGTGGATGGATATGAGGATGGGGAGGTTTTATGTGTCTTATGACGCATCGAATCTCTTGATCCTGGGCATTCAACCTTTCGGGGGGCATGGTGTTGTGTGAGGATCTGTTCATTACTTTTGTTTCAATGCTCCATGCTTATGGGCACGAGTAGTGTGACGCAACAATGAATGATAAACTACGACATCTAATATCAAGAACACAGTTGAACAAGAGCCCTTCCGAAAAAATATTGACATTCAATATGAAAAGCACCGACATTCGTATACCTTCAGCAACATCCGACCATTCGGGTTACATTCCCCTGCACAGCGGGACGTCGTTAAAAAGATTCACCAACCTGATGAAAATTCGAAGGTCTTGTCCGCAGATGGTCCAGGTAATAAAAACACCACCGCGGAGTGCCTCATAAATTTCATTGTTTATTGCAAGCAGATGTACCTATATGGATTCAACTATTTGAAAGTTCTACATGCTAACGCGTTTTGTGATAAACCTAATAAGGGCTTTGGCAGTTGTCGGGGAATGTAACCCGAATGGTCGGATGTTGCTGAAGGTATACGAAGGTCGGTTTTTTTCATGTTAGATTTTATATTTCATTATGTCAATATTTTTTCGAAAGGGTTCTTGTTCAACTTAGTTCTTGATATTGGATGTCGTATAGTTTTTCATTCATTGTTGCGTCACACTATACTCGTGCCCATAACTTGGAGCATTGAAACAGAAGTAATGAACAGATCCTCGAAATCAATAAATCTTTTATATATCACTAGAACCACCCAAACCCTCCCCACCCTCCGTTCGAAATCTCTCCTTACCAATAAGCAATGTTCAGGTTTGACCACAATGAACCTCCATAAGAAAATACATGGGATTTCGCGCCAGAACCTGTATAGCCTATCTACTCGTTCTATGTTTTGAATTACATGAAATCATTGCGCAAAATACCAATAATCCGCTTAACAATCTGACAACATCTAACAAATGGCCGAACTGATCTTGTCGGATGGCTTGACAGTTCCAGTATAGATAAGAAATTCAATTCTATCTGTGTAATGTTTTTTATAAATGAAATGTGTATTTTTGAGTAGGAGCTTGTATTGTTTAATACGGTGATGAACCTTTATTAATGACATCATAATCATCTATTAGTTCACTACTCATTAAAATGACAAATTCGCAGATTTTCGTGAAAATAGTAAATCCTTGAAACAATAGTATAAATAACATGAGAAGAAAAATAACTGGATGACTCTTAGAACAAAAGCATAACAAGGAATCTATTCCATGAAATTTTCTCAATGACACCAAATCTTTTTTTTTTCAGACCAAGTTCGCATTGGATTCAAATTTGGGGGGTATCATGTTGTGGTCCCTGGATACAGATGATTTCAGTGGGACGTACGGGCGGAAATATCCTCTCCTCAACGCCATCAATGACGCTATTCAAGATTACAAGGCGAAATGATTGAAGATATACAAATTAATATAGTCTATGAAGAAATAGAATTCGTAACATGTACAATGCTATTTTGTTGACCCCACTCCATCTGTACTGTTACCCTCTCTGGGGTGAATTTATGCAAACAAAAAGTTCAAAGTACAATCACCTTCAGTAAATAATCACCATAAGCGAAGTTTCACTATACACCAAATAGTATTTCACATGACAAATTTGGGAAGTAGCTTAGCACGAGCCGCTTAGTGTCAAGTGCGGGAACCTAACGAGTGCCGGATATTCACTTTCTAACTACTTTTCTAACTTACGGCGAGCATATCAGAGTTTTTTGTCCACAAAAGAGTAGATCACTCTTTTTCAATTACAAAGATTATTCCTCTATCGTTCTTCTCGCTTGTGTTGATGCAAACTGCAAATTTTCATTTGTTGATATAGGAGCATATGAAAAGAAGGGGGACAGTAGCATTCTCTCGAAGTCCGAAATTGGTTATATTCAGGAAGGTTGTGTTCACCAGATGCACGTTTACCAAGTTCTGAAATAGGTAGTTTTACCGTATGTTGTTATTGGTAATGAAGCTGCTGCTAGGTCTGATGCAAAAATGACTATATTCAACTATAGACTATCCAGAGCAAGGCGAGTGACGGAAAATGCATCTGGACTTTTATGCCAAGTCTTCAGAATTTATTTCACAGCCATTGCTTTGGATCCAAATACGTGTGATAAGCTCATAATGGTTACTTGCTGTCTACTTACATAATTCATTGAGAGACGCCTATTTGGAAAAAAAATATTAATCCCTATTATGAATTCGACACAAATGAGGGACAATCAAGGTATATCTCAAGAGGCGGAGGTTTCGGCTAACAGCAGACTTTAAAACTCGGCGTTATCAGAGACCAACTGGTGACCTGCTCGCTAACGTCTCACATTTATGGCAGCTATCTATTGAAAAATATGGAGAAACCTTAGCCGTGGCATTAGATATTTCCAAGGCATTTGATAGAGTTTGGCACCAGGGACTTCTCGCCAGGCTTCCATCTTATGGTTTGACCCCTCAACTGTGTTCTCTGCTTGCTAGTTTTCTCTCAAACAGGTCTCACCATGTAGTGGGCGATGGAGTTTCATCTGATAATCTACTCATAAATACTAGTGTTCCGCAGGGATCAATTTTAGCACCAACACTATTTCTACTTCACATTAACGATTTGTTGGAAGCAACTTCATGTCCTATACACAGTTTCGCGGATGATAGCACCTTCCATACCGCTTTCTCTTCCAGGGCTCCTATATCAGCCCGTCAAACCAGAAATGAACGAGGAAGAAATGTTAACAAAATAAATATGGACTAATAACCTAATAGAATTCAATGCAAACAAAACACAAGCATGTCTTCTCTCTAGAAAAGCCGATCTCACTGTGCCCAACATAATTCAGTCAGGAGTAACCATACCATTGAAGTCATCCATTTCGATGCTTGGCGTTACTATTAGCAATAACCTTTCTTGAGAAAATCACGTGAAGTCCATTGCCAAAAGTGCATCCCAAGAACTTGGTTTTCTGGTTCGAGCCAAAAGCTATTTCACTCCCAGGCAGCTGCTCATGATTTATAAGGCACAGATCCGACCTGTCCTGGAATACTGTTTCCATATGCGGCACCTAAACGTATCCTGAAACTATTGGATTCTGTCCAAAAGAGGACAATTCGTCTCGTCGGTGTTGCCTCGCTTACAAACTCGCTCACTTCTCTGGAACACCGTAGAAGGGTTGGCGATTTGTCTCTATTTTATAGATACTTTCATGGGCGATGCTCTCCTGAAATATCAACAATCGTTCCTACATCAGCAGTCTTCTAGAGATTAACCCGCCAAGTTCAGTCTTCACACCCCTTCGTGGTCACTTTAGAGACCTGCAGGACGTCCCTTTCCAAAGACTTGTTTATCCAGCGAACATCGAGACTTTGGAACTCATTGCCTCCAGAAATTTAAGAAGAACACCATCACCTCCTACCTGCTTTTCCTTGGATCTCACGATGTTCTCTGAACATTACAGGATATACCTTTTCGTGAGAACCAGAACAGAAAAAAATCATATATTATTCGAAATCATCTATCGTATAAAACATAAAATTCTTTTTGAACAATCGGTATAAATGTCTTTTGATATACATGGAAGATTTCAAATGTTACGGATCAAATTAGCTAAAATAAAATTAGGCTGAAATGAAATACCTGATACAATATAGTAAGTAAACGGCATTCCATAGAAATGAATGATATATATGCATGTTGTGTGGTCGAGCGATAAAATATTCTTTTGAAACGCTTGATACGTCATCACACAATAATTTTTGCACGAGTTTACCAAGGTCTCAAGAAATGGACTAATCTGGAATATGTCGAAGGATTAGCCATGGGGTTGTCCCCCATAGTTGTATTATTATTTGGAACGCGAAGAAAATCCTTCATTGTAGTGTGGGAGACCCTACCTCGTCGGGACGTGACTGACCCCAGATGAATTTTTGGGCAACAACGAATCGAAAACCTATAAAAACTTCACAGTTTCAAACGAAGATAAACAATAAACATTAGTCGCCATTTTAAGGAAAGAATAAGGGAAGTGTCGAATAATTGGTCAATAGACCTATCACTTCACCTTTTGTTTGCCACTCTTTATATATTGTATGTGAGTCATGGAAAAAGTATTTTGTTGTTTTTCTTCGGCAGAAAATAAACGTTATTATTATTATTTTGCCAGTTGTAGGATAATCGCACATGCGCAAATAAATTTGACTTCTGTGTTGATGGTGAGTGTCGCTTCTGTAACCACAGGGCCGGCGCTAGGGGTGAGGTAGGTGAGGCGGTCGCCTCAGGCGGCAGTTTTTCAGATGCGGAATTATCAATCCCAAAGCAACAAATAGAATAATTGAAAAAACACCAATATGTTGAATATAATTATTATACTTTATATGATGGTATTGGTGATGATAATAATGAATCGATACACGCGAATTGTTTATTAGTTTTTAATCAATTAAAAAGCGAGCCGCCTCTATTAGAACAATGTTTCTCTAACTATCAAATTACTACAGAATATAACTTGAGGCCCTCTTTTGTAAAATTAATATTGATTGTAACAGTTATTGGTTGTCACCAAAATGCGAGTCCATACGTTGGAAGGGCTTCGATAAAATCATTATATAGGCTGTTACAACTGCATAATTATATCCACATTGTTGGATATATTGATCTGATGGCATAGAATTAAGGATGAATGTCAAAAATGCGGATCAATTCTCCATTTTCCAGCCAAATATGATATAAAGCCAGGTATCTATCAATCTACCAGTACTCGTTCTTGATCGTTTAATTATCTGAAGAAATATATGCCAAATCACAAAAAGGTTCAAATTATCGCTTCATTGACGAGCTATATCATTTTTTCTGTTCTTATCATTCTCCAGAGCCTCCACTTATCACCTCATAGGATGGTGTAAGTAACATCAGCAGAGAAAGTTATATTCCTGGATATATTCAGATGAGCTAAGTCACTAATATAAAGTTAAAACAGCAAAAGAAAAGATTCTGTAGTGCGTATCATGTTTATGATACGCACCAGAGGTTTTCGTCCCCTCGAATATGACTGCATCAGCTGTAAGCTTTATTTCCCAACAGTCACTATAAACCTTGAGTTAATCTGATTAAACATATTGTCAAACAGTTCTCAGTATGGTTAACAATATCAATATTCGATTTTCACCCAGGGTATATGAAATCAGTATTTGGCATGATCGTTGAATATTCATGTTTTTCATTTGTAATGCAATGATAATGAGAATTTATCGAGTCTTTATCTTTCACGAAATTATTGTAATGACAGACTTCGGAAACACAATCATTACCGACGGTTCCATCGGTGCAGGCGTATATATCAAAAAAATAAAGTAGGTAAGTAGTATAGGGTAGATTTTGTTGATAAATTGACTCAATTCTGCGAATATATCGGATACATTACACAACGTAGAAACGAGCAGAAGTGAAATCAGTTGTTCATTCAAGAACTATTGGCGTTGAAATGTTGAAATGTGTTATGTAGTTTCGTTTTCTAAGTTGATATCCGAAGTAAAACATTTTCGTGATATTGAGTCATATTTAGGTGCAACATGTGAATGATGATTGGTAGGACCACGTTGGACCCCACATACCACAAAACTACAATGTGAGAATTTATTCCATATAATTACATCATTTCATGCGGGTGATATAATGTATTACATCTATAGGCTGTTACCGAAATTTTCAGGCAGTGATTTCTTTTCACAAAACAACTTTTATTTTCATTTGGCAACATCCTGTACAAAGAAAAGAGTTCAATATTGTATAATAACATCTGTGAAATTGAATATGGTACGACTGAATTCCTGTGGGAAAATATATCCGTGAATTGAATTGTGCAGTCATCGATAGATTCCTGAATGCTTTCTAGCCTTCACCTTTTCCCTCAATAGGTAATATATGGAAACAATGTTATCTCTGAAAATAAATATCACAATCATTCAATCTGATAATTGATCTCGCATAGACTGAAATAATATTTGCATGATGTTCGAGTGATATAATTCATGTTCGAAATATATTACCGTATTGCTTTCGTTATATAACACGAGATGAAGTGTTAATGAATATTGACAAATCTATGATGGGAATCGTTAGAAGCAAGAGTGACCAACATAATCGCCACAAAATATTGTACCTATACCTACAAACTAGAACAAATGAAACCATGAAGATTCCAACCTCGAATGTAAACTGATGTGAACTATTATCATGATTGAAAATATTCCTTGGCTTCGATTACAATAATTTTGAATTTGCTTATTGCTGGTGTATAGAAATCTAGCAATAATAAATTGGGTCGATTTGAGAGCAGATCTTGGATTTTCTGTGTTCAGAAAAATTTGGAAGTGGGGTGGAAAAGAGTTTGATTTGAATAGATTTTAGCTCGGATTCTAGTATTCAAGAATTACTCATTGTTTGATCCATAGATCTTTCATTGCTTACACTAGATCTGGTATCCAGGTTATCTGTTTTGTAAGTCCGGGGGGGTTGAGAGTACTAAGCCATTGATTGGTCGTTTTTATTTTTGTCCATACATATGTGTTGTACCACGTCATCATATTACCTACTTTCTTGCAGATCCATACCAAAAAATACTACAGGATGCCGGATCTAGCGTGAGAAATGAAAGATCTATGGTTTGATCCATTTTATTGATTTCTAAATTTCGTGGAATCAACAATCTTAATTGGATGTTGTTCGTATACAAATTATAAAACTGCACTCGTTATGGTCATAATCATTTGTGTACAATTGTTACACAGTTCAAGAAATATACGGCCTGATCTGATGCTTCGTCAATATTTCACGAATAGAATACGTGTCTCTCAATAATTGGACAGACAGATATTTTGTAAAAAAAATAAATTTCATTGTCTTATTTTTATCCCCGAGGTTCTTGGAAGCTCCCTGATTTCTTGAATTTTGCTCTATACTACTGAATTTTCCACGCTGGGAAACAGATGAAATAAAATTTCACTGGAATAAAGTGCCAGGACAAAGATAAGCGAAAAGAGTGAGTCTTTCGCAAAGGAGAACCAAACATTTTCTCGACTTGGACAAGGTAGACTTTGAACTGATGATGATGGTGTTATGCACAAGAGCCCTGATAGGTCGAGGTGCTTGAGAGGCTACATAGCTTTCACAACATCCCAAACAATCCACAATCTACTGAATTTTCGTGTGTCTGTGCTGAACTTTATTTCTGGAAATTGCATCATCTCGTAAACCTTAATAGATAAATACAGGGTCGGTTAAGTAATGACTGATTTGAGCAATTTGATCACCAACAAAACAAAACGGGATTACATCAACTCTTCTCAATTGTTCCCGACCATATTTGAATCAGAAATGTTTGGAAATTAACGTCACTTCATGATGGTTTCCTTCTTCTTCAAGATAACACTGTCAGATTTGAAATAATAATCGAAATCATTGAATGTTGATATGTATCCATTCGTGGACTTCGATCAAATGAAGTGATTCATAATGATTGAGACTTCAATAACATTCGTCAAAATTTGTCAAAAAAATATCAAAATTCAACTTCGATCTGAGAAAGCATAATTGGTGTTTCCAACTTGATTGTAAGCAATATACGGGAGGTGTTCGAAAAGTGAAAAATTTCAATTTAGCCCTGTATCTCTCAAACATTCTGATTTCAACAATGTTCGTTTCACGAAAAAGTAGGGCAGTAATATGAAAACTGCAAATCTCAAACTCCGAAGACAACAGAGATGTCGCCAAAAGTATCGAAAATCGGCCACACTGTTTAATCGTATTGCTTGGGTAACTATTACCATGGCACTCAAAGTGAACTTGATTCGTTCGTTATAATTCATTATCCACAGCAATGAAAACAGCATGAATAAAATTCAATAACTATTTTCATCATGCAAGAACTGACATTTGAGTGTAGCGTTTTTCATGAGTATCCAAATCCTATGATTAGACTATCATCATAGGAGACACTAAAGTTTCCCACCTTGTATATAAAATGTGCGAGTCAGTAACGAGCTTGATTTTGCTGACTTCCAAATACCAGTAGAAGAAGTCACATCGTGCATTTTCAAGCGGTATAGGTATTTGAACGAATGGAAAGAAGAAGATGGGTGCTTATTTTATCGCTCAACCTACCTCTCACTCAGCCATTGACCTCTACACCATAGAAAACTGCCTTTACTATCTGAAAAAGTCTAAATCAATTTGCTCATGAAGGTACCTAACGATCCAAGTTTCTAGAACTGATGTTCTTCTCCGATCATGTACCTAATTCGTGATAAAATCCAGTTAGGTACTTATTTCGATCAATTTACCTCATAAACCTGAGGGAAATCTACTCAGTATGTAATTAGAATCTGCTCGAAACTATAATATTTTATTTCATTGTCCTATATTTACATCAATACGACCCCCATGAGGACCCCCACCTCCTAATATAATTGAATCAATACCAACATATGCATATATTTATGTATCAATTAAGGGTGTTGTGGATATGATGGCATACTTTTTGTGGTCTGAGAGGTTTGAGCTATCTGCAACACATCAACGATCTATAAAAGTTCCTGTCCCATCCACATATTTGCGAATGATAGTACACTTCTTTTTTTTTTCAACTCCAGACCCTCATATCCAAAGGAGCCAGAGTTACAAGACAGTGACATGAGGATATGACTTCTCGATGGAAAATATTCCTCCTAGGTCGCCTTTTTTATTGTCAACATTTCGTTTCAGTCTATGATGCGCGAAGTAGTTGCAGAGACATTGAAAGTTTTCGAAGCACATTTCCACGTTTAAATTTCATGTGTATTATAAAGTAATAGTACAGTTACCCTAATTCTCGTAATTGACCCCAGAATAACAATAATTATAGTAGATTCATTCATTTGATAGTTCATCTCCGGGCTAGAACTACATATTCAGGGTAGTCATTTCAACAATGTACACTGTAGGATGACATAGTATTACTCATTTGTAAAACGTAGTCATTTCAACAATTCTCACTGTAGGATGACATAGTATTCCTTATTTCGAAAACGTTAATTTCAGCACATATTTCTATACCCTGTACCCAACATAATTCTGTTAGGAGTAACTATACCATTGAATTCATCAATTTCTCTGCTTAGCAATAACCTTTCTTGGGAAAATCACGTGAGGTCCATTTTCAAAAGTGCATCCCTAAAACTTGAATTTCTGTCGAGCCAAGAGCTATTTCACTCCCAGTCAGCTGCTTATTATCTATAAGGCACATATCCGACCTGTCCTGGAATACTGTTTCCATATTTGGAGTGCGGCACCTAAACATATCCTGAAACTATTGGATTCTGTCCAAAAAAGGGCAATTCGTCTTGTCGGTGATGCCTCGCTCACAAACTCGCTCACTTCTCTGGAACACCGTAGAAAAGTTGTCGATTCATCTCTATTTTCTAGATATTTTCATGGGCGATGCTCTTCTGAAATATCAACAATCGTTCCTACATCAGCCGTCTTCTCGAGATTAACCCGTCAAGTTCAGTCTTCACACCTCTTCGTGGTCACTTCAGAGACCTGCAGAACGTCCCTTTCCAAAAGCTCGTTCATCCAACGAACATCGAGACTTTGGAACTTGCCTAGGGAGGTGTTCCCCGAGGCATACCATCCCCAGAGACGAACACCAACTCCTACCTTCTTTCCCTTGGTTCTCACGATGTTCTCTGAACATTACAGGATATCCATTTTCGTGAGAACCAGAACATAAATAAATATGTTGTATTGTGCCAAGTATTACAATTATTGCCATGGCTTTTCTTGCGGATTGAGCGATAGTGGTTATCATCGATTAAGGAGTTGTGTACAATAATTACATTGTTATTGAAATCAAAAGGTTCAGTCATGAAAATGACGTTTTCCTACGACCAGCTATGGAAACGTCAATAATCACACTGTTTTGTTATTCAGAAAGTACTGTTTATTTGAAAGAAAAAAAGCACTAGTTTTGAAATGAAATATATCACAACGCTCGCCTGAATTGATAGAAATAATCAGGTATATTGTGAAGGTACTCACTGTCAATATAAAAGCGTTATCAAATCAAATTCATATTATTTATTGAAATTTCTGTCTCGTTTTGAATTATACCGAGAATTCTTAGTACATTAATTTCAATGTGTCCATAACCTCTGAATTCAATTCAAAACTGGAACCTATACTCTTCTGGAACTATTTCGATGTTGATGACAGAGGGTTAGATCATTCAAAAGAGTATGGCTACAGTTTTATGCGCGGCTTGCTGCTTGCATCAGTTTGATATCACAGTATCACCAACGAGAAGATTCTTTGGTATCACAGATGTTTGCAAATAGTCAAGGACGCACTAACTCGAGTAACTCGTACGCGCTTTCGAACTACATACTTCTATTGGTTCTGTATTCCTGGTTGCGTGATTACTGGCGCAAGCAGGCGTATGGTGTCAAGTTTGTTTATGTACGCTGGTGTCAATATCAATAAAACTTGTCCAAACTAAACTAACTCAATCAATCAGTAGTTCACATAATGAGGAATTGTCGAAGAAGTATTCAAATATCATCTTGAATATGGAAATAAACAGTACTTGATATCGAATCAAAACGACCTGAAAATATAGAGACTGCTCAAGTTACATTTTTGACAAGACCTTCCGCGAAATGAAAGTATCCGGAGTCGTGGGAAAAATAGTGTACAAAACTCGTTGGAAAGTGCATTTCCTTCACTCGTTACGTTTCCGCACTCACCGCGGCTCGTGCTAAACGACTACTCGTGTGAAATATGTCACTTTCCACACTTGTTGTGTAATATACTATAATAATGTTATCTGAGGTTATTTGTTCATTCGGTGTCGAATCCATTGTTTATAGGTTCAGAAAATTCGCTATACATCAGACTTCGTCTCACTGTGGATCTCCATATTGTTTATCCTCATCTTGAGCACACTGTATATCATTGAATTGATATAAAAACCAGTGATGTTCTTTTCAGTAGGTGTGTGTATATGATTTCTGATGCTACTTATAGATAAGTATTATTATATTGATGTCGATGGTTTAGCGCTAAATTTTGCATTGCTCGAATATGAAACAAGAACGTGAATATACACTAGGAAAATAGTTGGCTATGGAGGGATAATTTGTCTTTGGTTTATTTATCTGGTTGTTTTGGTTTCTCTCGATAAATAGGTTAAAGGTTAGTAAAATAGAAACATATGTTGATCACTGTGCTCGTGTGATCTTCGTTCCGCTTCTTCTTTGATTCCTTCAATGACCAGTCCAGTGTTATCATCAGCTGATTTATCAGAGGAAGAGAACCTCTACCTCGTACGAAGTCCATTTCCAATTGTGATCGGGGTGAGTGAGAGAGAAAAGTAGGATGAAGGATCCATCAAATTTGGGTGATTTGAGTGATGGACTGAACTTCTGGATGAAGGATGTGTGCGAGTCCAACAGGTGCTACATAATTGGAACCTCATATTTCATTTTTTAATTTTTTTACCCTCCACCATCTATCCAGGTGTGGATATAAGAAAGTTTGACTATTTATTCTCTTTAGCAGCTGTAGTCTTGCTAACCGGTAAACCTTTGGAGACATAACCAAGTTACAGTCGAGTACGTCAACCACAGCTTTCCGTTCTTTTCCTACTACCTCCTTGGCTTGCTTCCTACGCTGTATAAACTCTCTGAACTCTAGCAGGGTCTCGAAGGGTTGTTGGTAAAGGCTTACCTACCCATAGTGAGCCAGTGAGCTGGTCTTTTACATTTGAATAAGCTGCATGATTTTCTTTTCTTACTGGAATGTTTTTGGTGCCTACCTTTGACTATCACATATACTTTGCTTCACTATATTGTGCAATGGCATTTATCGCTTTGCAGCTCAGAGTATTTTTCATGTGTACACTATATACTCTAACGTGATAACGTTAGGGCAACGAACAACAATAATAAATTCAGTATATCATGTACCATCGATACATATAAGAACATTTGAATGAATATTCGACAACTACGCCTTTCATAAGTCATATGGTCATAAAATAAATAAGTAGTTTTTGCGGGGGCACAATTTTTATTATAATATACTTCCATTCTCCTCCTTATAACTACTGAGATAAGGTATATTTCTGGTACAGGTTGAGGCAAAATTGTTTTATCAAGGTGAGTTGTTTCTCAATATTATTTCCCAAAATAATATTATTGGATGAAATGAATAATATTTGGAAAACGTATCGTCACTGTTCACTGAACTTCACTTCAATAGATATATTTTCAATGTATTCACGTAATTAAACATCTACTTGACTTCTAACCTCGAGGACGTCGCCTGTCCTCTTCTCTTCTATGGATAGGTTGCCATTATATTCATTATCACGTAAACCCAGAGACGGACTTACTCATGGACTATTGGACAATTGAACAATTTTCAACGCTACCCATTTCATCAGTTATCAGGTCGGATTAAGAAAATAGAAATGATTATTTCCTCCATCCAAAAAAACTTTTGACTTAAAAATCTGAATCAACAGCTCTAATTTCAGCCTCTTGAGAACAAGGGGTATTCATATCTTACATAAACTTTATCTTTTATGCTTGGTTATGCTAGATTAATCGCAAAAGGGTAATCAACAAGCCGTAAATCAGCCATTGATCATTCTTGAATCAGCCAATAATTCAAGAAATCCAAAGTGGTTCTTTCAGATCAATATTATGCTCACTATGCTCATTACTGGAAGACACCTTTCAGGATTTTCTTCGAACAGACGCTGTTAATGAATTGATAATTTTTAGCATTGAGCAAGTTTCTGAACGTTCGTTGAAAACTGCGACGTTTTGTACGTAAATAAATTGTTTGCTCCGCCATCTTGTCATTCGTCGTCTTCAAAGCCTGATGAACTCCCACTGAACCAAAAACTTCTGAGATGAATTGTTTCGTTGCAAATTAATAATGCGAATCTTGAACATGTACTCCTAACAGTTGATCCTGTTTAATAATAGATATATATATATATATATATATACAAAAAAATCAAGGTGCGATCTGGTGTTGACCTTGCTTCTAGAAGAGATCGTACGCTTCTTTACTCATGAGAGATTCATCTCTTCATGGTGTTTGTTTAGTTGAAATGATGCTCTATTTTTTATATTTATTTTGTGTGTGAGGTATTGGTAGAAATACATATGTGTAGGTGGTTGAATATTTTTATTCATCTAGATATTTTCATTGCCCATAAATTTTACTATTTTATAGCTATGCTGTCTCCATTAGGATTTCTGTAAACTGGGCTGGTAGTCCAGTAACCTTATACATCAGACCTTAAGTCAAATCCGGTAGTTCTGATTTTTTGCTTACGTATTTATGATGTTGGACCAATGACAAATCCAAGTTTGTGACCTCTAGCACCGAACGCAACCTTATCAAAAATCGAAAAAACAAGCGAAATTTTCGACTTCACAGTAAACTTTGGTTGTTGGCCATTTTCACCCTGTAAGACAAGGTTTTAGATAATATTGAAGGAGTAGCTTTTTAAAGTGGACTAAATGTCTTACAATTTGAGATAATAATCATTTATTAATATTATCATTCTTGTGTATTCATATTATTATTCATATTATTATTCATATTATTATTCTTGTGTATTCATATACATATATATTATTCTTGTGTATTCATATACAAACTGGTAAACGATCTTGTCAACTCATCCGAACTACTATCTCAACTTGATTTTCATGTGCCAAGATTTAATGGTAGAAATAAACAATGTTTTTACCTTCCAACACCAAGAACCAATATTCTACTCAAATCTCCCTTATTTGCAATGTGTTATAAATTAAATCAAGTCTGTCAGAAAGTAGACATAAAGGTATGCAAACTGATTAAATATTTTCAAAAAAGAGATAAAAAAACGTTATGTTTGCGAACCAACAAACACCTATTTGATATATTTTTACTTTATTTTTACTTCATTCTCAATTTTCCACAAACATATTATAATTACAATCTTGTTATATTTCATAAATTGAACTTTGTAATTTACTCTTCTTTTCTAATATTCTATGAATGTATTAATATTACGACATATATTTCATATATCTAACTATTTCACCCGAAAATTGTATACCGTGTCCTGTAATTGGGCCTAGTGCCTGTTTGGACAATAAAAGTTTTTTTTTCATTTATTTTTCTTATTTATGTAGTACACATAGTTTTTGAGATGATGCCCATTAAAAACTAACGATTTTTCCGAACTAGTCAATTTTCAGCAATATCTTATTGTCCTGTGTAAATTTTGACCCTGTTTCTTAGAATCCCAAAGATGTATGTACGTTTCATGATGAGATGTTGAACAAGAATTATTAACGATGATAATGATAAGCCAAGAATCATTCGAGGTGATGAATGAGATACATAATGAATTAGGGGAATCAAGTTCTCCTGAGGTTCATCCATATCTGGATCTTCGTCGTAACGGGATGGCGAATATTTGATGTCTTGTGTCCACAACTCATCCTCGATCATGTCGTCATCAGGCAGATCGTCGCCTTCTTTGGAATCAAAGTCAATTTCAAGTGCAACATCTAGTAATTCTAGTATGTTGCCATAGGTGGCCCCGCTGCAGTATCTGTAGACTGATGAACATTTCATCCCAGCCTTTCCTGCAGCAGTACGTGTTTCCACAACCCCTTTTACAGCCGCAAGAAATCACCCGCAAGAGATGTTGTGGGGCTGCTTGTCTGGCCATCATTCTGATGAGCGAGGCCTGATTGCTGATAGTATCAAATGTGCGATAGCAACACACTTCTTTCTATAATAGAGATCTCATCAGACACAAGAGGCGGAAATGTAGCTGGCAATAGGATATCAGTATCCGAGCAAAAAAAATCAGCCTCATTTGTGTTTCAGAATCACTGTTTCCAAAAATAGTCTAATCGAATCAGGGATCGCAGAATTCACATTCTGAAAGGAGTCGTCGGATTGTATGAATTGTTTGCTGTCGTAAACTTGCGACCATAGTTCTCTCGTATAACTTCATCAGATGCCTTCACTACGCGTAGTCTTTCTGCTTGAGGATCTGAGCTTCCACTATCATACATCAAAATGTCCTTTCCATACTTTCCAAGCAGGCGATATTTGACAGTCCATGGTTGAGGTCATTCTATCTGGTCTGATGGTTCATCTGGACTCTTTAGTTAGAGAGATCTGACGTTTTTCCAAAAATGAATAAATCACTTCCATTGCACCATTGCACCACATCAACTGTGAGATGCTCACGATTTTACTTAGACATTTCTGTAGGTGGTGCCTGGTACAGCTTTGTTTGAAAAAAATCGAAGATATCTCGCATCTATAGGGCAACCAAATCTGTGTTCTCAGATATACGTCCTCTTATTCCAAGAGCCCACTCATCACCACGTTCCCCAGCTGCTTTCGAGACTGTCGCATTGAGAGACATCTTTTCCACAGTGATGACTTTGTTCCTTTTTTCTAGCTTTTTCTTCTTTTTCGTCACGAAAAACGCTTTCAGAGAAAACAGTGTTTTCTGAAACTGAACTGTTCAGAGACAAATCTCGTGGCCCTTGATTCCGTAATATTTGATTCTCCACGGTTGACAGCTGCTTGGATCAACTCAAGATTGTTGTATTTCACCTGACAAAATTTGTTCACATATATATCATTCACACCCTTCGATAAGAACATTATCTCTGTTTTTGACATGAACACTCGACGTAATGAGTGTTTCAACACTTCTTTTCTCCACTAACCGCAGCTCTCCTTGTATGTGAAATACAAACCTGCGATGAGACAGGGATTCGACATTCTGAAGATTATCAATTCAAGAGATAAAGGCCTCTTTTCAAGCTATTACGAGACCTATCATAATGTTCCACAGGCTCCTTTGACTCCGATGAGTTCTACCAGAAAGGTCGAGGTTTCTTCTAAAAGGCCAATCGATTAAAGAAAATATACTCTCAAACCTCATTCAAAATCCAATGGAATACGACGATGAGAAAGCATTTTCCAAACAGGATACAAATTCACCAAGGCCAATAAGATATTGCTGGAAATTGACACGTTCGAAAAAAAAATTACATTCTAAAAGGCTTTATCTCAAAAACTATTTGGTCTACAGTGATGATTTGTATATCAAATTATAGGAAATTTCCACTTCAAAAACCTATTACTTCAATATTACCGAAAAATTAGTCTTACAGGGTGAAAATAGCAAAAAACTGTTGTGACGTCAAAAATTTTGCTGTTTTTTCAATTTTTGACAAGGTTGCGTTCGGTGCTCGAGGTCACAAACTTGGATTTTTCATTGGGCCAACATGATAAACAAGTGAGCCAAAAATCAGAACTACCGGATTTGACGCAAGGTTCCCCTTGTCGCAGACCGACAAGGTTACTGGACTATGGTGGTCGAGTGTGTTGAATCGCTGGCTTATAGTCTAGAGGGCCCGGGTTCAAATTCCTAGGCGGCTATTGGTAATATTTATTTATTTATTTCTGAAGTATCGTTTAGCTGGAGGAGATAAGTGACCAACCGAACATTCTTGGTACCTAGATTTCAATCCTTCGGACTCTCAACGGTAGCCAGCCGAGTAGTGTTTCGTATGACACTCAAAAAGCTAAGGTCCCCCGCCTTCCTTACTCATACAAGTCTCAAGGAGACTTCGAGGGTTGCTTTGCAACTGAGTTATCGCAAGTTTCCATCATTATGATAATATTTGCTTTTGCATGTTTTGCTAGAAGAATAAGAATTGATTGATTATATCGATCAAATCTGTGACTCAGCTTATCGAAAAATAAAATTATCCACATCGATATCGATCAGCTCAACATTTTCCAATATTTATTACAGCTCCGTGCACTGACAAATGGCAAGCTTCACCAGAATGAAAATCTCGACCATCTGGTTTTTATCTCTCCTCTCGGGCTTGGCCATCGGCGATTCTTGCGTAGATACTCCTAGAGGCTGCGAAGACGCCAAATATAGGACTCTGAACGGTTCCTGTAATAATCTGAAGCACCCCTCTTGGGGAATGCCCTACACTAGGTACGGACGTCTGGTACCAGCTAAGTATGGAGATGGTAAGTCGAGCGACATCCAAAACGGTTAGGTATTATACTTATTTTCAGAGGCATAAAATGAAATGTGATAGAATAATGCTTGAAATATTGTTTTCGTACTTCCGGGCCTAAAGTGACAACTTCACTCCCTTGTGACAGGTACTAAAGTGTCACATTTAATCCCTCCGGGATTAAATATTGACGAAACTCCCGGAACGATTAAATCACAAACAAACGAATTTAAGGGATATTTTATTGAAAAATATAATTAATTAGAATGGTAATTAACGTTAATATTCAAATTAATATTGTGACAGTTCGTCATATTGACCAGTCTCAGAGAGTTGAGGCACAAACCGCTTTTGATTTATCATCGAAGTAGACTAACAGCGCATTTTCAGTAGGTTGTCTCACATTTTTTAAGCGGCACCACTTTTTAAAAGCATCGTACTGCTGCTCGTATAGTTTTCTAGATTTCGGTGGTAACAATTCTTCACCTACTTCGGCTGCTCTTTTATCAATATCAGATACACCTTCTTCACTCATGATACCAATAATTATCAATAACAATGTTTCTTTACAATGACACTAGTAATGACAATGTTTCTAAATTATAACTGTCACAACGCAATGTTACTATGGTAACTTATTTTAAAGACAGTTTATTAAATGAGTTGAAGAGAGAAAAAACTGATTGAAATTATTGAAATAATTAATAAAATCATACCGGAAGTACGAAAAGTATCGTATATACCTTGCGACTGAAGTACATTTAATCCTTCAGGTAAATTATGGCCCTCCCTGCGGTCGGGCCATAAACTTTACCTTCAGGATTAAATGTACTACTTCAGTCCCGCGGTATATAATGTACTATTTCCTATGAACCTGTATAAAAACGTCTCGTTATTCAGAAAGTAGCTCATATCACCATGGAATTGTTTTTCGAAAGAAACAAGCACACGTGTTGAAATAAAAATTATTGTAAACAAATGACAAGCGATAAGATTTTCGCGATAAATATATTTATATATATTTTTCACAACATGTTTCGCTAAACACTGTAGCTTCATCAGATATAAGTACACTAAACTAACTACTACGATAAAAACCATATTTATACCTAATTACACAGTTATAACAATATTTGTACCTGTAGGGATTGAAGAAATTAAAAGTATCACACGCTCGCATGAATTGATAGAAATAATTGGATGTATTGGTTGGTACTCACTGTCAAATTTCTGTCTCTTTTCGGACTATACCGACAATGCGTTATCTATTAATTTCAATATGTCAATGAGACATAACCTATCACAGATATTTGCACTATTCACATTTGACAGGGAGTCAAGAACGCACTAACTCGGACGCACTACGTACTTCTGTGGTTCTGTATTCCTGATTGTGTGAATACTGGCGCAAGCAGGCGTGTGGTGTCAAATATCAATAAAATTGTTAGTATAAACAAAACTTATTGGATCAGTACCTGATTCACATATTTGGAATTGTCGAAAAAGTTTTCAAATGTCACTCCAAATATGGAAATAAACAGTACTTAATATCGAATCGAAACCACCTGAAACTATAGAGCCCGATTATGTTATATATTTGACGTGGCTCCCCGCAAAATGAAAACCTATTTATGGTCGTAGGAGAAATACTGTACAAACCTCGTGGAAAAGTTCATTTCCTGCACTCGCTACGTTTCCGCACTCACCGCTATGCAGCTCGTGCTTAAAGACTACTCGTGTGAAATATGTCACACTTGTTGTGTAATATACTATAATTATTGTAGAAGTATTATTTAAAATTTGCACTTTCCGTGGGTGATCTTAGTTCTGTGATTTGTGTTATGTGTCTAAGCACAGAAAAATGACTTATGACAGGTACACATCATACGCTCCTTCCGGATCTCTGATGATCAAGGTAGAACGTCACTTGCGTTATGGTTTGAGAGATATTATTATTATATGTAACTACATTATCATAGCTATAATTGACTTCAATTCCTTCTGTACCAAACGACCAAAAAATTAGTTACAGATACATAATTGACAACAATTCTGAAAGATAACCGAATCAGCCTAACTACGTCTTCAAGACTCACAGATGTCGCTTATTTGGATTTCAACCTATCTAGGTAGTTACTGCTTTAAGCAGTCACACCTGCAGAGCATTCTCTACTGCCTCGTGGAGAAACTCATTATCTATCTGAATCATTCAAATTGAATGAACGTTACTTGAAAATACTGGAGAAACGATTCATATCAACTCTCCATTATCGTTTTCAATCAACGTTAATGAAATGATTATTCACCACTTTCTATACGTTGATAATTGATTGAAACCATGTTGATTCACTGAGATCAGTTTTTCGTTATTGTTGAACACTTAGCTTTTTCGAAACGTAACTCAAAAACGTCTCTTCGATTATTATCTTGAACTTCGTTCTTCAAGATGTGACACAGGTTATTTTATAATGTTTCTTCATCGTTTGTATAAAATGCTCTAATCGAATTGTTTCAATGTGATCGATAAGAAAATGTTTGATCACTTCAATGTATTTTCACCAAAGACCGTCGCATGAAAAAAGCTATGAAAAAAATACACTACAAGTTGAAGGATGATAGTTATAATACATTGTTGAAAAGTTTTTACTTTACGGCTCACCAAAATGTGATAAAATAGTGGAAAAACATCAATTTCAAGAGTTGAAGTTACGAATGAATGTTTGTTCACCATTCACCGTCAACAATAATTTGAAAACGATGTTCAATACGTATACGTTGACGAATTATATATTCGACAGACTTAGTTGGGAAACATTAATACCACGTTTCACACCGACTGTGAAAAGAAAATGATAGGATCGCGTTGGACAAACATTAATTAGTAGTGTTCATCTAACGTTACGAATTAACGTTTGTTACGATAAGTACTTCATATTCAAATCATTTACAAAATAGCTTGGAAATGTTCAATACGCATACGTTGACGAATTATATATTCGACAGACTTAGTTGGGAAACACTAATACCACGTTTTACACCGACTGTGAAAAGAAAATGACAGAATCGCGTTGAACAAAAATTAATTAGTAGTGTTCATCTAACGTTGCGAATTAACGTTTGCTACGATAAGTATTTCATGTTCAAATCATTTACAAAAAAGCTTGCAAATGTTCAATACGTATACGTTGACGAATTATACCACGTTTTACACCGACTGTGAAAAGAAAATGACAGAATCGCGTTGAACAAACATTAATTAGTAGTGTTCATCTAACGTTACGAATTAACGTTTGTTACGATAAGTACTTCATATTCAAATCATTTACAAAATAGCTTGGAATGTTCAATACGTATACGTTGACGAATTATATATTCGACAGACTTAGTTGGGAAACATTAATACCACGTTTTACACCGACTGTGAAAAGAAAATGACAGAATCGCGTTGAACAAACATTAATTAGTAGTGTTCATCTAACGTTACGAATGACCGTTTGTTACGATAAGTAGGTACTTCATATTCAAATCGTTTACAAAATAGCTTGCGTTCAATACGTATACGTTGACGAATTATATATTCGACAGACTTAGTTGGGAAACATTAATACCACGTTTTACACCGTCTGTGAAAAGAAAATGACAGAATCGGGTTTATTAGTAGTGTTCATCTAACGTTTCGAATAAACGTTACGATAAGTACTTCATATTCAAATCATTTACAAAATAGCTTGGACACTATCTTTAATTTGATACATGATGACCAATGATGATTGAAGTACGTTGCTGTGAAACGTTAACTTCTCATTTTGTTTTTCACTAACTGTGAAATATTGACAGAAGCAACTTGAATGAACGGTTATTCCTTAGGATGAATGTAACATTTCGAATCAACGTTGAAAATGTATAATTTCAATGGATCGTTAAAGTTTCGCGATATAATTATGAATATTGGATGATGAGTTTCAACGTTTGAATGTCCAACCAGAACCGTTAATTTTACCAAAACTTCGTAAATAAAACGTTGAAGAAATTTCGACATTCGACATCTTCTCGCTTCACATTTGAACGAGTCAACCCGCTTTGAGACAGTATCCCACTTTTTCACCAATATTTTTCATCGAAATTCGCATGGAAGAAGAAGAAGATACCAAATATACTCATGGGATTATCCAAAGTTTTTGCGAATATCCTTCAGAAGAGTTCAAACTCAAACAAGTCATATCCCAATAGTTGCCTATTTCACGTTCAATTTGTTAGAATTTTTATGAATCAGTCACGGAATCGTTATAAAAACTCATCCATTCGGCTATAACGCAGCTATGAATATTTTGAAATTGCAGAGATAACCTCCTCACGACACTATCTCACTTCACACCTAAAGGTACATGCATTCCGTTAACCAAGTTAGGTATTATTATCAGTATGGTGTACTTACCATGCTAATATAACCAATAAATATCGTGTCGATATGTTATGTATGCTAACAATTATATTAATCGGAAGCTGAGTGAGACACAAAGTTTGCCTAAAATTTTACTGAGAATACTCAAAGTCTTCATGTCGAAAAAACTGTTTACAGATATGGCGAAATATGCGATGATGAACTTTTAAGTCGCGTCTCTTTGGGGTGATAAGTATATGCAATCGACCAAGTTTGATACAAAAGTCTTATTGGGAAACTGCCGTCATATAGTTTACTGCCATAATTATGTCGTTAACTTAATTTTTACGAAATGATCGCACCATGTAGTCGTTGATGGAATGATACTCCATGTATCATTCGATGAACATCAACAAGATCTGAGAGTTGACCTTCTGTCCTGTCCAAAGCTTTATGGGTGATAGTACACTTATTCATTCTGACTTCTCTTCTAGAGCCCTTTCATCATACAAAGAAGCTAGTGTTGCAAAACAGACAAGTGGTTACTATTAATGAAGATCAAGTTGAGATTCAGAATTGGAGATCTGATGATTTAATATATTTCAATGCAATAAAATCTCAAGCTTGTATCTTCTCCAAGGGGTGAACTTTGCAATGCCTATCATGATCACGTTGTTAAAACTTCCCGAAGTATTTTGTTTGAAGCTCTAACAAGTTTTACCAGTATAATCTCTTTTTTAGAATAATCAATTTTTTGACAAGTTTCAAAAATTCTATTTATTTTCCGTCACACCAACAAATTCAATTCTTTTCATAACCTTAGCAACAACGAAGTAAAATATTTTAAAAAATTAACACAGTAAGATGTAAATATCTTCAACATTCTCCAACCTCCAACCGACAAAGCTGGTGCACTGGCCGAATCAATGTAGTACTTCTCGTCTTCAGCTGGACTGTTCTCACTTGACCATCGCGACCTGGGTACACTTGGAGAATTCTCGCCATATTCCATTTATTCCGGGAGTTGTTGTCTGCTACAGCTACAATGTCCCCAACTTTGAAAGTTTCGTTGACATTATGCCATTTCGATCGTTTTTGTAGTTTTAGTAGGTATTCCTTGGTCCACCTTTGCCAAAATCTATCAGCTAAATACTGGGAAATCCTCCATTGTTTTCTGCCATATAGAACGTCAGCCTCAAATGTTCCTGGAGAGTTATCTGCATTAGATGTGCCGATAAGAAAGTGAAATGGAGTTAACGCTTCAATTTCGTCCGTAGCATCATTAGATATATAGCTGATGGGTCTTGAATTCACAATACTTTCGGTTTCAATCAAAAGTGTAATCATCTACATAATGTTGTTGAATCATTATCCGCATCATTATCCGCATTATATCTGGATATTTTTCCTGAAATTCCATGGCATTGTAGTTCTTGACATACTGTGCAATAGATGGAGAACAAATAGATCCGAAAATCATGGCTCGCATATCATAAATATCGGGATCCCTGTTTCTGTCTACACCTCTGAATAAAAACCTTTGACATTTCCTATCTTCTTGCCTGATAATCACTTGGTGAAACATTTCTTTAATGTCTCCACAAAATGCATATTTCTTTTCTCGAAATCGCCATAGGATAGCAAGAAGTGAAGGATAAAAATCAGGTCCCTTCAGTAAAAAGTCATTGAGACTTACCCCATTGACCTTTTCTGCAGCGTCGAAGACCAGCCGAACTTTACCTGGCTTATTGACATTGGTAACAGCAAAATGCGGCAAATACCATATTTTTCCATTATCATTCTCCACTTCGTCATTCTTTATCTTCCTGGCATATCCCTTCCGCTCGTATTCTTCTATTTTTTCACAGTACTGCTCTGCAAATTTAACATCTCTATCCATTTTTCTCTCCATACATAAAAGTCTACTGTAAGCTAATTTCTTACTATCAGGTAGGATTACATTATCATTTTTCCAAGGTAAACCTATTTCAAAATGATTCCCGCACCTTCGAATTGTGTTTTGAAATATATTTACAGCCCTTTGATCTTCCCGTGAATATTCATCTCTTTGTGAGATTTCAGTATTCTCAATTCTAAAATTATCCTCAAATAATTTTTGTAGATATCCATCATCATGTTGGCAAAGATAGATGCTGTGATTCAAAATGTCTACATCGTTTGAATATGGTCCATGAACAACCCAACCTAATTTAGTCTTACTCAAAGCTAGCTGATTATATTGTGGCTGAATGATATTCTGAGAAGATATTATGCTGATGTTATCTTGTCCAATCAAGATTTTTGGATCAGCAAACTGAATTGATTTCAAAATTGAGCGATCTATATACTTGTATTTCTTAAAAATATTATCAATGTCAAATTTCTGTTTAGGTAGTTTCAAATTTCTTACCGTTCTTGCACTTCTTACTGTATATTTCTTGTTTTCCAAAATTCCACATATATCAAAGTCCACTGCCTTCGAGGATTCTTCATCATGGGTAATCTGATTCGTCCACTGTAAACATATGGGTGAATTTGGCCCATCCAACCCAACCCTTTCAGCGATACTAGAGTCTATCAGCGTTACAGTTGATCCCTCATCCAATAAAGCGAAAGTATCTAAATACTCACATGGTCCATAAATCCTTACTTTAACTTTCTTCAGAAGTGCAGAGTATCGATTCTCCAGGAACCCGCAGAAATTTGTTTTCTGTTCCTCTTGATTTTTTGTCGATGAATTACCTTCTTCCATGGTTACTTCTCTGCTCTCTCTTCTGATATGTACAAGTCTATTGTGTTTACCGCCACATTGATCTATATCACATTTTATTTTCCTGAAACATTTCTTTACCGGATGTCCAGAAATCAGACATTTGTAACAAAGACCATTTTCTTGTACATACTTCCTTCTATTTTCTACCGACATTTCTAAAAATTTCTTACAGTTTTCTATTCTGTAATGACTTTCCTTACATAACTTGCATGTTTCCTTGTCTTTTCCAACCACATTCATAATTCCTTCTTTTTTCTGAAAAGTGTAACCCTTATTTGTATTCATTTGAGATGGAACATTAACTGACATTAGCAAACTAACTTCTGTTTTCAACCAGTCAGAAAAATTCTTTAAATTGACACTTGATGTAGTTAGATTGATTTTAATTTTTTCTGTAGCCCATGATCTTTTAGAATTTTTTGGCAATTTCTCTTCTAGTTTAATCAATAATTCAGGATTATCTAGATATTTATCACATTCAGAGTTTTCCATAGCAACTACCATATTAGAGACTACAACTGAAAATTGAATGAAAGAGTCCATTGAATCTTCTTTCGGATTGACGCATTTTCTTGCTCTTTCTATCAAATTTATTATTATCCATTCGATTTTTCCAAAATTTAATCTCAATGTTTTAATTATATTCATAACATTATTCGAACTACAATATAGATCCTTAACAAGTTCCTTCGCACGACCCTTTAGACATTTTTGTAAACGATTCAAGTTTTCTGCATTTGAAATATTTTTCTCTTTCGTTGACCTCTCAAATTCGTTGATCCAGAAAGGAAATTCATTTATATCACCGTGAAATTCAGGCAAAGGGGACACATAGTGTCTGTTGGCTAATTTTTCTATATTGGAACTCAAACTCTGCATACATTTTGTTAGAATACCTGATATACTCTCTTCACCTATATCTCTCAAGTATTTTTGTTCATTATTAGAAATATCATAAGTTGGCTGTGATTTCATTTTGAAATTATCAGTGATAACTTCATTCATTCTTGTATTCGAAACAACAGCAACATTTTCATCATCAACGGTACAAAAATCATTATTTAAATTCTTACTTTGATCCACCCAATGTTGTGTATACTTCAGCTTATCCTCTTCTGAAATAATAAATAGAGTTTCAGAACCCTTGCTGGATGACATGATCGATTTCTCTTCCTGAATTGCATCCAATTGTAGCTGTAGCATCTGCAACTTCAACTCCCTCTCCTTATTTTTCAGCATCCTCATTCTTTCAGTTGACGTCGAAGAATTCTCTCCTCCTGTAGATCTCTTCATTTTACAGCTGCTTCCTGTAGTAGATTTCTTGTTCTCTCCGCTTCCTCTAGTAGATATTTCTTCATATTCTTCGTTTCCTCCAGTAGATTTCACGTGGGTTCTTCTTGTACTCGTCTTCTCCTGACCGCTACCAATACTCTCGTTCATATGACTCATTTCTTCCTTTGTAGATTCCTTACTAGATTTTCTTTCTTCCTCTGGTATTCTTGTTTCTATTCCTTCCGTGAATCCGTATCTTGCAGGTGGAACACCCAAATTACACCTTGTGCTCTTCCTGCCCGTTGTTATCCGATCCAAAAACATTAATTCTGGTTCCAAAGCTCGAAGGACCAATTGTTAAAACTTCCCGAAGTATTTTGTTTGAAGCTCTAACAAGTTTTACCAGTATAATCTCTTTTTTAGAATAATCAATTTTTTGACAAGTTTCAAAAATTCTATTTATTTTCCGTCACACCAACAAATTCAATTCTTTTCATAACCTTAGCAACAACGAAGTAAAATATTTAAAAAAATTAACACAGTAAGATGTAAATATCTTCAACACACGTCAAGCAAAAGCCATGCTTAAGGCCGGTTGCATAAAGATTTAACAGACGAATAAATATTTAATTTGTTTATAACCACGGCAACGCATGCCTTAGCTCGCGCATTAGCAGAGTTAATCCCACGTTAAGTTAACAGAAAGCTTGACGGGATTTTATGCAACCGGCACTTAGTGTTGCTATCAACAATTTCCTGTTATGGGATGATTATGTTGGGTCCATCGCAAAACCTGGTTTACAAAAACCAGGTTTTCTGATTAGAATAAAAGCTACTTCACACCTCAACAGCTGCTCATATTTCACAAAGCACATATTTAATCTGTCGATGGGTATTGTTCACATGTTCGGAATTCAGCTCCCAAAGATCTGAATCCTGCTGTTCGTTTGGTTGGGACCCTCTCGATATGAATTTATTTCTGCTCTGAAGATGGCAATTTCGTTTTTTTTTGTTTTTCATTTTTCGACTGCACGAGAGCATAACCTATAAAGTACGAGGAGGAATATCGTGCAAGCCAATAAAAGGATATTGGGAGAGGAAATAGGTTGAAAGTTTGGAGGTTAAAGGTATCAAGAAAAACCTCTGCCGTCCGATGGGAATAAAAATCCTGATGGATTGTTGTTCGGCAGATCTTGAGCTTGACAATGAAGGGGTGTCCAGCATACGTCCGTCTGGTCTGCCTGCTCGATATCGCTCGTGGTGAAATCACAGACGTGATTTTCGATGAGAATCGGCCATGAAAATATCTATTGAAAAAAAGAAATCGCCCACTTTTCTGCAATGTTCTAGCGAAGCTGATGAGATTATCACTCGATATTCATTAACTACCTATGTTTAATGATGTGGTAGGTATGATTTGAATATATATCTCGAGTAAATATCCTGTTGATGAGTTTTCGTAGGATTTCGATGAATTGGGTCTTCAAAAATGTTGTTAACTCATTGAAACATTCGCTTGGTTTGAAGGCGTGCATTTATGTTTTAAATTTTTCCCTAGGATACGAAGGATACGAAGTTGTATTTTGAATTGCCTGATTGAAAGAAATATTATTTTTGGTGAAACAATGACGTGACTTGTTTTCACATATTATTATCAACTGAGTCACCTTTTAGAGAGCTAGGTACCGGGATGATCGAAAAAATTCAAATATCATCAAAAGAAGGGTTTTAATCCATATTGTTATCGCAAAAGAAGATTTCTCATCTCATTTCCTAACAAAAACTCTACCCAAAATATTAATGATACACACCGTATATCTTCGAGTGAATTGATTCGCTCTATATTCAATTCTGAGTACTCCTCATATCAATGATAATATTGTTGAATACAGTAGTATTAATCATATGTGATGATAAGTGATGAAAAAATCATCAAAAAATCTATATATTTTTCTGTATTTTGCATTATTTATGCGATGATGATATTATGTATCTCTGAATTCCTTGAATATGCGGCCTGTGAATACACTATAACGCTTCTAACATTCTTGCATTGGGTAGGAACCTTCAGACATTTCAATAATACTGGAATTGAAAAAAAACATGATAACGAACACCAAATATGTTATCTCCATACTCGCTGAGTTCTCTAATGATTATTATTTTATTTTCAATCTTCCATCAGACTAACGATGTACATTTTTACTGCTCATTACAGGTATCAGCACTATTCCCGTATCAAAGAGAGGCACTCCCCTCCCAGGACCCAGAGAACTGTCATTTTCTTTATATCCAGAGGTGGACTTAACAGACAAATCTTTGACGCTGAACGCGATGCAGTTTGGGCAATTCATAAGTCACGATTTCAGTCTAACCGTTCTGAGTACGTATATGAATTCGAGATCCAATATTACTGTTGGGGAATACCAAATATTGTGTATGTTGGTACCCCAAATATTGGAAGAAAAAAAGTTTATTTCCTTTGGCAACTCAGTATAATTGGAATAGATTCAGAAATTACGGTTACACAGTATCAATATAACGTTTGATGGTTTTCAGAGGTATCTGTCCCCATTTGGAGAGGTGCAATCGTTTTTATAAACGACACATCATGTGACTTAGGAGACCATAGTTTTTTTTGAATAATAAATAACAGTATGTTTATTGAAGAATTCATTCGCTACCCAAGGCACATGAACTGTCAGCACTTCACGATATTAGGTTATTATGTTATGTTGATATGTTTATTAAAACATGAACTAATTGGAAGAGAACTAACATTTCGAAATGGTATGATGAACAAATCAATATGATATAATATAGTGTGATACATTTATATATGGCAAACATAGCAATAGCCTGAAGGGCGCACTTTACAACATCCGTCCCCCTCAAGAACGAAATTTGTAACTTGGATTGTTGCAAATTTCTGTTGATTTATTTTCAGCATGTTCATCTGAAGAGTCAGAAATATCATTGTCAATTTCGATTTCAATAGGATTTTCAATTCCCTGTGAATTTTGGGGTGAATTGCTACTCGGCGATTTTTTTAAACACTTAATATTATTTCTATACTTATATAAAACAAAAATGATTCCTATCATGATAAATAGGTAAATAAAAACATAATGATGAATATGATCGAATTGTATGTCATTATCTTCAAACATCTCTTGTTCCTTGAGCTTCAATGTGTTCACTGCGTAACTGATCCTTTCTAGTTTATCAATATGTTGCGATGAGATTAGTAAAGTCTTATTCAATAAAGGAAAAGCATTTACATTCAATGAATTATTGAGCATATTGGTATTAATATCAAAATTTGGATAATATGAACTATACGTTGAATCACTGTAAGATTGTGAGTCTAAAGAGTTCAATATAATAGAACTAGTGAATGCAGAACAATGAGGATTCATTTTTAAAATACCAGTTTCGTATAAGAAAATTTGTTTTTCAACTTTACCACATTTTATTGTCAAGAATTCCTTTTTCGGGCTATTGAAAATCCAAGAATTTGGTTGATGTAATTGAATGAAAATAGTGCTGTCAATGAAAATTATTCGTTTTTCGCATGTTTCTGGCATGGTACTGCGTGGGAGAAACAATAACGCTTCGCAGGTTTTGTGTAGTTGCAAAAGGAACAAAGGATATTTTTGTTTACAATTATACTTATTGTCTAGAACTAGGCATTTATCGATATCTTGATGATCAAGAAGAAAATAATGTTGTTTAACACAGTATCTATTGCTAAGAATGGTTTTTCAGGAATGATGAAACAAAACAAGTTTTTATTATAGTGCATGGGTAAACTCGTCATTTTCAACAAGTCATATGAGTTCGTACTAACTAAAGGGATATGTAAAATAAACATGAGAGAGTTATCTATTAAAATTACATTTGGTGACATAGATTTATACAATTCTAAAGAATTTTTCTGCGTTAATAATACAGGGAAAGTCAAACCTGAAGGCATATGCATACTGAATTGTACCAAATGATTGATCAAATTTTTTGGGCTGATAATCAGTGGATGAACATTGCCATTTTGTGCTGATAATATGATATTCAATAAATTGTTTTGATATAAGTCGAACTGATTTGTAAGCATGTCGAACATTAGCAAGTGTTGATCTAGTTGTTCAATGATTTCGAAATGTGCTGAGGCATTATTAATCATAATAGTTAGATTGTTAACATAATTTTGGACATTGGAGAACTTTCTATCGAAATCATGTAGATTTATCATAGATGAATTCATGTATTCCATAGCACTTTGAAAGACACTCGTCTGTTCCAATAATAGTTTTTGAAAACCTGATTGTTTATTTTCAAGTTTTTTGATAGCATTATTGTAATAAATAGCATCATTCTCATCTAAGGTACCAAAAAGAACTTTCGCGGTACTTCCAAAAATATTTAATAATCCCCTTTTTGCTCTGGTCTCTTCAAGTGGAACATCAGAATTTATCAATAATTCGTTAATCAATATATTTGTTTCCCTAGTTTTCTGTAATGTCAACCTCATCACATTTGTGAATGCGGCACATTGTTTAAAATTGGCTTCTACTAATAGTACTGATTCGCAAAGGCGATTAGCTTTTTCAAAATTATAATTCAACAATTTGTAGAGACTGAAATATGATTTCAAATCTAGCTTGGTTATCATTTTCCAATAGCTATTGTATAAGGAAACAGTATTGAATTGTTCGTAGTAAATTCCTGCACTTTCGCTGATCTGAGTAACTTGATATGTCGTCAGAGTATTGTTATAATCATTGTCACCTAATGAACTACGTACTAATAATTGAAGGAAAAGTATAATTATTTTCATCAAATTCATCACGACTACTCTTCGTATGCTGTTTATTCTAGGGTTTTATTTCTGAAACAGAAAATGTTTCATATTAGTTATGATAAAGTTTCAGTCTATTATTGTGAACTTTTGTTCGCTTTTTCTTAATCAAGATAGTTGTGTTTACGTTCGAATGTATTTCTACTACTTTATATGGACCATTCCAAACTGATGATAGTTTTTTACTTTTTCCTTTGACTGTAGATTCGTTTTTGAGTAAAACCAAATCACCAATTTGAAATTGAACTGCGTTCACGTTTTGATCATAATATTCCTTAGATTTTTGCTTATTCTTAACAAGATTATCCCGAGCTATTTCATGGGCATGCTGAAGGCGAGATTTCAGTTCACTATCGTAATCATTGTAATTATATGATAATTCAGGAGATTTTTTCAAACTCGATGGAATTTCTACAGGATGTCCATAAAGTAACTCAAATGGAGTATAGTTAGTGGCACTATTTACTGATGAATTGAAAACGAATTGTGCATAAGGCAACCATGTATCCCAAGAGTTTTGATCGTTATCTATATATGTTCTCAAATATTCGGTAAGAGTTTTATGTGATCGTTCTAGTGCACCATTGGTCTGTGGTCTAAATGCACATGTTTGAATTTTGTGTATTTTCAAAAGTTTACAGACCCTTTTGAAGAGTTCACTCAAAAAATTCTGACCTTGATCAGTGAGAACTGATTCGGGAATTCCGTGTCGACATATGATATTAGTGACAAAATGTTCAGCTATGCTACTAGCTTCTTGATTTTCTAGAGGTATTAATTCGCAAAATTTCGTCAATTCGTCTTGGAAAGTTAGTATGTATTTGTTATGATTATATGTTACTGCTAACGGACCAACAATATCTAAACTTATCTTTTCGAAGGGTTTTTTGGCTGTAGTAGTAATAGTCATAGGCATTTTTGTATATTTGGAGGATTTATTTCTTTGACAGTAATCACACTTCGTAATGTAGTCATGGATGTCCTTATACATTCCAGACCACTTATACTTCCTTCTGATTTTTTTGAAAGATCTATTTACGCCTAAATGTCCTCCTAATGGACTATCATGGCATTCCTTGAGAATTTGTTGTATTTCTTCTCTCGAAGTTACTTTTATAGTATTACTATGAAAAATTGTTATCTTGATATCAAGATTCTTAAAAACATATCTCATCATTGTTCGAATATTTTCAATTTTCAAGCTTTTGAATGGAATGTTTCTTGTGAAATTTATCATTGATAAGCTATTTATACTATTTATAATTGCAAATTCCTTTATTATCTGTAATGCATCGAAAATGTTTTCATAACTGACCTTCTTAACATGTTCGTGAGAAGGTATGAATAAGGTGCTGTCTTCCTTAAAGTATTGAATTCCGAGTTTTGTTAAGGTTGCAGATTTTAGTTTATTTACAATATTTACTTCGACTGAATCATGAGCTGTTGTTATATCGGTGCTAATAAAATATACTCGTAAAGAGACAGGGTCGCACTCAGAAATATTCTTGTGGCTATCGATGATATTAGAATTTATTATGACATGATTTTCCTTTTCCTTCACGAACTTTTCATATTCAGAACATGTATTTATTGCATTGATGTGATGTATTCTACTCAATGCGTCTGCATTGGAATTTTGTATTCCAGGCTTATGTTTTATTTCAAATTGGAATTCTTCTAGTTTTAACCGGAATTTCATGAGACGACTACCTGGGTCTTTAATTGAAAACATCCACAATAACGGTTTATGATCGGTACAAATAAGAAACTTACGACCATATAAGTACGGCCTAAAATATTTGCAACTCCAAACTATTGAGAGCAACTCCTTTTCGATCGTACTGTAATTTTTTTCAGCTTTGTTAAGAGTACGTGAGGCGTATGCTACAGGGAGATCTTTGCCAATCTCTCCTTGTGACAAGACTGCTCCTATTGCAGTGTTACTTGCATCGGTAGTTAAAATAAAAGGATTAGTGAAAACGGGAAATTGTAATATCGGAGGGTTGCACAATTTTTCTTTAAGTATTTCGAATGCCTCTATACAGGAAGGTGTAAACTCGAAAGGAACATCCTTTTTTAGGAGATTATTTAAAGGTTGAGTGATTTTCGCAAAATTTTGGATATGGCGTCTATAGTAACCAGCCAATCCTAAGAAAGATTTTATTTCAGTGACATTTTTAGGGACAGGAAATTCCTTCACTGCTTTTATTTTAGCAGGATCAGGGCTGATGCCGTTTTCCGTGATTATATGACCTAAATAACTCAATTCGGGGCGTAGAAATTCGCATTTTTCAGGTTGCAATTTAAGATTATACATTCTCATTCGGTCAAATATTTCTACCAACTTTTCATTATGCTCCTTCAGAGTTTTTGCATAGATGATGATGTCATCAAGGTACACAAAGCATTTTATACCTTGTAATCCGGAGAGAACGTTATTCATCATTTTCATGAAGGTACTGGGTGCTCCCTTAAGCCCAAAAGGCAAACGGTTGAATTCATAGTGACCGTAGGGCACGCTGAAAGCAGTTTTATGTTTATCCTTAGGTTCCATCAGAACCTGATGATATCCCGATGCCAAATCTAGCGAACTGAAAAATTTTGAATTTCCTAACTGGTCTAATATTTCTGTAATATTTGGCAAATAATAGACTTCGTCTAGAGTTTTTTCGTTGAGTTTTCGAAAGTCAACAACTATTCGCCATTTTTTATTTCCATTCGAATCTGGCTTTTTAGGAACGACTAAAAGAGGAGAATTATATGGAGATTTTGAATCTGAAATGATTCCATCTTTGAGCATCTTATCGACTTGATTTCGAATTTCTTCGTGTTGTTGAAATGGTAGTCTATAGGGCTTGATGTTCACAGGAATATCATTAGATGTAGGTATGGAATGTTTTATTGCGTCTGTATGAGTTAAGCTATCACCCTGTGAGTGAAATATATCATGGAAGGATTTGCAAAGTTCAAGAATACTGTCTTTTTCATTTGGATGCATGTGAGACGTTCGTAAGGATTCTGTTAAATTTGTTAGTCGTTCAAGATTGCAATGAGGTTTATCAATATTAAGAATTTCATATTCGGCAACATTTTCAAAAGTGACGAACGGATTTTCGATTGTCATATCTTGATCATTGGTATTAATGAATGCTATATTGCAATACCCATTTTTTTGGCTTGACTATGCAATTTCCAACGAAGACTCCGTCTAGAATTTCTGAAGATAAGCATAAAGATTCGGATTTTTGTGTTGTTTTTATTTTGCGTATAACTTCACTCCTTGCTGGCACAACAATTTTAGTATTGCATGTGTTTTGCTGTGTTTTCATGAATTCGAAAGATAATGTTTTACGTTCATGTGTGAGAGATAATATTTTATTTTCATAATCAATTTGAGCTTTGAGTTTAAGGAGGATATCTTTACCTAATATTCCATCTTGCAGAATAGGAAAATTATCATTCACGATATGTATAGGATGTATAAAAATATTTTCACCTAACTGAAATTCACCATAGCATATACCATATGTTTCAATAAGAGATTCTGAAATACCTTTCAAAAAAGATTTATGTTGGGTATGACAAATTGCATCACCTTTGGTACAAGATTTTTTCAAAAGACTAATGGAGCTTCCAGTGTCGAGTAGAAGATTAGCTACACTATTTTTCGCTAATAGTAAAGGAAATATTACACTTTCGGCTTCTTCAGTATTGCAAGGCTCTAAGCGAAGAATTTTATTTTCATTATTAGAACAATATGATTCAGGACTTGTAGCGATAGGAATATGCATAATTGAAGAACTACAAGTATTTTTCAAAGGACGGCAGTTTAAAGATCGCTCACCCGACGTGCACTGCCTGTCTCTGCAGTCGGTGTTCGGGAGTTTCCCGAATCCGTAAGGGAGTTGTTTGAGTTTGATTGATATTGATCGACCCTTTTCTTTTTGAAACAATCACGTATATGGTGACCTTGTTTTTTGCAATATGCACAAATTATTTTCGTTACGTTTACTTCAGACTTAATCTCCCTTTTTGAGTACGATGGAAGTGGCGTGGAAGTGGACGGTTTATTTTTGAAGAAACATTCAGTTTCTAAATGACCATTCCGGTGACAAAAATTACATTTTTTGAAAGATCTATTTTTGGAAAAATTATTTGGTTGTTGTCTATCGCTATTTCGCTCTTCTTCCACAGCTGCTTCGATCGCTTCTGATAGTTTCTCAAAACGAGATGCTTTTATAATTATTTTGATGTTGGAATTGAGACCATCTACAAAAGATTTGAAGGCTGTACGAGAATTGAGATTTTTAATGGTTTCTGCGGCCTCACTACCTTCGGCTTGGATGCAAGCATCGTTGAGGTTACTCAATAAGTGCTCAACTCGATTACCAAAATTCCGTACTGTTTCACCTATTTTTTGTTTGATTCGAAGTAATTCTCCTTGTAATTGCGCGATACTGCGTGTCTCTAAAAATTGATCTTGCAAATCTTTTTTCAATTCATTCCAATCCTCATATATTTTATGTTTGACTACATTGTATGCTGGGCCAGATAAACGCGATTTGATTATGTTAACAAGCATACTCGCATCGGCAGGTTGAGATAGATCTGTACTTACTATATCACAACATGAAATGAAACGATGAAGTTCTGATCTATCACCTCTAAATTCAGGAATTAATTTCAAGGCTGTGTCAATGTTCAATTTTGGCATGTTGTCAGTATTATTGCCTTCTGGATTAACTTCTACTGTATGTGGCATAGATTTACAGAAAATTGCATGAAATGTTATTACCACCAATATCAAATTATGTATGAGAAAAGTTCAATGAAAAATACAGATATTCAGAGATATGTACGAAGAAAAAAAAATGAAAATTTGAGTCCACAAATGTTAACTGATGATTATGCTGTGAATGGAGGACACTACCATTCAAAACCACCACGTGTAGATGCTGAATAACTTACTGGCTGAATCTTGCTAGATGTTGACTGCTGCTTGTAGGTTTCAGGAATAATTCGCTGAAGGTATCGAGTACTTGAGTTGTTGTCCTGTTGTCCTATTGTCCTTTGCCTCCTTAGAATCTTGTATGACCCACGATGGTATGCTAGGCTTCAGTTGTAGCAGGTACAATTTGCTTAACAGCTGCTTCTGCACCACTGGATCACAGGATTACGGCTCGCAAAATTTCAGGAACAACTGGTTCTTGGAAGGTGGGTTATTTTTCGACCACTTGCACACCTGACACCAAATTTATGTTGGGGAATACCAAATATTGTGTATGTTGGTACCCCAAATATTGGAAGAAAAAAAGTTTATTTCCTTTGGCAACTCAGTATAATTGGAATAGATTCAGAAATTACGGTTACACAGTATCAATATAACGTTTGATGGTTTTCAGAGGTATCTGTCCCCATTTGGAGAGGTGCAATCGTTTTTATAAACGACACATCATGTGACTTAGGAGACCATAGTTTTCTTTGAATAATAAATAACAGTATGTTTATTGAAGAATTCATTCGCTACCCAAGGCACATGAACTGTCAGCACTTTACGATATTAGGTTATTATGTTATGTTGATATGTTTATTAAAACATGAACTAATTGGAAGAGAACTAACATTTCGAAATGGTATGATGAACAAATCAATATGATATAATATAGTGTGATACATTTATATATGGCAAACATAGCAATAGCCTGAAGGGCGCACTTTACAACATTACTCACAAAATCAAGACCTCAAAAAAACCTGCCTACCTACATTCACCATAACTCGGCTATATAACCGGCTTCTGGAAGAAATCAAAAAAGCAAGTTCGTAATGTTTAGCTGAAGAAATTACTTACGTATTTTTATTTTTGAATAATGATTGTGTACTCGGACATGTGCCTGCACTCTTATGAACACTTTGTGATTAAATTAAATAGGTATATTAAAAGTTTGTGCCCTCATCTTGAGGTTTATTTTTCCAAGTTGAGTGAAATGATGCACTTCCTCATTCCTTCTCAGGAAAGATCGAGAGCTAACTCTGCCGTTTGATAGATACTTTTTCCTGTATCCATATAATGAGATTTGTATTATTTTTTCTTTACCCATGTCTTTTAATCAAAGTGTTTGTTATTATTTTCATAATTATTAAAATAATAATATTATATAGTCAACATCGAAAGTTGATAGCATGGATTATCGTAAAATAAAAGGAGATTAAAAAAACACAAAGACCTGTTCCGGAACGAATTCTAGGAGAATAAAATTTAATATAAACGAATCTTGATATTTTCAATTTTCCCGCCCCATGATGGCAGAAATATAAGGAGAGAGTGTGTAGGGATGAGTAATTTTTACTGAGGAGATTCTGGTTCCTCGAATATAAACTTGTTTTACAGTTTCAGCAAAATTCTCACAGTTGCGGCAACTATCACTTTCTGTTTTGCCCATCTTTTTGAAATGATACCTCAGAGGGCATTGTTCATTGAGGAGTCCTGTAACCAATTTCAAGTATTTTTCCTTCAACTCGACAAGCTGGTTTAGCTTTTCTTGACAAAAGAGTCACTAGCCTTTTTGTTCAACTTTGTCCTGGCATCTGGTTAGATTTTATTTCCACAGAAGGGTTCTGGGCCGGGAAATTGTGTGTTTGCCGCTTCTTTGACAATGCATCATCCTACCATGTGAACTAGAATTCACATAACAGTGACCTGGTTGTTTGCTGTCAGTTGTTGCAGGGATTGTATGATGTCGGGGCTTTCAGTGCTTGGCTCTCTGAGGAAATGTATCTTATATTACTCATGAAGTTCTTCAGATTTGGTACAAAACTTCATCGATAGGTAATACCCATTTCTACACATTTTCGGCTGAATGAATATAATCTCTTGCTGGATGGTTATCCATCACTCTCGCATATCCACTCAAATATGCAAATGAGTCTCATCTCAGAATATATCACATCAATTTTAGTATAGCCTTCAAAAAACGACAATACCTACATTATGCTTTTCATACGAAAATTGTTCAGGAACATTGTTCAACAATTATTGACATGTGAGAAATCACTAGGTAGGTGATTGAAACCACACAACCTAACTTTACCAATGAAGAATCTTCAAGTGTTTCGGATGTCTTACATCAAGACATTTTTCGTAGGAATGGTCTTTTTCATCAACAGGTTATCAACTTTCCATAAAAAAGCAATCGCATAAGTGGCAAAAATGGCAAAACGTGTAAACATTGAGCTGCCCGATATTATTTTTTCCTTGTGAAGACTTTGGCGAATGTATTTATTTCAACCTTGGTTTTACAGTAATGTGCTTACTGTAAAACCATAAAAAAGCAATCGCATAAGTGGCAAAAATGGCAAAACGTGTAAACATTGAGCTGCCCGATATTATTTTTTCCTTGTGAAGACTTTGGCGAATGTATTTATTTCAACCTTGGTTTTACAGTAAGCACATTACTGTAAAACCAATATGGTTTTTACTCAATATCATCTGTTTCTGTCATCTTCTAGATGGTAGTCAGAACGTATGCTGTTCCCCTGCAGGACAAATGTTGAATGTTTCAATGCTACCTCGGAAATGTGCCTCAATTTCAATTCCGGATGATGATCCTAATTACTCCATTGCGAATATCACTTGCATGGCTTTACTCAGAACAACTACTGATTTCGACGAGGGATGCAATGATAGCAGTTCTCAACCAGCTGAACAGGTATATTTGTGTTTCAGAGTACTCTTTGAATTTTCCACATTATCATTCATCACCGTTCAGTAGGTACTCTATCAATATCATGCGTATTTCATCATAATCATATTCCTTACCTAATGATCTCACGAATCGAGCACATCTGACATGGATAAATAACATTTTCACTTACAGCAAGTATTAAATTTGAGCTGTAGATATCAATTTGAAATTCTATAATATAATCTTGCTGTTGAAACTGACCTGTGTTTATCCAGAGTACCATATCCATATGGATGGTTTGAACTGTGATGATAGGTACTCTTTGATAAACCACCAAATCTGATTTGTTGCATGAGACTATCCCTTTAGTAGGGATGAAATCTCACAAGCATACATTGACTTGACCTTCGTGTCATTTTTTAAAGAAATTCATTCGTACTTGAATTGTTTATCACATTTCAGGAAAAGAGATTGTTCACGTATGTTTCTGGAAACTGCACTTCAAAATCAGATCTCATCTTTCATAATTTTTATGGGCTATCGACTCTATATGATCACTGAATTCTTCTATTTTTTCACTCAAGCTGACACAGGTAACTGCCTATCTAGACTTGTCCCTGATTTATGGCAATAACGAGGAGATCCATCGTCAGATCAGAAAGTTTCAAGGGGGGCTTCTCCTAACCGAAATCAGGAAGAGTCAACAATGGCCCATTAACTCCAAGAATCGCCAAAGCGATTGTCCACTTGCTGCTAAAAATGATGTCTGCTACTTCGGAAGTGAGTGATTTAACAGCGTCCGTCATGAAGGCTACATATGAAAACAAAATTGTTGTTTAAATGTCCGATAAACATTAATGGAGGTTTGTTTCTGCATGTCTGATGGCTTAAAAATCCGTTGAGATTTATATCACGTGACCACAGATTTGGAAATAATTTGAAAGAAAAGTTGTATCTTGTGCCGAGAAACCTCGAATTTGGCAAGGATTAATAATACATTAACAAGTTTCGATTACGACAATTTGAGGACATGACTTAAATGGGTCATTGTTGGATCCCAAACACATTTTCATTATCTGGTCAATTTGAACAATTTTTTGGCACCACAGACAACTTTTTTCAAGTTCTCGCTGAATCTGAAGTGATTCGATATGGGTAAGTCACATCGGATCTTTCAGTTGTCATACATGCAGGAATGAACCAGCATCAGAGATTTTCAAAAATTTCAATTATAAATTGTTTCTGATGTTTAACCAACTTTATGACGGACGTTGTATGAATATATATCACAGAAAAAAAGGATCTCTTAAATCAAGTTGGAACCGCATTATCTCAAGAGTTTGGTAATCTTGAATAGGTCCAACCAAATATCAGTTTGATTTTTCGACAAAATCCTCTTGACTACTTAGGATCAAAAAGTTTTGTGTCAAATGTCCACTTTCTTATCGAAAAATGTGGTTTGTTTGAGGCAAGAATATTTCAATGTTGTTGTGAAACAATTTTCTTGGATGAAGTCGATTTCTTAGCACATCTGAAAAATGATTCTCTTGATTCAAGAGGAATCACTTATGATCCATTCTTATTGACCTTTTAGGATTGCAACTCTGGTTTTTTCGCAAACTGGGGCTGCAGTATTGATACAGCAATTATTTATCACTTCAAGCACATTAACATGACCTGACAACACAAAACAAAGCATTTTTAACACCCAACAGTGATACGACGCCATGTTCAAATATGTTCTAGATTGTTTGCTTCCAGGAAACCTTTTACGTCCATGTTGAGTACTCGAGTTATAAAGAATTAGCGAGCCTGCACTCTGCACTATAAGAACACAAGTACCATCAAAGAAAACTTCACAGTAACCTGTCACAATGTATCTCTTTATAGTCTTAATGGCGGCCAACTACGTTATTGTTGGCGTTGTCTAGCTGGTTCTGCGGACAGTGCGCGGACTGCGCATCTTCGCCTAGGGCGCTAATTCTCAATTATGCTTATTGGTCGAGCCGGTCACGTGGTACATGCTTCCGTCATCAAAATACATTTTCATAAGAAACGATATTCTTGAGCCGAGATAAATAATCTTGACTGACATTACTCACAATGTTTTCTGAGGTGAAGAGTGCGGATGATTCAGTTCAACCAAATTCATTTCAAGAGAATTCATTTGAACTTCTTCAGGCAAACAACGTGACTAGTTGAATAAAGAAACTTTCTGGTCAATCTGATATTATTATTCTTATCGGAAGATCATACAATTCAAGAATATATATATATTTGATTTAAGAGATCCGTTTTTTCTGTCTAGTGAGAAATAAGGAATTTCCTCAGCACACACCTGTGATGAATTCACTTTTCAAACGAAGAAAATTATTCATTCTAGGTAAAAATACTAAATTTTGCCATAATAGTCTTCATTGGTTTCCGTTATTGTTCACTCACTTCCACAAAATGAATGTTATTAGAAATTGGATGAAATCATTGAAATGTTTTAACTTCATCCCCTAAATCATCGGCATATATTAGATTCATCTAATCAGAAATAAGGATAGTACCTACCAATCTATGCAAATAGGTTGGTGATTATTTTTTTCTCTGTCTTACTTTCTGAATTTTCAAAAACTTCGTACCTCTTTTCATAAATGAGTACTACCATTTCGCGAATCTATTCAAGCAACGGTTTACGAGGTTAGACCGGGGACAATAGTAACGCGGGACGGTTGTAACATTGTAAATTTCGAAAAATCATAACGTATTGGCATGTGCCAAATTAACACTAGTGCCATCTAATAACGTACATCTAACTATCCGATATTCATTTACCAATCTTGACTCGAAGCGATCATGTATACGAGCGATAGTTCAATTTTGCATGCATGAAGTAGGTAAGTTTTTTGATCTTCGAATAATCAGCAATATTTCTGCTTCTTTAATACTCAATTGAAATGTCAAAACAGTCATTGTTTTATTCCACATTTGAGCTTTGATTTCGAATAATTTCATTGGTTTGCATTCATTAAATCATGAAAACAATTGCATGAAATGTCAAAAAAATACTCGGGGGACAATAGTAACAAGACACAGTGGGGACAGTTATAACGTCAGAATTCAGAAGCATTAATTCTGCGTTATACCTTCCAGTGTTACCAATAAAGTAAACACCATCTTATTTCTTTTATCTTTCGACTGCACCAGAGTAAAACCTATGTTCGTATAGAGGTTATTATAGCCACAGGAAAAACCTATCTGGGAAGTGAGTTCCACAATGTTACCGTTCAATGAAAAATTATTTTGTTAGTTTGGCAGGTGATAGAGTGTGGGTGGTCATATAACACCATTATACCCACTATATTCCCTCTAAAAATTTAAGGACATTTTCCTAAAGCTCCACCAAGAAGTATCATGCGAAGGAAAGAAAAAGACAAAGTCAGCTATTTATACAAAAATTCCAGGAAAGAGTATAAAAATAAAAAAAACTAGAAAAGAATAATTTTGGTGATAAGGAATAAATAAAATAGGAAATATTATCCATATGTATGTCATAACTGTAAATCAGAATGTTCATACCGCAATCTCGTAGAGATCATCAGATATGTTTTCAATTATGTAGCCATATTTAAATAATTGTTCATAGAAATATATCTACGATTTGTAATTGATTCTATAGATTGACTTCATGTTTTTTAGATGAATTCATTGTTTTAGTTTCAAAAATACATATTTTTCTGATGAAAAAACTGATGTTACTTTTGTCCCTCTGTGTTACAACTGTCCCTACTATCGGGACGGTTGTAACACTTTGCACCGCCCCCTTCAAAAACAATAACTGCCATACTTGTCATTTCAGGAACTTATACGTGGGGTACTTTTGCAGAGAAATATATGCTGCATCTTTGAGTAGCGAATTCAGTTATATTATTATAGTTCAAAATCTACAGCGCCGATTACAAAAAATGTTACTATTGTCCCCGGTCTACCCTACTCATATTCCAAAAATATTAATTTTCACTCAGTCTACAGTATAGTGATGACCAGTTATACAACAAAATCAACTTTCATGGTGATAGCGATTACTGGACTGGTGGCCGAGTGCGTTGAGGCGCTGGCCTTTGGGCCCAATTGGTACCTAGAGTAGTGTTTCGGAAGACACTTGAAGCTAAGATCCCCGTTTTCTTAACTCATACAAGTCCTAGACTTACGATGATTGTTCTGCAACTAAGTTGGCGGTTGAAAAAACTTTGTAGTTGCCAAAAATCCCAGCTTAAAAGATCTGAAGTAACCGATAAGATCTATGTTCGTGGTGGACCTTCGTGTATAATGGATAAATTAAGAGATAGATATCAATTGTTCGGCAGAGTGAAAACCACCGTCAGACCATTTCTCGATATTTCCATGAAGAAACAAGAATGAGTGTGAAATCATCTCAGTTTATCCTATCGACTGATTTCAGCTGACGATAGGTTCAACCAGAATCCGCAGCTAATTGCACTCGAGGTGCTCTTCTACAGGGAACATAACAGGATAGCAAGAAAGCTCTCACAAATAAATCCTCACTGGGATGACGAGAAACTATTTCAAGAAGCCAGGAAGATTTCCATTGGTTCATACCAAAACATCGCTTATTACGAATGGCTCCCCGCTCTTTTCCATAAAGAAGTACTCGCTTCGTATGAGATAATTCACGAGAATGCAAGTTATGTTGATGATTACGATGATACGGCTTATCCCGGTGTATTAAACGAGTTCTCGAATGCAGCTTACAGGCATTTCCATTCTGCCGTAGCAGGATATTTGAAGTGAGTTCTGAAATCATCAAATTTTGAATGTTTTTCATGCGATCATAACCTCTCCATCTTTCGAGTGAGATTTCCAAAATCTAATAGTTCCGAGAATATATATTCCGAGTATACATAAGGTTTGCCAAGATGAAAATGGAAAGATCCGATCATTTCATTTTCATTCATTTATGCATTGGTTCTCTATTCAACCAAAAAAAGAGTACTTGCTTATTGCTACATACTTTTTGAGCTTCAAAAAATTGCGTGAAAGAATTTCAAGTCCAATGTTTTGCCTTCAAAAAATCATCATCAACTTCGATTTTTATTATAGGCAGAAATGAAAATATACTTTATACTCATATCAAGCGAAATTATGCCTTTAAGATATATATCAACGTATGTTTTCAGTAAGATATCCTCCATTATATCTTCGAATTGCTCAGATTCCATCAAAAAGAATGAACTTTCCAGCTTCCACTATCTCCAAGATACTCATACAGTTTATTCTTATCTTAATGCCACTCCGAATATACTGTGCCACTTTACTTGCACACCCGGTATACCTACAAGAATGTAATCGAATGAAAAATCGAATGAAAAGTCCTTGTTTGACTGAAGTATGCATTTTTCTTATGTTTTCACATCGTTTTCGATCATCGACGATCTTATTTAATGGCTTGTTACGTTTTCCTAAAGTTTCGAAGACATTAGATTTCGAAGTATTTTCCGAACAGCTATGAATTATTTAATACTCAATTAAAAAAAAGATGAGTCTGTTTTTGAAAATTCATCGATATCAATTCCTAGTTGAAATTTATGTTTTCTTTCGTGATTAATCGATTTAGTGGTCGTTTTCTGAAGATAATATTTCTGTTGTTCTCCTGGTAACAGCAGTACAATTTTCAATATTTTCATTTATTTTTTTAATTCGTAGTATTTTCTCGAGTTCAAACAATAAATTTTTGAGTATTTCATAGAGTAATAGTAATCAATCAATTCTACGAAAAATCTTTTCATCATTTTTTTCAGGGTCTTATAGTTCTTGAGGAAACTAACAGGAATGTCTTGAATGAATTGAAGTTTTTACTTATCATTCCACGCATTTTTCATTATCGATGATTCAAAATTAATAAGCAGAATATAGTACCTGTTCAAGACATTGTATTTTTTCAATAGTCAATAATTCTCCCATTGTTTCAGTGACATCTATCGAATTGTGTGGGGTTATACACATCAACTTGTCCTACGAAAAATCCCTATCTTCTCAACTCAGACTGCTGTATTTTTCGAAGCAGAAAAAGTCAATCTGAGAATTTGTTTTGAATCATTCTAGAAGTACCTATATTTTGTCATAATACTCTCATATTCTGCATTACTTTGATTATCGATGATTCCAATCCATATGGTTCAAATATATCTCTTCGGAATTTTCGGAATTTGGAATAATTGTTATTTTTCTCGAATGATCATTAAACTTCATCATCGTTATTCTATGCTACGAAGAACTCAAAATCCAAGAGTATGTTTATCTACTTTCAGCTTGACATCAGAAGATAGGAGCGTCAAGAATAGTCTCAGAATGAGTGACTGGTACCAACGGTCAGAGTGTTTGGAAATCAACGAGAACAGTTTCGATGATTTGGTCCGAGGTTTGAATACCCAACATCAGATGGAGTTTGACAGATATCACGACAAGGAGGTAATTAACTGCAGTTAATTGGTATGGGATCAGAGTAGTTACAGGAGACACTAAGTGATTCAGTTGTGTCGAAAAATGGGTCGAGTACCAATTCCTAACCAGATTGAAAAAAAAAATAGTTTCTGCTCTCATGTTCGTATGTCGAAAACTATATGGATTTCGAGATGGATGCCAATTCACATACTTTTAATGGAATTTCAGGAACACACTTAAAATTTTTCAAGTAAATGACGAAAAATAGATATTCGTTTTTCCATCAGGCAGAAAAGCACCAAATTTAAAGCTGTAGCTGGTGTTTCATAGCCAAGACGTCGCCGAGGCAATTTATTCTCCAAATCACATCAAAAACAGACTCACCTAGTATGTTTTCTTTTTCATTGCTCTCAGTGCTAAAGTGGTTTAAGACTTTGGTTTATCCATTGAGCGTCTCTTATCAGTCTTTGGTACACACATAAAAAGAATTACTTAATTTGATTTGATATGCTTTGATTCAAGAGTATGGTTTGTTTATATATACTGGAATAAATGTCTGCTTAATTCAAGACTACTATGTTTCCAACTAAATACACTCATACCAATGTTATAGATTTCTTGAATCGTAAATTAATGGAATTCTTCGTGAGAATAATACAATATTTCAGATTGAGAACACAATATATTCAAATCAAGACAATCATAATCTCTCAATGACTCGCATTTTTCTTGAACAAAAAGAATCAGATTTTCAGTTTTAGCTGTAGATTGTTTTGTATCAAGAATTTTATCAAATTAGAGGAATTATATCGATTTCTTGAAATGAGAATCATCCTCAACTTCTGTTCTCTTATTGGGGCTCTCATCAATCAAATCATCACTTGCAGACCTTCTTCTTGACAACCTTTCCCCCTATTCGTAGAGATTATTTCTGAACTTGTCCACCAGTTTACCTCGCAATGAAGTTTTATTTCTCTGGTTTCAAACGACTGAAAAATATCAAATATATCATTCACAACTCCATGTATAGGTACAATGTGAAAGATAATCTGACTTAGCACAATGCATGGTTATTATATTTCTTCAAATCTGGGTTCACATTCTTACTACTGAATTCATTTTCCTTGGATCAAAATTTGGTAAAAAAATGTAATAATATGTTAGGTATAATATGCAATATCAAAATACCTAAGATGTCTACAAGTTCAAGAAGGTCTTTTCCACTGTTCAATCAGTGTTTGGACAAAATTAATCGTTCATCCGCACAAAGGTACCTAACCCCAATTTTCACTCACTATGCCGATCCTGGTTATTCAAGAATTATCAGTTTTCGAGATGATATAGCTACGTTAATTGATGGATACACAATAATACCTACCCAAGAATGAACTTCGATAAGATATAGGCATGTAACTTACCTCTAAAAGTGGTAATTATATCCTCAGATATCTCCTATGACCCTAGTTTTTCTTTCATGGTAAGCCAATATTTCTATGCCAATAAAATAGGTTGAACTGTTCGAACAATGATGGATGCACGACAAGAGCACCGAAACAACACACACCGTTTGGCAACATTCTCGACTCGAAGGAATCGCAATTATATTCAAGAAAATGTTATCGTCAATCCAAAGAAAGTTTCTCAGAGATTTACTTATTTAGAGATTAATTGTCTTGTAAATATCGTTATTGAAGAAAATGCTACATATGTTATTTTGAAAGAAGACATTCGGTGATATATTTTTCAAGAACTTCATTATTTTTTCTGGATACTTTGAATTTCTTGAATTGAGAACATTTTGTTATACCAAATGAATATTCCAGTGAAATAATTTTCTACAATTGACATATTCAATAAATTCATTTCAAATAAATTATTTCAGAAGAAGAATGCGCTTTTTCAAAACAAGAATTGGACGTTGAACGAATATGTCTTTTTCATTTGAGAATTTGTTTTTATGTGTGTATAAACGCCACACAGCTTCTGTCCAAGCTTGCGGTATGTAACCAAGGATAACGCTGGCCTTGAATATCTTTTCCGAGAAGAGTTCTATTATATCTTCTGTAGCGACTCAAATGGTTGGAATTTTCTACTGGATCTGTTGGATTTGATTCTTTCTATAAAATCATCAATATTCATACTCGGTATCACAATCAACATTACCCAATCATGGGATGATCACCTCAAAAGATTCTCATGACCTACAGAGCACAGATTCGACCTGTCATTGAGTATTGTTGACATGTTTGGAGTTTAACACCTACATTCTATTCAGAGGAAAGTTCTTCTTCTGGTTGGCAATCCTGAACTCATTGACCTTTCTAGAACCTCGTTGAAATGTAGGCGATATATAAATTTCTATATATATTTTCATAGCCGATGCTCATCTTGTCTATGATTCCATAACGAGCGATTCCGAGCAAGCTGGCCAGATGCATTCATCCTGGATCCATTCAATTCTAGGGAGTAGAAAAACTGATAGGAAATTGAGGAGGAAATATATCATTCATCTGTCAAGAAGTGAGATAGTTATTCTGTTTTCTACTCCCTATAATTCAAGAATAGGGGACCTGGACATTTCTCCATTGTCAAGTTTGAGACCTGCTAGACTTCACTCGATAGAAATTCTTTTTTCACCGAACTGCGAAACTGTGGAGCTTACTCACCTCCTAAAGACGTTTTTTCTGATGCTTGAAATCTCTAAACTTTCAATAAAAATTTGAATTTCTATTTCCTCCCCCAATGCCCTTTTTCTGATTTTTTTCAGATTTCTTTGTACATGTTCAGAGGATCACGGACACTAGGAAGAGATCTTTTATCTATCGATATACAAAGAAGCAGGGATCATGGACTGGCATCCTACAACGATATGCGGAAATATTGTGGTTTGAAGAAAGCGACCACCTTCACAGACTTCAATGACACGGTATCGAAAAACGTGAGATGACATTTCAATGATCATACTTATGTATCAGAAACTATTTGGATTTGTGTCTCATTATTATGGTATATCACCCTATTACATGAACTGCATTGCTGAAACTGCTACAGATAAACGTCGTTTGTTTTTGTTTCTTGCCAAAGGCTATTTTAGAGTATCCCAAGAAAGTGGGTGATATATTATTTTGCTACCATATATTTCAATGAACAATGATTACGAAAAAGATTTGATTCTAAAACTCGTCACGTATTAGCCTTTTTTATGGAAGAAACTTCAAGTTATGAAATGAAGGGATATTTTGAACTCACTCCGAAACCAGGTCCATTGTTTTTTAATAATCTCAAAAGAGCGTTGAAAATACCAAGAGTGCTAATCGAAACAAGTTATTGTATTCAATAATAAGAGAGATGCCGTTGTTAAATACCATATTTGTATATCTTGTAGAATGGAATAATTGAACTGAACTTGATATTCATTTCAATTTGAAATGTGAATACAATCGATAGATATTGCTTTGTGATTTTGTAGCTACGCTGGGAGGAATATTTTCTTCAAAAATTGACATACGAATAAACACATTATCGAGTACTAAATATGGATCGAAAATTAGTGATATCATATCGCTTTCAAAGTAAATGTTGAATTGTTTTTCTTCTACAGTATGTTCGTCTACTCGAAAGCTTTTACGAACATCCGGACGACGTGGACTTATACGTAGGTGGTTCATTGGAAACCCATTCGCCTGGATCGCTGGTTGGTCCCACGTTCATGTGCATATTGTTGAAGGAGTTCCTACTGTCTCGTACCACCGACAGATACTGGTTCGAAAGAAGCAAAGAATTTACGTTGGAGCAACTAGCAGAAATAAGGAAAGCGACCATGTCAAAGATCGTGTGCGATAATAGCAAGGATATAAGGAGCATGCAAAAGATTGCCTTCGTCGTTCCAAAATCGGGGTATGTCATTCGTTATTCATACAATGTTAGCCGTTTTATGGGTAAGATATATGGAAAAATTCGAAATTATTGGCAGTTGGCAAACAAAATCGTTCCACCAGGTGAAATTTTGAATGGTCATCATCTACTGTTTAAACCGACACTTAATCTCATACCAATCCTTGTAGATATACAAACGTACCTGAAGATATAATAAAAAATAAAAACAAATTGATCAAAAACATGTCGGAATATGACCAAGCAAAGAATCTGTTACAAAGAACTGAAGAGTTTCTCACTGGGTCATCATACATCTGTGATCTAGGCAGAGTGTGGAAAAAAGTTATAGGAAAGGAAAATAGAAGCAGATCCATATTCTTTCTGACAGCCATATGCGGCTTTGTAGTAGTCAGGAAGTGTCATCTCATTTGATATACACCTGTGAGGAGAACAGTCTTATAGAGATATTGTCAGGATGAAAGAGAACGGGTTCAAGACAATATGAGTACATACTGAAGACTGGGTCCAGGAAAAACATGAAACTACTTGGATAATATTCCAGAGATTGAAAGAGGAGAAAAAACAGCAGACCTGCTTAATCTAAACAAGAAGCAATCAAATTTTATATCTGGGCTCATAATTGCTTGATAGTAACCTGACGTGCAGATTGTGCGAAGAAAAAACCGAAACAATATTAAACATTCTGAGCTTTGTAGCTTTGGATCACAACCAAATGGCAAAGCAAAAAAAACATCACATATCCATCAATTAGACACGAAATTAGTGCGATGGGTACTTTAAGAAAGACAAATGCAATAAAAATTTCATGAAAGGCGAAGGATTCGAGATATAATCTCGCGTGATTTTTGTGGATGCTATGTCAAGATAGTTGTTTTTCTTTCAACATTGAATTGATTATTGGCAGAAGAATTGTGATTATATCATACCTCTATCACAACGATCGATCCTAATGCAATTTCCGATTATTTTCAGAAATGATTTGTTGCCATGTTCAGAACTACCAGCCCTTGATTTGAACATGTGGAGAGAAAATTCACCTGCTACGTCCTCATCGCCTCAATAAGACATGACAGAATTATTTATATTGTAATTATTAACCAAATATATCACTGAATATTATCTTCCATTATTTCAATCACTTTTCAAATCCTCCAGGAGTCTTCCAATAAACAAAATCTAAAACAACATTTGAAATGTTATACACTTTCGAAATCGAAAGCAGAATACCTTCAGTATGTTTTTCCTCAAAATTTCTGAGGAACTTGAGAAATGGCTACCTACTGATGATAATAAAGTGGTGGAATATACAACCCCAGAAATTGAAAATATGTGATGAAAAGAACGACTTCCTGACTCCTGTATTGTTTTCGTAAGAGCAAAAGTCTCTTAATAAAAAATATAATACAAGATAGTTCAGGAATCGAATCTATATATAATCTAGTAGTTTCACCCTTACGCTGTACCGAAGTTAGTCGGCTCTATCAAGAAATATTTTCTCAGTACATGATACCTCATGACAGTTATTGCACATCCTCATCAAAGTCTCTGAAAGAGGAAGTGATCGTGATTATCTACTAGTTATGAAAATGGCGGCATCTGAGAAGAGGTTTTTACTATGATTGAAAATTCTCCTGATCTCAGGACAGGCCAAATTTATTGCAACCGGAATTGCGAATTTATTGATGAATTCAACTTTCCAACCACATGTAATTCAGGAAGTTTGGTACTAATATGAATGTTTACCATGCAATATCTACAACAGTTTTGGAAATATCGCAAGAAAGGGTAATTCCTGATTGAAATTAGATAGGCACCAACTTGACATATTTTTCATCTTACAAATTGACCTGGCATTTTCATTGTCCATGATGTAATAGAGGACAATGAATCGGAGAACTTTTCATGAGTTCATGAGTTGAACTCGTGTAAAGTGAATAAAATCGAGACCATATGAGCATAGTAGAATCCAAACCACTTAGAATATGTACATATATTTGGAATGTATGAAAACATTAATGTTTCAATTTCCAAGATTCGGGAACATTTGTTTGCCTCAAAAATAAAAGCAAGTGTAATGTCACAGTAACTGAAGAATTCATTTCCAGTATTGGATATCCCATGGATTCAGAGGTCGACAAGACAAGAATTCTTGTCTTGATAACAACTTCTTGTCAAGAAATTTAAAAAATCTTGATTTGATGTTTTCTTGACATATTATGTTTTGAGTCGAGAAATTTCAAGATCTTGAAATTTCTGGTTACACAGTAGGTACAGTGGTGTGCATAAAAAAGTCGTATCTACAGCAGTTATTTCAATAAGTCAAGCTTGTCAATCTTCATCAAACCTCTTATCGACTTTGACAAGTAGTATCAAAAATTCAAACTATCTTAAATTTTTTCGAAAAATATTCTATCGAAAATAACGAAGTTGGTACGTATTTTATATCAGCGATATTTATTTATTCCATCTGGCTTAACTCCAATTATAAACCCTGTATACAATCTGTTTAAATATACGGAATGACCGGTGATTTTATCGGAAAGCCAGCAACATCTGTACTTGCGGAAAGGCTATTAGAGGGCATATGCCTTGCTCCGCCAAAAAAATAGGTACCGCTCCCAAGTTCCTCTCGAGTTATGGGACATTCTGGAGACTTGATACTTTTTTTCTGTATAGAAGAAAGGTCAATTGGTGCATCTTATGAAGTAAATTTTCATTTTGCTGCTTAACATTAATTATAAACATCTATGAATCAGTGCGTTTCTGGCTGACTTTGTAATTTTTTTAGGGTTATGACAAAAAAAATCAAAAAAGTAATTCATAAGATGCCTAGATTACATAAAGAAAAAATCCTGAAGTGAAATCTTGTTTGGTTTTTCTTTGGGAACTTGGGAGCAGAGTCAAATTTTCCAACGATTTCGACGTGGGCGCGGCACTTACTGAAAATAAGCCACTCCCCTTAGGTGCATAAAATATCATTCATAGTAAGACCACTTACTATGATATGTGTCCAAATCAGTAGGATTTCATCTTCTATACAATAGTCGATGAGCAACCAAAATATCACAAGAGAATAAATTGAAAATAGTAGTAATTCGACAGATTTTATTTTTCATTTTATGTATAGTATTCTGTAAACTTTGGTATTATACCTAGATTGATTATTTTTTCTGTTATAATAATCATCATAAACACTTTTCCACGGAAGTAAATACGTTGTCATTCAATAAACGTACAGATATTCTACCTAGATTATTCCGGTTTTTCGATTGGCTGAAACCTCGGCTGAAACATACCTTGACTTCCCTAACAACATAGGAATATCCTATAGCTACTTTCGTTGTATGTCCCAAATAAGTGTACCGTCGGTACCATAAAATGATTGAAGTATTTTCAAGGAATCTCCCGACAGGTACGTTCATGGGTTGTCCCTTTCATCTCCCTGTATACTATGATATCCATATAGCATTTCAATTCTGATATAAAAGTATTATACCCGTATTTCGTTCGCCGATTTTGGTGAACAAGGAAACGATGTTTTTAAATCGGAAATATCACAAACCGTTTTCGAAATATACAGGGAAAACCGAATTTGTCCGGTTTCCTTTATTTGTGCTGGCGCCTTTATTTTAAGAAATATGAAAATGTTTTCAGGGAACTTTCTTCTCTGTTTTGCATTTGTTATGATTTGCTGTACTTCAATTTTTGATACGACGTTTGGTTCTTCAAGGGCCACCTTCAACTTCATTTTATCAAATAGGGGTCGGTATTTTTTCATGAATTTGACTAGCTCATAACTTTCCGATATCTGAATGAATATAGAGTCTTATATATAGTACATTTCTCTTTTATTTTTCGTCAATATACAGGGTGTTTCATAATAAATGCGCAGGACTTCAGGATATGATAGCTCTTTCAAGAATATGAAAAAAAGTTCATATTGACTTACCCTCTAAAATGCACCATTTTCGACATACAGGGTGTTGAATTAAAAAAAAATCGATTTTAGCGAATATTTCTGGAACCGTTTATCGCACAGAAGACAGATTTTGTAGGCATTTTCTACTCATAATAAGCTATGTTTTGGGCTGATTTGTTATTTTTTTAAATTCATAACGGCGGACATTTCCAACACTTAATTTAAGTAAGTATGATTTGTTTTTTTTTTTATTTTGCAAATATGAATTTAACGTTTGGTTTTGTTATTTGTTCTAACGTTTAAATGAATTTTGTATAATTATGAAAAAAATTATTTAAACAAATTGACCATGTTTTTCAACATGAAAGTTGATTTTTCTTGAAAACGGTCAACTTTAGAGCTTATGAACAGAAGTACCTTTTTTGTGTAGAAAATATTGGCGGTGTAAATAGGTGGCTCAAAGATGTACTTTTTCCAGTGGCGTAAAAGTTGGAGGAAATAACACCCACTACCTCTTCAAAATCTTCACCAATTATGAATTTAAAAAAATAACAAATCATCCCAAAACATAGCTTATTATGAGTAGAAAATGCCTACAAAATCTGTTTTCTGTGCGATAAACGGTTCCAGAAATATTCGCTAAAAACGATTTTTTTTTAATTCAACACCCTGTATGTCGAAAATGGTGCATTTTAGAGGGAATATAAACTTTTTTCATATTCTTGAAAGAGCTATCATATCCTGAAGTCCTGCGCATTTATTATGAAACACCCTGTATATTGACATGATGCCATTAATATTTGGTGACCTCCGAACTTTTGCGGAACGCGACAGTTATGAAAATAACTACAATATAAAATGACTGGGAAATCAATTCAAAGAAATCTCTTAATCAGACAGAGTCACAGATGCATAGTGGAGTCTTTGAATAGTGATGCCGATCTGATCTTCGTTTTCGGAGATGGTCCATGGGCCATTCTAAGTATCCGTTTGACGATAGGATTATGTTAGTTATTTTTGAGAGAAAAAAATAGTCTATCCAATTAAAAATATCAAACATAGTTTGAAATGAATGTCTGGTAGACTACGAGCAGAAAACAACTACTTTCCTGGTAAATACCACGCAGAACATTGAATTATATCTGTTCGTAGTCCATGCAACGATTCACACTGTGAATGCAGATCGCAAATGTTTCTTTCTTCTTAAGACGTGACAAATTCACATCGAGACAGGCACGCCTAACAACCTACAGACCGGTTTCGGGCTTATTGGCCCTCATCAGTGCAGGGTAGTTATCCGAGTAGAGACCGTAAGATCTCAACTCGAAGCGTTGCCTGTCCCAATGCATTTTTGTCGCGTCTATTTGACCGCACCGAGCCGCGTTCCAACAGACAATTGAAAGTGGCGACATCATGCGGCAGACTATTTTTTTCTCTCAAAAATTTTTTCCAATTTATGGCTAATCCATTTTTTTATGTTAGTTATGTTAGTATTTTCTTGTGTGTATTTTCTTGTGTTTTGTTAACCCGAATTTATGTTCGTGTTGAATAAATGTGTAATGTATATCCGATTGGAACAAATAGTTTCTTTTAGTTGTTCACACCCTACAGATAGAACACGATTTCAGGCAACCCCCGCCTAAAGTTCGTGACAATATGTTTTGTTATGTTCAAATATGTTTTTCGGAAATAAATAAATCTTGGTAATTTCTTTTCTTGTCTTGAAATCTAGAATTAGTTCTTGTCTTGATCTTGTCTTGAAATCAAGACAATTTCAAGAACTTGGCGATCCCTACATGGATTTGAATAATTGGATGTCCAATGGTTATCCATGAACAACTGGCAACGTGATGATAAACACACAATGGCTATACAAACATTAAATTCGCACATTCTGTATACGATTCTCAGAGATCAGCGAAAACAGCGTTATTTTTAAAGGACCAGCTCCGCGAATCTAATTTTACCAGATCGCGACCAGTCCCACTTTCATTGTCAAAGCCAACAGCTGTTTGTTGGGATGTCTCCCAAAGTCCGCGTGCGTAGCCTGAGCCTCCTTTGCCTCAGAACATTGAGCTGCCGAGTGATTTCTGCCTTGGCCGACGATGAGGGAAAACATCGAGAGCTAGTTTCGGAATATTTAGCCGGAGCCACTCGAGAAGTTCTGGAGGACCTGCTGAACGCCATTTTGAATTCGATAGGGGTCGATGCCAGCACGCGCTTCAACTGTTTGGAAGTGCTGCTCAGGGAGGATGTGAGGAAAGTGGAGACCGGCATGTTTCCACAGTATTACTACGAGAATATATTGAAGGTCATCGGCGAGAAGGGTAAGAGGTGAGGAAAACCTTTTGGGAAGATGTTATCACGAAGAATTGAATTTTCTTCAGAATCCTTTGCAGGGTCTATCATTATCGATATCGAATAATTCATACTTTTATTCGAGTACATCTATGACCTTTTATCCAATTGTTGAAAATGACAGAGCTATTGAAGATTTCAACTTTTTTTTGAGGTGGCTGTTATTCCAAGAACAAATCTATTTCGTCTCTTATTCATATCCATCTATTACAGTTCTTTTCACTAAATTGAATACATAATTGATTATAATACTCATACAACTTGTGAATTCTCTTCATAAATTTTTTGACGGTCTAACAATTTGATTATTGATTAATCGAAAGTTTTCTTCAAGGCTCTATGACCCTTGATTCTAGAGTTGAAAATAACAGATATATTGAAGATTCTTCAAATTCGTTAATGTGGCTGGTATTTCACGAACTAAATTCTTGTTTCGATAGTCTTATTTTCATCATTTACTCATGTAGGTAAACTTGTACCATAGCTTTGCAATTTTTGACTTCAGGATAATAGGTCAAAAGACCATTTTTCTATTTTGGTTCTCTTGATGAAGTCATTAAAAAACACAAATTCGTATCGTAATAGCCACTGTTTCGAAACGCGTGTTTTATTCCCTGGAAGTTGGTAAAATCGAAATGTCAAATAAAAGTTATAGAATTAGGCCCAGTTTACTGTTGAGCGATTTTGGATTTGGTGATACTAACAATGAAAAAGACAATTTCGTTATTGGTAAATTTAAATTTATATTGTGTTTTGATTGAAATTGACCATTTACAACAATAACAACATTGCATTTTCCACCGCTGGTATCGCAAAAAAAATATCTCTCAGCAGTGAACTGGGCTTTATGCTTGCGCAGTTAGGGTCTAATAGACTGACTGTGTCAAATTTCAAATATTTCAATTTCAATCAAAGATGTTGCTGTTGTTTATCGATATTGAATCAATTTACTTCATATTGATGCGAAATGGATGAAATCTAATATGACACACGTATCGAAATTGCCTTGTTCGATAATATTTTTTTTATTTTTCGAGAGGTTGGTAAAATCAAACTCTCAAACGAAAGTCAGAAGAGTTTGCTTGCGCAACAGTCGTCCTGTCAAATGTAGGATATTGAATTCGAGATGTCACATTTGGTGAAAAGGACATATCTGACATAACTCGTGAACGCGATAATTGATTTCTGTATTTTATACCTCTCACCATCGTGGGTAGTGAAAAAAGTTCGTCTTGTTTGCTAATTCAACTGACTTCGTTGCTTCCATATTAACGAAGTGGGCAGTTTTACCAACTGAAGTTTGAAACCTCTCTACATATTTCTTTCTTTAAAATGTGACAAATAAAAATTTATGTTAGATCTGTTTCAAGAAACCTGAACTGAATATTTCGACTTATTTTGACTGAAAATCAATATTTCGACCAGGTACTCAGCACTTGAGTTCAAATGTGACGAATCAATTCCATATTTTCTTGTATATTCCAATTGAGATAACATTGTTATTTTTCAAAGGGTAAAAGAATATATTTGAGAAATATTGGTCAATTCGTGGTCATCAAGTTATAACTCTCTGGGGGGACATGTGATCTTGAGATGTTGATAGTTCTGTGGAATATTTCGGTAGCAAAACTTATGTCATCACGAGGTAACGCTACTTTAGCTGCCTTCAGAACCTAATCAAATATTTAGAGAAATGTTACTTGTATACATTTTTCTGCTTCCCGCTCATTATTCCTGGACACTCTTCCAAAGGTTGAGGCAGTTGAATCTCAAAGGTGTTTGGGTAGCAGACTACCCAGAATTGTTGAGCCAGATGATAAGAAATCTCCAAGCTTTGGATACGCTCTTGATACCCCATATGGCTCACGACGATGTACTGGAATCGATATTGTGTCTGAAAAATCTGGAGGTTCTGGATATATGTGGGGAAACCTGCTACTCCGTGAGTGGTACGTGACAGGTAAATAATATTTCTCTCAATATTTCGTCTTCTCCCCCGTCTGCAATGGAATGTGTAGTAGCAACTATACATTCAGGTGAAGAAAACGATCAATCCTTACCAGTTCATGAATTTCAACCATTGACTTTCAAGTAATCATCACTTACTCAAATAACTAATTCACCTACCAAATAACCAACCAACTCACTTACTAGCGTGAACGATTCATTCATTCAATCATTTTAACGATTACATTGCAAGAGGTATAAGGAAATTGTGAAAAATGTACGAAGTTTCGGAACAAATCACATGCTCAATAACATTTAAAATAGCAGATGAATGTTATAAATCTATAAAGTTACACAAGAACGTTTCAGACGATTTTCAAAATTGTTCTATGAAGATACAGGCTTTTGGTATGTAAACTGTCTAATAATCGAAACATTTACATAAAATGTATTTAAAATTTTTGCTACAGAGCAGTGCTATAATGGTGAGATATAACCAGATGTCTTGATTTGGTATTGTATTCATGCTGTGCTCTATTTGCATTATAATGAGTAGCCCTAATTGTTGATATGATACTCTTTAATATATCTCTACATAAATTCCTACTTCTTCATCTTGCGTTTATCCTGATGACATATTTTCTAGTGAAAATACAGAATACCCTTTGGACAGAAGAACTAGACATTAAATTATGAAAATTTTGAATCGAACGTGATTCCTAATATTTCAATTGATTCATTAAATTGAACTGTATCATTTAAGTCTTCGGAGAGCATAGACTGGCAGTGTTCTTGAAAATTTGTACTTAACATTACGACTTTATTCTTCGACCTAATAATAATAATAATATTGTGTCTCACCATCTAATCCCATTAGGCATACTTCATATGGAAAATCGAGGATTTTTGCAATGCACCCCACTTGATCTCATGTTATGATGAAACCGAGCATATAAGGATCATATCGAAGACAGTGGAATATTTGACGATCAGTATAGTTTCCATTCAGTATATTGACATTGAGATATCTTTTGCAGGTATAAAAACCTTGAGGAGTGATAACCTGCGAGTTCTGGAAATCGGCAGCTTCGGAAAAATCAACTTATGCCCACAAGAATCCAGCGGTTTCGACGTCGTAGCAGATTTAATCGAGAACCTTCCGAATCTCCATCAAATCCGCACCTATTCATACACCGGTAACGCCCTGCTCGTCCTTTCCCAACGTAATCCCACCTGCAAAACTAAATTAAAGTACTTGCACGACACCAACACTTCCATGGAGATATTAGACAGCATCCTAAACTTATGCCCCGAATTAGAAAGTTTGCATCTGGATAGCCCTGAGGCGGGGGTGATCGAAAAACTAGCCGACCTCCGAAAGCTCAATAGTTTGAAACTCACCAAAGCCAGCGTTCCCGAACTGCTAACTCTGCTGTCGCTATCGGGATCGCGGCTGCAGGTGTTGAAGTTGAATCACGAGAAAAGCGCGCCACTGGACCTTTCCAAAATCTGCTCGCGATGTCCCAATCTGAAGACCCTCGAGTGCTACTTGATGAGGATAACCTTCACAGACTCGGAAACGTACTTCATGAGTCTGGAGCACTTGGAGCTGTCCTACTGCGACCTTCCAGCGGGGGTGCTGAGGTACTTCCTGGGCAACTCGCCCTTCCTCAAGAAGATCGTCATCGGGTGCGACCTGCGCTTGACTGACGGGGATGTCTTCAGGCTTTGCGCCGAGAGCGAGCTTGGCTGTCTGGAGGAGGTGTGGTTCTCCAGCGCCAGGTTCTTGACAGCCATCAGCGTAGAGGTGCTGATGGGGCATTGCCCTAGGCTGCGGGTGTTGGGGCAGCTAAGCGGTTGGGACGTGCATCAGGAAGAGGTGGACTTTTTGCGGTCCGTGATTGTATCGACGAACACTGATTTGACGCTTCTGCCAACCGGGAGCTTGAGGTGATCACCTCATTTTTTTGTTTTCGAATCATTTTTCTCAATTATGAAATGTCTCGATTTGTTTATACAAGACAAGCAAGAGTAACTAAACCCCCAGCTCCTTGGCTGACCCCTAATTTGAAATTAATTATGAAAGAAAGAGATAGAGCACTACAAAAATACAAGACCTCAAAAACTGTGGCTGATTGGTTGGGATATAAAGAGCTCCGTAACCACACACTCTTGATGGTGAGAGCTGAAAAAAAAGCTTACTTGAGGTCAGTTTGTGCTGAAAATAATAATTCTCGAAAAATATGGAATGCTTTGAGTAACCTTAATATCCGTGCTAATACAAGCCTCACGATACCCAACAACTTATCCAATCCTAATGATATCAATAATTTTTTCGCCAAATTCGTTCAAAATGTCACCAATAATTGTAATGAGAAGATTGACTATTTTAGTAGCAATAAGTATGACGCCGATAATGAATTCTCATTCCGTTTAACCACTATTGAAGATGTTCATAATATCCTAGTTGCTATCAAAACACAGGCTCTGGGTGTTGACCAAATTTCTTCCAACATGATCAAGTACTGTAGTCCAACAATTGATCCTTATATAACCCATATAATTAATTGCTGTATCGAAAGGTCTTATTTTCCAAATCAATGGAAAATTGCTATCGGGAAACCGTTTCCGAAAAAACGGGATCCCTCAAGTTTTTCCGATCTTAGGATAATCAGTATTCTTCCAACCATGTCCAAAGTTTTTTAGAGGATTATTTATAATCAAATATTTGAGTTCTTTACAGTAAAAAAAATAATACCAGATTCACAATGTGGTTTCAGAGCAGGATTCAGCACAAGTACCGCGTTGACAACGGTAACTAATGATATCATCGAATCTTTGGATAAGGGGCTAGTTAGTTTACTTATACTTCTAGATTACTCGAAAGCCTTCGATACTATCAATCATGAACTGATTTGTGCGAAACTACGTTATTATGGATTTCATGATGATGCAGCTTTTCTAATTTGGTCATACTTGTTAGGGAGATCACAACGGGTTTGTATAAATAATCAATATTCCTCATCCTTGGATATTTTATCAGGGGTTCCTCAAGGATCTATCCTTGGCCCACTCATCTTCATCATTTATACTGCCGATATACTTAATTCAGTTGAGTATTGTAAAGTCCAAGCCTACGCCGATGATACTCAATTGTATTCACATTTTCATATTGATAATTATTTGAATGCACAACTTCTTATCAATAGGGACCTGGATCGAATCAATAATTTGTCAAAAGAGCATGATCTCCAACTTAATTCTGGGAAATCTACTATTATGTGTTTCGGCTCTAAAGCCAAACGAAACATTATGGTTGACAACTTACATGTGAACGTTGGCAACCACATCTTGGAAGTGGTGGATTCGACCAGGAATTTAGGTATCCAACTTGACTCAGAACTAAGATTTTCTGAACATATAAAGAACTTGATGAAAAAAGCTTATTTATCTTTGAAATTTATATATTGTAATCGCCACATTATGAGTATAAAGTTGAAGAAAATGCTTTGTGATTCATTAGTTTTAAGCCATTTCAAATACTGTGATTTTATATATGGCCCATGTTTACTATTATTCGAAAAAAATCGAATACAAAAAATTCAAAATTCATTCTGTCGTTTGATCTATGGTATCAGAAAATATGACTCAATTTCCCACAAATTCAAAGAAACTAAATGGTTGTGCATGACCAATAGAAGAACACATCATCTTGGTAACTTTGTTCACAAACTTATCAACCTACCGCACTCATCTTATTTGAAAAGCAAGCTCATTCCGCGAGTTAATGTACATTCTAGAAATATTCGCAATATTAACAAATTTACAATGCCTCATCATCGTACAGCCATGTTTCAGAGATCCTTCATATATAATTCTATACAACTATATAATCGCTTACCAGATGAATTCAAGCTTTTCAATATCAACAAATTCAAATACAAATTTAAACAATATGCGCCACTGAGAGTATACAACCCAGCCATTATAGTTATTTTGTTAATTTCGTTTTCAACTCCATAGCTACACAGGAACAAAATTATCACTATTTCACATACTGATCTACATGCTATGTATTATTATTATGATAAAGATCATTATTATGATTATACATATAATATTAATTTACCTAATTTGGTTGAGTATGAATAGCTTTCAGCTAGACTTCGCCAAAATTAGTGTATTATGATATCTGTAAGTTGATACTCATATAACTGTTAACGCTGAACGCATCGGACTTATATGGTCGCATGGTGACTTTTCTGATGATTATTTTCAGCCAGCAATACAAACATCAAACTGTGATAGTTTCATTAAAAAAATGTGTGTTTTTAACCGCCAACTTAGTTGCAAAGCAACCCTTGAAGTCTCATTGAGACTTGTATGAGTAAGGAAGACGAGGACCTTAGGTTTTTAAGTGTCATCCGAAGCACTACTCGGCTGGTTATCGTTGAGAGTCCGAAGGATTGAAATCTAGGTATCAAGAATCTCCTCATGCTGAACGATACTGAAGAAATAAATAAATATTTCCAATAGCCGCCGCGGAATTTGAACCCGGGCCCTCTCGACTATAAGCCAGCGATTCAACGCACTCGACCACCAGTCCATTGATACAGGGCATCTCAAAAAAGCGTGGCATATTGAAGTTATGATTTTTTCAAGGGTAGATTTCATATTTCATTGCATTCTTAGATTCTTGCTGTGAAGCTGATTTCATCGAACCATCACACTGGGGTCCATCTGGACGGATTACAGAGATATTGGGTGTGAATAATCGAGATTTTTCAACTTCAGAAATTTCTTTGTAATCCGTCCAGATAGACTATAGTCCAATAAAAATGGGGTTTCCTATGGAAAAAAATTATAACTTTGATATGCCATGCTTTTTTGAGATGCCAATGCGTTCAACTTGACTCACCCTGTGCATTCATCAACAGATAAGTCAATTATACAATTTACAGAAATATGTAACGAATATTTCGTCCGCTGTATCGTATTAGTAGACACTGCTGAATGCGAATCCTGTGGTCACGCATGATCTTGGTAAAAAACTTAGGTGACAGCGAGAGAGATGGAAGATGGGTATTTGATGAGGATGAATAGGTTTTTGATTGCTCTCTTCTGGTTCGAGCTTCCGAGGTGAACAGGTGAATTTGATATCTGGTAGGTCTGACCTTTTTCCTTTCTTGAATCTGAAAATTCTTCGGAAATAGCTGGGGATCGATGACATTTGGGTGGTTTAAATGATTTTTTGAGGATTTAATCATCAGGTAATTAAGATATTTTACAGACTCATTTCGATTTTGAGAGAGATTACTGTTAATTTTGCATCAAATCAAATCTAAATCAACCACTTGTCAGAGATTGCCTAGCTATATAAGGTCTACCAGATGTCTATTCATTTTTCCATCTCGGAGTAACCTAAGAAGAATTATCTGGCATTAGTTTATAGGATTTGCCACCCTTATTTCCTATCGCTTTGTTAGACACCTATTTGATATATCTCATTTTGTTATCTTTATCTTGAATACCTGATTCAATTTATAAAGTTCTTTGAATTAAAATTAGTTCTGGAATGAATTGAAATCCTCATTTGGGTTTCCTCTGACTTGAGTCAATTAAAATTATCAAGTTCGGTAATTTGACGATTATTGAACATACAGGATATTCCAAAAAGTTCTTATAAAATTATCTCATCTTTATCTTCAATATATTTGTTGAGATTTATTTTCCGTGAAATTGCTTCCTAATTTCAGTACTTTTGAAGTAAAAGTTTTTTCTGAAATTTGAGTATCATTTTTCAATCATTTTTCATCTGATCATGAATCGTTAAGTAACTTTATTGAGTACCCCGAACATTAAAGTATATTGCGGTTCGCCCTGCCAACGTTTGTCTACCTTTCTTGATTTTGCTTGGTATTTCCTATGCACATCTTTTCGAGCATCACTGAGGTTTGACTGATGACAAGGAGGGTTATCCATCATATGATCATTGGACTGGAGCCGGCATCATACCATCTCTGATTCTGCATCCCTGGGACCGACAATTTTCCAGCACCCCTCGTCTCTACACTCCACTCTCTACGTTGTGAGAGTAGGTACCGGTAGAAGCTGAGCAAAGGGTCTTAACTTATACACGGAGCTACCCCAGGTTGAGAAGTAATTGAGGCTGAGTCCACATATATCGGAAAGGAACCCAGTCATCTCAGGTACCATCAAACTGGAATACCAAGCTAATCATTTGAGAAATCAGTAACATGTAAACTGGAATGTTCTTTTGAAAATAGTTACTCTCATTTCTAATCATTGTGAGCCTTCAGCTTTATTTCTTAACTATCATTTACAAGTTTGAGCCTTCAGCTTTTCCAGTAGTTTGTAAAGCCTTCAGCTAAATTTTAAGCCTTCAGCTTTTGTAATTTCTAAAGGAAATAAATTGTTAAATTGTTTTCATCTATATATCTTTTATTTCTTTCCATACAAGCAAGGTGGTATAAAATATCTTTATCTAATTGACTTTTGCCTTCTGCAAGTCTGGCGCCCAAATTTTCTAACAGCAAATTTTCCTATTAACACCTAATAGAATTCACTCCCTACCGCAACAATCTGAGCAGCCCAAATGCATAAGTAATAACTTCTTGCAGCTTTGTAATCCAAAGAGCGAAGAAGGTTATAAATAGAGGGTCAGTGCACATCTCTACAGGAACCTTGAACTTGAGAATACGTAATTGGGACAATTATTAAACTGATGAATGAATGTTTCCATTACTTTTCAAAAAGAACTTTCATGAACATACCGAACGACTCATTGAAGTAAGCACTGAATTTTAGTTCTGAGAACGAAGGAATACTCTAATATATGATTTTGATTGCGTATTTCAGTTTTTTGAAATAATTGCAAAAATAATACATGTGTATGTGAACAAGAGAAGATAAATCGAGATATGTGAAAAAATACAGGTTGCCCCATGAATGAGAAAATGATTGATATAGAAGCCCCGCGTTAAAAAAAGCAACCCATATAAAGAATAATAATATCGATACCTATGTAGGTTTTTCGAAATTCACTAAATATTCGATTCATATTTCTTACAGAAGAGATAGATATACAGGGTGATCAATCTCAAATCTGCACTATTGCAAAATTTTTCATTATTGCAGATAGGAGGTCGGTTAAATTAGATAACGAGTGGTAATTTTCCGCTGGTAACCGTAGTGCTTACAATAAAACAATTGGAAATCGCGTTTTAGATTAATTCGAAAAATAAATTATTTATCAATGTATATTTTGATTTCAACTATTTCCGGAATATAAATGGTTATTATAAATTTCATTCTTAAACCATAAATAACGGAGTTATGCGTTTTTTTAACTCAACCGATTTGTTTAAATTTTCAAATTCATGAGATATGTAGGAAACCTATAATGCGCATAATTCCTTCGTGATCTCATGATGAAATTAATGTGTGAAAACAGCAAAATATAGAGGTGATTCACTTTAGAGAAACACCAGGTAGAGCTTCGATCTTCACAGTATATAGGTTAACACTTGCAGCTTATTATTATAATTTATGAAAAGGTTATATTGTATATATTTCATATGATAAAGGATGAGATCGTATCTGTCAGAAACTTGCTAGTTGGATTTAATATTTTTTAGATCTGACAGAAATTACCATAGCATGCAATCAGATATGTGATATGGATAGGACTTCAATAGACCTACAAACTTTGTTGAAGGACGTAGGTACATAAAGTGAAAATAAAAAACCAACTGATGCCAAATGGAATAGATGTTATCCAAGGAACTGTACTATACCTCCATGGTTTATAAACAAAGTATCGGCTCGATCAAAGATTTCGTATCATATGATGGCTATCAGCCTTTGGTTTTTCAACACCGTGATGTGTTTACCTCATCAACATTTTTCTTGAATGACAGTGGTTTTTTGGACATTGATATAAAAATTTGCTCTCGATGGTAACATCCGATGTTCACTCTAATGAAATACTCGCAAATCGTGCCTTCATGACAATCATCTCTTTACGGTTCACGAGATCCCAATGATGAGGCTCGAATTATAGTCACCCCGTAGTGAAATTTATTGAATTCAGACTTTCATATATGTTTTTCAAAAATGCTGGTTTGACAGATCTCCAAAGAATATCTAGAATTGAATTGGGTTTTAGTGAAAGTAGTAGAAATGTATGGCAATGGCTGTGGCAAGAACCATCCAGTTCGAACCCATATACTAACACAGCGGCACGATTTTTCTGCATGTACCGAACATTTTTCATCATGCTCCGCACCGATTCCGCAAAATAATAAATAACCTTAACGACTTGTTTCGAATATCATGAATATTTATAATGGCACTTACCGTACATCAAGGAGGCCTTGTCCATTGAGGCCGCCGACGACGTTATCCGAGCACAAATTTCGAATTCGCGGCCGTTAGGGGTTGGAATAGGGATGGGGTATAACAACACGGTGTGTATCGCAGCGTTGTTTTTACCGCCACAACGGCTGATCACTTTGGCGTACATTGGGGATGCCATGGGGTTGAGGTTCACGATGGAATCAGGATGTTTTCTTCAGTTTTCAGCTGTTTGCTATGTTATTCATGATTTCAAGAATCACAATTGGAATATTTCGAATCCATTCTATGCCGATCAAGGTCAATAACACAAATATTTTTTTTTTCTATTTTGGTTGTATAATGAAATCATTGTGCAACGCAAATGCGTGTCGAAATTTACTCTATTTCGATACGCATTCTTCATTATTCGGAGGTTGGTACAATCGAACTGTCAAATGAAAGTCAGAAGAGTTAGGCCCAGCTTATTTTTGAGCGATTTGGATTTGGTGATATTATAGCAGTGAAAAACTCAATGTTTTAATTGGTGAATTTTGATTCAGAGTGTAATTTGATTCAAATTGACCAATGAAAACAATGACAACATTGAATTTTCCACCGCTGGTATTGCAAAAATCAAAACCACTCAACTGTAAACTGGGCTTTACGCTTGTGCGTCAGATTTTAATTATTTTAATGTCATCATCGTTACAAATCGAAGATGTTGCTATCATTTATCGATAATAAATCCATGTTTTCCTTCAAATCAATTCAAAATAGAAAGAATTGCATATGACACACATTTTATAAGATACGTTGTCGCACTTGTTCACTTGGAGGACTCCTCGCTTCGCTCGTCGTACTCCAAACAACGCGTGCGACAAAATAGCGTTCTTATAAAACTTGTATCATATAAACTATATCCAGACTGCGTTTAATAAGACAAAATGCATGACCTGAGAACGTCCCTATTTGGTACCATCCATGTCTGAACGTCCCGGACATCCCAATCTGTTCATATCATATAATGTCCTTGTGTGGACGTCCATGGGATGTCCCAGATAGTAAATTTTTTCGAAAATTATAACTGCACATCATGTGGTCGTCCCAATCGGTATATTTTATGCATTCTCCCTGTATCCAATCTGATGATCCAAAAATGATCTCACCCTGCAACCAATATTCTATGAACGTTCAATCGACATACCTATAATCTTCCTTTCAGATATTCGAAGTATACAGGGTCACTCACGGTCGATAGTAGGTTAGACGTGTCTGGAGAACAGAACGTAGGATTATTCTGAAAATTTGGTTTCTTGGATAATCAGTTATGTTCTATCGATATAAAATAGCTTCAGCGTTGTGGCATTTCCGCTCTTATCGAAGAGTAGCAACAACTTTGTTATTTTAAATGAAACTCTAGGAATTTTTTGTGTCGAAACTATTCATTTATGCTCAAAACGGAGAGTGTAGTGGTGCCCGAATGTGAAGAGTAAAGTGATACATTAGGTGAGTAGGTATAGCTTGAAGCATTCGCTATGGAAAACAATTCGTGAATATATAGAGATACGATAACCAGCCGGGTAGTAGGTACTTCGGATGAAGCTGAGTTCCTCATTTTCCTAACTCATACAAGTCTTAGTAATAATTCGTGGAATGCTTCGCAACCAAGTTGGCGGTTATAAACACTCTTTCAAAACACCTAGTTATTTGTGAATGTGAAGAAACATTACTCACACCCTATTCTAGTCTACTTGAAAGTTCAGAAAAATCCATTGTTGAAGAGTAATTTCGATCATTTTCATTTTCAGAAATATTTTTTCACTTTTTGTTTCAAGGAGTACCTATATTATGTTATGTAAGTAAACTTATGTAGAGAGAACCTGTACAATGTTGCCAAGCATTTGATGATTTCCTGTTCGGTGAGAGAGTCATTAAATGTCTATATAAATCTTGTTTATTTGTTTTTAAATTCCTCGACACCACAAAAAAAAGTTTGGGCCCCAGGAAAATGAAAATTATGATAAACTACTTCAGAATGCAGTGGCGGCGGTAAAACAGAAAAATATCAATGAAGGTTGCCGCTGTGTAATTTGCCGTCCCTCTTTTTATAGCAACCCAATATTCATGACTGTGAAAAAAGATTGAATAAAGAAGCAGTTTTCAATTCGTTGGTGATGGATTTATTAACCTCAAATTGAAGAAAATTTAATCTGGTTGCTTTGAGAGGGTGGTTGATTCTTCTATGCTTTTGAATATGTGATCGACTTCACCCAATAAGCGGGGTGAAGTCGATCGCTCTTCAAGGCAGAAAAAAATAGATGGTGAAACTTAAAGAAATAATGATGGGTTCATCAAAAGGCTTTATGTTTGAGGTATCTCCAGATTTCATTTCACTCAAATAAAATGGATCGTTAAAACGCAATGATGGAAGCAACCATTATTCTCTTATCGACTTCACCCTGTTTGATAGTGTTCAATTATAAAAAAGTACCCAAGTCGATACTCTCCACTTCACTTTCTTATGTAACGATTACCTATTCTTCATGCACCAAGAAAAATCTGAAAGTATTACTAAACAGGTGGCAAGAATCCTGAACTCCAGAGGTTACATTATCGCTTCTTCTATCGTTCCACCTGCACTGTTTTCTGGTTACGGTCGAGATCCTCAGACTGCAAGGGCCGTTCGGGAAAAATATCATTATTAGAATCGATAAAGCGAGCTCTATTGTTCGAGAGAGCTTTTATAACGAACATTATTTCATTGTGGAAACGGTCCATTGTCGGATTTTTCATCAGGGGAACGTTTTTCTCGGTCGAATTATAAGGATTCACAATGCTCATGGCAAATTGAGTGGGTAACTGGAGTTCCAGAAGTGCATCGAATCTTATATTTCAGAATATCTCGAATTTCAGTCTCCCTTTGATGTGATTCTGTGATAGCGAAACTTTAATCGGTTCAATTTTCAGTATAAATAACCCAAGGACATTGATAATTGTTCGAACAGATCTCCAAAACTAGTTGCTAAGCAACAAGCTTGAGAAAATTGTTTTAAAATTGAATCTGTGTTTCTTTTTCATGAATGAATAAAATGTTCGATCAATTATAAATCAACCGCAAGAGATGCCGTAATATGCTCATCATGAGAGCTTGTAAAAATTATTGAAATTATACGTCTTGTAATGGAACTTGAAGAAACTCAGCACGGATGGATTGATATTTTTTGATAAGCATGAAGTTAACTAGTGGAAAGAAATAATGATGATATATCATTGAACGTAATACTAACAATGAACATATAGATAGATAGATTTTTATTGGTCCATTTAAAAGAACTTTTACAAGTTATGGGACAAGTCATGAAGAAAAAAAAACTTGTATAAGTAAAAAGATACAAATTTGTCACTTCAACAGATTCGAACATAATATATACAAACAAATATAAAACAAAAATTGCACATTTGAGAACATTCAAAGACACTCTATTTAAAATAATTAGTGAACTCATCAATATTGTACGGATTTACATCTAATATAAGAACCTTGATATTATATTTGAAATGGTCCAGCTTCGTAAACCTTTTATATTCATTAGGTAATATATTATATAGCTTAAGGCCCATTATTTGGTATGATTTTTGACCCAATGATGTACGATTTCTTGGAATATGTAGATCATTTTTTATTCTGGTATTGTAATGATGTACCGATTCATTTTTCATGAACTTATCCAGATTTGTGTGTACATACATCAATAGTTCAACGATAAACAAACCATAATCTGTGAGAATATTATACTCTCTGAATAGTCTTCGACAGGAAGTTCTTGAAGATACGTTAGCTATGTTTCTTAATATTCTTTTTCGTGTTATGAACATACCTTTCATAGAAGACGAGTTACCCCAAATTAAAATACCATATGCCAATCTTGACTGAATTTGACCATAATAAAATAACAGCAATGCCTGCTTATCGAGAACATTTCTCAAAACTCTAATTTGCTGTTAAGATTCTTCATAAGATTTACGCAATGAGTGATGAATGAGAGATTGGAATCAAAATCTTTTCCGAAAAATTTAACACAGTTTGATTGTTCTACTGTTGTTATTTATATTCATATCTATTACGGTGGTACTATTACGATGACGAATTTGAAAAGACATATATTGAGTTTTGCATAGGTTTAGGAATAAAGAATGGCTGGATAACCATTCATAAAGACTCTGGAGAGTGGAGTGAATTGTATCTTGTAGAATAAATAATAATCACTATTAAAAAATTTTGTCCAGTATTGGTAGATAGTACTTGTTTCCTGGAATATTTCGAGAATACCTCGACTTGCTACTTTCAGTACCTTCCTAAAACTATGTCCCCAGTATGTATGGGTCATTTTCACTATGAGTTTTTCTGTTTAACTGATATTGTGTGATTCGGAGTCGTACTCCGCAGCGAACTCACATATCTAAGTGGCATTGAAGGATTCTGCAGCAATTATATTCGTTTATTATTTCAAAATTCGAAATATTCGTTCAGATACAAACGAGGTGAGTTGTTGAAAACTTTTTTTATAAATTAGATCAATATTTTCTTTGTCTAGAAACAAGAATGACATAATATAAAAGAGATCAGCAGCAGTTACAGAAATTTATGAAATAGTGTTTGGAAGAGAATGAGGGAATGGAAGATATAGAATATGATGATGATGAAGAAGAAGTCGAAAAAGAGGCCTCTTAGCAGGCAGATATTATGATGGAAACGAAGACAGCGAAAAATATGCAGCACCTATAAATACTAGATTTTGCTGCAATAATATACAAGTAGAATCTTCATATGAATAGAACATGCATTATTTATTTGGAGACATTGCCATTCATCATTCCATTAATCAAAATTGAAATTTGTTTATATCGTTTTTAGTATCAGTTATATTCAATCCAAATTTTATTCTTGAGTTTCGGTTATACCTACTTATTATGAGCTGTTCTATTTCATTATTTTTCCAACTAAGAATTTTTGGAACTACAATCTACTTTGTGATAGAAGGTATTATCGATTTAATTCGCAAATTTCTATTCAGCAGTCAAAAAATACTTGAATCCTCCATTGCGGAATCAGACTCCGCAAGGACATACAATGTACCTATCAAAGAAGGCGCGACATTTCTGGGCATCGAAACAATAGATCATCAATACTTTCAGTTGGTTTTATTCTCAAATCGAAATCATTTTCTCGTGGTGATATGAAGCCAGTGAATTTTGTATTGAAATGACGAACAATCCATGAAATCCAGCTGACATACATCTAGGAAAGAATCCTCTCCGTAAAGTAGATCATCTAGATTCAAACTACGATTCCCCTTTCTAAACGACGAAAAACTTCGGCCAACTTTTCCCTGCCAGATATTGGCGTTGCGAAAACCTATGAAATTTCCCCAATTTATCTGCCGAACTGAGAAAAAAAACATCGATTACCGAGAAAAACCCTCGAGCGATGACTAATCACGTCTCTAATTTGTTTCATGAGTCCGAAAAAGGTGGCGCTCGCCTCGCTCCTTCCAACCGAACTTCGACAAGTTCGAGAAATATTGCGCGGCCCCTCGGTCGCTAAGAGACCCATTAGAAGCTGCTAGCTGCCGCTGCTGCATATTCCTGCCGAAGCAGGCGCAAATAATTAAAAGTAACAGGAAAAGTGAATCCGGCCACTCTGGCGTGTACTAATGGGCTGATGGGGAGAGGGGGAAACCATCTGAAACAGTCGATCGATCTGTGGAGGGTGAAAGAATTCGCGGAGTTGAAAAATGTCGGCGTTCGCATCACTCCCAATCTGTGTTGAGAGGAAGTCTGCTGTGGATGATATTCCTGTACCGGAACAGAAGGTACCGCCAACAATACCTACTACTATAAACATCTAAGATGTTCACAAAAATAGACAAGTAGAATGTGACTACTTTCCTGGCAAATACTTCGCAAAACATCGAATTGAATATACCTACTCGCACTCAATGCACCGATTCACTCAGTGAATACAATCAATCAAGCTGAACTTTATTGACCAAGAAAGATTATTCCTATTGAGGAGATAACAATAACAATTCACTGTGTCCAATACATGAGTGACAAGATATGAAAATATAAAATGAAAAAATAAATAAATATATATGTACATGAAAGGTCCATCCAAATGAATGAATACAACCAAGAAACAAAGCAACGATAACAGTTTCATCACATATATTCGAAACTAACCACAATAAATAGAAAACAACATCGATCTTGATATAAAAGTTGAGAACTTATGCTTGATACCTAATATCTTTATGCAAATGTAATTTCAAAAATGCTCATCGCAATATTCCTGCAGGTCATAATGCGCTTTTGGAATGAGAAATACGTTAATCTCCTTCCCGATTTTTTTTAATTTCCAATTGGTTTGAAATGTTCTGGAAAATTATTGTACATTTGGTTACCCTCATATATAATATAGTCGTCCTAAGTAATTGGCTGAGATTTAATGAATTATCATGAATGTCAGATGTGAATCAAACATACAGTCTCGAAAATAAACAAGCCTGTAAGCGTAAGAATTTGTGCCCTCGCTTTTGTCTTAGGACACAAATCACGTACTGCTTTCTTTTGCAGAATGAACACAGAATTCCATGACTTTGCCTACAAAAACCTCGAAAGGGTAGTCCGTATCTAATATGAGAGAAAAGTATGTGTTTTTGCCAAAAGCTGTACCCAGCTCGTTCGTCACTACTTTAAAGCTCAATTTATAAACTCCACTGCCGTAGCTACAGTTGACGCTGCCGTTCCAAAATTTATCAAGGAGATATCCAACGGCAACTGCGTCAGCTACGTAGTTTATGAACAGATGTTTATTTTGAGCATATTCCACCTACGAACAGTAACTGCAGCGTCAACTATAGCTATGGCAGCGGAGGTTTTTAGCATAGCAATGCTACTCTTGTTTTAGGAAAGTTATATGTACAGTCGTAACACGCGACTGGTTGAGTGTAAGAAAGTACTCACCCATCTCTCTCAAGGGTAAACGCTTGCTCTTCCTTCAGATGGTAGACAATGTTCTTGTATGTATTAATTTCTCTGTTAGTATATCAATGAAAGCGAGTATTATCATTATTATTGATGCTCACATCGAGACAGGAGACATGTATGCCTAACCTCCTGCAGATCCGTTTCGGGCTTATTGGCACTCACCAGTGCAGGGTAATCAACTGAGTAGAGAGTCTTCGATACTTTTCAAGCCATTTTGATCTTTTCAGCAATTTATGCCATCATTCACTCATTGGGAATGTGAACTGTTCTAATGTCAACCACCAGTTCTGAATCTTCCTGTCGTAGAATCGATGAGGTCAGGGCGAGGGTCAGGACTTCAAAGTCTCTGGATCTGAACCCGTTGGAGATAATTGTGAATCACATCGTCAGGTTGACCGATATGATACGAAGCAAACACATTCGATCAATTCACTTCACCAGGAAGATATTTGTAGACGATGTCAGGAACATTTTTTCCTTTCGTTCTGTATGATCTCCGAAGCGTTGATCGAATGTGGCTGTCTCGACCGTGATAAGGCCATTCTGTTGTCATTTCATCGCGGTATATTATTTTTGATGGCAGCTTCAGACAGTGGCATCTCCAGATAACGATGACTGATGAAAGTAATGAAACGCGTTAATTCAGAGGCGATGTGCCATGATGAATTGCGCTGAGGTTGATCCGAGCCCCGGGCTCTGAAAAACATTTCTGTGTACCCAGTTGAAGGAATCTACGGAGTTTTTTATAAAGGATGAAGAGGACAAGATAATCAGTGGGGGTTTGTAGGGATGAATGAAATCAGTTCGTTATTATAATACGAGTTCTGCGCGTAAAAACATTATTGTTTTTTGTTTTTATGATCCTTGGGCGTATTACTTTTTCTGGAAACTGAGAAATCGAGTGTTCAAATTATTGACAACCATGTCAACTATTTGTATGATATCCATGTACCTGTTACTGACTTCAAATTCATAAAAAATATCTCAAAGAGTTTCTGATGTCAAAAATGTTTTATAGTACTGAAGAATTTCATTCCAGCTAGATAGATTATTTCACTTTATAATATGTATGATCTTCTACATAATATCCACAAATTTCAAATTGTGAATTTCAAATGTGATTTTACTATATGTCACCTATATGTTACCAATGATGGGAATAAGACCTGGTGGCGCTACTCTTCAATTGTTTCAGCAGACAAATCCTTGATTTGAAACAATTGAATTTCAGCTCATAACGTGGGGTTAGCATGTACAACACTAGATGGCGATACTGTCGACAGGTATTTGAAGAATTTTCTTTCAATCATATTCGATACATATTAGCATCAAACTCATTGTAAAACTGGTCCATGGACCTGTTATAAACGATTTAGAAGTCATTCAGGATCAAATATTCATAGTTTTGTATTGACAACTGCATCAACCTGTAAATTTGGTTGAAATCGCGGCTTCACTTAGCGAGATTCACCCACGCCATGTCACGTTATACACGTTTTATCGAAGTAGGCGGAATCAAGAGATTTGGGACATGTCATAGGATAGGAAGTGAATTCACCAGTCTATCTATCCACCCCTATGTTACCTATGACGTGTTTTACATCACTTTTACTGTGGTCTTTGGAATCAATGAATTTTACTTCACTTCAATCATGTCGATTCATTCAAATGAAACACTCAATATTTTTTCTGATAAAGCCAATAAAGTCGAGTTCAATAATTATTCATCTGATAATAGGGGTGTGCAATGTCCCATTCCAGACCCTCTTTGAACAATGTCAAACTTGTTATCTTAATTTTCAGTCAGGGAAGGGTTTCAGATAATTACTATTTTTGTTACACTATTGAACTATTATTATATAATAATGGCATTAACGTATTTTCTGTTTCTCTTCATTGAATATTTAGTGACTGGTAGACAGGACCAACAAATAACAGTTATAATGAAACAAGATTAAAATAATGTGACATTATATTCTTCAACTGAAACAGAAACGAATCCAAAATCTATGTTGTGATGGAGTCACATTATTCCATCAGTATCAAAAATCGGGTTGGGTTCAAATTTATATTTGTTCATGACCGAAGAAAAAATTACTGAAAGATATTGAAACCTGAACCCAAAATTATGTAGCCTACATATTCTACCATCCATTCTGGAGCATATTTATTTTGTTGTAAGATTGAATCATTCAAAATGGTTTAGCTGAATGAATAGTCATTTATTAGGAGCACAAAAGATCAGACTAGTACCTCATTACATTTTATTATTTTACTCCCCCTATATCATCTGTGAATTGATATTTTTCAACCAAATTCACCACATTTCTATAGAAGCATAATAAGCACCTTTTACTATAATTTCCATTATTATATAATAACAGTTGCACAATTTTGTGAGTTATTTCGATGTGATATCATTTATTTCCACAGATATTGCAGATACACATAAATGATAATCTACCTGTCAGATATATTTCTATTAGAAGGACATTTACACTTATACACTGACAAAAACTCACAGCCAATATCAAATATATGTCGGTATGAACAACTATATCACATAACAATAAATTGGGACTCTCCGTTATAGACAATGATGCAAAATATAGGATACACAAATCAATGATGGCGTCGTATAACTTATCAAAAATGACACACAGCTCATCGAAATCACAATATAACCCAACAGAGCTCTCTGTTTTCTTGTCTTCTCATCAAAATGAAAACCTAACTGACTGTTTTCATCATTCTTGATGCTATATGAATCAACACTTTCGTTATCACATACCACATCTTAGTTTAATGTTTTCAAGTTTCCATACCTCGAGAGTGGCAAATTGAGTAGATGTTTTGTTTTTGTATCATTGTTCGATACATCTTGTGAATGGTTGGAACATATAATATTCAATTTTATTGCTATGTACATGTAATTCTATTATACATTTCATCGTATCATTGACCAACCAATACCACGAGTACTACTGGATATTATAACCTGCGGTTGCACGACGAAATGCGGCAATGCTTGCGGGTGCCGGAAAGGCGGATTGATATGTTCCGTTCTTTGCAAGAAATGTTACGGCGAAACATGCACCAACGTTACGCAACACGTAGATGATATTCCAGAAGACGACGATGACGATTACGACTACCCAACAATGGTACCATTACCCAGAACATCAAGGAAAACAAAAGCGAGCGAATCACTCGAAATGGTTGAAAACGAAGACATTAGCAACTATGTCGATTGATGAAATACACGAATAAAACGACGATGACGAAATACTCACACACACACACAATACAACAACAAATGAAATAGGCCTCTCGGGAAGACCATGTGGAAAAAACGCACTGAAGTCTAATCAATAAGGTCGATTTAAAAAACATGGCCAGTTCTTCGAAAAGAAGAAGTAATCCGGATGGAAGTATGGAACTTTAGAGTAAGTGCTTTAGTGTCTTCACAGTCCATTGTTGAACAAAATGATTATTACGATGAGACATCACGTGAAGTACCTAACAACTGAATAAGTAATTGAAGAGTTCCAAAAACAAACAAAGCTTCAGGTATATTTGAGGCCAAAGAATTGGAGAGGGCTGGATATGAGCAGATAGTGGATTATTTGGAGAGCAGTAAGGTATACTATGTGAATATCAGTCAGGATAGCAAACATGATTGTGAAACTGCATTACAATGTGTTTCAACAGATTGAAAGAAAAAAATAGAAAATGATCAGTGTACCTTCCATGTGCATTGGTATTGAACTGGATGATTGACTACGCATGTAATAGGCAACAGATAGAGTGATGTGAAATCAACTTATTTTCATATTCTGTGAATAAGTACAGTACAGTAATGATACAAATAAATGAATAATGATTCGAATTTGATGAATGTAAATTAAACAAAATTAATGTTATCATGGATACATGACGAGAAACTTTCATATACGAATGAATTACAGCAATATAGAATGATTTGTTCATTTCAATGAACAAAATGAATGTTATCATGGATACATGACGAGAAACTTTCATATACGAATGAATTACAGCAATATAGAATGATTTGTTCATTTCAATGTAACTATTGATAATCAATTGAAATTCAGAGATTATGCTAACCAGGTTATCGAAACAGTAACTTAGGAAGTCATCTATTCAAGAAGATGATGTTTCTATACCTCACAGCATTAAGAAATGGTAACAAAATAAATATGGACTTAGCAACAATTCTCGAGTGGGGATCTAATAACCTGGTAGAATTCAATGCAAGCAGAACACAAGCATGTATTTTCTCTAGAAAAGCCGATCTCACTGTGCCCAACATAATTCAGTCAGGTATAACCATACCATTGAAGTCATCCATTTCGATGCTTGGCGTTACTATCAGCAATAACCTTTCTTGGAAAAATCACATGAGGTCCATTGCCAAAAGTGCATCCCAAAAACTTGTATTTTTGTTTCGAGCCGAGAGCTATTTCACTCCCAGTCAGCTGCTTATGATCTATAAGGCACAGATCCGACCTGTCCTGGAATACTGTTATCATATTTGGAGTGCGGCACCTAAACATATCCTGAAACTATTGGATTCTGTCCAAAAAAGGGCAATTCGTCTCGTCGGTGATGCCTCGCTTACAAACTCGCTCACTTCTCTGAAACACCATGGAAAAGTTGGCGGATTATCTCAATTTTATAGATATTTTCATAAGCGAAATATCAACAATCGTTCCTCCATCAGCAGTCCCTTCGTGATTAACCTCTCAAGTTCATTCTTCACACCCCTTCGTGGTCACTTTAGTGACCTGCAGAACGTCCTTTTCCAAAGACTCGTTCATCCAATGAACAAAGAGACCTTGGAACTCATTGCCTAGGGAGGTGTTCCCCGAGGCATCCGATCTCCAGCAATTTAAGAAGAACACCAACTCCTATCTCCTTTCCCTTGGTTCTCACGATGTTCTCTGAAAATTACAGGATATCCCTTTTCGTGAGAACCAGAACATAAAACAATACTTTCTAGTAACTATCAAAATTATTATTGTTCGACAACAACACTGATAGCACATGTGTTACATATTCTGCAGTGGTTGAAGTGTATGAAGAATATCCTTGAGTAACAAAAATGATTTTTATTTCTTAAGTCAGAATTGAACATACACCAACTGTACCTATATCTTCAGAATGAATTTAAGAAAAAATGGAGTTGGATATGAAAAAAATATGTCCAAAGTTTATTGTAAGCCACTGTTTTCCAAACGTTGTCCATTTTCTTACATAAAATAGTTAATCAAATGATTATTATAAAGATAACCTTCAGAGTAACCTTAGATTAGATGTTAATCATATCACATTTTTCTACAATTATTTTTATCCAGAAGTGTGTTTCCTCGATTAATGATATTGTGTTTCTATACTGGGTGTCCCATTCTAAACAATGGAACTTTTTGGCATAACTCGTGGTGACAATGTTCGTTTATCTTTTCCTTTTTTTTTCACACAATCAGAAGAAAAAATTATAGTTTGTCCTATTCAAGTGACTTTGTAGCAAATATATAAAGGGAGTTAGCAATAGTGCCAAATCAAGATTGAAAATTGTATTATGTGTTGAATGATTGTAACTCATCATCATAATTATATTTGAACGCATTGTTACTAGGGTTTCATCGAGACGAGAAATCTCGTCTCGGAGACATTTTCTCGTCTCGATCATCGAGACGAGAAATAAACAAACTCTCGTCTCGATGTTTTTCTCGAAGACAATTTCTCGATCTCGATTTCGAGACTCGAAAACTAAATATAAAAAATAATACAAACAAATGCTATGTATAGCTCATAACGTATACAACACAAGGCCAAGGCTGCACCAAAATATATTATTAGGGTATTAATTTTTTTAAGAAGAGAAAAAATGAGGATATTCCTAGGTTACGAGGCGTCAGCCGAGCCAACCAAATTGCTAATAATCGAGTTTCATTCAAAGTTCCATCGTATCATTGACAACGGTTATGCGAAAATGAATAAATATTATCTAACATTATGCTGTATTATGCTTGTATCTAACGTATTATGCTTTCGTAACTGACGTAAATTATGGTAACTGATGTATTATGAGTAACTAAGATTTTGGTACGTTGATAATTATCTATTAATGAATATTTCATATAATTAATGTCTTAATCTTCAATGATACGATAAAGAATATTGTTCCAAAGAAATGAAAATTGAACGAATCCTTGATGTTTTAATTTACTCTTTACTCCATACATTTAAAATTTTTCTAGGTACGAGAGGTGAAAGTTTAAAATTGTTTCTTCGTTCATGAAGAGAAGAGTATGAGCACCAGCAACAAACTCATGTTTTATAATCGAAACAGTCAAATGTTGTACTGCATAGTGAAATTCATGCAAAAATGATGCCATAAGTCTGCCATAGGAATATCCTTAGAATTAATATAGTAATAAGCTTGGACTGAATTTTTTTTTTAATATAATATGAATGAAGTTGAGTTTATGGGCCTTTTCCTTTATGGCATGGCATTTATTTACCCTGTAAGGCGGACTGACCGAAGAGTGCTGAATTAATGTTCTAATCTAATAAAAATATGATGATAATATTTGATCTCATTATCATTATCATGTTTTGTTAATTTTTGAATGTTTGAATTTAATTTTTGCGTTTAATAGTTTCTAATAGTTCAAGACGTTCAAGTTCTTTAAGAATATGAAGATATTTATTTTATTTTCACCTCTGTCCTTTTCATTTGCTTTGTTATCTTCGTTATTGTTTTTGTTTGTTATGATTTTATGTTCAATATGAAATAAAACTATTTCTTAGCATACTTTTTTTTTCTGGCGTATTTAGAGCTATGAGTTTTATATGTATTAATATATTTTCGAGATCGGGAATTCTCGAAATAATTTCTCAATCTCGAAAAAATCTCAAAACTGTTTTCTCGATCTCGTCTCGAAAAAAAAGCTAGTCTCGTCTCGATCTCGTCAACAAGAATTCTCGAAATTTCGAGAGCCTCGTGAAATCCTAATTCTCACGCAAAACTATTATACCAGAAGTGTTCTATAATTGGTTCGCTTGGGTGATTGATAATAGTATATGTACCATGAACCGGAAATATTTCAAAGTAATGAACATATGAATAACAAATAACATATACCTATTGAAGTGGAGACAAAACAACAACTAAGTATGTTCTAATGATACAAATAATCTGACATTAAGAATTAAAAATCAGATTTTTTTTTCATAACAAATCGAAAACCATTATATCACTGACTATCAATCATCATTATCAATTCAATATTCGTATATGGACGTCTAAATTGAGTTTCCTATCATGATCACCAAGCTCCCTCTTCTCTATAGTCACCCCTTTCTGTAGCATGACGTTATTCCAACTCGAACACTTCTCCCTTCTCAACAACCTACTACCCGCGTTACTAACACTCACTTCATAGGTGAACCTAGCAGACTTCTCACTTGGCCCCACATGAGTCACGAAAATCTCCACGAACGTCTTGTAGTAGTAGTAAACACACTTGAAGATGCTGTCGTAGCACAACAACATCACCGTGTAGTCCTTGCTGGCGAATTTCCTGCTGATCTCGTTGTCTGCCACAATCTGGTCGGTGTGGTCCATCTGGAGATGCTGCTTGATCCAAGGCAGGGCCCCTGATAGGCCGCAGGGTTGCAAAGGGCAGCGTAAGTTGCTGAACATGCAGTCGATTTGGTGCTGGTGGACCTCATCGAACTTCAGAAGGGTCGAGCAGCCTTTGTTGTAGTTCTTGCACGGAGACTTGGATTTATTTTCCGAGATGTAGAGGCACTGGGCGCACATTTTGTCTTTGCAGTTCGCGCAAGAGGCGTGACCTTGTAGGCAGTAGTTCACTGCTGGGTCTTCCAGGGGGGCTTTGCATTGCGAACAGCTGGTGGATGTGAGGCTCCTTCGATCTATGGTTTCGTATATGCTTTCTGGCTTAAGGGTCTCGACCTTGATGTCGCTGTGGATGACTTCTGGCTTCGATCCTAGCAGAATGCTGCCTATCAGGTTTAGTTCTACATGGTGCCAATCCTCACTGAAAAAATAACAGAAATGTATGATGAATTGACGATACATTGATACAATTCATTGATGTTTTGACTACACTAGAGAAAAACCTATAATAACCGTAGAACTTTTTGTGGGTCAGTTTGAAGAAATATTGTTAGATGGTTTCTCCATGAAGAATAAATTCATTAAGTGTGAATATATAATGCAATATTCACCCAAGTAATCGAATTGAAATCTTCATATGCCCTGGCTACGAACAACGAAATCATTTCAAATTCATAAGAGAGGTGTCTGTCTCCATATCAGAAACAATCTGATGTAAAATAGGGAAGAATATGAATCTTAGAGAATATGATGTAATGCGATGGTGTTCGAAAACTATCTTCAATCATTACCAAACTAAGCCAGTTTCTGGTGACCTTTTCGAATTCCTTTCTCTGAAACTTGACCACCTCCATCAAAACCACCGTACTGTTGAAATCACTTATGATTTTATAGATATTCCAAAATATTCGACCTATTCCCTATACTAACAATCCAGGTTCATACATATAAAACTTCACAAACCAGTTTAGCACCTTCATGTACTACAGTTTGGCATAATAACTTTTACGACATGCTAGATATTCACATGTTTTGCTTCAAGCTTTCTTGAAGAAGAGTTTATTCTGATGAACCTTAGAATCCCACGCAATGTGCCGAGGATATATCGAGATCATGATGCTGGAAATGAAAACTCATACATCACATACCAAACAGAGGTCAGATTAGCCTTCTGAATGTTACACGAAAAATTCTCACATGCGTTAGGAATCATATTAAGATATCAAAGATGAACATTATTTGGTACAGTGAAAGACGCCCATATTATTCGCTTTCATTTGTTCATGGAAACTTTTGGAAGGTGAATTCTGGAGTGTTTTGGAAGGTTGCAATGCATTTGAAAATCAACACTTCAATAGAAAATCGAATTTGGAACATGAAGAATCCATGAAATACAGGGTGATGTATTTGAAATAAACCTGATACATATTTTAATTCTAAAGTGGTAAATTTGAATGTAATATTCACAGCACCCTTCAGGTTACTGAACGATATCGAATTCATCAATGGATGAGCTGAAATATCCTGGTATTACCACTTGATGAAGATTTTTTTCATTCGATCGTGTCAAAATCATCGACGATATGGATATGGATTATACACAGATAATTGAATTTCAGTTGCTCACCGCTTGTGAATGATTTATACAAAGTGATTCATTGACTCATTTAAAGGAGAATATTTATTATGATTGTATGTCCCAGAAGTCCTAACTTTTGAGATACAGGGTGATGAATTGTTAATATTATAATTAATTGATAGCCGTTCATCTAAACTTACTTTTATGAAATAAAATAAAACTCGTTTTTGTACAAGCTGAAATCCATATTTTTTGGATTCTCTTTTATTTTGGAACAAATCTGACCTCTTGATTTGCTTTCAGTCGATGCACTAGCATGTCCACACCGTGTCAGATGTTCAAGAAATAATTGATCCTGAAGTAACGACTTTTATTTCTTTAGGCGAAAACCATGCGTCGAAAAAAGGAAAACCGTGATATCAAATTTGCTAAAAACTGAATGAGGATCTTGAAACTAAATTTCATTTCAAGAGCAATAAGTGGTGCAGTATTTTTTTCCTTCAAAAATATTCAATGCAAAACCCGTACGGACGCAAAAAGTGGAGAAAATAAAAAATTTTGTACATCAGAAACTGTACGTTGATGCATAAAGACATGTACCTAATTTCATGAAGATGTTTACAATATTATCTTAGTTATTATTAGAAAAACTGTGTTTTTTTATGAACTTCATCACCCTGTATCTCAGAAGTGGAATTTTGTAGGATATACATCAATAAAGAGATTTTTTTTAAATGAGCCAAAGAATTACCCCCTGTAAATATAGAAGAAGTTCAGAAGGATAAGTATATTTTTTTAAAATAGATACTTATCCTAATATACAGACAATTTAAACAAATTGTGAAATGAACTATGTATCATAAACCAAGAGAACTTATTACACAATAAATAACAGTATTTTTGGAGTAGATATTAAACGAGTATTATATGAGATGAGAATGATGAGATACAAAATATATATATATATACACACATTAACGATTATTACCGTCAGAAATATTATTGCCTGATTTCAGGTATTCTTTCAGTTCTTGCTTAAATTCAAGTATGGACAAGGATTTTTTGATGTTGTTGATATATAAGTATGTCATTGAAAAACAATATTTATAGTAGGGATAATCAAGGGTAGAACCCAGTCCATATATTGATATACAGGGTCACTCACGGTCGATGGTACCTTAGACGTTTACGGAGAACGGAACGTAGGATTATTCTGAAAATTTGATTTATTGAGTAATCAGTTTTGTTCTATCGATCTAAAATACTTTCAGCGTTGCGGCGTTGCCGCTTCTATCAAAAAGTAGCAACAACTTTGTTATTTCAAACAGAACACCCTGTATTTTATTCCATTTTTAGATTGTTCCTGAAAAGCTGATTTCGTCGATCTATCATACTTGGGGTATAGCGCGATATATTACAGAGATATAAGGTGTGAAAAATCGAGATTTTTCAACTTCAGGAATTTTTTGTGTCGAAACTAATCATTTCTGCTCAAAACGGCTCACATGTCCCTATCTCAACTTTCCATTTATTATCGATTGATATTTAATTGAAACAAATACGGGTAGTTCAAAATTTTGAGTTTTGCATCACCTTCTATTTGTTTCTATTAAATGTCTGTAGATAGTAAATGAAAAGTTAAGAAGTGAGCCGTTTTGAGCAGAAATGATTAGTTTCGACACAAAAAATTCCTAAAGTTCTCACATGTCCCTATCTCAACTTTCCATTTATTATCGATTGATATTTAATTGAAACAAATACGGGTAGTTCAAAATTTTGAGTTTTGCATCACCTTCTATTTGTTTCTATTAAATGTCTGTAGATAGTAAATGAAAAGTTAAGAAGTGAGCCGTTTTGAGCAGAAATGATTAGTTTCGACACAAAAAATTCCTAAAGTTGAAAAATCTCGATTTTTCACACCCTATATCTCTGTAATATTTCGCGCTATACCCCAAGTATGATTGATCGACAAAATCAGCTTTTCAGGAACAATCTAAAAATGGAATAAAATTCAGGGTGTTCTGTTTGAAATAACAAAGTTGTTGCTACTTTTTGATAGAAGCGGCAACGCCGCAACGTTGAAAGTATTTCAGATCGATAGAACAAAACTGATTACCCCATTAACCAAATTTTCAGAATGATCCTACGTCCCTTTCTTCGTAAACGTCTAAGGTACCATCGACCGTGAGTGACCCTGTACATAATATAAAATATTAAGAAATGAACAGTCAAAACGTACGTTGTTATAATTTTTGTTCGAAACTTAATCATCACACTGTGTGGAGCGTATCTTTATCGTTATCAAAGAATGTATTCGAAGTTATTCGAAACAAAATATTGTACGGATACTTCGTGAACGGTATTTTGTAAAGCTGAGAAAATGGCAAGTGCCTTTGGTTTTTCAAAACCATCTCGAATAATTAACTCAAATCGAAAGAAAACCGCCAAATTCCGTATTTTTCTCGGATATTTCCGGAACTAAAAAAATATTTTCGGGATTTTTCAACATCTATTCATTGATCCCTCAATTGCTCAACTTTTTGCCTATTTGACCTGCTCTGTAATTCTCACTGTTACCGAGATCTCATTAGGCTGTTCACCCTTATCTTGGGCACACATGGCTGTCACAGTCATAACACCTCTCGCCTGTCGTGGAAAGCTCAATTTATACCAATAATGATAATAATTCATTGAAATTACGGTAACCCTGACCTAGAAAGCAAAAACCTAAAAATCTGAGCTCCTTTTCAGGCGAAAAGTTTGATCGTGATCGAATTCTCGTCAAGTGACCTTGATAAGGGTTCACAAAGATCGGCCATTGAAATCACAATGAGCGAACGCACCATAACGAGTGTCGTCAAAGAGTTTCTGTGGCCACAGCCCTTTGCGCTTACCCTTCCACTCCCGCACCACCACCACCTCCACTGCTCCTGATGCCCAACTTGTTACCCCCGACGCCCCTCACCCTCAGCGAGTACCTCAAGCTCTTCACCTCGTTCGAGTACCTGCCCTCCTCCACCTCGTACCTCAGCGCTGCCTCCAGCTGCCCTGTGCGGCACCTCAACCCGCCCCCAAGGGGGCTCTCGGCCTCCTCCAACCTCGGGGGGAAGGCCAGAGCCTCAAGGGCCACCTGGCGAGAGCACCGCTGCTTCTCATTGGCCGGCAGCCCGGCGAAGCAGCCGCCGCATACCTGCAGGTCAGGGGGCCGCACCATAAGGGGCCCCGAGGTGGGGCAGGTCAAGCAGACCGAGCACCGGAGAGCTTGGAGGACGTGTGGAGGTACTCGCGCCATCGCTGCTCCGAGTGGACTGCGATCTGGTGCGCCGGTGGCGGTGACGTTTGTTGGTGATTAGATGTGTGTGTGAAATTCAGGACTGATAAGGTGTCACGCGGTTTCGAAGTTGCTGATAGCGTTCACGAAATTTCGTGTTGAGATTCACCGAAGTTGTTTGCGTAAGGTTATCTCGGGTAACCTACACCTACATCGGTGAATCAATAAATCATTTAGATAAGCAGCCGTATGGGATTTTTTATCTATGACAGCATGAGATAAATAACTATGATATTCGCGGAACATTGAGCAATCCAATTCAGGACTATTGGGAGATGATTCTTTTATTTCGCAAGTGCACTGAAGGAAAACCTATGGTGTTGAAACATCGTGCAGGTTGTAGGTTGTAGATTGTGAGGGCTATGCAGCCACACAAGCACCTCTGGACCTGAAAGATATTTTGTGCATTTATCTTGATCTATTCGAGTAATGGGATTCGAAACCTCTCGCAGAAAAGCACTGGGCACTCGCAAATCTAAAAAAGGTACTGCAGTTTCAGCGGAGTTCTCGCAGTAGCAGCAACTATGAGCAGTTTTCATTGAGGAGTCATGTTACTAATTCCAAGTCTCTTGGCGAGATGTTCACCAGCTTCTTCGCTTGTTTTCGTCCTGGAATTTTATTTCAATGAGATATTATTTCATCTCCCAGCGTCGATACTGTTCTTTCAAGTGAGCTTTGTAAAGTCCACAGGAGGGTTCTGGGCCAGGAAATCTTTTGTGAGGCAATCTGCGTTGAAACATCGTACAAACCAGAGGAAGGATATTGGGAGAGGATCAAGTATTTGGATTTTTTTTTCATGTTCGAAGGTAGGAAAGTGGGTAGATATCGAATGAGTGATTTTATTAGAATCCTACTGTGATACACACTAATTTATATTTCACCAAATGAATCAGCTTCTAAGCGATACAGGTGATTTTATTTGGTACTATAGCAAACATCGAAATCCAGATTCTGGCCGCGATGAAGCAGACAATATATTTTGTTCTGCTGGTTCATCATCTTCTAGACAAAGACGGCATGTCGAATCTTCGGACAGACCAAGTCTTGTCATGCTAGAGATGTGAGAAGACCAGTTAGATAATGTGAGTTATCTCTCACAATTCTTTGGTTATATTATTTGAAAGGTGTAAATGCCTTTTTGAAATGGGTCAATCCTAGTGGATTCTGTAGTCGAGGAATCCAGAGTTTGTTTGGCAAAACTTGATGAGATGGCAATGGCGGGTCCTGCTCCGATGGAACTGCTTGCGGTACTTTTCATAGCATAGTCTTGGAGGTTATAAACATCTGGACGTCATAGGCTGTTCGTTGAAAAAATTATATTTCATGAAGGGAAATTCAGCAGTTCTCGACCTTTTCAATTTCACCAATCATCGATCATTTATATCTCCAGAATTTCAGATGATATTGAACCAGAATTTTTTGAAAAATTTATTGTGAATACCACGCCACAATTCCTCCTTCTCAAATGTGATAGTTTACAAGAACAGGCCAATTTTGAGGAGGTTATTTGACTCACCCTAAATTATATTCAGAATTGTACCACACGAAACATATTTCTTTTGGGCACTCTTTATTATTACGACTGTACAGTCAGTTTCGAGCGGTGCAGGTGAATACACGAAACCATTCCATCCATCAATTGAATATTGTTGAACGGCACTCCTCAATTCCATAGATCATCAAACAATGATCAAGGGAACTGAGAACGTACAATTCTTATTATTTTTCGCGAATTTCTGCCCCAATGTCATTGAAATAGTACGGCGTTTGTTTTATTATACACAGTGGGAAAAAAATAACACCAGCTAACACCGTCTGGTGTCCTCTGAGGTCCTGATTGTTTTAAGTGTCAGTAAACACCAGCATATTATTCACCAATGTAGGTGTTATGTGACCTTTCCCATAGGTGTTTTTAATGATCAAACCAGGTTGTCAGTAACACTAGTGTTCAGTAGAAACACTTTGGTGGTGTTCTTTATGCATTTCCAAGAGTACGATTCGACACCGCAGTGGTGTGTGATGCACATTATCTGATTTTCTTGATGCTGGATCCTACCTCCACGAAATTCTCTTCGGTGCGTTTAAACACTGAGCAGGTACATGCGAAGACTTTTTTGGTGATCATTCGAATCAGTGCTTTTCTTCACCACCTGCGGTATTTTCCACTAAGTTGGATCACCAATTGAAATATAATTCATATGATGATAAACTACACTCAGAAGAATCTAGGGACAATTCGGATGATAACGAACTGTTTCGGCTTATTAATTTATCCTGATCAGTGGTACTAGGCCCTAGCTATGCCAATTGATACTGATCTATATCGGAATCATCTAATATATCTAGCCCATTATTGAAATCAGGTACGGTAGGAAGGACGTCAGTGCCACCTATTGGCAAGAGTTCTAAATTTCAATCATTCGGTTTATCTCATGATTGTATGTTTCAGAATCGTTTCACTTCACTACATTCGTGTCATTTTTCATTACTGAGATCGGAATTAGCACCCCTCAACACTAAATTGTGGAATGTATAATGAAAAGGACACAACTTTGATATTAGATGTTGTATTAGTCGGAGTTTGCTATGAAATCCATTTGAATGAAATTACACCCAAGTTTTTTTTACTGTGTAGATACTATTATAAGTAGGTGAATTCAATTTTCAGCGATACTGAACAAATTTGCCAGTACAGGAAGTAACCCCGCATGTAACCCCTCATTGCTTATAACTATAGTATAGTTGAGGCCAATTGATACAACACAAAATTACATGATCTGAAAACTCGAGTGAAAACTACCTCATGAAAAAATGTAACTTTTTTGTAATGCCTTACAATTTCCAAGAAACATGTGACTTCATATTATTTAAGAATCTATGAGCGAATTCTTATTGAGATTGATTTTAAAAAGGATGCATTTTAAGAAAAAAACAATACTATATGTTGAAAACAAAAATTTATTTTCAATTTGTCGATTTTTTATATTTTTCGTCATTTGAAATTTTTATGGTGGTAACACGCACTGAATATCAATTCCTCAACATAAATAAATCACTCTGTATACTAGAAGTTAATTTGAAGCAGATATGTGATATCGTGAATTTTGGTTGTACGTATCAAGTGAACACGGTCCCTCAACCAAATGAGTCGATAAATAAACGTAAAACGCCTTGAACTAGTTTTCCTAGAATTTGTTTACAGTAGTTAGTGGTAATCATAAAAGCAGATTTCATGTGAGATGATTTATATTCAATTTTAATCATAATCGACCAAGTACAATGTGATGTGCTATGTATGGAAATGAGATCATTATATAGTTTTTGATGTCCAATAAAGATGATTTTTGTCAAACAAATATCAAATGAAGAATAAAAGGCATGTCTCAGAAACTAAACAAAATAAATTTAACTCATACATTTTTCTGATGGCACAATGACATCACATATATTTTCGTGTGGGACCCTTCCTCTAAATGTAGAACTATGGCTTGTCTGAAAACTCAGGCGAAAAAACTTCAATAAAGCTTAAAGATCTTCATAGGTTGCCATCAATACGAATTTCAATCAATATAAATTGATAAAAATTTGCAATAGAAGTTTGTTCGGTCCAATATTTTGTTTGATTTTCTATGATTATCACTCTGAAAGATATTTAGAATTAATTTCCAGTAGGCAGTAAAAGTAAAACACTTGCCAGTAGGCAGAAAAAGTAAAATACTTGCTGCTTTGGGCGATAACTCTTTTGTTCTGGCAAGCCATTTCCTGTATCAGTGAATATATTCATAATAACAACAACACAGCACATTCCTTTCTCAGTAATATACTCTTCAACAATGGAATAGTTGCTTTATTACTGTAGTAAGACTCCTTCCTCAATACAGTATAATAACTTACTTACTCTGCACATATAATGCCAGTATTTAAATCCTTTTTGAAACAATTCAGTTAAGTGCTTTCTTCTGTAATTATGAGGATTATGTAGCCGAAACCATTTACAGCTGAAAAAGTTGCTAGTTCATTAATACTTCATGAACAGTAATGTATTCATTCAATTTCCTCATACTAGTATGCCACCATGTGTATGAATGAGAACGAGATGCAAATCCCGTTTTATGATTCAATAAATGTTCCTCACCCAAGATCATGGAATCTAGAACAGCTGGCAAGCAGAAAAAAAATAAAACAGCCACTGGGCCGTTCACCGAGCTCATACATCACCGGCCCATGTTCCAGCAACCATCCGAATTCGATTCTGATCCGGCAGAGCGTTTTATCTCGTCGGAAAGTCGATTGCATCCTGGTCCAGCGATCCGATACGTTCCGTCCGCCGCATCATCCGTCACACCAGACCAGGAGATCCAGAATCTCGCCTTTCCATCGGCGCGACATAAAGAAAATGCTGGCCGTTTCTGTTATGAACGAGCTGTCGATTGCAGAACTCGATCCATCTTGACGTCTGGCCCTCTTGTCTCAGAGGAAAGGGCGATCAGGAAGATCATGTCAGGTAATTGAAACGTTGTTGTCGTGGTGTAGCCTCCACCTGGAATTTTCTGGCACGTTTCCATCAGATGCCGGGGGCTATCGGGTCACCTGCACTTAGAAAAATAGTCTGTCTGTCGGAAATATCATGATTATTACTGCCAATCTCCTCAATTGTGGTACTGGAAGTACTACTATTGTGCCTCTCCCATACTCTCAGTATTTCTTCAGGCACAGCTGATTCAACTAGTGGTGGATATAACATGGACAAATATTAATAGCTGGTTACTTCCAAAGATTATAAAGCCCTCAATTGTGTCTCCAGGGAATCATATAAGACATACACTCGGACATACATGTTTCATAGCTTGTTGCTCACTTGCTTCTACACCAATACACTTCTATTAAATACTCGTCTCTGGAAAATCTTTTTTTGAGTTGTATCACGGTATTCTGATATTTGGCAACCTTTCAACCAATAATCTTGCTGGTGAGCCTATAAAGGTATTAGAAATTATCATCGGCAGCAATTTCTTCATCTCTTTCTATTTTTCGAAACCATCAAAATCCCATCCAACATTTGACATCTCTATTGATTTTTGTCAATTCTAACTTTGGCAACTTGAATATCCGTTTAACACTGGATAAACTTTCTGTATCTTTGGTAGTCAAAAGTAAACTCCATATTTTTTCATCAAATTCGAATATTCTTTTGGCTTTATCTTTCAGCTTATCTATCAAAATTGTGATATTTTGATTCCGCACCTCCTCACTTCTGAATTCTTCATCCAAGTTCTGTAACGGTCGCCAATTCATGTTATTGAGTGATCTCAAGTAAAGAACTAATTAGACTTTCCGTGAAATAATATTTTGACAATATCCTTTTGATCTGAATATAACAACGCGTTCAACAAAAATACAAATCTTCAATAAAAAGCATTTAGTCGAGAGTCAAAGTCGATACGAATATAAGATTATTCACAATGTTGCATAAAACCACGAAGATAATGAAATGAAAGACAAACACAATAAAAACAGGACACATTCATTCAAATAAGTGCTGACATATATTTTTATCACCCAAGATTTATGGAATGAGGAAATGAACCATTGCATGTGGATTCAGAATTCCTTTCAGCTTTGTTGCAAAATCTACCACCTTCCAGTTTCAAAATGACATTGACTTTCAGGTGCAGATACATACAGAATATTCTATAGCCATCATAGAACGAGAGTGGATAGCAATTTCTCTAAGAAGGCTTGCAGATCTCAAGCTGTCACTGACAATAATCGACTTATTATTCTTCACCAGATGGAAGCGTGTTATGCAAAATGATTCGAGTTGGTTTCATCGAAAACATCTACCAGCACGTTAACATATTCACCCTGTCATTGAATATTGACGTCTGCTATTCAAGCCGTCAATAATATCCAGATGGATCCTGGATTTCTGTATTATTGAATACGAATCAGAGAGAATGGCTGATGCCGGCGTGCTATCACATAAATATGCCGATCAGCGATTTCTGATAACGAAGTTATCGAAGTCATGTGCTTATAATTTGAAACATCATATGATGCATTATGATTGATCATCAAACTCCAACCTATCATAAATTAGAAGGAAAGATGATGAAGAATGATTAATTGAGCCCGAGATCAAACAGTTATTTATACATGAGTTGCATTCAATATTTTTTCTTCATTTAAATTCCAAAACAGGTTTCATTTCGTTAGGAGAGACAAAAATTTTGATTGAATTGCAATACATTTGATGATTTTACAAACTAGATGAATAACGCACAATTCCTGCCACAGTTTAGTTGTTTGAAGCCAACATCTGAATCAGTTACTAGGGTAACCTCATTCTGAAACAAGGATGGCAACAACAGAATCCCTCAGTACCATTGTCTTGCTATCTTGGAAGGGTCTGAATTTGAATATATTGACTTACTAACAAAATTATCATATCACACACACACAAAATTATCATATTCATTCTTCCTAAAAGTTAATGAAAACAATCCATAATCAAAGTTCACTGAACATATACATCTCAGATTCATTACTCGAATGATAAAATATTTAATTTACTGTCAACTTGAAGAATATAACATCAAACATCTTGTTATTACCGTTCAATTCCACTAAATAGAGGCTTATCTACTACTCTGAGCTTTTTTTATCACTTGGGCTAAATATTTTATCACTCGTAGTAAATTGATGGGAGCATACTCTAGCGTCTCTAGATATATTCTCTTTCCCGATCATATTTTTCCATATATTCACTAACTTTTGATCTGGGAGGAACCCGAGAATGTTTACAAATTACCACAAATTGTTTTGTATATTAGGACAGGTGAATTAATGTTTGAACAACGAATGATACGACACTGAATAACTCACCAGTGAAATGTTGCGTTCTGGTCATCACTTCTGAATTGTCTTTTACACATTTCACAGACTTTCACCATCATTTGAATTCGAATTGAACAGAATGAACAAACTTTTTAAGTAGAATCTTCACACGAAACTGATATGCCGTTTAATGAACCATCAACAAAAAATTGATTTGAAAACGTGACTTTTCGCGCTGTCACTGTCAGCGTTCGGTTGATTATCGGTTGAAAGAAATAAGCAGCGTTTGCGCATTCACCAAAAATACCACAATCTCCAGACAGCAAAATAAAAATACGTGCTCTCTATAAACCACTTATATCAAAATGAGGCACTGAATGACGAAGATTGAATAAATAGCTTTCGATGTACATACTTATCTGATTCATATTATATGTACCTACAGTAGGATACATATATTTGGGAACCTTTAATGTGGTGATTATCAATTCCCAATTTTACGATGTGGCAACCTTCGTGGGAAAAAAACATATGAATATGAATTTCATGTTGGCTTCAGACAATTTGGAGCGTTACTTTTCTAGTGGGTTTGTTGTTCGGAGATTAGCACTATGTTTTTCAACATGAAAACAAAATGAGAAAATAAATATGAACCCTCAATAGTTCACCAATAAACATCTGAATTATTCTAAACGAAGGAACGATCAGAAAACAAACACTTTCTTGGCGATTACCAAGCATTTCATTGAATTATATCTACTCGCAGTCTATGATAATCTGATACTTCTTTTCGAAATTATTCGAAAGAAAAATTATTGGCAATTTGAGTTCGGGAGATATATATCAGTTTTTACATACATATTTGTATGATAAAATATCTATAACATATTTCAGTTGTTCTCAAACCCTCTACTATGATCAGCACAATAAACACGTAAATATCGCATAGGTACACTCAGGTTGCTACAGCAGATAAACTGTAATCCAATTTACTTCAAAGTTTATGTTATACGCGACTTCTGCCGCAGACAGTTTTTTGTCCGTTTTTCGAACTCACAGACCGAATGCTCTCAGAACTTTTATTAGTACGATGTTGCGTATCGATATATTATTCAAAAAGGCAGCAGCTGAGGTGCTATTACGAAACTCGTATCAATATAGAAGTTGGAAACTTGAAAATTGCTTGAAAGCGCGTTGTTACTTAACGCTTTCGTAGGATGGAGTCTTCGAAAATATCCAAGGACAGAATGAGGACAAGGAAAGACGACATTTGACATACGAGACGTGACATACGACACACGACATACCACATTTGACATACGACATACCTACCACATTTGACATACGATACACGATAAACTCTTTCAACAAAGAAATATCATATCTTTGAAGCAACGTGCATTCAGGGTCCTTTGTTTTTTCTCGGTCTCCGCGTTCTGATGTACATCATCTTGGTGACTGCTGGGATAGAATTAGCAAGTTAATTGTCGTTGGGAGAGACAATCAGAGATTTGCGACACAGCGCATAGTAGTTTTCACGTCATTAATCACAAGCCCACAAACACCATCAAGATGTACAAAAAAGCATCAAGATCGGCAAAGCTGATACCAATTTCCATTAGGAACAATAATTGTGATATTCGAGAATTGTCCTTGTGATTTGATATATTGTACCTATAGGTTGATTTTATCAACTGAACAAACACAGAGTGATCCAATTCTTCTCAGGGTAAATGAAGTGTAAGTTTGTCTGTATACCGAATTTGAATTATTTTTTCACTGTTCGCTTGCTCAGTCCTTTGCGAAATTTTGGAATTCTCAAAAGGATCCCAAATGAAGAAAAACAGTTTTTTTTTCAAGTTCAGAGGCCTAACTTTTCTCTTTTCCTTTTCAACTGATTTTCAAAATCTCAGGCTCATTTTGAAGATGAAACTTCAGATGAGGCGATATAAAGATCAGAATTGACTCAAGATGAACATTCAAGATCGAGGGTTTCATCAAAGGTGACCAAAATCTGAAACACCCTCTAAATCTCGGCTGGGAGGAGAATTGAATGAAAATCAACTTGTTTTCGAAATGATCATTATTCTGGATGCGTACAGATATTTTTTGCTTTCAGTAGTCCAAAATTGTGCATGAGAAAACCAAATTGAATAACCATGTTTTCGAAAAAAAATCAGCCCAAGAAAAATGCATGGCCCGTAACCAACGTAACGAGAATCATAATGAGTAACTGACAACACAGGTTGAAAATTTCGTTTTCGTGGAAATACAGATCGTGACAATTATTCGAAGGTCTTTTTTTCTGGAAATATAAGACTAAGAAAAATTTCAAAATACACAAAATAAAAAAAAATCAGAATACAACCAAATTTCAGGGTAACCTTCTAACCCCCTATACAAAGTATTTCCATCATGTTTTGGATTTTTTCAAACAATTCATTTATTTGAGATCACTCTAGCTGTAAATGAAAGAGATAAGAAGACGATAGTAGATGTTTTATGCCGATTCTAGACCTCCTCCCAAGGTCACACACCCCCACGTGGCCTTGGGGGTCAATGACCTTGGGGGGTCAATGACCTTGGGAGGAGTGACCTTGGGAGGAGTGACCTTGGGTTGAGTGACCTTGGGAGGAGTGACCTTGAGAGGAGTGACCTTGGGGTGAATGACCTTGATGCGATCTTGGGAGGAGTGACCTCGAGTTGGCGACCTTGAGAGGAGGGTGCCCTTGGGAGTTGCTGTGTCCTTGAGAAGAGCACGTCCTTGAGGAGGGCTTTCTTTTTTTCTGTGAGCGTGACCTTGTGTTTCCACACCTCTGAAATGGGAGGGAGTGCGACCTTGAACACTGCTGCCGCATGCGCATGTGCCATTCCCCCACGAGAGTTCAAGATCGCGTTGGTGAGAGTGGGGGAGTTCCTATAAATTGGCGATTCAGTGCTATAGTTGTCACAAGCAGTAGCAGCAGCATAACTAGCAATCAATAGAAATAAATATTGACTCGTAAAGCGTGTATCCTTGCGTGATAACAAGTGTTATTTTTATGTAAGTAAATTCCTATATTCTATATATTCTTTTGTACTCTCTTTCACTTGTTTAATCTAGAGATGGGTTCACCTAAAATTGATTTGATCGCGATCAATAATCAAATCGCTGAAGGGTATGAATTCACCAAGCAAGTGTTGATATCATCGCTGATCTTGAATAAGCCTTATCTGATCAAGAAAATGACAATATTTGAAACTAGATTTGGTAGATCTGCCACCGTTATATTATTAGATGAAGAAAGTGGGGAAACTGTGAAATGTTGGTTGCCCAAAAGAGTTTCAGATGTGATTGAAGAAAGCGATCTCCATTTGATCAACTCCCGCGGGCTTTATACAATAGCATACCTGGGGCAGAGTGAACCATCATATGCTGGTGCGAAAACGCGAACGCTTATTAGGTTCGGCATAAAAGAAATATCTCTTAGCGAGACTTCGCCTCAGTAATTAATTGAATTATTTTTATGATTAGTTTAGTATTAGTGAAAGGGAGTTTAAAGATTATATGTATATAGTAGTTCTTACATTCTCGCCACCCTCGTCATCGCATTTACCATTTATGGTGAGTAGTTTTTTTTAAGCTGAGGGTATGAGCTATGTAATATGAAACGTATTTATTGAATTATCTCCTGAACTCTTTTTTTTTTGTTTATTTATTTGTAGACTCCAGTACTCAACTTCTAAGGATATGTGGATGCACTATTCTAGCCAGTTTTGGCAAACTGCTGAAGACATCGAATCAGCAGTCAGCAGACTTAAATGTGAACTCATCGATTTGGAGCGTGATTCACTCCATGCAGCCAACTATGATATATGCGCATGTTTCAATCAAGAACGAGCCGAGAGATTTTAGCGGATGCTGATCGATATAAAATCGGTCATTTTCTATGCAGTCGCCTAGAACATGGGAGTATAACTTTGGAGCAGTTTCTTGAAGAAATGGTGAAGGAGGGTTTGGAATGCTTCCTTCATGATTTAGTTGAATTCCTACCAACTATCATCATCGAAAAATACGGTTTGAGGGAAGCTTCAGAAGAAGAAGGTGGAGAAGGTGAAGAAGGTGAAGAAGGTGAAGAAGGGGAAGAAGAAGTTGGGGAAGAACAAGAAGGTGGCGGGGTACAAGGGGGTGTCTAGTATACTCTTATAGTCTTTAGACTCACTATTTCAATCACTGTACATAATAGGAAAAATAAAACATTATTCGACATTTTACATCTTTTATTATCCGAAAAAAAACTGCTACAAATACATATATCTTAAACTATGGTGGTAGTGATTCATCTGATCATAGCTTCATAATTCTTCGTTCACACACCCATCTGTATGGAGCCATCTAGAGCGCTATATGTCATGACTGCGTCATGTAGAATGAGCGCATACACTCTTGTATTGGCTGGAAATTTTGATTTGCGAGTCTCAAATTCCAATTTGATATCTACTGTTGAGGATTTCATGGCGTCGGCTTGATGGCTGCAATCGATGATAAATAATGGGTTCTTCCTGAATTCTTCTATACCCATCATCGGCTCACTCATATCTTTACCATAGTAACTCTTTTGGAAATTTTCGTAAGCATAATAGGCTATAGCATCCAACTTCCTGTCGAATTCTAAATTCCACCGCTCGTATGGGTATACTTCTGAATTCAAATACACTCGAATATTATTAATGTCAGCATTAATGAATTGGGTGGCATCTTGAGATACATCATCCGTATTAGTAGATTTCTGGAATCCTATGATAATGTATCGCGGTCGCTCGAGGCTGTTGGTAGTTTTGACAGCCCAAATGTCTGAAGATGTTTCACGGATAGTTGGTAACTCATACAAATCCCACATCCTATATGCTATTTTTATCTTCGCAGTGGAACTTTTATTGATGCGATTCAATAGTTTGAGTTTTTGTTTATCTGACGGCATGATATGCCTTATTCTCCATTCAATCTTATCAATTTCTATTTTCGCATTAACTACTCCCATGTAGGAGTTTTTGAATGAGCGAGCAATGATTAGTATCAACTCTTGTTTTATATTCAAGACACCCTTATTATAGTCCTCAGCGAATCCCATCAAGTATTTGAGTGGTAATTTTCCGCTGAATACGTGATTGATTTTGTCTAGGATCGGTTGATTATCATCATCAATTCCCCAACCGAGGGTCTCTAGAAATTTTTTATTCGATTCCCCATAGGAGATCATACATTTCATAGCTGTAGTGATGCCTGGTTTTCGAATCATACACACTTGTTCGCCACCCATCTCATAGCGAATTTCGTCGAAGAGGAATGCTAGAGCATTATTGGATAAATAGCAATCTGCTGTCAAATCATCTGGCATGAACTTTCCTTCGATGTAGATGTAGCTCTCTGCAATATCTAATATCAAATCTTGAAAGTTGACAGCTATTCTTATTTCGTCAGAGTTCTTGAATGATGGTGAACCATATGGTTTGTATGTGTGTTCATGCAGGCTGATTAGGGAATGATCGAAGATTGGTTCATCAAACACTTCCAATTGGAGGCTAGTAGAAGTTGTGGAAACCATCTCTATTTTTTCTGTAGCACTTTCAGTCCGATAGATTTCAAGAAATCAATATCGCTCTCAGATAGGTTATGATGCCGCCTTGTCTGATTGAGACGTCGATTGCGAATGAATCCGCGACCGCGTTTACACTTCTTTTTATTATTTCTGCGCTCATTATGTGGTGTGGGGGTGGATATTCGCTTTGATTGGTTACCGAAGCAGAACCCCATCTTTTCTCTGCTATTTTTCGAGATCAATCTAGTTGTTTCAGTTCAAGCTTCACAATAATCTTCTCTCCTCGGAAATCGACCAAACAATTTTCATCATCCAAAATTCTCAGTGTAATGTTATCGATAGACTGACGTCCGGTCGGGCTGATTGGTAGATATATAATGTTTTTCGGTTCCTTCGACAGCTTATATCCAGGATCCACATTGATGTCGAATTCATACAACGTGTGAACCTCTTCCCCATTCAGGTACGCCCCGCTCGTGATATTGCAATCGATGCGTATTAGGCGAACTTTAATAATTTTCACCGGCTTGGTGGATTTATGTAGAAAGTTGGATGGGTAGAATTTTTTCTCGAAACCCAACACTTCGGCTATGGAATTCTCAACTGACAACATAATTCCATATGAAGATTTCATTTCACACATTAGAGTGTTATTATTAGCTCGAAGATAAAATTCAATATTATTTTTACTCTTTTTACTATCAGAGGAGGGGTTCGAAGATGCTATAGCTTCTTGTATAACTCTATTGATTTCTTCTATTTCATAGGCGCCTGGTGGTATATGAATCATTTTCAAGTTCTCAGAGATGCGACCTTCTTTCTCATCCCAATAACCCAAAGCGTTATTAGTCTCATCTATATTGGCTATGGAATTGTAAGAATAAAAGCCGTGTTATCCCAAACCGTGAGTTCTTCTCGCATCTAGTTCAATTGGTGGGTAAAAATCAGCGCTCAAAACACTATGACCACCCGATATGGTGAATGTTTGCGACATAATGTTGGTGGTGTGTAAAGAAAACGGCGAAAATGGGTAACAAACCTCAATGAACATTCAACAGCTGCAACTTGATCGCTATGCGAGACATTGAAGAATGTTTTTATTTTCGCATTGATAATCATTTATATATAAAAAATTTTTATTACATATTGCCACATCTACATTTTCATTCGACAAAAGCAGCAAAACACTTTTCGTGGTATTGGTCCATCGTTGACATCAACACCGTCTGGTTGATTATCGCATTTCTCGTGATGATGATCCTCACAAAATTGGTATTTCGACACCTCTGGATCGTCTTTCAATCGTTGCGGTAGCTTATCCCATACTAGAGCTATTTCTTGGGAGGCCAATCCAATCAGTACTTCCTTTGGTAGGTCGGCGAGTTCTTTCTCAGTCATTTTTAAGAGAGAGCGTGATTTAGAGTAAGCTAACAACGCATGGGCCATTTCTTTGATGCTTTCTCGATCCATGATGAGCTACTTTTCGTTTGTGTTCTTCTTCGAGAGAAATTTCAAGCACAAATGCCCGCACCAGACTGTGTTGTATTCTTGTTGGCGCTCATAGTTATATACTATTTTGGTAGCTCTAAGCGCCTGCGGCCCTCTATTCAGATATTTCACCAACTCTTTTGGTGGGGGTAAATCGCCATAGCTATCATAATACTCGACTACTTTACCGCTTTTTTTATATGCAACCCAATGTGTGCCATCGCCTTGTTCGCTATCTAAATTCAATATGGCGGATTCTGTACGATATGGGCCGGATGAGGGTAAATTATCCCTCATATATATACCTCGAAAGTTTGGTATTCCTATCTTTTTTATATATCGTGATAGGTCCACATCTGTTAAAGCCCTTCGAGGTAGGCCATCTAGTTTTTTGGAGTTTGGGACTTCAAATAGATACCCAACCCTTTGCGGTATGGTTTCAGATAGACCCCTTTGCCCATTTTACCTAGAGCAATTGCCTCCATATGTGTGTTGTGGCGGTTCGCCTCAGCGAGTTTCTCTTTACTTTCTTTGGCGGAATTGATAGCACGAACAACGCTTGCACTGCCTGCAGCCAAACTACCCAATGCTGATAATCCCGCGAAAATTGGGATTAGTGGGAGAATGCCGCCAACTTTGGGGATTGGTATTATGCGGGGTGTTCGAATATTTCTCCTTCCTCCTGCCATTCTCACGAATTTTTTAGCTGCACCGACGGCCTTTAGAGTTGTTTCACCCAAGTTTCTGGTGAGCGTTCCCCTGTTCCCCATTTGGCGTAGCGCATGTCGAACTTTGTGCACTATTCCCGATCCAAAAGCTATCTTTCTCATGCGTTTGGGCGTGGTCCGCTTCTTCTTCCTTTTCAGCACACTACCGCCGCACCCCATACCAAAGCGCCTTTTTCCCTTCATTATATTTGTTGTTTTCCCCTTACGACAAATACGCCAACTTTTTTTTTTTGTTGAAGTGTATCGCTTGGTGTTCATAATATAAATGAGCTTTGCGACACTCGCAGATCATTATAAAGTACTTGGCAGTCGCATGATGCAGATTGTTCGACAAAATGAGACATTCAGTGTGGAAAATTTTGATGAAAAAGTTGGGTTAGGAAATAGTGCAATTCCACAGCGTAGGCATGGGGATCTATTTCCCAATACAATTCGAAGTTTGATTATTGGTCCATCGAATTGTGGCAAGACGAATGTTATGATATCACTGCTCACCAATCAGAATGGCTTACGATTCGCCAACATATACCTCTATTCAAAATCATTGTATCAACCCAAGTATGAGTATTTACGTAAAGTATTGGAACCGATAAAGGGGTTGGGTTATCACACTTACAGTAACAATGCAGACATAGTTGAACCTGCCGATGCAAAACCTGAGAGTATATTTATATTAGATGATGTTATATGTGGGAAACAGGATGTGATTAGATCTTATTTTTCGATGGGGCGTCATAGGAATGTCGATTGTTTCTATCTTGCGCAAACCTATTCGAGAGTGCCTAAACAACTAATTCGCGATAATGCGAATTTCATAATCATGTTCAAACAGGACGAAATGAATCTTCATCACATATTTTCCGATCATGTATCCCCAGATGTGACATTCAATCAATTTCGGGATATGTGCGCACATAGTTGGACGGATAAATATGGTTTTCTCGTTATCGATAAGGATAGTGAGATTTGCGAGGGACGCTATAGAAAAGGGTTTGATTGCTTCATATATCCGTGATACCCTGATGTGGTTGAATCATTCGATCGCTGGATGGCAAAATGAGCGCATCTAGCAGTGAAAAAATGGATGAAATATGTCTCAAGCAGAAACTTGTCGAAGCAACTGATGCGGTGAGAAAAAAATTCAAAAGTTTGAAGAGCGCCCACCTCAGCGATCAGACAATGCTTGAGAAGGTATACAAACCGCTAACGAAACCATTGAAAGCTATCTCAGAAGCTGCTGCGGTAGCGATAGCCCCCTCCCAAATATCGGGTCTGAAAGTACCACCTATCCTTAAAATACCGCAGCCTACGCACCATTCCACGCCGATGCGTAGGAAAACGGTGGGAGATGCTACAGAAATGTTTGATAAACATTTGGAATCTGGAAATTCCAGCAAAAATTCGCAATTGATGCAGAGCGAACTCGATTATGTGACAATGATGGAAACACCACCAACATCATCAACTTCACATATTTCTAGCGATAATACTACCGCTATTGATACAACAACTCTACAAGATCGAGTGCAGCAGCATTTGGATAACTTGAAAACTGGAAAATCTAATTATGATACAGTATATGGTGTTCGTATCGATCCCAAAACGGGTAAATTAAGGATGGGTAATATGGAAATCCGTTTTTTGAATGATCAAATCGAATTATGGCGTGATAATAGAAGGAGTAAGGTATTTCCAGCTTCTTCTGAACTATATGATTTGATTTTTATGAATCAAGCACCTGGATCTATTAGCGATCGAGATAAGCAGATATATACCTCCATTCTGAAGACTACAGGATCCGCATATAAAAATTATGATATTAGAGGAGGTTTGAATGCTGAATCCTCTAACTCGAAAAAGAAATATCGACAAATCATCAAACCTCTTATAGATAGTCCACATTATATGAGGAGTAATCCTCAACGATTTGATATCAAAGACGGTAAAGGAGTAGTGGAGGCAATACCGCGCAAAAAAGTTCTGAATAGAAAACGGAAAGAATTTGTTTATTGGAATGATGCTGCAGAATTGGTGGAACGTCTTCGATTATTGTGGAGTTCTAAAATGGTTGGTCATACAGGGCATGATAATGAAATAATGTCGATAATAGAGGAATTGCGTGAAGAAGGTATCATACGTTGATTTTTCAAAGTGCGAGCGCCATATGTATATGTGAGTTTGGAAGATTAGTTATTAGTATATGAATGAAAGCCGAAGTAATCGCAGCGGGAAATCTACGAAGTGGAAGATGAAAATAAGCCCAACCAAAAGGGCGATTGCTAATGAATTACACAAACCCGCGAGGCGTAACTTCAAAAGGAGGAGAACGATAATCAAAGGATTTGCTGACCTGTGGCAAATTGATTTGGCTGAAATGCAAATATATGCAGATGAGAATATGGGCTATCGATATATACTATTCGTTATCGATTGCTATTCAAAATATTTATGGGTTGAACCGATAAAAAATAAAACTGGTGTGGAAGTGACAAAAGCTATGGAAAAAGTGCTGAAGCGAGCTGAATATTCTCCAAAAAATATTCAAAGTGATTTAGGCAAAGAATTCTACAATTCACGCTTCGAAAATTTGATGCAGAGATATAAGATCAATCACTATTCAACTTATAGTATAATGAAAGCAGCTATTGTGGAGCGAGTAATTAGAACATTGAAGACTTGGATCTATAGAGAATTCTCCGCCAGAGGTGACTATAAGTGGCTCGACATTCTCGCAAATTTTGCTAACGAGTATAATAATAGAAAACATAGAACAATTGGTATGAAACCTGCTGACGTAACACCTTCAACAATACTTAAAGTATATAGCCACCTGAAAATAGCGCCACCAGCAAAATATAATGTTGGAGATGTTGTCAGAATAAGCAAATTCAAAGGAGTTTTCGAGAAAGGATACTCAGCCAATTTTTCCACAGAATTATTCACCATATCTAAAGTGAATATTACCAATCCGACGACATACAACATCAAAGATGTCAAAGGTCGCCCTATCAAGGGATGCTTTTATGAATTGGAATTGTTGAAAACAGCTGAGCCAAATGCATATCTAGTTGAAAAAGTGTTGAAAACGAAGGGGAATAAGATATTTGTCAAGTGGCTAGGATTTTCTGAAGAGCACAATTCTTGGCTTGATAAATCTGCAATTGTTTGAAGTATTTAATTTTTTTTTCAATAAATGAGTCTGTTGACATTTTCTATCGTCTATTTCTTTCCTACCCAATTTTCACCCAATAAGAAAAAGTCGCATCAGAATTTAATATATTTTATTATGAAAATTTGCAAATAATATGATGAACACAAACATAAATATATATTCACAACTATATACACCTTTATTTATATTTATAAAAACTTTATTTTCAACTATATACACAATCATCTTTATATACACACATCTTTTACTAATATTTACAATAATTTATTTACATACTTACAACTATATATCCTAACTCGTACAAGTTTACTCCGTAAAACTTCTGAGGGTTGCTAAGGCAACTAGGATAGTGGTTAGAAAAGAAAAAAAAAAGTAAAAAAAAAAAAAAAAAAGATATACATCTTAATTTATATTTACAAAAACTATTTACAATTAGGGCCTTAACTAAAATTTACAAAAAACTATATACAACTAGGTTTCCTTCCCCAGTAAAACAGCATTCGCGTCGGCATGTCCCCCATAACGAGAAACCTCCACATCGATTTCGGCTATGCTCTCGTTCTGCATTGCAGAAATTCGCTGAAGCTCAGCTTTCTGAGCTAAAATCTCAGCCAGCTGAGCTTCAATCTCAACCAGCTGAGCTTCAACCTGCGCGTTGTCGTGAAGGGTTCTCGTTTTGCGGTTGCTCATCACTGCCAACCACTGCCTCAACTCGACGTCATATTTTCGCAATTGGGTGGAAGGCAGTACTGGTCCCGGCGGAATGCTGTTTGACGGGGAAGGCGTCGGCGGCGCGGCATCCTCACTCTCCGCCTGTGAAGGCGAAGCCGCACCTCCAGCTGCCGGTGAAGATGGCGGCGACGGCTGCGACGGCGGCACATCCTCCCCTAGCGGCGAGGGTGACGCAATACCCGCCGGGGATGGTGTCGCAACCTCCGCCTCAGCTGCTGGCGATGGCGATGGTGGTGGTGGGAATGATGGGGGCGTCGCCGCAACCTCTGCCTCCAGCGCCGGCGATGGTTGTTGGGGAGGTCGCGGGGTGGCATCTCCATGAGGTGGCGCGGCGTCGGCGAAAACAACGATGGTGATGACTTCGTCATCAGGCGGCGGAGTGGCGGCAACTGCAGCCTCATGAACGATGGCATCACCACCATTGTTTTCGCCAACATCCGCGCCCTCAGCAGCAGTAGCACCTTCATCGTCGGAGATGGTGACGATGCTGATGCTTCCAGACTGTTCAATTTTATTGGCATTAGCCACTTCCGGTGCATCACCCACGGCGCCTACTCCACTGGTTCCCTCATCAATGGCGGCGATCGCATCACCGTCCGCATTGGTTCATGGGGGGGGGGGTGCTGATCGAATCCCACCTTGACACAGATCTTAGGGGTGGTGCTCCAAGGGGGGGGCGGAGTTTTGGGGGGGCGGAGTTTTGGGGGGGCGGAGTTTTGGGGGCGGAGCTTCCTGGGGGGGGGCGTAGCCAATTTGAGACCCTCCCACTTGTTGAGGCCCAGCCCTTTGGCTTCTCCCATTGGTCGTTACGCTCGGACCTCATTACACTAGCCCACTTCTTGTTAACGCCCACCACTTTGGTTTCTAATATTCGCCCTACTTCTCAGACATCATTTAAACTCCGTCTAACATGGTTCGCGCGTTGGAGTATCAATGCCCAGTTACATCAAGGCGTTATTGCTGCCGCAGAAAGTGTTTCTATCTATTCGAATACAACGATGTCGTAGATGGGCTTGCATGCAGGAAATGTATGCATTATTGTTATTGCGTGTGCGACTGTGATTCACATAAATATGGGATTTTCACTTCTTTTGTGAGAACAGTTAGGCATCTACGAGAGAAATTGAAACGGTAGACACTTGAGGACCACTTCTTACTTATTAATGGTGTATTCAAATCATGACAAACAATTTGTATTATGAAAAAATTTATTGAAATATATAATATAAAAAACGATATATATTTGTTCACTTCACTTTCGGCTTCAAACTTTTAGCCGTGTAAGGCGGCACTCTCGACTTCTTCTTCCTACGTAGCTCCCTTCTTGTGATAACGGGAGATAAAATGATGGTTTCATCAGAGTCTGATCCAGGGTCGAGTTCTGGAATCTCCACAGCCATTATCTCCTGCATTGCTTCATCGGCCCGCCGCTCGTCCAAGTGTCTCTGCACCATTTCGTCGATCTCCACCGGGTTGGTGCGTTGTCTCTCCCGTATGGCGGCCACCATTTGTCTCATGGACATATTTTGATATTGTCCAGACATAATTGAATGCTCACTTGTAGATGGTTCTATAACAATTCAATGACTACTGCTCGACTCAGGAGTTGAAATCGCTATGGTTAAAATTGCTACCTCCTCCGCTTTTCAATGCTCTTTCCGCCTAAGATGGCCGCCGTGACAGCTGCCCTGCCAATTGTCACCTGTCACGTCAGTTATCGCCAATCATGCCAACTGTCAATTAGGAAGTGTTCTGTACCCGTAGTTGGTTGTATTTGGGATGTATGACTTTTGACAGAAGTGAAGCGCCACCTATCGCGCCAACTATAATTTACCAACTGCCATCTCCCATACCGGATGTCACCGATCATACCAACTGTCGCGTCAGGCATTCTCTACTTCGCCCATAAGGAAATTGGTGTGGAAGGTGTCAGGTAAAATAATCTCGAATGACAATATATATATTTATTTATTTACATCATAAGTACAATATGTTGGAATATAAATGTTTCATCACCATTTCAAATGTTGAGAGACCCAACTCCATACTGCATGCGATTGCCTCAAGCTACAATTAACCCTTGCAGATAGCGTATGATTCATACATAGAGCAGCTTCTTTTTCGAATACTGGTACAGGGTTTTGAAGACACATATCATGCTGATATTTTTCAATATTCACAATGTATGGCTTATAGGTCAATTGTTCTACATACTGTTGTAAAATCTCAAACTTTTGATGCCCCTTCACATAAACTATACTAGCGCTCGCAATAGGCTCAAGCACCTCACCCATCAGTTGATCATAGTTGATGAGCCCACTCGAGTATCTTATACCGTGGATGTTTCGTTCCACATAGGTTACTTGCTTTTTTTTCACTCCGAGTTAAACTGTTATAGGGCTTAGGCGGTTTCAATATGTAATGATTAGTTTTCTCCCCATCTGTGATAGATATTTCTTTGGGGTGGAATACACTATTATCACCAAGCACGAAACCTTGCATGTCAACAGCGAGTAGTTTCATGGTGGCCGCCTTTCGTACAACTGACTCTAACACACCTTTGCGGTGAAGAATATCAAGAATGGCTGAGGGGTGGGGGGATTATAGCCTACTGCGCAATAATATTACAATAAATGTTTCGAGTATAGAAAAATATTATTACTTCAAAAATGGTAAATATAAACTTCACTACATATATTGCAACAAATAGGAGCAACACCTACCGCAATTGTTTCATGAAGTTTTCGATAACATAACTTCAAAAATGGTAAATATAAACTTTGCTGCGTACATTGCAACAAATAGGAGCAACACCTGTCACAATTGTTTCGTGAAGTGTTCGATTACATAATGTACATAAGAATGATCGAGGGACATTCATAAATTTATTTCGCTCAAGTGCTTTTTCGCTGCATTCGACGTCATCGTATCCTTCATCCGTGAAATTGTCTATGCCTTGCTGCCCAACAGCGTTTTTGGAAGGCTGCAACGAGAAAATATACATTTATAATATGGAAATGATTCCCAAAATCGAGAATATTATCGAATAAAAAATATACTCACAGCTTTCCCCTTTTCTTTATCACGCTCCTGAATTGAAAGTTTCGCAAGCGTCTCGCTGACCTCGGTAGTCATCTCAACTGCTGTTGCCAATATCGCAGCTAGTCACCAACTCGGAGGAATGGAAATATCTTATACCCCTTATAGGGCATGTAGCAAACAATCCTCCCCTCCCCCTACCCCCTCTCCCGGTATAGAGCTCACTGCTGAGGTTCTAATTGCTCCATCAACATTTCAATTAGCGAGTCTAATCTTTTGGACCGTTCATTATCCTCCCCCTGATCATTCTGCGACAAGTCGCTTATTGCCTGATGTAGCCAAATTGAATTTTGCTCTGGACTAAATCGATAAAAATCGATATCATTATGACCCCAAGGAAGAGTTCTGACAATATTGGGAATAATAAACCGCTTATCGTCGTGATATGAAAGAGCAACTTTGTTTCTCATCTCCGTGAAGATGTCATGCTTATAGCTACGAAAAGTATTCATCTTGCGAAATATCAAACCACCTTTCTCAACGATGTCTTTATAACTATCTAGAGATAGTTCGTTTCTTATAACAGCCCTGGAAACACCTTTCGCTTTTTTCACCTCGCTAGTCGTTGATTTGACGCAATAAGCTTTGGCGCCAGTACCATAAAAACTAATTAAGGGGTTGTTTGGGAATTCATCTTTCATTTTGCCGACGATCGATTCTGTGCGAGGCATGTTGAAGTTATTTTTTACAGGATAATTAGACGTGTCGAAATATTCTATGTTTTCTTTCATAAAATCATAGAAATTTTCGCTATCAATTTTCAAGATGAGGGAATCAGTATCGGTATACAATAATGATGAGGATGTTCCAGGAAAATTTTTCTTGATACAATCATATAAGAAATCATAGATTACAATTTTCGACACATCTAATATGCTGAAGCCCACATAGAGCGGTTTATCATAATGCACGCTAACCCTACCCATGTGAATTGCAACGAAATTTTCATGAAATATCGTGCAAGTCTTATAATTGGGAAGGGCCGTCAATGCATTAGCACCCTTCCGCTTCCTGATACTCTCCCAATGGGTCACAAGTTTGATATCGGTCCTTCTATCGACATTTTCCATAGTTTTACCATACACACAGTTGACCATCTTTTTAAATAATCCATTATCGGCTTTGTTCGTACTTTTATTGCGCATCTCAGTATTGAGGTCTACATATTTCTTCAACCAGCGAGATTGATTGAATTTAAGAACTCTATGTATTCGCGTCAAGATTAAACCATTTCTAATCGCCTGTTTCAAATTTCGATAATGGATTATATAATTTAACTTATTCGATAAATTCGGAATCAGTTTCTTATGAGCGGATTTTGAAACTGGCAGGCTGATGGTTTCCACAAAAAAAGGTAAATCCGAGTGTGCATCATGTAAATTTTCAGGGTAGTGAATATCTACTTCGAGAACATACCCGAACGGATCATCATCTGCAACATTCGAGATATCCAAATTTGAGATTTCAACATCAGTTAACCATGTGAAACCAGATGTAGGTAGTGGTTGCGACATACTATGACCATACAAGTTGGTCGCATCCAAATACATTTTAAACGACGATGGATCATCAGGGTTGAAATTTGGGAGGAATTTATTATTAGCTACATGGCTTCTCATACTACACTGGCTGACACCGCCTCTTATTCCCTTCTTAAAGAAATTCACCATGTCGATGTCAGTTAAGAGTTCCAATTCCACTTTTGTGTAGCGCAACATAGCATCCCACGATAGACCAGGGGCTGTATAATATTGACATGGGTCCAACTTGTATGTCTTCAAACTAACCTTCCGAAAATTTTCAAAAACATCGCATAATAACAAAACATCCGATTTCAGATATACGTCTGAATAATCCCCAAGCGTTTTACATTTGAATATCTTCCAAATACGCTCAGCTCTACGATAATCCTCATTCGAAATGTGTTCATTCGATAAATTATCGAAAAAGTCATTTTGAGAAGGTAAACCTTTATGCTCCAATTTATCGATAGATGTAATAAAACTATACGGAAATACGCCTTTTCGCGTCATTAGCTTAAATTGTTCGCGATCTTGAAATGCTCTCGCTGTCTCAACACACTGTTCCGTAGTCAGATTTTCAGCTAGAGAATGCAGCGGATCAGAAAGAAATTTATAGCTATCTGAAAAGCGCAACTTCATGAACATTTTATAATTTTTCCCATCTTTTCCCAAGTACTCATCAACAAAAACATGTTTCGTGAATGAAACATACTTTTCCTTAGTTTGAGCGATACAATCCACCCTCTCTTCATGCTCGAACAATTGTTTGATGAAGAGGTGGCTATCATACCCGCTCATATTATGGAAAAAGATGGGGATGAAGTTAGGTAGCTTGAAATTCAAATTACATTTAGAATGTGCAGCGCCATCTCTCTTTTTACCAGTCAGGTGACAATGGTCTCTAACTTTAACATCTGTGGAATCAAGTGGCTTATCACAAATGTTGCAAATTGTAGCGGTAGCGAAATCAAGCTTTTCTGCAGCACTCAATTTAGCCATAGGAACAACACGTTTCAAATGCATATTATATATAGCCTTAACATTATCGACTAAACTGGAGACAAACTTTTTTGCTACACCTTTTCCTCGGAATGAAACAAATTTAGTGAGGGAATCATCGTAGGAGCATTTGATGAGATATGCAAATGAATGCGGCTCGTGAGCGAATGTTTTATTAGTATACGACCCCGTAGGATCTGGTTCACAAGTTTGGATGGGTTTCAGAACAGATTCAAAATCCGCATATATAACGAATGGTACTTTCATCTGTTTCTCAAAACTTTGGAATTTTAAAATATTCCCGGGAGCGCTATTTCCGAATTTATCAACCTTGATTTCTGGAGATGGAACCGTAGTGTATGTATGATTGCAATCATTCAATTTATGACGTAGCAACTTCGACTCATCGGAGAAACATATCAGACACCCATCGCAAAAGAAATTCCTATGCCCTCTGGCATTTAATTGACTTGACACTAATCGCGATAAATTTTTTATCCAGCAATAATGCCCCTTATCGGAATCGTCCCAGATATAAAGTAAGTTTACATGCCTACCCAACCTATTCTTAGCATAATGAAGCGGCCCAATAACCCTATATTTCATTTTTTGATCATCGAATACGCATTGATGGAGCAATCATTTTGATTTTCGAACTTTGGAATATCACTTACTTTCATAGGAAACTCTATACCAACCAGATTCAATACTGTAGAAAAGTGTGGGTAGGAAGATGTTTCGGTATTCCTTATCCTCGCAGGATACAAAGCTGATGTAACTGCCCAGGCGAAACAATGCTCATCCTGATTAATAATGTTTACCACCGCTTTCTTGTTCGCAATATAGGTGGGCAGCTTTATGTAAGACCCGCCTCTTAATGGACTATATTTATTAATATTTATTTCTAGGAACAAAATCTCTTCTAAAGCCCAACCTGTAATATCAAAGTAAAAAAAAGAAATAAGCAAACTTAGTCGACATCTGATTTTTTCAAACAACTCACCAGAATCACGTTCCTCGAATTCGATAGCTAGATTCGAAAGACAATCCCGAAATGCGTCAACGATATCTTCCAAATCTGGCGATGAAGCAATTATGCGATTCGGAGCCATGAAAGATTTCACATCTCTCACATCTCGGGTTTCAATGACATATCTACCAAAAACTTCCATGTTCACTTTAATCGAGTGATGAATCAGTAGCATATTATCTAATAGAGATATAATTGTAGCTCTATTCTCATTGAAGAACGCATTGTAATCTAAAATGTTCGTTCTACACTCTAACCTATAGCTAATAATGCGGCATTTGAAAGCGCTCTCGATCGCATATACGCCATCTCTGTAGTGCATGCACGCATTAGAGCGATGCTCCAAGGTTCTCTTATGAGCACCCATCCTATCTGATGGAACATCTTTAGCGCAGGGCACACATCTTTGCATACTTCTAGATGTCGATGGCGCTGGCGGATTCGAAATATCCAATCGAGCCCTTTTTGCACTAGGTTCACCCAAATCATCCAAATCACCAACACATGAAATTCTTTGATGGCGGCGTAAATTATCACTACGCGTAAAGGTTTGGAAACAAGCACTTTAGGTCAACATGATGATGATGAATAAAAAACGCTTTTATCACTCACGAACAAACAACAAATGCTGATTAATATGTGATTCCCAATAAACTGTGCTCCGCTCTGCGCACCCTTGAATTTATAGAAGTACCGCCTCCCCCACTCTCACCAACGCGATCTTGAACTCTCGCGGGAGAATGGCGCATGCGCATGCGGCAGCAGTGTTCAAGGTCGCACCCCCTCCCATTTCAGAGGTGTGGAAACACAAGGTCACGCTCACAGAAAAAAAGAAAGCCCTCCTCAAGGACGCGCTCTTCTCAAGGCCACAGCAACTCCCAAGGGCACCCTCCTCTCAAGGTCGCCAACTCGAGGTCACTCCTCCCAAGATTGCATCAAGGTCATTCACCCCAAGGTCACTCCTCTCAAGGTCACTCCTCCCAAGGTCACTCACTCCAAGGTCACTCCTCCCAAGGTCACTCCTCCCAAGGTCATTGACCCCCCAAGGTCATTGACCCCCCAAGGCCACGTGGGGGTGTGTGACCTTGGGAGGAGGTCTAGAATCGGCATAAAACATCTACTGACGATTCTGAAGATGACTCAAGGTATAAGATCATCTTCATGCATCTGTTATTGAAGTTGAAAAATACTGTTTTTCTTCATTTGGGATCTTTTTGAAAATTCCGAGATTTTGCACAGTTTGAAAAAACATCCGGTAGGACTGAGCTAGCGAACAGTGAGAACATCATTCGAATTGTTCAAAGCAGAAAAAAGTTATTCAAATTTCGGGATGCGACGTAATTATTGTTGCGTAGTTTACCTACATCAATTATTACATATGCGTTATCTATTCACAAATGTACATGATTCCTGTCACGTGTTGATGTATCTTCATTATTCAACCTCTGACAACCAATTACAAATTTCGAATCTTCAGAAACCAACAAGGTTAAACCAATGACGGAGCTGTAATGAAACAAATTTTTCGAAATTAGGCTCTAATCCCCTGATTCGCTTATCGCGATGATGTCATTTTCAATCTGATGAACTGTCACACGAATTGCGATATGACTGATACTAAAAATAATGTTGATTACGATAAAAATGTGAAGAAAATTAGGAATGAGTGAATGTCACGAAATATGTACAGCGCCAGATTGAAAGTTTGTTCCGATGCTGTAGCCTCCACGATAACCAGCCGAGTGACGGGTGACAGTTAAAAAGCTACACTGTTGAAAATTAGTTGCTAAATCAACAAAAAAATATAGTTCCAGTAGGTCTACAACTCGGTCTACAACCATTTTATAGTTGAAATATTAAGAGTGTTTGAAGTAAATTTTCACCATAATGCTCGTCCTAACAACAGCCTATTTGTATGGCTAATACGTCTTATTGGTGAATTAACTACAGAAAGTTAATAATTCTACTTCACCTTATAGTTATTCACAGTAAGTAAATTGAGCAATAATTATAAATGGTTATTTCCATTTTAATTTGTTGTTATAAGCCATACGTTCCAATTTATTACTAGCTACAAAAAATTGTCGATTGTACTGTAACTCAGTGTATGTTCAACAATATTTCACTGCTAGAATTAAAAGTTCAAATTACTGAAATAACCATATCAAGAAACACATTTTATGTTCTGAATAACAACAAAACGAAAAAATACACTATTGACACAAAAACACATCAAAAGATGTCAGTAAATCGAAAGCTGGAGTGTTGAGTATCTTTCGTTCAATCGCTGAAACGAAAATTACATTAATATTTCATTTCGGAATCATTTTGTCATGAATTTTCCAGAAAAGCACCAAAAATTGCATTATTAAAAAAACAATCCAATTATTTCTTGAGATCACTGGATTTATTAACTCAATAGTTCAATATCATTCAAAATATAAATCAAAACGAATCTTACCAGTTCTTCAACTCAACTCAGTTTTTGTTCTCTTTTTTGGAGTTACCTAGTAGTGTCATACAAATATCTGAAATGATTGATTGTACAAATGATCACATCACAACTTCATCAGTTTTAATTCGTGAGAAGACAAACGAAAAGTAGCGAATATATACGAAGAGATCGGAACTAAAAAATCTTTGTAACCGAGCACAAACTGTTGAAAATTGTAATTGGTAATTAGGTGATGTTAATTTGTCAACAGAGTGCGACAAATTCACGATTTAATATTAATGTATTAGCAACTAGATGATGTTCTACTGTCTATGTTTCACTAACGATTATTGAAGTTCTAGTTACAATTATTTGTTGTTGTGTTACAGATTATATCAAGTTGTTTGGACAGGAATTTCATCTGTTCATTTGATGCAAACTTGTTGCTGTTGTATTGACATTATCAGTAGTGAATTCAATAACTGAGTGATTTAACAACTACATCGAAAATTTTGGAAGTGAAATTGAGACACAATTGTTGTTGAATTCGACTAAATTTTTTTAACGATATGAGAAGTTGTTGAAAGTAACAACTAATTTCCAACAGTGTATGGTCCTCTTCTTCCTAAGTCATACAAGTCCTAGACTTACAATTACGTTGGCGGTTAAGAGAACACTTAAACACTTTATTTATCTCCTTCACAATACTCCAAAAATACAAAAATTAGTTTTAAGGTATTTCGTATTCCATATCGAAGGTGGGTTCCCACTAGGAAATAGTAAAGTATTGTGTGAGAAAATTTTTAAACAGGTATATTTTTGAATTTGATCAACTCGTACAATATATGAATCTCGATTTGTTTGAGAGATACCTACGCATACCTATACCTAGCATTGCATATAGCAATGCTCATTTCATTATTGATCGATAAATACGCCTAAATATCTCATTCTAAAAACGGACTGAGATTGGTACTCATAGAAATTCTCTGGATTTGACTTGATGGTCAATTGATTGCAGCCATTGTCGTCTAGAATATATGAAATATTCGAGAAGTTAGCTCCTGCAGTATATTTCAGCTCATCCCTAGTTTCAGCCTTATACATATAATATATTATTCGTTTCATCAGCAAACCATACGATTTCCATCTTTCCCAAGTGAAAACAAGTCGTTGAGAAACAGTATGTCTCACTTTTCTTGAAATCACCACGGTGTTCGATCATATAGAACCTTAAAACTTCACTAGGTGGCACAAACGTCTATCCAACTATACTTGACTTCAATATTGAGCAGATACATCGGATTTTGATATACATAGATCAGTATCAATATTGGCCTAGTCGTGCATCTTACCAGGATTACTTAGCAGAAGCAGTCTTTCTTCAACTGTTTGACAGTCTGGATTCTAGTTTATCATCATAAAATCCATTTCAATAATCCAACCTGGTGAATAATATCAGAAGTGGTGAATACAAGCACTGATTCGCCTAAATCCACTAGGATTGCTAAGAACTTATCACCAATATGGAAAAAGTCAAACGACACCTACAGTGGTGAAAAAGATGCCGGTGCTTAATGACAATAAAACAATCAGGATCTCAGGTGACACCAGATGGTCTTAAGTGGTGTGAGTGTTGAAGAAATTGGTCTATAATAATGGTTGATATCAGTTACGTATATTAGATACATGTCATGATTCAAAAGAAAATCTGATTAACAACGATATTCCTAACGAATAATCATGTTTTTCAGTGTATAAGGAAAAGTATAGCTATATCCAAATACATTGATGAACTCCAAGGATTCTTCCGGAGACAGAATTTTCAATAGGATCTCGAATCGATAGAGTCTGAGCGTGCCATCGAGATGATGCCATATTAAAATCAATTGTCTGAGAAATACACTTTCGCTCTGGTTCAGAATGAGCATACCAAGATCAATAGTACAGGAGATTGCGTTGCAATAGAAAGTAATTTGGTGAAGATGAACATGAAATTTGTCAAAAATGTATTCTCATTTCGTGCTGAATTGACAATCAACGCCAGTTGGTACCAAATTTATTGTTTGTGTTCTCAAATGTATTGTTTTCAATAAGTATTATAATCCTCCGCACTCAATAATTCTGAATACGATACTTACTTTTTATTTCGAAATCGTCACTTCACAAAAATTGATGATGGTGGAACTTTTAATATGTTTCAATATAATTCTAGTCACACCACTTTGTGTGAAATACATATAAATTTCTGATTCTAATTTCTCAGTACTTAGGTTAGGGTTCTGTAGCATTTATCTCATTGATCCAACCACCAACAATCAGATGTTGTGATAGTGAAAATACAATGAAATAATGTTGTTGCATTTTGAAAAATCCAGTAATCATGGTTTAAAATGCACAAATTTATGCTCGAATTGTCATGGTTCTGAAGATTGCTCCAATGTGGAAGAAGAAACTTACGAGGAACTTAATGATTCAGATGAAATTGTGGATGAAGAACTAATGCAGAATGAGAATAATATTGGAGACGTGATGGTCTTGAAGATTTTGAAGATTTAATAGAATCGGGAAGGTTTGTCGAATCTAACGATGAAGAAATACCATCAAAGAGACAAAAACTAGTGGACAACTGATGTTTTAAAGATTTTCATTTTTTTTGTTTATCAATGTAACATGGAATCTTACGTATTTTGAATAAATAATGTGTAAAAATCAATGAAAAGCTCAAAATTGTACAAAATTATAAAAAAATTCGGATTCGAGTTTTTTCGTTTATTGCATTTTCTCAGAAAATTTTCCATAGTCATGTATATTTTTTCTCAGACTAGCAGGAAGTAGAGGTTCCAAAGAACGAAAAGCCCACCGACTTTTTCAAAAAAGCAGATATTTTGACGTGAGAATTTTCGATTGAATTTTAGGGTGGTTTTTCGATATTAAGTCAAAATATAGTGAAAAAATACATATTTCAAACCAAAAAAATTAGCGTGTGAAAAGGTGAGTTTTCACCAAATTTCGTGAAAAAAAATAAAAACATGGTTATTTGAATTTTTAACATAAATTTTGAGGTTTTGTGAAAAAAGTGTAGGAACAAGAGTTGTAGATTTCATTACCTACAACTTTGCACTCAACTTTACTCCATAGGATTTGTAGTTTTGCCGGAAATCGAGATAAACCGTATTTTACCCATAAACCCCCTCCCCTCTTTACCACTTCCCGACCTCAGATCGCCCGTAAATTATTTTTCCTCTGATTTTTGTTATATTCTCTTTCTTTTCCAATGGATTTCATCCTACTATAATTTTTTTTTGTTTGAAAAATTATCGACCCTGGTCTATTCCTGATGTACCTTTGTTTATGTATTAGTTAGTTTTATACTACATCTGAACCTGAAGAAGCCATAGTGTAGCGAAACACGGGTCGTGGAATAATTGTGAAATTAGTGTGAATCTTACATAAGTTTAGTGTTCAATTATAGATTTTCATCAAGTATCGGCCTCATCTATTCGGTATATGTTGAGATTGATCATCCTCGCATAAAAACATCAAATTTTAATTTAATAATTTCTTTTTTCGAATGATAGAAAATCATCTGAAATTCTGATATACTTTGCTATTGTCATAGTGATATTCTCGAATCGAAACTTTTGATTGGTTTTAACAGATGGTGAATATTCTTAGCATAAAATTCCTCTTTGAATGCGAGACAACCTCCCCTCCTATCAAGAAGCAGTAAAGATGCCATTGCGTCGAAGATCTCTGCCGAATAAAAGAACAATGAAGCAGCACCACCATCCTAAAACGATAAACATTCGGTACACGTGGTCGGGATTTGAATTCGATGCCACGAAAACCTACAATCAGAGAGGGCATAATGAAAGAACGGGTCGAAAGTGATTTCATTTTCTGTGCCATTAGTCCGCACCTCTTGAATCTCGGATCCGCCGCCACTTCCTCTGAAATTGTACTCGAGGAATGCACGAACTGACTCTTATTTCAATACTCCGGCAGCACCCTCTTTAATTGAGAACGTGACTCCGAATCAGAGTGGCGATTTTTTTTATTGAAATTTTGAGAGGTGAATATTTTCGGAAGAGTAAAAGAGGTTTCCTCAATCTTTGATGCCCAGTAGTGGTACTTATTGTTTTAAATATTTTGCAACTTCTCAAGAACCAAGGGAGATACACAAGGTGTTCCGTCTGAACCGCACATAAGAAGTAGGTATTTGGAGTTCCATAATGACACTGATCTGAAAATTTTCATGTTTGAGAATAGTATAGCATAGCATGATACAATTTTTATCAGATGGCTATTTTGTCGCACGCGTTGTGGAGTACGACGAACGACATCGAGGAATGCTCCAAGGGAACAAATGCAACAACGTGCCTTCTAAAGCGTGTGTCATATACATTTTTTTCTATTTTGCGTTAATTTGAAGTATTTTATCGAAAAAATATATTAAATATCGATAAATAACTGAAACATAATCGATTGGTAACAATGATGACATTGAAATAATTAAAAACTGACGCACAAGCGTAAAGCCTATAGTTTACAGTTGAGCGATTTTGATTTTCGCGATACCAGCAGTGAATTAGTACATTACGCAACAAGTGTGGAAAGTGACATATTTCACACGAGTAGTCGTTTAGCACGAGCCGCGTAGCGGTAAGTGCGGAAACGTAACGAGTGAAGGATATGCACTTTCCAACGAGTTTTGTACACTATTTTTCCTACGACTCCGAATACTTTCTTTTCGCGGGAGGTCTTGTCAAAAATGTAACTTGAGCGGTCTCTAGAATTTCAGGTGGTTTTGATTCTATATCAAATACTGTTTATTTCCATATTCAAGATTAAATTTGAATACTTCTCCGACAATTCCTCATTTTGTGACTTACTTATTGATTGAGTTAGTTTAGTTTTTCATGTTGAATTTTTGACAAGACCTGCCGCGAAATGAAAGGATTCGGAGTCGTAGGAAAAATAGTGTACAAAACGCGGCTAGTGCTAAACGACTACTCGTGTGAAATATGTCACTTTTCACACTTGTTGTGTAATATACTATTTCATAAGTGGTCGTAGGAAGAGTTTTTTTCAACTCATCAAGTTTTCCATGTACATGGCTGGAATTCGAGCCTCATCTTTGGGAACTCATAAACCGTTAAAGATACAGAAGGTCGGTTAAATTATGGCAAAGTTGCGCAATTTGATGCCTAATAAAATGCCGTTCTGGAACTTGGAAAATTCCGAATAATTTCCCATCAAGATAGCGTTCTCAAATCTGAAATCCGACGTTTCATCTTCCAGAAACCATTATCAACAATTTTTTTTCAAATACAGACCTGGATTTTTTATTTCATTTTTTGTTATCTTTGGATAGCCCAAGAACCATGAGCTATCACAAATTTTGATTTTCAAAAGTTTCAATGAAAAAAATGTACAGTCACTTAATTTTTCAAATATAAAATGCATTTACTAAAACTGAAAAAGGCGGCCTTGATTTCAGAGATGAAAAGGCACAACCACAATCAAAGTATCAATTCAATGTTTCGAAAATTTGCGGGATCGAAAATTGTGTTTTTCATTTCAGAAAAACGTGATATGGTCTGAATTGATAAAAGTGTTTAATAGAAACTCGCAAATGAAACTTTTCCCAATCAAAGGATTGGAAACCAAGGGATGGTGCGTCGGCCTGCATGAGCCCCAATTTATCCCCGCTTTATTATTTCTATGGGGATGAGGGGATTATAAAAACGAACCGTTTATTTGAAGAGATTCCACGGGACATAAATATCTTAATGTTTGAAATAACAACCCTACGAGCTAGAGGAAGAATGATCCAGGGCGAAGACGCATACGAAAATGCCTAGGGGTTTCAATCGAGCATTTACTTCAGAATTTCATTCTGTTCTTTTTACAATTCAGGCATAGTTTTTATCGATTTAGTATTATATAGATATTATTTTGCCATCAGAAGTTCAGTTTCGTAGTAATTAGGCAGTGGAGGGGTGAGGGGTTTCATTGAAATTTTGCCAGTGTTCAGGTGCTGATTAGCTTTCTTTTGTTCTATTGATGATGAATAATAATGTTCCGGAAATAGTTTCGAAAAGAATATATAAAAAATGGAAAAACTTTCAATTTTTGTCATCGAATCATTTTAAAATCAAAATTTCTAATGGATCATAGTTTTTGGTCAATACAAAGGTGACAAAAAATTAAATAAAAAATTCAGGTCCTCATTTAAAAAATTTAAGTTGATGATGATTTCTAGGAGACGAAACGTCGGTTTCAAATTTGAGGAAATTGTAGGAAAGGAAAAGTGGCCATGATGAAGTGTTACTCATATCGGTTAATTTCTTCAAATGACGCCAGAAAAAAATAAAAACGGATTTATGAAATTTCGATTTTTTACGGATATCTCCGAAATTATTCGGAATTTTCCAAATTTCAGAACAGCATTTTATTGCGCAACTTTGCCATAATTCGATGCACTTTCCAACGAGTTTAGTACACTATTTTTCCTACGACTCCGAATTCCAGCCACCCTGTACAAGGTGGCCAGATAAGAATGCAAAGTGCAGTATCTCAGAAACTATTCGTCTAAGAGACTTGCGGTGAAAAATGTATATATCGAGATACATTTTCATGGAAAAAAAGTCATACAATTGCATTTGATTTTACAGACAATTTTGCAATTTTTTGTTATTATGTCAAAAAACGTGCTCTAGTGGCATCACTTAAAATCAGACATATTACAAATGAGATGAATTTGATAGACCAATGAATGATCTTTCCAAAGATACCAAGTTTGTTGAAATCCGTTCAGTCGTTCAGGAGTTACAGCTGTTTTTTTGAAAAAAACATTGAACCACCCCCCACCACTTCATTTTAATAGATACGTCAAAAAGTGTCGAGCAAAAATTACTCGATTGAAGCTCAACTTTAAAAGGTACATATTTTATTGGTACGTTTACAAGGCATATTTCGTCGAAAATTCATTTCAAAAGTTTTAGATGGCGGTTACGCCCCCTGGCGGCCATCTAGGAAACATGAAAATAATTTCCAGGATTTTATTTTGGTAACTCAAGTTATAAAATTTTTCACCGCAAGTCTCTTAGACGAATAGTTTCCTAGATACTGCACTTTGCATTCTTATCTGGCCACCCTGTACATATCGACTGAGCTTGTCGTGAAAGCAGACCCTGATCAAAATCTGATTGTTATGAATTAGACAATTCAAATGACTAACTGAATTTTTCCTGTCATAAAATTGTGAAAAAACTCGTTTTATTCCACAAGTTTCCAAAAAAGTATTTCCAATTATACTAATTGTCCTGAAACTCGAATCCCATCAGTGAATCACAGTGCAATTGTGAGAGACGTAAGAGTAGGTATTATAAGAACTTATCACTGTGAGCGACCGACTTTTCAGTTCTGACAGAGCCCCAAATTAGCCGATAAGAATCTGTAAATCCTATTAACGAACTTGGATTAAAAAACTTTCAGCTGTAATCTGCGTGTTACTTACTTTTGGAGTTGTTGAAAGATTGAATTAAAGGCTCATTCGGAAACGACCATAGCTCTGTTTGATTATCATTACTTAACCCCTGGGATCGGAAAAGGTGATCAGTTCAGATGATCATGAAAAGTAGCATTTAGTTAAACCTTCTGAAGAAGAAACGAGTGGATTGATATAGTATATTACACAACAAGTGTGGAATTTCACACGAGTAGTCGTATAGCACGAGCCGCGCGTAGCGGTGAGTGCGGAAACGTAACGAGTGAAGGGAATGCACTTTCCAACGAGTTTTGTACACTATTTTTCATACGACTCCGAATACTTTCATTTCGCGGGAGGTCTTGTCAAAAATGTAACTTGAGCGCCGGTCTCTAGAATTCCAGGATGTTTTGATTCAATATCAAGTACTGTCTATTCAAGATGATATTTGTATACTTCTCCGACAATTCCTCATTATGTGAATTACTGATTGATTGAGTAAGTTTAGTTTGGACAAATTTTATCGATATTGACACCAGCGTACATAGACAACCTTGACACCATACGCCTGCTAGCGCCAGTAATCACGCAACCAGGAATACAGAACCATAGAAGTACGTAGTGCGCAAGCGCGTACGAGTTACTCGAGTTAGTGCGTCCTTGACTTGCAAACATCTGTATTACCAAAGAATCTTCTCTTTGGTGATACTGTGATATCAAACTGATGCAAGCAGCAAGCCGCGCATAAAACTGTAGCCGTACTCTTTTGAATGATCCGAGGAATGATCTCACCCGCTGTCATCAACATCGAAATAGTTCCAGCAAAGAGTATAGGTTCCAGTTTTGAAGTGAATTCAGAGGTTATATTATATCAGACACATTGAAATTAATAGATTAAAAATTATCGGTATAATTCAAAACGAGACAAAAATTTCAATAAATAATATGAATTTGATTTGAGAACGCTTATATTGACAGTGAGTATCTTCACAATATACCTAATTATTTCCATCAATTCAGGCGACCGTTGTGATATTTTTCATATCAACACTTTTGCTTTTTTCTTTCAAATAAGCAATACCATGGTGATATGAGCTACTTTCTGAATAACAAAACAATGTGATTATTGACGTTTTCATACGTGGTCGTAGGAAAACGATATTATCACACCCAGCCCTTCGAATGATGGATTTACAGCAATTTGCGAAAACCAATGGGCCGATGAATTCATTCATCTATAATTTTAAATGACACTGGTGTATTTAGGGGGAGGAGGGGGTGAAGGAGGTTTGGTCTATTGGGTAATCAGTTTTGTTCTATCGATCTAAAATACTTTCAGCGTTGCGGCGTTGCCGCTTCTATCAAAAAGTAGCAACAACTTTGTTATTTCAAATAGAACACCCTGTTATTTATTTCATTTTTAGATTCTTCCTGAAGAGCTGATTTCGTCGATCTATCATACTCGGGGTATAGCGAGAAAGATTACAGAGATATAGGGTGTGAAAAACTATCCATTCTTGCTCAAAACGGCTAACATATCCCTATCTTAACTTTCCATTTACTATCGATTGATATTTAATTGAAACAAATACGGGTGGTTCAAAATTTTGATTTGTTTCTATCAAATGTCAGTAGATAGTAAATGAAAAGTTAAGACAGGCACATGTAAGCCGTTTTGAGCAGAAATGATTAGTTTCGACACAAAAAATTCCCAAAGTTGAAAAATCTCGATTTTTCACACCCTATATTTCTGTAATATTTCACGCTATACCCCAAGTATGATAGATCGACGAAATCAGCTCTTCAGGAAGAATATAAAAATGAAATGAAATACAGGGTGTTCTCTTTGAAATAACAAAGTTGTTGCTCTTTTTTGATAGAAGCGGCAACGCCGCAACGCTGAAAGTATTTTAGATCGATAGAACAAAACTGATTACCCAATAAATCAAATTTTCAGAATAATCCTACGTCCCGTTCTCCGTAAACGTCCAAGGTACAATCGACCGTGAGTAACCCTGTATATAAGGTAGGGAAAACACATATTTCAAATTGATATATCTTTTTTACTTTTCATCCAAATTTGATTAACTTAGGCTCATTCGAATGCATACTCATTTCATTATATAATATATTATTTGTTCTAATATTCACGCAATTTATCCAAAATTGAAACCTATCTAAATATGTTATCTTAATATGAAACGAACATGTGAAGCATTCGCATTATTTAATTTTAGAAAAAATATTGTCGTCCTTGTCTTTCATTGCAGTTCATGAGTTACATATTGGACCAAAATGAATGTGAAAGAAAGTTAGAAATTGTGAAAGTGGCCACGATCATCGAAGTAAGCATTCGAGTGAGTGTGAAATCATCTCTCAAACCAACTAAGTTGATCAAATTTGGATAAAAGGTATAAAAGCAATTTGAAGTTTGTTTTTTCAACAGCTTTTCCACCCTCATTATCGAAGATCAGTTCGTATAATTATCAAGAACGAGCTGACGCATAATAATTAGGAAGTTTTTATTTTTTCCATAAAAACAGTACCTCAATATGGTGATTTTCTAAAAAAAATAAAATTTTTCTTCCATAATAGTGAATGTGTCCTTTAGCGGTCATTTAATTTTCTTTGTCGAAGTCGTAGGATTTATGGATTTTATAATAATGTACCTTGCCGACCATATTGGGACACCCAGTTTATACTGTTGTGCCTGTGTATGTGTAGCCTGCTTTTCCAGTTCAACTTGGCAACGCAATACAGATTTGTTTCACATTTTTCCATGCAATTTGCGTGCGATCAGCTTATTTTAGTGAATTGTTTACTTTCACAATGATAGCAAATTTATTCTATCGATAATAAATTCATGATATTTGCGCTTTTGGCGAATGATCATTCCATTCGAAAAGCTCTGGGAGATTTGACTGAATAATAAATATCATTATACAGTGCACGGTGGAAAACACTTGGGTGGACTTTCAAAGAAATAGATTTCAGAGCCAACTCTGATTACTAAATCAACACCTATAATATCGAAGTTTTGTCATTTCTATTACTTCTACATCTCACGATTAAGTATTCCATGGTGACAATTAAGATCTTAGTGGTGGAAAATGACAAAGAGGTTGGTGAATTGAATAGATTCTGAAAAATACATCAAAAGGTGAAATACCTACTGCAATTTCCCCTTTCACTTTTGAAAGGTTTATTGGTATTGGAATGAATTCTACTATTCGAAATATAAAATGATATTATCACAACATGTTGAAGTGTAAATGAAAGTCGAATTACCGGCTGATCCATCCAGGTTTCTATTTTCTATTTGAAAACATCGGAGCTTATCATCAGATTCTCAAATTGCAATGTTGATGAAAATACCTAGAAAACATAACCCAACTTCTCTTCATGTCATCAGACGTTATCTTTCGTCTGCTCCTGCATTTTTAATAAAGTTTACCTTCCCATCATCCTAAGGCTATGTGAATGTCGTATATTCATTCGTAATGAATATTTTCTTTGCCGAAGTATATTGCTTATTAGAACATTGTTTGCATATTTGTATTGCATTAAATGAAATGAGATGAAGAGACAATAGGGATGACGTTGTGAGTTCAATATCACAATCACGGATCCCTGTATCAAATCATAATATATACTTTATTTCCAGAAGGAATGATATTCTTATTGACTAAGTCATCATAAATAACATCACAAATAAACCAAATATCACATGAAATTGTGAAATATGCTAGCATAAATACAAACAATGATCATAAAACTAACATAAAAAACAAGGAATGAAATTTTCTACCGACTAGAAGGCTTTCTGTAATAGAATTTGAATTTTTTGAAATCTGGAACCTTTCTTCCTTCTTGACCTGCGTTTGAAGATTGAATTGGTATGATTGAATCCAAAGTTTATCTTGTATTATAATAATGACTCCTTCTGGAATTCTCATTTTGGCATTTGCTATGAAAAGGACACATTGGTCCCAGGATGAAAATACCAGGGTGAGATCTCATTTCCAATATATCAAAGAAATAAGAACATCTCCAAATTATACAGGATGACATAAAGAGTTCCTTTTTACCCCAAATTTAAAACAATCACTGGAGTGACCAAGCTGTTACACCGTGTGATTTCTCATTTTGTTATCGAAATAAGTTCATTCCATACATTTTTTTTTGTTTTTTACGATAACTTAATTTTTTCGAAAGTTACAAGAATTTTGATGAAACGTTATATCTGCCCATTTTTTCGAAGACAATTTCTTGCTGCATGATAATGCATATTGCAAGAACCGTTGGTGGGTACTTAGCCGATGTTGAAATCCCAGTAATGAAAAGGCCTCCTCGAAGTCCAGACATAAACCCTATTGAACATGTTTGTGATGATGCTCTTTGGAGAAAAGTACGATCTCCTTTACTAGCTCCTGCAAATTTATTGCAGCTCAGTGAAGTTTTGATTGAAGAATTACAGCAAATCGGCCAGGCTTTTATACAAATAAGACAAATTGCACCAGTTATTCGTGCACGTGAAGAGAACACGTCGTACTGAGTTCATCAAGATTTTTAAATTTATTCTCAGGTTTCATTCGTTATGATCATCATTGCTTATTTTCCACAGTTCATTATCACCATGATGTGGTAATGTAACGTTTTATCAAAACCCTTTTAACTTTTGGAAAAATTAAGTTATCGAAACAAATAAGAAAATAAAATGTATGGAATGAACGTATCTTGATAACAAAATGAGAAATTACAAGGTGTAACAGCTTGGTCACTCCAGAGATTCTTTTGGAATTATACTAAAATTGCACTCTTTGTGTCCCCCAGTATAATTTGAAAGTATGACTTATTTCTTGAAATTTCAACCTCGTGCGAGATTCCTTATGAATTTACCTACGAAATAAAGAAATTATTAATTAAAGCAGACTTAAATTGACGTAGTTATTGTTGAGCAAATTTTATAATATATTGAGTGGATCGATTATTTTGCCGATGAGTGTATATAAAGTTAATCGAGCATGATACAATAATTGAAAGTGGGGATGATGGTTATGGGGACAGACAATTTTTTCACATCTGCTATGTCATCTTCAATAATATGTTAGATTTCAGAGCTATTCCGATTGTGCCATAGTAGTGCCTTGTCATTTGCAAACTGTGTGATGAACTCCCCTCAATGTCAATTGTGATTAAGTCATTAATATAATTCAAAAACAGAACTCACATCATGAAATTATTTCCCAAATGTAGCGAACATTATGGCCCACACTGTATTATCCGATGTACGTGATATCTCTCGATTATTTACACTCGCATTATTCAACGAGAATGCAATCTGACAGCTACCACCAGGTAAAGACAATCCTGTTCACGTATCAACAACCACTCAACTTGTGATTATATGCAACTACAGGAATCTGGAAGTTCCTACTTTAAGAACTTTCCAGAATAGATGATAAAGCGGGAAAGTACATACTCCTGCTGAGTCCTCTCGAGGAAATGAGCATCCGATAACGCGGGATGAAGAAAGACAACGCAATGGGCGAGATGGAACGAAATTGCCTCTGAATCTCTTCCTGAATCCATAAATTTTAGAGCGCCCGTCCCAGTTTACAGTCAAAGTCTCCTCACGAGGAACACAATGACGGCTGCACATTCAGAAAACAACATAAATTAGAATTCCCCGCTCCTCGCATCCAAATGCGACTCTGCACACGGCTCGCTAGTTTGCTATCTGCTCTCATCCACATCCACCTGGAACTCTATCGTGAGGGACGATCTTGGGAGGCTGAAGACTGTCCGATAATGTACACGCAAAAACTATTACGTTTGCCATCAGAATAATACACTTATGTCAAGAATATCATATTCATATCAAAATAAAAACTCAAAGTCGGTCGACCACACAATATAATGGAAAATTCAAATAGTTTTTGTAACTAGTTTCGGCTTAGCAGCCATCATCAGACAATAGTAATGAGTCCAATATTCACAGACAATTTCAAGAAACCATATCAGCGCCAAACTTCATTATGACTCACTAATTTTTGAACAAGCTATTTGAACTCTGGTTAAGATCATCCTCTTATGTTCATATAATTTTCTGGATGGATATCTATTGGTATTCACTTTGAATCGGACATGTCAAGACTACATGGCAGCAAATAGGGTTAAACCTTGTGGTGCCTATATGGATGCTACATTTTCTATGCTCTTTTTTGTTGTTTTCATCTTGGACAAAGAAGTTGTTTGTAACACTCATTTCAATCACCTCAACGTATATAAATAATAATAATAAAGTGAACTGAGTAATATTCCTTCTTGATCTTCAATAACAGAACATTCTCATTTTTTGCTGACCTCGTTTGTGGTTGTATGAAATGGAGCAATAACAATATCCCTGCAAGATTTATACTCCAGAAAATATGAAATCATTTTATCTAGGTGCTGTTCATCATCGTGTGAATTTCTGCAGGATATGACTACTTATTTGTGCAACGGAAAAATGTATACAGAGTGTTTGATTGAAGGCCTTCACTTCTGGATAGTCCAAAGAGTAGATATTTCACTTAAAATAATTAGAAAATTTCATAAATTTATTGTCAACCAATTAGAAGGCTCTTTTTTGTATACGTTGCTCGTAGCAACGGGCGATTACCATGATTATCTCATTCATTCTGAAATACACGTTTTTGATTGGTTGAAATGATTGTGTTGATAAGCAATAACACCATGTTTTCGATTTTGTATTTCGGCTTCTGATTGGCTATTGGATACTTACATGCTGTGTTTTCGTTTCTGTATTTCGCTTTCTGATTCGTAGGCAGTAGGGTAGTTTAATTAAGCAACGACTTACCAGTTGCAATCTGTCATATTATTTTCCGATTCCATGATAAATAAATGAATGCAACTACACCAAATTCTCGTCTGAACCATGTTAAACACACACTATTAATATGTATCAACTTCGTTTTTCACAAATTATGGATAATTTCAGGATTAATAGAATTAATATAATGTAACCTAACCACAAATTGTGACAACAATCAAAATGAATTTAGCTCAGTAGTAGCTATTGCATAGGTAATCTTGCCTACATCATACAATGACATTAATATATTGTTGGTTGCATAACGGATTTTCTTGTATCGAACTACAAAGCATTATATCAAAATAACTGATTCACAAACTGTACGTTTAATATTAATTCAAACAATAAATAGGAAATTATCATAACGGCTTGATTTTATTCATGAAATAATCGATGATTATCAAAAATCCCTTCTTTTTTTTTTTTGTTAGTTTCTATTGACGGAATTAATAAGTGATAAGTTTTCTGTCAAAAATGAAGCGCCTTATATTTATTGACAAACGTCACTCAGAATAAAATATTTGTAGACATGTGATATTTGATGTTATGATTGAAAAAGGATAACTGTTTTGAATGTTCCTGAAATTTTAGTAATAAACCTCAGTTGCTATCTACAGTATCTACGCAGAATAGGTCGTAGGGTTCATCTTCTCACCATATTAAAAGAAACTCCAATTTATGAAATTTTCCCACCGAATCTCCCACGCAGCAGAATTACTTCCCTATGATTTTTTTCTCGGTTTCACTCATGTTTTTGTCGATAGAAAATTTCCCTCGTCTTCGACTTGGGATAATTTTTTACCAATAACAAAAACATTCGTGACCTCGAAAAAATTTATTGGTAATAATTCTGCTGCTAGGGAGATTACAAGTGATAATTCACTTTCTTCGAATATCCTGTTCCCAACCAATGTTACAGTCCTCTTAGCTACTCTAAATAAAAAAATATATGATATAAATTTGACATTCGTAATCAAATCCAAAATGTTAATATAGCCCATAGTGTCTCGACTCAATATATAATTTCTCTGGCAAAATAAACTTCGGTTTGATGCCAAGGGGTGGAGGGTAGAAAAAAAAATCACATGAAAAAAATAAAAACTACTGTGGAGCAAGGCGTACTCTATAGTAGCAAGTTGTGATTAATGTCACGCAGTAGAAATAGTTCCACAGTTTCAGTCACGAAATGTCTCAAATTTACCTCTAAGGGCCGTTTTTATAAACGTGTATAAACTCGGTTTGAGCTGACACTCTTTTTGTTGCTATGGAATAGCCAATCAAATCACTCGTTCTCTAGCAACTAAACCAATGACGGCTAAATGAAAAATCTAGCCAGCTGGAGGACTATACATGACTGTTCAATCGGCAGCTTCAGTGTATGATCGTTTGTTGGCGCCACCAACAGTCCACTAGTGCAGTCATTTGTTTTTAATCGATTTTCCGTCATTTTGGGAGTTTTCAGGTCATGAATATTTTTTGAGAAACGTCAGATTCGTTCTGTCTGTAAATTATTTTCATTTCAATTTCGCGACAAATTTGAGCTTCCAGGGATCTCCAACCAAGGTTTCTCCCCTTTTTTGCTTGATGTGAACGTTCTTTTTAGTAAGTTTTTGGTTTTGAAGTTGTGTTTCATTTCGTCTGTTGTACTTGTACGGAAGTGTTGTGTCTTGTCTTGTGTCCGTGTCCCTGTCCAGATATTTGTGTCTCAGCATTATCTGCTCTGACCTGAACTTTGTCTAAAGTGTAGAGTAGTCTAGACCATATCTAAAAGAGGCAGTGATCTGATGACTAACAATTTGTTTACATAGTTATAGTGGTTTCATAGTAGCTTTCTCCAGTGTTTATAAGCGGTCTTATACTAGCTTTCTTTATTGTTTTCATTATCAGTTGATTCTATACCTATATGGTATTAACATTTTCAATTATTGATCACTACTATGTTTCATAGATGAAGCTATGAGAGTCTCACGATTTCTATTTGCCAAATAAATGGTTCAATTTTGGAAGGCAGGGATGAGAGTTTCTGACAATTTTATTCCTACTCCATTCCTACTCCTACCATTCAGAATGATTTTATATTATTGGGACATATTAAAGATTGGTGTATTTTCAGGTAAGTATTTGTATTAAGCATTTTGAGAAATAAATGTATTGATACATACAAGGGTGGGAGTTAACTTCCCATCTAAAATTAAGAATTTCCTTCTGGAGCACGTGTACCAAACATCTATTCAAAATTGTGTTACAGAAGAGAGCCACCAGATACCTATTTATGAATGTGAAAGAGCTGTTTCAAAAACAAGATAGAAACAATGTATTTGGCACATAAAACAATTATCAGATATTTCCTCAGGAACCCATCATGAACATAAGCATACTACACTATGGATGATAGCTTTTATCAATAAATATTTATTGCTGTTATCATTTTTCTACTTAATGTTCTGCTCTGTCTGACTTTGAATATTTAGTTTATGAGTTTATATTCACTCAGTACATATTAATCATGCTTTGTCAACAAGAATGTACATCTGTAGGCAATCAAGTATATTAAAAAAAGAATCACCTAAAAAAGGCTCTGTTCCCACAACCTTGGCAGTGTGATTATATTTTTATTAGCAGCATGCTTCTTTGATCTTCAGTGATGGATTTTCATAGACCCAAGCTCTAATGTATTTTATTTCTGTATAAAAATAAATTAAATTGAAAAAATATAAGAAACAATTGAGCATATAATTATGTAACAAATACACTGATATTAGATTTTACAGGATAGGTTATGGAGTGATAACAAAAAGATCTAAACATCTTCACAAGTAATATTTCACATGATGAATTTTCAGTTTATGTACAGTTGGATGACATGTGTAGATTCCCTGAATAGATAGAGGAACTTCAAAATTATATAAAAAGTTGAGAAGGCTCATTTGGAGTCCATATATTTCAAATGTTCCCAAATAAATTTGTTTGATAATGGTGCATTATAAGGTGGTCATCAAGAATCATCTCCTGATATTTCTGTGGTTGAAAGAATAATATCACAAAATGAATACGTTTTTATGTAAACTTTTTTTTCCGAAAATGATTAGTAAAGGAGATATGCCACTTTGAAGGGGTAGATAAATATCAGTTTTTCTTCAATATCTCCTGATCACCTTGGAATATTGAATTAATATTCACATGGACCATCTGAACACCTATAAATATATAATAATAGTTAAATCCTCTCTTCTGCTAATGGAGTGATTTCAGGAGGCAACAATCAGTATGTCATCCCTAACTTCTTCATTTTCCGAATATTTTCCTTGCTTTCAAATGGAAGATAGGATTTGACTGATGTTATCTAAAAATTGTCCAAATGGCCTATATCTCAGTTCAAACAATAGGTTCAATATTTCAAGGTGGTTAAAATATATTGAAGAAAAACTGATATTTATTTACCCCCTTTGAAGTGGCAAATCTATATTTATTATTTATTAATTATCCATTTTCAGAAAAAAGTTTCTATGAAAAGGTACCTCTGTTTTCAATGTTTCATTAGCCATGAAATATCATGAGACAATTTTGGACCACCTTGTATATGCAGTTGCAGTTTTCTTAGTCCATCCTTATTTGAATGCCACATTTTTGAGTTTCTCTCACACTTGAGCCTTGCCCATCAGGAGTTCTTAAGGGTATTTCAGCAACTGTTTCTGGAAAAACTCCTGTAATGAATAAATACTTCATAAAACTTATTTATTATTATTTACATGAATGTTTTTAAATGTTCATTGTCATTAATATTTGATATATATCATTGAACATTAAATTGATAAGCCATTAGCAACAAGAACTTTGCCAATAAAACTAAATGCATCCTCAGATGGTAAAAAATTGATAATTAGGTTGAACTGCTAGAAGTAATATCTATTATTACTATTGATCTGCCAGATATTACAAGATAGTGTACTAATTATCACTATGCAATGCACAACTCACCACAAGTTGAAATGTGAATTTGCTTTATCCATACATATATGGAATGCCCTGAAATCATTCCATCAGTTCTGACTGCATTCATGATTTATGTTCCAGAAACTGCTGAAAAATAAAACTTCATTGAGAAATGAATTATTCACAAACAACATGTTTGTAGAATAGGAGGTAGAACTCATGTAAACTCAGATTTCAAGAAGTTGATAGGACCCATTTAAATTTGAATTGAATAAATGTTCTACACATACAAGGGTTTAGGAAAATTAGATAATTAGAGGAGAAACAGCCTAGCCAAGTGAGATAGTTTCATGTGAATAGGATCTATCCACTCATTCAAAATTTGAACCATATATTTTTACATTAAGCCTGAATATTGTACAACATGGCTTCAATGAAACTTCCTACCTCTTTCTCACAATGATATAAACTTTAAACAGAAAATTGGTTTCTCATACTATATTTAAAATCTCTTACACTTACTTGAGAGTGTGATTTGATAGAAAAATCCATCCATAAGGTCAAAAGATTCATACTTTCATAAGTAGTAGGATTTGGAAACCCATTCATTTGGATCTCATTTTGAGGATATTCCAACTGAAAAAGAAGATGGAATTTTATATATTTTACTTAAAAGACAATATCTGGATGAAATACTAAATAAAACTGAAATTACTTACCAAAAACATCCTTGCGTAAAAAAGCAATAGGTACACCTTTAGGACCAAACAGCGGTAAACAATAACTTTGACTATGTTGCGTTTTCCACAAACAAATTATCAGGACTTTTATTTTGTCACCACTTTTAGGGCTGCCAAAGTTGAAATTTGTGAAATATTGTCAAAAAAGTCTCCTGAGCAAATATGTAAACAAAAATAAATATAAAATATTGAGGTTAAATCAGACAGTGTCATATTGGTAGTTCAGGAATCACCGATCGCGTCGCCACCAACAGTTCACTCTGTCAAGGTCATTCGATTGAACAGTCATGTATAGTCCTCCAGCTGGCTAGATTTTTCATTTAGCCGTCATTGACTAAACCAAGTTCAGCTTAAACGGAGTATTGAGAGTTTATGTCTCATTGACACATTGAAATCAGTGACTAATTCTCCTTATAATCTAAATAAGGATAAAAATCCAATAAACATGAATGTGGTGTAACAAAAGCGCTTGTGGTAACAATGAGTACCTACCCTATCATCTTATATACCCAATCATTTCTATCCATACATGCGAGCGTGCGATTATTTTTATCTCAACACGATGCTTTTTTTCAAATAACGATACCTCGGTGATTTTTCAAACAACAAAACAGTGTTCTTTATAACGTTTTGATACGTGGTATAGGAAATCGTATCCTATTTTGTCTATAATAATGACGGTGTTAAGTCAGATCCCTGGAAACCGAAAATTCTCATAAGCAAACAATCAGATTGTAATTGACCTCATAACGCGTTCACAAAGATTTGCTAATGGAATCACAATATGCCAAAATCCAAAAAGCGGAAAGATAGCATGTGAACGCGAATACTCCTTTGCCTTTCCTTTGACAATTGGATTTCACCAATCTCCGGAGAATAAAATGCATTTGCATTCCATAATGAGTTCATTATAAAAATAAAATGAAAAAAAAATCAGTTTTCACATTTTTCACATCGTCACCATCCAGGAGTTCCAGATTCACTGTGCATTCAAAGCGAATTATAATTTCTTCTTTCCAATCAAAATTTTGTGCAAAAGGACTCATTTCGAGCTAGGACTTGATCTAGACGAGAAATCTCGTCTCGAAGGCACTTTCTCGTCTCGTCTCGATCATCGAGAATAGAAATAAACAAACTCTCGTCTCGATAATTTTCTCGATCTCGATTCGAGACTCTCGAAAACCAGCCAAGGCTGCACCGAAATACTGGTTATTGAATTTTTTAAATAAAAAAATTACGTTAAAATACAGATTAGGCTATATGATATGAACTGAAAGCCACGTATAACAAAAAAACCGTCGAGTATCAGCACAAAAATAAAGAGTATTGTTCCAAAAATCCTAAAAATTGAACGAATCCTGGATGATTTCAGTTAAGAATACAGCAATGGGACAGTTGCACGTAGCCTGGTTTACACTAGTAAACCCGCCAAAATCAAATATTCCAGAACTATGGAAATGTAACGTGATTAATCAATAATTGAATATTCATGTAGCATCGGTATATTCTGCAGGATATAAAATGCCTTAAATCATTGATTCAGTGAATTAACGAATCTGCAGAAATGATTTTATTATGGAATTTCAAGTGAACAATAATTCGTTGACGTATTTCAAGGATATTCAATCTGATGTTATGTTGAGTATGGAATTTTAAATAAAAACTCAAGTCATTATTCATTCTACTTGACTGATTATGCTCCAAAGGACAAAATATGAAAATGGTAGAAGTGGAAATGTTTTCCTCAAAATAGTAAATCAATAGTAATTTTAATATTACACACAAAAAAAGATGAAACCACTAGACAAAATTATAATTTGATATCCCATTCCATGATCTTATTTCTCCAAGGATGAGTTCGATATGCTTGGTTGGTTTCTTTTAATAAATGGTATATTGCGCATTATCCATGAAAATAAAATATTCAGTTGTAATAATGTATTTCTTGTATTACATATAATAACAATAATCACAATGTTGGTATTTCATTTCTATGGACAGAAGCGTGAAGTGTTGCGAGAATAGCTTGTTACTCAGCTTCATCCAATGCTTACAGAAGTATCCCTTTGGATTCGCTTTTTCCTTGGGATGCAACAGTGCCTTCAGCCTGCATCTCAGCGATAACTGTCCACATGATTGATTCCGAAAAGCTACCTCAGCTGCTGCAAACTTTACAATGAGTTTTCCTGTTCTATATGTCTGAGAAACACACTTCGTACATGTTTACCACAATGACTCTTTCTGGCACTATATGTACTCATGCAGATTGTATCAGGACCTGGTTCTGGGTCCTTTGCTATAATTTTTCAAATTTCGATGTATCCAGAAGTTGGTGAACTAAATTGTTGATCACAGGTTATTACCATAATTTTTCGAAATAGTCATAATAGATTTGGTGGCTGGTGAACCGTAGCGGCAGACTATGAAAACTGCCAGGTGTTAATTAGAATCAAATTTATGTCCGGCGATTATTGAAATCATACTCCTCGATTAACAAAACTCACGGTAAATATAATAGAAATAAGACTTTAATATTCGATCTCGTCAACTTTGGATTTTAGTTCACTGTTTTTACACGGCCGTCGGTCAACTAACCACTTCCATTGTTGCGATGTCGCAATATTCTACATTGTGTAAACGTGTCTGGCATCTAGACCAATGAGAAGCCAGTAAAAACCTCCCCTATCTCTTCAACGCTGTATTCTTAACTAAAATGGACTATAAGTACGAAAGTATCAGTACTGCATAGTGAAATTTAGGCAAGAATGGTGCTATAGGTCTGCCATAAGAATATCCTTAGAAGTAATATAGAAGTAATATAGTAATATGTTCTTATGTTTGAAATCAATCAGAAGTATTATTTCTTAGCATAAGTTTTTATGTTTTCTTTACTGGCGTATTCAGAGCTGTGAGTTATTGCAGAATATATAGATCGAGAAATCTCGAAATGATTTCTCGATTTCGAAAAAATCTCGGACAGAAAGATTTCTCGTCTCGATCTCGTCTCCAAATCGAGATGAGACGAGAAATCTCGAATTTCGAGTGTCTCGTGAAATTATATTCAAAGACCCACGGAAAGTCTCAGAGCCCCAAACGCCGCCCAACATAAACCCCCGACCCTGGCATCCAGGTATCATAATTGGGAGGACGTAAACAAATAAAAGGACGAATTGAACGCAGGCCCGCGCATGCCGCGTCCTTACACCTCCTGAAAACCGTAATAAGAGCGATAACGTTTCGGGACCGGCTAGTACGTCGCAGGAATCTCCACGGGGTGTTGCACCTAGTTGCGCGCGCATCTTCGAGGGTGACGTTACGCTTCCGGAGACACCTGAAGAGTGTCTCGTTCACGTGCAATTCTCTCCGATCGAAACGAGGGATCGCTGCAGCGGTTCGAGTGAAGCGCAGGAAACGTCTCCTGTGGAGGTTTTCGTCTGCGAGGAGATCAGAACCACTTGTTTGAGCTCTTTCCGGTGTCGTTGCCCGCGTTCTTTTCCATCATCAGCGAGGTTACTGGGATGTCCTGCGAAGAACAATCGTTTCGACGTTATGTGAGCTGAGTTGGAGTTGCTTTCGAAGTGTCGTGAGAATGGACAGACTCTGTATGGCCCACTTCTGGTACTTCTGGTGTTGTGTTATGGGACTGAGTGAGAGCTTCGTGGGAGCCTTCCAAGGTGAGTCTTTTTTTATGTTCTGGTTCTCACGAAAAGGGCTATAATGTTCAGAGAACATCGTGAGAACCAAGGGAAAGAAGGTAGGAGTTGGTGTTCTTCTTAAATTTCTGGATATGGTATGCCTCGGGGAACTCCTCCCTAGACAATGAGGTCCAAAGTCTCGATGTTCGTTGGATGAACAACTCTTTGGAAAGCGACGTTCTGCAGGTCTCTAAAGTGACCACGAAGGGGTGTGAAGACTAAACTTGACGGGTTAATCTCGAAGAGACTGCTAATGGGGGAACGATTGTTGATATTTCAGAAGAGCATCGCCCATGAAAATATCTATAAAATACAGATAAATCGCCAACTTTTCTACGGTGTTCCAGAGAAGTGAGCGAGTTTGTGAGCGAGGCATCACCGACGAGACGAATAGCCCTTTTTTGGACAGAATCCAATAGTTTCAGGATTTGTATAGGTGCCGCAATCCAAATATGGGACAGGTCGGATCTGACTGAACATAACCAGCTAACTGGGGGTGAGATAGCTCCTGGACCAAACCTGATCTTCCCATGAAAGGTTATTGCTGATGATAGTAACATCAAGCATCGAAATCGATGACTTCAATGGAAGGGTTACTCCTGACTGAATTATGTTGGGCACAGTGAGATCGGCTTTTCTAGAAAAAATACATGCTTGTGTCTTGTTTGCATTGAATTCTACCAGGTTATTAGATCCCTTCCTGTACTCTCAACAATTCCGAAATACAAAAGCGTTGTTTGTTACAATCATTCTCAAAAGCACTACACTCCTTGATATTGTTTCCTGAACGACTGTTGAAAGAACAACTCGATCATTTTATACCAGGTTTAGTTTTTTATATTGAAAAGTTTTGATCGAACTGATCCAGGATTTCAACAGCCATCATCAGACTGAGTAGGAAGCTGAAAAATAAACGATATGTTGAAAAGGAAGAGTTTCAACAAAAAATGATATACCTAGGTCGTAGTAAGCAATTGGAATTTGGTTCATTGGTAGGTATAGTACAAAAATATGCATTTCATGACGTATTCGTTCGTTTTCTATCACTTCAGGTTTGAACGTGAAAAAACTTCACTTTCCCACTCACGCGGTACATTTTTTGATTATTCCAATAGATAATCACATTTTGAGTTCTATGACATCACATTATAGATGATCAGCGTACTTTTTGTTTAAATTCAAGTCTAAAGTGCTATATGCATGGGTGGAAACCGATGTTGAAACTCTTGATTTTGAAGCAAGTTGGCAGGGAAAATATTTCGATCGAGTTTCACTTTTACAGATCCATTCCCTTAGTGTGTTTAAATCGAACTTTCTAACACGCGCGTTTTTTCAAAAAAGTTATCATGGTTATAAGGAAATCACTATGGCAACATCTACAACTCGAGGCACGGAAGTCTAAGGGCCAGTTGCATGAAAAATTTAACAGGTGATCAAATATTCAATTTGTTTGTAACCATGGCGACACATGCCTAATAGATCACGAATTAGCTCCGACAAGACCTCCTTGCGATAAAGATAAAATTTTACTAAGGATAAAGATTCTAACTGATGAATAATATCATCAAGTATGTATTTGTGGGTAAGTGGTCTTCAACCGAAAAAATGGATTAGCCATAAATTGGAAAAAAAATTTGAGAGAAAAATAGTCTATCCAATTAAAAATATCAAACATAGTTTGAAATGAATGTCTGGTAGACTACGAGCAGAAAACAACTACTTTCCTGGTAAATACCACGCAGAACATTGAATTATATCTGTTCGTAGTCCATGCAACGATTCACACTGTGAATGCAGATCGCAAACTATGTTTGATATTTTTAATTGGTCTTCAACCATTTCGATACCGGCGCCGTATTCTGACGTCCATTATTGAAAGTGCGTTGAGTTCCAGTGCCGCATCTATATACCAGGGTGATTCAAAATTCAATGTAGATATGTTGTGGACGTATTCCCGTGATTCAAATGAGACTTTTCTCTCGATGAACATGTGTCTATAAATGCACCCCCTTCGAACTATGTGATCAACTCACTGGAAACTGACAATGTGTTTGAGAAAATGGTTAGATAGATGATTTCATCATCATTTTCTCTATAAGGGATCGTCCATTAATTACGTGAGGCGTTTGAGGAGGGAGGAAGAAGATCAAGCCAATTCTCAGTTTAAAGGGAGAGGGTAAACAAATGATATAGAGTGAATTAGTGAATGCTTGAACATGATGCGTCTACCAGAATTTTTTTCGGATACATTTCTGGAGAAGTTTTGCATACATCAGAATGAATTTCGTAAGCATCCTTCTTCAGAAAGCATATTTAACTTCCAAGTTCATTAGTCTCGAAATGAGAATCCTGGATCTCACCCGCGGTTGCACATTGACGTCCATTGGGTTGTTTGTAAGACGAAATGTGAGTTGAACGCACAATATAATGTTATCCACCTATTCTTGACTGCACGGAAATATGGCTATCACGAGAAAAACTTAGTTGGTGGCTGCCTCGAATGAATCTAGTTCGGTTTTCCTCTACTTCCTCAAACACTTTGTCTGACGAAATGATTCAGAATAATTTGAATAAACAAAGAATCTCGTTCCAATTGAATTCACTGCGTTGTTCACCAGTTGCTGTCGAATTTTCGAACGAACCACGCGTAGAATAATCAAGACGTTCACATCCCATCAACTTCTGATCCCCAAGGGACCCCAAAAAATTGTGGATGATAAACAGTGAAGCGGAATAAAATACCCCTGTATTCATCTCGAGTTTGCCCAGCAAATGATCACTTCATTTGCCGGATTCACATAAAAAAGCAGAAAAAAACCGTTCTCTCTTTTATTGCTCTGGGGACGCAGACATCAAAGACGTATTGCAGAGGGAGGGTTGCTGGCAGACAGTTTTTACTCGAACTGTAAACGAAAATTAGCCTAGAGAAAAATGGTAAGATTGAATCCGCCATCTCCGAATTGGATGCAGCAACGAGCTACTTGAAATGGGGACTTTTTATGTCTACAGGGTGGGTCAATTTCGATGAGATCCGAGGTTTTCTATGACATCATCAGTGATTGACAAGACCAATAGCGTCAATAGTGGTACACTAATATCCTTCAAAACCTGAAGATGCAGGAAGGCGCCATAAAAATGACATTGTATGCAACCAACAATCCATGCCTGAATGAAAATGTGACTTTGTCGGTCTTTGATTGATGTGTGCTCATAAATCAAGAAACCTGTTTCGAATAGTATAATTGGTATGTGAATGATGGAAATAAGACCTGGTGGCGCTACTCTTCAATTGTTTCAGCAGACAAATCCTTGATTTGGAACAATTGAATTTCAGCTTATTACATGGGGTTCTCATGTACAACAATAAATGGCGATACTGTCGAAAGATTTCTGAAGAATTTTCTTTCAATCATGTCCGATACATATTCGCATCAAACTCATTGGAAAATGGCTCCATGAAATTGTTAGAAACGATTAGAAGTCATTCAGAATCAAATATTCATACTTTCGTGTTGACACCTGCAGTAACCTGTAAATTTGGTTGAAATCGCGGCTTCACTTAGCGAGATTCACCCACGCCATGTCACGTTATACACGTTTTATCGAAGTAGGCGAAATAAAGAGATTTGGGACCAGTCACAGGATAGGAAGTGATTTCACCAGTCTATCTATCCACCTCTGGTATGTGGTTAGTATGGTCTAACCAATCTAAAAAATATACCGACAGAATTGAAGTACACAGTGGATCGCCTATAGGTTCCTACTCTGGCATAAACATCTCGAGAATAAGATTAGTTCTTATTTTGATGAATTTTTCTTAGTCCATGTGATGTTATTAGCTAATTTTGGAATTAATTATACGATACTAACCTCAAATTTATCAAATTTGAGAACATCACAGAATACGCGTCCATTGTCATGAGTCAAAATATCGATAATTCATTCAATTCTATAGCAAATTTCAATTCATTTAATACAACCATTCGTTCACTATTCATGATATATGGCAAGTCGGTACCTAATTACTGATAAGCTGCCTAACTGCGGAGGGATTTTGGAAATTTACCACCCATCGCTGATCTCAGTACATCGATTACCTTGAGTCGAATCATTGAAATTTAGTGAACAACAGTTTTTCAAGGCACTTCGTCAAGATGGATAGAAAAACTTTCGTTTTCTTCCATTATTCCACCATTCGAAACAAATTTCCAAAAGCAGCAGATTGAGAGCAGATTGTAGATTGTAGGGAAAGTCGTTAAGGCTATCGAGGCCCGGGATTCCAAGGCTTCTGGCGAAGTTTATCAGTTTCCTGGACGCTAGGTTCCTGAAATCGGAGGGCTCTTAGAAGGCTCCTTCCAGGAACTTGAGCCTCTTGCAAAAGAGTGCTGGGCATTCGCAAGGCAGATGTTCTGCAGTTTCAGCGGAGTTCTCGCAGAAGTGGCAACTATAACTCTCTGTTCCACCCATCTTTTTGAGGTGATACCTCAGAGGACACTGTCCAGTAAGAAGTCCCGTAGTTTCAAGTATTTTTTATCCAACTCGAGAAACTGCTTAGCTTTCCTTAGCGAAAGGCTCACTGGCCTTTTCGTTTGTCTTTGTACTGGCACTTCATTCCAGTGAGATTTAATTTTATCTGCTTCCCAGCTTCGGAACTCTTTTCTCGAGTAGGCCTTGAAGAGTCCAATAAGAGGCCGACAAATCATTTGGCCCTTCTTTGGCAAGGCAGTCTGCTTCTTCCTTGCCTTCAACTCCCTTTATGACCTGGCATCCACATCAAAGTGACCTGGTTGTTCGCTGCCAGTTGTCTCAGGAATTGTTTACAGTCCCAAGTAAGCTTAAACTCAGTAGTGTTTAGTGCTGCTCAACTATCTGAACATTTATTTTTGCCCTTCGATTGTCCCTCTCGAGGCACTCCTGGGCACATATCTATAGCATGTACTGCTGCTTGAAAGATGGCTGGGGTGTTACCAAAGGGTTTTGAGAGCCTGAAATTTGGACCTGTAACTCCCACTCCAGCCCTTTCATCCATCTTAGATCCATCAGTATACCACACTAATGCATTCCTTTCCAGTTGAGGTCCGTTCTCTGTGCAAATTTGGTGGTTGTTTATGACCACTTCAAACTGCATTTCGAAGTCGTACCTAATTGGCATTATATCTGTCGGTTAAGACATGGATTCTAGGTGAATATTTTCCAAAATCTTCAAGTTTTCAATCCGATTTCCTGATTTGGGATGAGAGCAAGTGTTTAGTTTTCGTAAAAGTTTTTGGAAAGCAAACGAGAAGTGATAATCAATAAATTCTCATCCCTATCATTCTTGCACGATATTTTTATAGAACAGGTTTTTTTAATAAATTTGAAAGATGAAAAAAAAAAAAAACAGAAAGTCCATCCCCCTATCGTCTGTGAGATAGGGCTAATGCTACTTTTGCAAAATATACTGATGAGTCGCGAACTTATCTTTCGTTTGGAACAATTTCTACAGATTTCGGCTCCTTTGATTGATGAAATGAGAACAAAATCTCTGCACGTTATCACATACTTTTGTGTAGGTACTTTCAATAAAAGGAATTGATCCAGCTCCATTTCGGAGCGATTCAAGCTGAACATGTTGTGACGTAGTGTAATTGATTGGCTTCACCACGTCATGACTACTAATGTTTTTATCAACAAGGAACTCTTTGCTCGCAATAGTGATATCCATGATGCATATACTCGCTCAAGGAACGATTTCTATATACCACATAGCAGGACAAATATTATGATTAATACACCAAATATTTTAGGACCTAGAACTTTCAATAACTTACCTGAAAATCTGAAAAATGAAAAAAATTATCCTCTTTTAAAAAAAACTTGAAATCATTTCTCATAGAAAAATGTTTTATTCACTCAACGAATATTTCGATGTATGATCATCCAACCACCTACTAAAAATTAGATATGTAATGTATTTTTATTTTATTTTTTTTACATATATGTAATGTTTGTCTTTCACATCTGATTCGTCATTTATCTAGCTTATAGTTTTATAAATGTAACAACCTTAGACCTGACTATTCCTATACTTTTGTAAAGTCCAAAGGAGAATAAAGTTATTTATTTATTTATTTATTTAAGTAGTTTTTTGCTTTGAAGAAAGTGTGTCTCATCAAGTATTTTGTATCAAGGTCCTTGGTACCCCCTGCTAGATACCACTGCTTGGTACCCTTGCCAAGTTAGGTGTTAGGTGCCATCTGTCAGGTGCTACTCATCACCTGCTAGTACTAGATTCTAGTTGATAGTATAAGCAACTACTCAGTTCATCAACCAGATTCTTGTCTAGTTACCTTAAAAAAAATCTCGATCATCAGAACTCGTTAAGTCTGATTTCTGCTGAAAAGAATCTCCATGAAGAGAATTTCTTCCAGTTTTCTTCCAGAACTCACACTGGCAGATATATCTTTCATTGTCTCTCCGAAAAAATGAATATTGTAATTTTTGTTTATGATGTATTTTTTCTTGCTGTGATTTATAACTAATTCATGTTCTGTACAGTGAACAAAGTAGCCTTTGACGCTTTCAAATCTCAACACAAAGTTGACGTTTTCTGAGGAATGTCATTAAGTGACAGCATCGCTGCTCGTGCGCGGAAATAATGTCATTAGGTGACATTATATTTGCGTTTGCATCCATCATTGCTGAATACGAACACGTCGTCCTGTTGCATGATGGAAAATAATAGTGACAGTGAATTATTTAACACATCTCCTGATGAAGCAGAAAGTGCGAAAATTGAAAATTTGAACCTCCCAACAGAGAAACCAAGGCATAGTAAGAATACAGTGTCGGATTTTCCAGATACACCGCCGGGTGCAATAATTCAACTATACCACCGCCATTTTTTATAGGTGAAGCCGAGAGTATAGCTGATGATTTTAAAAGTTGAAATATTGACGAAAACAAATTTGTTTAAGAACTGGCCGCAAAAGTAGCGTGCTTGCCTCGCAATCGGAAGGTAAAAGGTTCAAATCCTTCGTTCGGGAGAAGATTATTCAATTTTATGTGTGGGAGATGAAAGTCTGAATAAAAAAAGACTATAAATGCTTTGCATGAATATTTCTAGATTTCGTCAATTATAATAATAATAATTTTTATTCACACAAAAAAGTTACAAGAAAATTAAAGCATTTACAGTAAGGTAGTGAATAAGGGGATATACCACGGAAGCAGTAGGTTCTGCTTGTAAGTGGACGTATTCAGGGTATATACAAACAAACAAATATGATTGAGCTTACACTAAATATATACGCAATGATATTGATACACCTAATATATACGATACATATTTCATTTTGGGTGTTATTAAAATACGGATAAAAAAAACAATATTATAAATACATATATAAATTTCATGGTATTATAGATGTATAGATAAAATTTTAAATTATAAAAATCTTGAGAGTATAAAGACCAAGACACACTAAGAAAAGTCCAAACAAAAGGAAAAAAGAATACATGATGTAAGGATGTTAAAATGTGGATTTTCAATCGTGGAAATATATAACGTAGGGATAGTTAAATGCTATAGATGTTATTATATATGTCAAATAACAGGGATGTTAAAATATAAGAGAACAGTATTTGTAATAGTAATTTGAAATAATTTATCACATTTACAGAATCTATCAGAAAGCTCAATGGAGACCTGAAAATACCACTTAGGCTCTCTGGGTGCCTGTCTGGGTTTATTGACAGTCCTTCACCATAGCTAATTGATAATTTTTACATATTTAAACTATATTTCAATTGAAGCTTAAAAAGATACTATATTTCCTTGCAAGTTGAAAAAGTACACGAGCATTTATATTGTATTTACTCGATATTTAATTTTGGAAATCAGTTCATAAGTGATTCTATATAGTCAATTAATGGCTGCCTACAAGAATCTAAGAGCCATTTTTTGACACTCTTCTTGTATACATTGATATTGTTAATTTTTTTTAGGGTGTATGGAATAAAGTTATAAATCCGTGGTGCAAGATAACTGAATGTTCTCTGACCTATGGACTTATTTGCTCTTGATGTATAAGCATGAGCTGCTATTTGAGCTCTAGTGTTGCAGTTGTGGTTGATCACCTGTAGATATGTTTTATTTTTATAGACAAATATCAGAGTATTCTTAACGAATAACTGTCTTACGTCCAGTACCTTCAGTTCTGCATATAATGCATCTGAGGAATATCTAGAATTTTTGAAGTACAAAATCTTTAGAATTTTTTTCTGCAATTTGGTTATTTGATCTAAGTACGTTTTGAGTATACCTCCCCATCCGATGATTCCGTATTGTAACAGGGATTCGAATAGCGAATAGTAGAGTATTTTGAGCTGATTTAAACCTACTACGGTTCGGAATTGATAAAATTTAAAAATGAGACCTCTTAACTTATTTTTCAGATTCTGAGCATGAATATCCCAACGAAGGAAAGAATCTATGTGAATTCCTAGATATTTAGCAGATAGTGAAATTGTAACAGGTTGGTCATTTAGCGTGAAATAATTGAAGTTTGGTAGGAACTTTTATAAGAAGTGAATGGAGTTATCTTAGTTTTATCCACATTGACAGTTAGCAAGTTACCTTGCAACCAGTTCAGAATCTTTTTCATGTCATTTTCTGCCGTTTTTCTCACTTCGTTCCAGCTGTCAGCTTTGAAAAGAACAACGGTATCATCCGCAAATGAGATAATTGATCCTGATATATCAAGCGAGAGAAGAGAGTTCAGGTAGATCAAAAATAATATCGGTCCAAGCACCGTGCCTTGCGGTACCCCACATGACACAGTTCTTTCGGAACTCAGACATTTTCCAATTCCAACTCTCTGTTTTCGTCCCTCTAGGTAATCCTTGAATAATTCGTACACCGTACCTCTCACACCAATGCGTTCCAATTTCTCCAGCAAAAGTCTATGACTGACAGTATCAAAGGCTTTTGCCAGATCAAGAAATATACCAACGCACGGTTTTTTTCGATCTATTGCATCATATATTAATGATGTGACTTTGGCAATTGCATCTTGTGTTGAAATCTGTTCTTGGAATCCGTATTGAGCTTCGGATATTATTCTGTTTTTATTTAGATAGGAAATAAGTCTTCTCTTTATTATTTTTTCGAATATTTTTGAAAGGGCGGACAAAATCGATATTGGTCTGTAGTTATGGGGATTTTTTCGGACACCGCTTTTGAATACGGGGACCACCCTGGCCTCTTTAAGTTGTTTTGGGACCCTTCCACAGTCTATACATCTGTTGATAATGTGGCACAGGGGTAGAGATATATAGTTATTTGCTGCTTTCAGCATTTCATTTGTAATTCCATCTAACCCAGGTGATTTATTATTTTTGAGTTCCGATATGATTTGTTTAATTTCATTTGGAGTTGTATTTTCAAGAAACATAGATTGTGAAAGAGGCGCTTTATTTTCTTTCAGTTCAATTTTTTTTATTTTAGATGCCAGTGTAGCACCTACAGTAGAAAAATATGTATTAAATTCTTCCACAATGTCTTGCGTATCTTCTAAGTTTTTGCCATCTTCTGTTAAGATTGAATCTATTTTGTTTTGTCGTTTTTTTTGATTAGAAAATTCCTTTATTAACTTCCATAGATTTGCCGAGCTGGCTTTATTTTTTTCTATTTCATATTTATAATAATTTTGTTTTGCTTTCCTCAACATCGAGTTCAACTTATTTTTGTGATTTGTATATTCCATTTTGTTCTGAGTGCTATTTGGATTTCTTGTGTGATTTAAATATAGTTTATCTCGTTTTTTTATTGATGCTATAAGACCTTGTGTTATCCATGGCTTCTTCTTTGTAAAATTTTTTGTTTTAATTATGTTGGTAGATTTTTCTATTATGAATTTAAGTTTGGAGATGAATCTGTTGAGTGCCGTATCTGGGTTATCGCATACCATGATATCATTCCAAGTTTCTTCACTAGTGATTTTTGCAAATTTTTCATAATTTATTTTTTTATATTCATTTCCTGTCTCGATAGCGGTTAGGGATTTATTGATTCTTTCAATCAGCAAGAGTGTAAAAAAGTGGTCTGTGATGTTAGTCTTTACTACTGCGGAGCATATGCCTTCCAAGTTAACCTTTTTGCCTTTTATATAGATATGGTCTATGCATGTTTTCGTGGTAGCTGTTACCCTGGTGTATTTATTTATGAGGGATAGGAAACCATGTTCGGTAAGCAGATTGACATAATCATCAACCACGTCTATTTGTTTCTCATCTGATAATATATTAATATTTATATCGATTTTTTTCTGATATTAGTGTCACTATTTACCATCTCTTAAATTTTGCCGCCGGTTGCACTGTTAGTACCTTTACATAAAGCTAAGATTAGTTTGACTCTATCTTTTTGGTTCATAAAGTATTATGACTGTGGGATAGACATAAATTTTCGAAGAAACAAATGAGAAGGGTGATGCAAAACTCAAAATTTCGAACCACCCGTGTTTGTTTCAATTAAATATCAATCGATAGTAAATGAAAAGTTGAGATAGGGACATGTAAGCCATTTTGAGCAAGAATGGATAGTTTCGGCACAAAAAAATCCTAAATTTGAAAAATCCCGATTTTTCACACCCTATATCTCTGTAATCTTTCTCGCTATACCCCAAGTATGATAGATTGACGAAATCAGCTTTTCAGGAAAAATCTAAAAATGAAATAAAATACAGGGTGTTCCTTTTGAAGTAACAAAGTTGTTGCTACTTTTTGATAGAAGCGGCAACGTCGCAACGCTGAAAGTATTTCAGATCGATAAAACGAAACTGATTACCCAATAAACCAAATTTTCAGAATAATCCTACGTCTCGTTCCTTCAACGGCAGGAGACGACTAATGATTATTCCGATGTTTTCGACACAAAAATAATAAACAAACGAACAAAAATACGAATTAAATGTAACTTCATTGCTTTGTGGTGATAATTGATCTGTTTTTTCCTGAAAAAGGTTGTTTTTGCCATTGTGGAAGGAATACCAAAATATTCATCAATAAGAATTCCTTTGGAATCAAACAAGATTTCCAATACTTGTACTGAATGGATTTCTGGAAGAATTCCCTGTACGTGAATCGAAGATCTGAAGCTTTTCTTACGATTCGTCTATCCCTGCATAAACTCATTCATTATACGAATTCCAATGCAAAAAAAACTCGAATTCAATCAGGACCCCGAGCTTGGGAAAGTCTGTGCAAGAACGCGAGATAAATCCATTCATTTACATACCTACAAGTGTGTCTACGCTACGACTGTCACCGATTGCCCTGATAAAAATTCGATAATCGATATCCTTCTCGGTTGGACAGAACCGGCTTCAGTTCTGAGTGATCTGAAGTATTGGATCATTTTCATGTGATAAGTCCCAAGGAGTATGGCAGGAATAACCAGGATGTGCTCAATGGATGTGATGAGAAGCAGCAGAGGGAGGCTGGACGTGTTATTTTCTGATAGTGCAATATTACAACACAAAAGTTGCTGACTTTTGAGTAACCTGTTCGAAACTTCGATCATGTAACAGGAAAGAATAAATAAATAACATACAATCCTGGCCACACTAAATGTTTGATAGCAATATCTGAATCAGTCGTTTTATTCTGAAAAATGAATACCTAATTGTGAATTAAAAGTCAATTACTAATTGGAGGTTTATTTTGATATGATTCTCATATTTTGATTTTCTGATATCTCTTGAAATACTTTGCTGGAATACCAACATCTTATCAAACGGCAAAGAGTTTCAGTCTAACTGGAACTATAAAGCGGAAAATGATTTGACTAAAATTTTTAATTGGTTCAAAGACCGCTTACTAACAGTAAATTTCGACAAAACACATTTCCTTCCATTCACATCATATTCGAAACACCTACCAACCTATAAATCATTGATAGTTAACATTGATGAACATCAAGCAATTCCTATAAATAGTGTTGAGAATACCAAATACTTGGGTATATTCATCGATAATACCTTGAAGTGGGATGTACACATCAATTATATAACAAGAAAACTCCGTTCCATCCTATATAAGTTTAAATACTTATCGAATATTCTCGCCACAGACCACCTCCGAATTCTATATTATGCACTAGTACAAACCCACTTAAATTATGGTATTATAGCATGGGGAGCAGCCGTCAACAAACATATAGATAAACTACAGAAAATCCAAAAGTTTTTTTTGAAAATTATAAACCATAAACCACGTACCTACCCTACAAATGAATTATATAATGAAACCCATGTTCTTGATATACGGCAATTGTTTTTTGTTGCAACGGTGACAAGACAGCACAAGCACAAAAATGATCTTATTAAAATATCGCATATGTATGATACCCGATATAGAACAAACTCTTCATACGTCCCAAAACCTGAAAAAAATATTTTACAACGGAGTTATATTTACCTGGGACCCAAACTCTATAATACCGTTTCCCTCGAAATAAGGCATTTGAATTCTCTCAAAATGTTCAAGAATAAAATAAAAAAATGGATACTTAGTATGCCTCGAATGATAATTCACCAGTATATTGATACTAAAAATACATATTACTGTAATCATTGATTATAAATAGTAATTATTCCTTAATATTGTATGATTGTGTATATACCTATCATGTATTAAAATATAGTCATATCCTCCTCTAATTGGAAATCTCTACCTGATATGTATGTCAATTATTTGAATAAAATGAAAAACCACATTCAAGGTTCTCCTTTTGTGGTCCTCCTTTCAATTTATTCACTTTTTTTTTTTTTTTTGTTATGCATTTCCATGCTCATTATGTATTATGTATGGGTGAATAAATATTATTATTATTATTATTATTATTATTACAGGCTTAGCTCCTACTAAAGTTTTTTCTTCATTTGGGCCAACCATCATTGAATAACTCATAGTGGAATAATTAGAACAAACATGAGCATCCTTCGGAATATTGCTTTTTTCAATAATATTTTTCAATAGAGTTCGGTTCGGTTTCAGATTATTTCTATCTCGGGAGAACTTGAATATGTCGTGATATCTTTATAACCTTCGATCATATAACCAGTGACGTGATGTTGGGGGGGTTTTTGGGGTTCAATTCCCCCCCTAGAGATCCAACAATAGGTTTAATGTTATTGAAATTTTTCCACAGAATAATATTTTTCCGGATTTTTCAGATAGGTTACCATCACCAAGAAAATTTTGACAGCGCGCCACTTCAGATAAGTTGAACAACGCGTAATCCTTGCCACAGTGGTTGTTTGAAGCCAACATCTGAATCAGTTACTAGGGTTACCTCATTCTAAAATAAGGGTTGCAATAACAGAACACCAATGTCTTGCTATTTTGAAGGTGTATGATCTTGAATAAATTGACTTTATTAACAAAATTATATATCCATTATTCCTTGAAGTTAATGGAAACAATCTGAAATCAAAGGGTTTTGAATATATACATCTTGGATATATTACTCGAAAGTTAATATATTTAATTCACTGTCAAACTATACCGGGTGTATCAAGATCATAGTATATATGCCATATACATAATAAGTCGCACTTTTCGACCTACATATGATTTGTTTTTCAGTTCCGGTCCCGTTGGAAATGATACCAACTTTCGATGTTTAAATGGAAAACCTACTTTTCTATAACTTGCATAATTTTTTGAATCCTATACCACAACACATAAGTGACTTTTTGAACGTAAAATTTTTTGATAATATGATTTAAGTTTTCCATTTGGGTGTGCCATGATGGTTGCGATTGACCCGTCTTATTCTAGAAACATCGAAATTCCGTCAAAAATCCTCATTTTCAATTTTTATAAGCAAATAAACTAACGTAAATACGGGGGGTGTACCATGATTCCGTTACACCCGATATTGTTTAATTTAACATCAATCATGTTTTTATTACTTTTCAATTCAACTAAATATAGGCTTATCTACTTGATGTAGAAGAGAATTATTTCTTGTGGTATGTTTATGGATCTGTTCATTTTTAAAGGATTGAGATATTGTTTCTGATATCTAACAAAGTTTGGTAGATATACAAACAAGGCAATTATAATGCATAAATAATAGGTCTACAATACTCACTTGAAGTACCGTCATTTGGGGCGAAGTCAGACGAATTTCGCGGTTTTTATGCAATTTCATCCACAACTTTGGTGCGAAAAATATCAAAAAAATAATTTAGATACATTCATGTCACTGGACTACTATTAGATGGAAAATATTTCGAAAGTTCAACTTTCACTATTTTTATTTTTTTGTTACAAACTGTCCGCCTTCGCCCCTATGTGTGGGGTGAACACGGACATTCATTTAATATGCTCTCAAACTCATCTTCGAACGTACTGAGAGGCGAATTCGGACAAAAAAAAATAGAATTATGATTTCTAACTTGAAAAGTCGTCATTTGGTGCGAAGATTTGTAGATAAGAAATGAATATCTTCGAAAACCAAAAGGAAAACACTTAATTGACATCGAAATAACACATTTTTCAATTTCCACTCCGTTAGGATTGCAAGCCAAGATTTCTTCAGAGGTGCGAAAACTGACACATCCAGAGGCTGAAGCAAATGTGTCTCATTTGGTGGGAGCAGAACGAAATGTGATGTTATTACCTGCCAACATTATAATTGTCTTTTCATGAATGACAAAAATAACCAACGTAGGTGATCCATTACTTACAGTGGAGGTGAAAGTTATAAGTCAAGGGGTAGAACTTACAGACTTACTCCACCAAAAATTGTGTTTAATATGTAGTCATTAATGTAAACATGGTGTGAAAGTCAATGAACGTCAAGAGAGACAGTTTGTCTCAACTGACGAAGGAAATAAATATGTTGACTGATTTTGTTTCACAATGTCAGCACGCCACTTCCAGGTATTATTATCAATATAGACCCCTGAGCATTAAATGCAATATACTTGATGTATAGTTTCATTATTTCATCTATTGTTGTATTATTTGTTACAAAGTTGAGCATTCGAAATTTAGCAGAATTGAGCACCAGGCCATTTAGAGAACATCAGTCAGAAACTTGATCTGTTACCTCCTGGGCTCTGTGAATTATTTCAGATATAGTTTCCGCTGATATCAAGATATTTGTGTCATCTGCAAAAATGACTGCAATGAAAGTTGTTCTTCCAAATCTACCCCATAAATATATTTTTTCTATTTTGGTTGTATAATGAAGTCATTATGCAAAGCAAATGCGTGTCGAAATAGCCTTTATTTCGATACGCATTTTTTATTATTCGGAGATTGGTACAATCGAACTGTCAAATTTAAAATCAGAAAAGTTAGGCTCAGTTTACTTCTGAGCGATTTGGATTTGGTGATATTAGCAGTGAAAAACTCAATGTTTCAATTGGTAAATTCCAATTCAGAGTGTAATTTGATTCAAATTAACCAATAAAAACAATAACAACATTGAATTTTTCACCGCTGGTATTGCAATAATCAAAATCGCTCAACTGTAAACTGGGCTTTACGCTTGTGCGTCAGATTTCAATTATTTCAATGTCATCATTGTTACCAATCGAAGATGTTTTTGTTATTTATCGATATTCAATCCATTTTTTTCTTCAAATCAATTCAAAATAGAAAAATTGCATATGACACACGTTTTATAAGACACGTTGTCGCACTTGTTCACTTGGAGCACTCCTCGCTTCGCTCGTCGTACTCCAAACAACGCGTGCGTTAAAATAGCGTCTTATAGAACTTGTTTCATAATATACTATTTTTAACTTGTACCATTTACACTGTCAAGGTGACTACGATCGCCCAGGCAAAAACTGGCCAAATTCACTGCAGAGCTACGTATGTCATAAAACTTCAATTTATGCAATAGCATGTCATGGTCAATGAAGTAAAACATTAAAAAAATTAATACTACATCCTTTTCCACTATCATTTCTTTGGTTTATAGGTTTTCCTTGCATGCAGTGCGAAATGAAGAAAAAATAATAATTCATCCGAAACCAATAGTATTCATCGTATCAGAATGAGGTCTACTAAAATACTGAATACGCTACTGGCAGTAAGATGTTATGAGAGAGAATTCTGAACGTCGTTATGCTCATGAATCTTGCATAATTTCCTCGTTTGGAATTTGAAAATATTGCATTTGTTCACGGAATCTCTAACTACACTTATTGTGAAAGTTTTCACGGAGATTCGAAACTCTTGTAGATAATCCAATAAAAATATTATACTTTCTATGGCGGAAAAGTATTTAGTGGGGTTTGTGCTGAATCAAATAAGCGGAGGAAAACGTTTTGAATGGAAATTGTGCCATGAGAGAAATGTTTCGAAATTACTTGCTATTTCGCAATTACCTACTGTTACTTACTTTTTAGTAATAAGATTTAAGACATAAAGGAAAAAAGACCATTCATGCAGGAATTATTAAGGACTGTAATGTCTTAAGGGTAACTTCTCCCATTGGTCAATTTCTGTGGTTGTGTCAGTGGTCACTTTACAATTTCAGTCATCAATATCCATTTTTTCTTTTTATAATCTGATGATTCTGATATAAGTTTGAATAAACAACACAATCACAAACAATAACCTATAAAAAACCGTCACAGAATTGAAAACTTCGAACGCATGCGCAAATATGATCAGTTTTAAGCCATAAGAGATAAAAGTTGGCCAACATTCTTATGACTTGAAACTTATGACTTGCAACTTAAAACTTATGTCAATTGTAGGAATGGTAACATTGAAAACCAATGATTGAACTTCTTACGACTTATGACTAAAAACTTACAACTTAAATCTTATGACTTAAAATCGCTGCATAAATCCACCATAAGTCGAAATACCCCAAGGATCATAATATAATGTCCTTATGTGGTAGACAATATAAAATATTGGAGATTGTAGTCTCAAACATTAGTGCATTGTTTTCAATACAATATTTTGTCAGTACATTTGGCACCGTAGAATAATTGTCAAGAATTTCTTGCTCTCCCAGCAAAGAAATCTCCGAAAGTTTGTTCTGTGGCACCTTGATACATCATCAAAATATTTTGGTTTCAGCGAGTGTTTTATTCTACAATTATCAAAGATCAAGATGTATATTTTGGATTAGAAACAAACCGTTCTGAATTGGAAGCTCAAATTGGAATTTTAATTCTGTCTGTTCATTCAAGTCCCAAATATCTGCCAGAAAGATATAGCTAGTTTAACGAAGTCGTCTCATGCTCATTTGTTTCAGATTTCCCAGTATCAACGACCCAATTTCTGATTCGTTTCTTTTATACCTACCTTTATGTCATATTCAGTCCAGATGATAAAGGATAGAAAGAAGAAGAAAGTTCTATGTGATCTGGCATATTTTTGATTCAATACCAATTTTTAGGAACGAAAATCTCTGTGAAAGCAAGGTATCTTAAAATACTAACCTATTCAAATATTGATTGTTTGACTCAAGTTTTCAATTCTACAAAACTCATTTGGAGGATGCTTTAAATATATTCAACCTTTTGAAATGATTCCATCAGATTTAATATCTGCTTGGAACCCAACATTATGTTTGTAAGATGTCATCTCATATTAAGCATTCACAAAATCATTTCAATATGATTTATATAATTCTTTTTTAAACAGTAGATATGAAATATGCAGAGAGTAGGTAAAAATATCATCATGAAATGAATAAAATTGTATTATCTTCACTTTACATTCACTTGCTTCGCACTCTAGTTTCTTAATTTTGATTGACATATAAAACATTTTTCACAGCCACATCACTGATACTGATTGACATGTGTTTTTCTGTTTTCTGATTCTCCGATGATCATATCTAATAACTTTATTCTTCCAACATGAACTCAGCTGTGAAAAATCGAATGCATAATTCGTAATGCAAGGTGAAAGAGCTAGTTCTTGATCAGTTAATACATTTTAAACTCATATTAGTTTTTGGTTTGTACAAAAGAAGGTACATACAATATTGTAATAGTCATATTTGAAATCTGAGGTTTCGTCTTCATCATCAACTGGATTTTTTCAAATATTGACCTGACTTCATCATTGTATTTTTCTCTACCTCTAGGTACCGAAAAATCTATAATCGATGACAATTTTTTATTTTATAGCGTTCTGATTTGAAGAACTGTTTCATCAGTATTATAAGTAGGTATTTGACATTTTTGAAACGCTGGTGCATTCAATTATCATCAGTAGTGATACCACAAGTTATTGGATTTCCGCTTAAGTCTTATGAGATGAATCCAATCACGATTGGAATTTAGTAGACTATTTCACAGAGTGAATAGTTAAAATCTGGAATTTGGTAAAATCAGCGAGATATTTATATTTGAAGTTTCACTGTCACATACACAACTCTGAAAACACCGAACTTGACTGGATATCAAAGTTGTGTCCTTTTTATTATACATTTCACAATTGAGTCTGAGGTGGTTTTGATTCTGATCTCAGTAGTGAAAAATGACACGAATGTGGTAGGACGATTTTAAAACATTAAATCATAAGAAACACCAAATGGTTCAAATTTAATATTCTCAATGGTGCTATTAGTGACGTGTTATATCACGATTGAATCGAGGCGGTGTATGAATCATCTAATTCGGTGGCAATAATCATTCGTTAAGTATTGCATCCTGAAAATACCAGGTTTGATATAAATTAATAAAAATATTGTATGTAGGCATCTGAGTGGTGTGAATTGTATGCGCTCATCTGTTCGATCTTAGAAACTTAGAACTTTCGCCAATAGGAGGCACTGACGTCCTTCCTATCGTACCTGATTTCAATATTGGGCTAGATATATTGGATGATTTTGATATATATCAGTAACAATTGGCCTAATCCCTAGTACCACTGATCAGGATAAATAAGCCGAAACAGTTCGTTATCATCCGAATTGTCCCTATAGATTCTTCTGATTCTAGTTTGACATCTCATGAATTATACATCAATAGGTGATACAACTTAGTAAAAAACACCGGAGGTGATGAAGAAAAGCACTGATTCGCATGAACACACTCATGATAGGGTGTTCCTTAACACCAGAAAAGTCTTCGCATGTACCTGCTCAGTGTTTAAACGCACCGAAGAGAATTTCGTGGAGGTAGGATTCAGCATCAAGAAAATCACATAATGTGCATCACACCACTGCGGTGTCAAATCGTACTTTTGCAAATTCATAAAGAACACCACCAAAGGGTTCATTCTGATGAACATTATTAATCCTGACAACTGGGTTTGATTATTAAAAACACCTATGGGAAAGGTAACAACACTAAAACAATCAGGACCTCAGCAGACACCAGACGGTGTTAGCTGGTGTGAGTTGGTGTAATTTTTTTCACCGTGTAGAGCTCCTGATTGGTTCATTTGGCAAGTGCGTGAAATAGTCAGTTCGATCGAACGTTTTCCAAATCATATTTTATGATGGGTTATAGCTTTGAGGGTGCCTGCAGTTCTAGAAAACGAAAAGTCCTATAACAAATCCGACCCTGTCATCTTGTAAAGAAATAAGAGTACTGGCTATACCATGAAGTATTTTCAAAATAATCAATTAATTACTTGAACTCCGGTTTTCTCGGGATATGTCGGAGAGCAGGTATTCTTCCAAAATTCACACTGGTATTTGCTTGGGAATTGCGCATTTTTGTCATTATTCAACCAACCATGTATCTCTAAACTCTGAAGGTTTACGAGATTCCAATGATGAGGAATTTTATCCACGATTTTGTCTAAATATCCCAAAATGGAAGTGGATTGAGGTTCCTTAGAGTGAATATTCGTTTTTATCGGGCAGATATGCAATGAAATTGTACAATTGAAAAATAACGACTGCAAAGTTACTGTGCAGCGACAATTTCGAATTCTCTTTGCAAATCCTCGCCGAGGAAAACTTCCTTTGCTCATGCCATGAACTCATGAATTCATAAATTCGAAGGAACAGGTACAGCAAACAGAGCGCAATCCATGGAAAGCAATGAAAATGTGAGGGGCCAAGGGGCCCAAAAAACTGTATCGTGTCATCGGAGCTGTAGAACACAGGTCAAGATATTCAATACGAATATGAGTTCAACAGTGATGGTTGGGAAGGGTTTGAAATAGCTATTTCTGTATTTATGCACGACCGGACGTAAAATGGCACTTTACCGCATGCCGGACAATAAATTAATAATTATTCGCATCTTCAGTTGCTTAACTGATTTCTGGTGGAGTACAATTCACACTTTCTTCGTCACTTCGTCATTTCGTAATGACTATTGACTGTATTGACAGCAAATATGGCTACTAGCCTATTTATTCATCCACCAGTCTGGAACATGAGCAAATTGTAAACCCTTAATAACTCCCTCATTATAAGAGATAGAGAAAAAGTGAAAACACTTTCATGTAATGCTTTTTCGAGATGAAAATCATGGGCGTAGCAAAAATTATTTCAAAGGGGTTCAAATGGTGCTTCAGAACCTTTTTATTCCTATCATGCTTGAGAGGTAAAATATATTGGTCGTGCATAAAATGTTGTATGTATTTCGGGCGTAACTTGCTTTTATGGACCTAGGCGTGTTAAAAGCCTCGTTATTACCTATACGCTGCGGTCCATAAAAGCCTATTTTACGCCCTTGACACATTATAGTATATTGAGTATGGAGAACGGTTTATACCGATCGAAGACAATTGTCTTGGAGGAGGAGCGGAGCGACGACTCCAATTATTGTCTGAGATCGGTTACCCTTTACTTTCGACATGCTTATAACGTTTTTTGCACGATTGATACCATTATAAATTATAAAATAAATTGAAATCAGGAGATTTTTTAACTCGACGGTAAGTGAATTACTTACCGTCGAGTTGGAGTACTTACCGTCGAGTTGGATTACTTACCGTCGAGTTGCTAGTAAATGTCACCTACTGACGTAAAATCTATCACAGTAAACAGTCAAAAATGATCAATCGTGCAAAAATAACTATTAGAGCGCAAAGTGACAAATTGCCGCTCGAAAAAGACAGTCATCTTTCGAGAGCGGCATGACACTTTGCGCTCGAAATATCTACACACAATATTTGTTATACAAACACAGTTTCTGGACAAGAAAACTTCATTAAAAACTTACACTTCCTAATATTCTTCATCTAAATCAATAATTTCTTTTATTATCCTTATATTATATAGAAAATCAATGCAATAATGATCGATACATTTAACAGAAAAGCAGGGAAAATGACTGATAGATTGAAAAAGTATTGCACTGCCCCAAGATCGAACCCTGGCTGGCAGATTGACAAGTCACGCTTTGGTTCTGTTGGCTATTGAGGCTACTTGAAAAGTTTTGTCTATCTCACAGTTATAATATGAATAGAAATGCGGCAAATTTAGGATAATTACTTTTCATTCGAGCAATTTATGGCACCATGAATCTATCATATCCTTATTCATACTTTATTTCATAATTACTACTTTACCTCGATTTGTCTGGTAGGAGGTTCAAATTCACAATTTATTCACTTTCTGCATCATCAGGAGGTGTGGATGATGATGCGAACGGAAATGCTGTCAATTACATTATTTCCGCGCACGAACGGCAATGCTGTCAGTTAGTGACATTCCTCGGAAAACGTCAAATTTTTTCTGAGATTTGAAAGCGTCAAAGGCTACTTTGTAAACTGATTTCAAACGTCAAGTCAGTTGTAGAGCAACCCTCGTAAGTCTAGGACTTGTATGAGTAAGGGAGAAGGGGACCTTAGTTTTTCATTGATGTTCAAATACCCACCTTAAAACGCAAGATGGTACCGTGTCAGTGAACCATGGAAATAAAATTTAATGTAACAAGCAAACCCCGCCTATAATTGATTTTGCGACATCGTTTGTAGTTGTTGCGTGCTTCAACAGAACCCGTCTCGATTATTCATTACGTATAATAATTGTTTTATAGATCGTATAATCAACACATTCCAGGTAAAGTAGGAATGAAGCGAAATTAGTTTGCGAACACAATGCTCAAAAATGAATTTATCTCTTCAGTTCCAGGGTATCATAATATATGATACCTTTACTTCGATTTTTTTTCGTGATTAGCATCGTTTTAGGATAAAACAATACATTGATATCATATCATTATGATCCTTCCCACCATTGCGTCTACCAATTTACGCGGTCCATTGGCATATTTATTGTATATTGTACTGCGAGTGAAAATAACCCACGAAAGCACTTGAAACTATAATATAATGAACGTGAATAATTTAGTTTTTTTTGTTAAAGATGGTTTCTCAATTATTATAATAAATAGCTCATGCATATACATAATGCCCGTTTTTCGAGCTTAACCATGGTGATCTCAGTTATCATGGGTCGGTTAAATTAGGGCAAAGTTGCGCATTTTTATGCTGAACAATTATCTGAAAAAAAATGTGAGGTATCATTTTAGTTATTAAAAAAAAAACGGAAATTTGTAGTTTCACGCGAAACCCAAGAGAACAAGAAGTTTTTAATTGGGACGTTCTTCAGGGAATTTTTCACAAGGAATCTAATTCTGTAATCGTACTATCCAAGGCGTTCTTGATTTCAGATATACAACACTCAACTTTGGATTTTCTTATGGTCGCCATATTGGATTCTCGCATTTTTGAAATGTCTGTTTTTTTCTGATTACTATGACTTATCACTCGATATGTTCAAATCTTACATGCTGGTCAAATTTGGCAAAAAATCGTTTTTGCGAAGAGTGCTTTGGAAACAATGCCAAACATTTTGTTTAACAAACTAACTTCTGATAGTTCGATTGAACTTGGAAGCTTACTTGCATAAAAACAGAGCTTATTTTGAATTAGGAACGACATTTGAAGTTATGAAAGTTTTTTCATCGCAAAACAAAACTGTCATAAAAGATGCTCGAATATTCCACTATTCACTTCCAAACACAATTTTATTCTTCATCCCGAGTTCTGAATAGCTCAATCGATAGGTACCTACAATTCCAAGAATCAGATCTTAAAAAACAGAATACTAGATTATTATTTGTGGGAAATGAAGAAATATTTCTCAAAATTGTACCCATCGATGATATTGCTGAGCTGGGAAGAAGAACGAGTGAAATTGTGTCTAGAAGAGAATGGTGGAATATTCGAGCATTTCTTATAACTTTGTTATGTATCCAATAATTTTGTTTCGTTTTTCGAAGAAAAAACGTATTATGCTTTTCTGTTCGTTCCTAACTTTGAAACATCGTTTTTAAGGAGGTGAGATTGACAGAAATGTGAACGTTCCACAAAATTGCTGGCGTTATTTTCAAAAGCACTCTTCATTAAAACGGTTTTTTCTCAATTTTGATCAGCATGTGAGATTCAAACATATCATGTGTCACATCATTGTATTCAGAAAGTGACAGAATTTTCAAAAATGCAAAAATCTAATATGGCGCTAGTAAGAAAATCCGAAGTTGACTGTTGTATCTCTGACATCTAGAACGCCTTGGAAAATACGATAACAGATTTAGATTCCTTGTGAAAAAGTGCCCTGAGAACGTCCTAGTTGAAAACGTCCAGTTCTTATGGTTTCCGCTTAAAAAAATAAAATCTAAACTTACAAAATTCAGTTTTTTTTTTCATTCATTCAAAAACTAAAAATGATACATGAAATTTTCTTTCACATAATTTTTGTTCAGCATGAAAATGCTCAACTTTGCCCCAATTTAACCGACCTCGTATCTCTCATAATAACTGAGATCCCCATGATCAAGCTCGAAAAACGGGCACCCTGTATATTGCTTTTCATTACAATGAAAAGTGATATATCATGTCATTACTGAAAGGTATCATAGGTGATAACGAGGGTGATATTTTGGGTCTGTAGGAAACATATTATATCTCGTTCCGTTGATGAGTAATTCGATAATACCAGCTTTTTATCACTCCATAGATTTTGAGCGTTCTTGTAAGTTGACTTCAGAACAGCTAAGGCAAAATATCAAGGTTTGCCAAAAAAGTTGGTACTAGATAAATCTCAAATTTGCAGTAGCTGAACCTGAACAACTCATAGGTCAGTTTTCGGTCCAAGATGTTAATGGTGGTTGTTATGATAGGGACAAAATTCCATACAGAAAACCCATTGCTATACTCTTCTCCTGGTTTTTCGAAATGAGAGTCTATGCTAATGTAGGAACCCTGGATGGAGAGAATTCAATTTTATTATCATCTTCTGCTTGCAAAATATCGTATTTTGTAATATAGAGAAGAATTCACTTTCCTATTTCTATAAGAAATTATTAAATATTACGATTTCTGACTTAACAATATAAAATAAATTTTATTTTCATTAGGTGATTAGTCCCAAGGTATCAGATGCGATAATTCGCAATTTTTCTAGAAAAAAAAATCAAAATAAAAAGTTTAAGTCTAACAATATCGATCCTCAATAATATACTTTCTCCAGGAATTCCTTGGAAATCAACTGTTATATATGTATGCTGGAGTCCAAAGAGAATAAATAATGAACAAAATAAAAACGAGATTTTGCGGTTTGATATTTATTATTTCGTGATATTATTTGAAAAACTTTGGAAAAACTATTTTTTCAGCTAAACAAAATGGCGTTCACAAAATCTCCGTAGAACGTTTCGTTTCGAAAAAACAATCATCAAATTTGTTTTTCTTTACGCCATCTCATAAAGCTGAAAATGTGGCAACGTCCTTTGATTTTTTCACAAAACTTTTCAAATAAAATGAAAAACAAACCTCAAATCTTCATTTCAAATATCTCCGGAAGTAAACAACTTTTATGTGATTTCCATTTATTGACCCCTCAATCGTGCAACTTTTTGCCTATTTGACCACCTGTGTAACTCTTACGGTCACACTGTATATATGTGAAGTTCTCCTTCATCTAAGAGGATATATATGGAGAGGAGGTGAATCAAAACGGGAGTGTTCCATTTTTATCATTGATAGAGTGATTCATGAGATATTGATTGATAACTCATAATTTAGGTGGGCCACGAACCATGATATGCAATATTAATGAACTGATGTCATTGATGGATGTGGCGACTTGTAATTATATTATGACATGGAATGATAATTTGATTAGTCTCAAACGTTTTTCGTTGCAGTAGAATCAGATGAATTTATTTCATGTTCACGACCAACTTATTTGAGCGCATGGGGACATCGTGGTACTCGCGGTGACTACCTTGCACTGATGAGGGCCGATAAGCCCGAAACTGATCTGCTGGTTGTTAGACGAGCCTGTCTCGATGTAAACTTTTTCACGTCTTAGGATAAAAGGAACATTTGCATTATGTATCCACTTCGTGAATCGGTGCATAGACTGCGATATATAATTCAATATTCGGCGTGGCAACATCCAGGAAAGTAGTTGTTTTCTGTGAGTTGTCTACTTCTTTCAAATACATCAGATTTTCATCAGTGAATGAAATGCTTATATCTGTTGCATCCCCATATGGTAGTCGACGCCCTGTAGATGTGATTCGTACCGTATTGACTCACGTCGAGTCATACGGTGATGCAACAGATACAATCATCGGCAAGGAAGGTGGATAGATTAGTGGTTGATGCGGATGTATTGTATTGTACGGTGCTCTTTCCTGAATATAGTGGTGGTAGTTACAACCTAGTTTGATTACCTTACATCAGAAGTGGCGAAAAAGAACATACCTACTACAGGATGGCTGGATTGCGAAAACGTCGTTGTTCATCGAGTTCGTTGGCGAGTACTACAAGTTATCATGGGGATACCGATACAGAGATAGTAGATCATAAACGTCATGCTCAACATCCCTACAAGAAAACTTCAAAGAGCTCTTGTAGAAGAAGTGATTCTGTCAACGCCTATGTCGCAACGGGGGTAAGCAACGAATGGTCACAGTCTCGACAATCTCTGAGCATATCCGCTGTGATTCCCGAGTTCGATCCTTCAACTGATGATGCTACTAAATGGCTCGAAATAGTGGAACACTTTTCACGTATTTATGGCTGGAACTCAGAACACACCATATATCAGGCAGTCAGCAAGCTGAAGGGCACAGCTAAGATATGGTATGATAGTCTAATAATAAATGAATTGGGGTGGTCTCAATATACGTGGGAACTTTGGAAATAAAGAATTTCAGCAACATTCCATTGCAAACGTGATATGTATTCTTTGCTCAAAGATTTGATTAATTTCAAACCCAACAACGGCACTTCTTTGTATGAGTTTTTCTTTTTGTTTATGTCAAAAATGAATAATTTGGGGCTGAATTTTTCAGAAGATGATAAGATTTCATTGGTATCAGGGTCGATCAATGATAAGAATATATCTGCTGCTGCCGAGGGAATCAACAGTATCAATGCATGATCTGGGCACCTACTTGAGAAATAAAACTTATCACAACAAAATAGAAACAAGATTCCCTGGCAATGAAAACCCACAACCAGGACCCAGTAGATATCCTACTTGCAAGAATAATGTGAATAGTCAAACTCAGAGGGAATGTATTTCATGTGGATGTAATGGCCACACCAGGGATGCATGCCCCCACAAACACAAAGTTTGTAGATTTTGTGGAAAAAAAGGCCACATTGAATCAGCTTGTCTCAAAAAGCGGGGCTCCAAATCATTTTCCGTTTAAATGATTAGAAAAGATGACTCAAAAAAATTCTACAGGGAAGTGCTGATTAACGGGAAAGCGACGCAAGCGTTCATCGATTTTGGGAGTGACTGCTCACTCATTGAGAAAAAACTTGCCAACCAACTAACATTGGTGGTACAGAACTTATATGAACCAGTTCACCTATTCGGTTTCGCAGGTCACTCCATTGATATTTATGACTATGTCTCTGCTAAAGTATCTATTGGTAGTTGTTCGTTAGATACACACATTTATGTCACTGATTGCACCTTGAGAGATACTCAAATAATAATCGGACGAAATTTCACTGAAAATGAAACAATCTCATACTTTCGTAATAAAGATGAGCTTGTTTTCATTCAGTCAAATACACCCGGAGATATTATTAACACAAATGTCGGTACTGTATCATCAATAACAGATAATATTTCACACGGCTCGTTATCACAAGCTGATAAAGAACAGCTTTTCGAACTCATTCGCGAGTTCGAGAGCTGCACGTACACCTCAATGAGGATGTTTGGCAAGACACATTCAGTTTCTTAAAAAATTGTCACCAAATCAGCAATTCCTATACGTTATCGTCAGTATAGATTATCAGAAAATGACAAAATCATTATGAGAACTCAAATAAGTGAACTTTTAGCAGCTAATATCATACGAAAGAGTAATTCAGAATATGCCAGTCCAGCAATTCTCGTTAATAAAAAAGGTGGTGACAAACGACTAGTTGTCGATTATAGATCTTTAAACAAAATAACGGAAAAAGAAACGTTTCCGCTTCCATTGATCAAAGACTTAATTGATGCTTTAGGAGGTTTTCGGTATTACTCGATTTTGGATCTAGCTGCTGGATACCACCAAATACCTATCCATTCAGACTCGATTCATAAAACAGGATTCATCACCCCTGAAGGTCATTATGAATACCTCCGTGTCCCGTTTGGCCTTTGTAATCCACCAAGCGTTTTTCAGAAAATGATGTCGGAAATTTTCGAACCGCTACGTTCATACGGTGTAACGCCATACCTGGATGATATAATTATCCCATCAAAAAGCATTGCAGAAGGATTGAGCCTTCTCAGAAAAGTATTTCAGATTATTAAAGAATACAAATTAACAATCAAGTTGTCAATATCACATTTCCTACAAAAACAAATTAATTATTTGGGGTATACTATTTCTCAAACTTCCGTATCCTTAAGCGATGATAAGACCGATGCTGTTCGACGATTTCCGATTCCCAAAACGGTCCACCAACTCAGACAATTTTTAGGTTTGGTGGGCTACTTTCGTGAATTCGTTGCGAACTATGCTCGGATAACGAGACCGCTAACTGCGCTTCTCAAAAAAGACGCCAAATGGACATGGGAGGATACCCATAATCGAATTGTAAATAATTTGAAAGAGCTGATTTGTTCGAAACCGATATTAACAATATTCGATTGTAATTTGAAATCTGTTGTATACACAGATGCATGTAGGGATGGGTTAGGTGGTATACTAATGAAGATCACACAGGAGGGTGAGAAACCGGTGGCATATTATAGTAAACAAACAGATACAAATGAGCAAAATTATCATTCTTTTGAACTTGAGTTATAAGCGATAGTAAAGACTCTAGAACGCTTTCGTCACTATCTCTTGGGTACTGAATTCACCATAATCACAGATTGTAGCGCTGTCAAAAATGCCATGTCAAAAAAGACTATCATACCAAGAATTGCTAGATGGATGTTGAGCCTTCAAGAATACAACTTCGATATTCAACACAAGGCAGGCTCACAGATTCAGCATGTCGATGCCCTCAGCAGAAACCCCGGATTCGTTGAAGAATCTCTTGTTGTGTGTATGATATCGGAAGAAGACTGGTTGAAAGAAGCTCAGGATCAAGATCCGCAAATCAAAGACATCAAAAATATCCTCCTCTCAGGCGACAGATTCAACAACGCTGCAATTTTCAAGGAATATGACCTACGCGGCAACAAAGTTCATGGACTAACAAACTCTGGTCGAAGATGGGTGGTACCAAAAAAATGCAGATGGCAAGTATTGAAACTCAACCATGATGACGTAGGACATTTTGCATTCGAGAAGACATTAGAGAGATTACGTCAATACTATTGGTTTCCTAAAATGCGACGCTTTGTTAAGAAATACATTGGATCCTGCCTGAACTGCTTGTACCACAAATCAGCAGGTGAAAAAAAACCAGGACTTCTACACTCCATGCCGAAATATGCTGCACCCTTTCATACGCTTCATGCAGATCACTTAGGGCCATTTGTGAAATCTCAGATGGGTAATAGTTACCTCTTAGTTATAGTGGACGCCTTCACCAAGTTTGTGGTGATAAGAGCCGTTCCAGATACTAAGACCGTCCATGTAATCAGGGAGTTTGATCTGCTACTCAATATTTTCGGGAACCCTAAGAGGTCAATTTGTGATGCAGGCAAAGCTTTCACCTCCAAACAGTTCGTTAACTATTGCGAGCAAAAAGGAATAAAACTGTTAAACACCGCGGTTGGTATGCCCAGAGGTAATGGTCAAGTTCAGAGAGCCAATAAGACCATTCTCGATGCTCTGGCAACTACAGGTGCTGATAGTACAGATGATAACTGGGATAAAAAGTTAGAAGCCATACAACAAGGTATCAATAGCACCCAACACAAAGTTACCTCAGCCTCCCCTGCTGAACTTCTTTACGGGATTGGGCTCAAAACCGTTGGAGATCGTTACAGTGGGGAGGATGGGCAAATCATAGATGTCACCGATCTGCGACGTAAAGCAAGTGAGAGATTGGAAGAAAACAGACGTTACCAGAATGATTATTTCAATCAGAAGAGACGGGTTTCAACTGGCTTCAAGGTAGGAGATCTGGTGTTGACCAAGATTTCCAGCCTGCCAACTAATAATGGTCAAAGTAAAAAACTGTTGGCTAAGTTCAAGGGACCGTTCAGAATCATCGAATCGTTAGCCAATGATCGTTACAGGGTCAAAGAAGATATACATTCAACGCGATCGAGAATACCGTACGAGGCGGTAGTGTGTTTGAAACATATTAAACCTTTCAAATTGAGATCCTAGATGGTGAGTACACCACTGGCAGGGGAGATTGCCCGGTTGCAGGCAAGGGTTGGGAGATTGCCCGTTTGCAGGCAGGGGTTGGGAGATTGCCCAGTTGCTGGCAGGGTTTGGCAGATTGCCCGTTTGCAGGCAGGGGTTGGGAGATTGCCCGGTTGCTGGCAGGGGTTGGGAGATTGCCCGTTTGCAGGCAGGGGTTGGGAGATTGCCCGGTTGCTGGCAGGGGTTGGCAGATTGCCCGGTTGCTGGCAGGGGTTGGGAGATTGCCCGTTTGCTGGCAGAGGTTGATTTGGCTTCCTAATAATGTTATTATTTTTTCAGTCAGCTATGACGCCGACGTCACGATCAGGGACGATCGTGATATCCAGGATGGCCGAGTGTTGCATCCCCATATGGTAGTCGACGCCCTGTAGATGTGATTCGTACCGTATTGACTCACGTCGAGTCATACGGTGATGCAACAGATACAATCATCGGCAAGGAAGGTGGATAGATTAGTGGTTAATGCGGATGTATTGTATTGTACGGTGCTCTTTCCTGAATATAGTGGTGGTAGTTACAACCTAGTTTGATTACCTTACATATCTAATAATAACTATATACAGGGTCACTCACGGTCGATAGTAGGTTAGACGTGTCTGGAGAATAGGACGTAGGACTATTCTGAAAATTTGGTTTCTTGGGTAATCAGTTTTATTCTATCGATCTAAAATATTTTCAGCGTTGCGGCGTTGCCGCTTCTATCGAAAAGTAGCAACAACTTTGTCATTTCAACTAAAACAACCTATATTTTGTTACATTCTAGAATTTTCCCTGAAGAGCTGATTTCGTCAATGCATTATACTTGGGGTCTAGGTTGCATGATTACAGAGATATAGGGTGTGAAAAGTCGAGATTTTTCAACTTTAGGAACTTTTTTTACCGAATCTATTATTGCTCGAAACGGCTTATACATGTGCCTATCTTAACTTTTCTTTTACTATCGATTGATATTTAATTGAAACAAATACAGGGTGGTTCAGAGTTTTGAGTTTTGCAAGTCGCTGATATGCGCATGCGCGAGTTTGAATAAAGAATCGATATTTCTTCGCATGATGGAGGTGAGTAGCTTTCTAGTGAGCGACAAACGTATGATAATTATTGAAAATCAATCAAATGTGTCACAAAACCCTCAATTCGATGTTTTTATCTCATCATGATATGTAATGTAATTTACGAATCAAATCCCCAACTTATTAAATTCTAAGAACATAAGTGAATTTCAACTCGTCGATCAAAACCCGCGCATGCGCATAGTTTATTATAAGTTAGCTAGACAGTCTTTGTTTTTTTATAGAAGAGAAGGATATATGTTATCCATATAGTTGTAATTATATCTATGATAAAATGACGTTGAGTTCTCTAATTTCTTTTGTGATTTCATTTCATACTCACTGAAATTCATGGCTTCTCGTTTGAAATGTCATTATATTCCAAAATTGCAATATTTTCACTGCAGCCTCGTGTGAATCACCCTATATATATCAGACACTATGTTCATCTCGGATAGGATATAGATTCGAATTCAGTACCTAATTAAAATATTGAATAATCCCTGTCAACTGAATGGCGTGTTCTATTATGCCTCAATGCATCATTATTCCTCTACCACGAAGCAATTATTATAATGATTACTATGGATATTTCAGTTATATCCAGGATTATTATTCAATATTCACTGAACCATTAGTAGAAAACATGAATTGTCATTGAACGAAAACAAAGTGATGCATTATTAATAAAAGCAGTTAATCAATATGACGGATATTCTTTTATTTGTTGAGATGAACTAGCTACATATTATAAGAGTAATATTGCAGGACTCAATTGGGAGAAGATAACCTACTTATTCATAAAGAAAATGAATGAGAACTATCAGAATGGCGGTTGCAGTGTCATCTTGCCTTATTTTATAAATAGAACACAACTTATATTTCATTCTCGAAATCTACTCATTCTCAACATTCTGAAACTAACTGTGAAAAATGACATTCTGGCCTCATCAAATAAAGCAAAAAATATTAATGTTGATTATAATAAAATTATGTTTGCATTGAGAAACAATCTTGTTTGTTTAATGTCCAATTTTAACTCGAATGTATAATGTTCCACTGCAAGAGACCAAAATCTTTAATCAATTTGAACCATATTCTAATAATCCATAGAGCGCAGACCTGTTATGGAGTATTGTTAACTTTTTTGGGGTTCAGCTCCCAAACAATCGGTAAGGCTCCTGGATTCTATTTAGAGGAGAGGTCTGTTCTTCTGTTGGTGATCCTGCTCTAACAAACTCATTGACATATCCGGAACATCACAGAGAATTGGGCGATATATTTTTTCATGACTGATGTTCATCGGATATTGAAGTATATCATTCCACCACGAGCTACCATGAGCAAGCAGATCAGACGAACGTATGATGGACACCTCTTTATTGTCGAGTTCAAGACCTGCCGAACTCCACTCTTCCAAAATTATTTCTTCCATCGAACTGTGAATTTATGAAACTCACTTGCTAGAGACTTTACTTTACTGTACTTTAACTGGATTACACGATGTTCCTCCATGAACATTATAGGTTTCATCTCGTGCAAGATAAAGAAAAATGTCTCAAAAAATCTCAATTTCCACTGAGGAGGGAGGTCTAGTGGCACACCATTCTAAAGAATCCCAAACTATTGTGTTCCACCGACATTTCTAGGAAGTTTTCAAGTTTTAGCGAGAAAATCTCAGCATATTTATGAAAGAGAAATAAGAAAACATCGGACATTAAAATTATACGATGAACTATTTCAATTGGACCTCACTGTATGTGAATACTGTTCATGGGAATATTGCTCCAATGGCTTCGAAAACAGATCACTGGTTGTGATGGTGTAAGGGGCAATAACTAATAATATTTGGCCTATAACAACTAACAATGTTATTTGTATCTAAGTCATTCCCTTCAACGTATTCTCATCACTTACACTTATCTCTATGATTTCATCGAGGGAAAGTATGGCATCTAATGGCATGCCTATAATAGGGTCTCTTTCCAACCCCTCGAATAGCTTTTAGAGGCATTTTCCGGGCGTATTGTTCTTCCATGCTCGACCTTTATGTGTATCCGGAGATTTGCTTCTTGTTGGCGATGAAAACGATTTTGCATGTGGTGGTTATATTCTGTTATCTTTCAGATTCGTTCAGATCATGGCGAGGAGATCCATATAAAATCAAATCATGGTGCGAGGCAAACTCGAATTCCAATGAAAAAATTACTAACTTTGAATTGTTTTCTTCCTGATATAGAATTTAGGACTGACTCTGTATTATTCGACAGTGATACAGAATTCTTCCGAATTGATATGGATACTGATTTGAAATTCAAATTCGAATAGATGTGTAAAACAAAAAATGCCTCGGATCTACTACCATCACCGTCCACCTCAAGGAGCTATTCAGATTTCTTTGGCAAAAGGCTTACTAGCTAGCGTCGGAACACTTCTTGCAAGTGGGCTTCAGAGAGTCCACAGAAGGTTTGGGCAATGCAGGCTTCCTCATTTCCTCTAGTTCTTCTGTGACCTGAAACCCATGCACATCAAAATTACCGTTCGCTACCAGTCGTCTCAACGATTATTTACAATCTCAAGACACCTCAGACTCTCAAGTGTATGACTTCAGAGCTCTCAATGTTGCTTGGCTATCTGATATAATATGGATTTCTGCCCTTCGGGTTCCCCTTTCCAGGTAGTCCTGAAAACACATATTATAAGTGTAGCATGTTCTGCTTAGGAGATAGGTGTATAATGAGTTACCTAAAAATCTTGGATTCTCTTAAAGCATTCAGAGAATAGTTACATGGATGACTGATTATATGTGAAGCATATAACAATTTTTCCTACGACCACGTATGAATAAGTCAATAATCACACTGTTTTGTTATTCAGAAAGTAGCTCATATCACCATGGTATTTGTTTAGTTTTCACTATATTAGTAATTATTTATAATCTTTATTTTCCTACATTAATCTTTCATTAGAACCACCTTCTATATTTTTTGTTATTATTACACCCATTTTGGAAGTCACTTGACGACCTTGTACGGGCAGCTTTTTGTGTCCTTCATATATATTAATTCCGAATAAAAAGTTCAGTTCATTTTTCGTATTCGTATTTGAATGCTCTGTGCTTTTCACGCATCTTCAATTTTCAATTGTTATAAAATAACTATCATAGTGCTAAATAAGTTTATATTGCATAAGCTTTAATTCACTAGTTTATGGACAAACTATTATAGTTCCTAGTCTAATCAATAAATCGGACCTTTTGGTGTTGTGCTTTGAACATCATCGGCACACGATCATCAGGAATTGGCCACCAGAGGATCCTTAAGAAAAAGCCAATTCCATATGATTTCGTCCAGAAAGTGATTCCTCATCAGACGGTAAGTCGTTATGGTGATACTTTCAAACTAGGTCAAACCATTTTCTCATATAACAGACTCAAATTTCTGATATTTCCTTCATCAAGAAACAGTATTGTTTATTTGAATAAAAAAAGCACTAGTGTTTATATGAAAAATATCACAATGGTCGCCTGAATTGATAGAAATAATTAGGTATATTGTGAAGGTACTCACTGTCAATATAAGCGTTCACAAATCAAATTCATACTTATTTATTGAAATTTTTGTCTCGTTTTGAAGTATACCGACAACTCTTTTTCTATAAATTCCGATGTGTCTGATACATAACCTCTGAATTCACTTTAAAACCTCTTTGCTGGAACTATTTCGATGTTGATGACAAAGGGTTAAATCATTCAAAAGAGTACGGCTACAGTTTTATGCGCGGCTTGCTGCTTTGCATCAGTTTAATATCACAGTATCACCAACGAGAAGATTCTTTGGTATCACAGATGTTTGCAAAGAGTCAAGGACGCACTAACTCGAGTAACTCGTACGCGCTTGCGAACTACATACTTCTATGGTTCTTTATTCCTGGTTGCGTGATTACTGGCAGCAGGCGAATGGTGTCAAGGTTGTTTATGTACGCTGGTGTCAATATCAATAAAATTTTTCCAAACTGAACTAACTCAATCAATCAGTAATTTACATAATGAGGAATTGTTCAAATATCATCTTGAATGTGGAAATAAACAGTACTTGATATTGAATCAAAACCACCTGAAATTCTAGAGACCGATCAAGTTAAATTTTTTACAAGACCTCCCGCGAAATGAAAGTATTCGGAGTCGTAGGAAGAATAGTGTACAAAACTCGTTGGAAAGTGCATTTCCTTCACTCGTTACGTTTTCGCACTCACCGCTACGCGGCTCGTGCTAAACGACTACTCGTGTGAAATATGTCACTTTCCACACTTGTTGTGTAATATACTATGACAGAATATTCCAATGTCGGAGCGATATGATACTCTTTGTGATTATATGTAATTTTGTATGATAAAAATTCTTTTCTTTTTACTCTGTAATACCCATTCACAACATTTTTCCATAGTGTACCCATCCTGTTAGTCTCAATCTTATAATCCAGAAGGCCACAGGTGGAGAGCTTCTGAAAAAATGTATATGACTTTGCATAAGAGTTGTTTCAACAAGTAATGCTTAAAAAATTATTGGCAGCAATAAACACAGATATATCAAATAAATTCATCCATTTTGAAATCAATCATGCAACATCACTTCATATACTCAATTCAACTCAATTAATAGGGCTGAAGTGTACAAAAAAGTGTTCAAGATGATGGACTGATGGACTATGTAGGTACAGTAACTACGAGTAAGAAATTTTGTGCAGGTATACGACTAAGGCAGCATATGATTTGAAACTAAAATCACTGATAGGACTATTTCCGAAACTATTTCAGTATGCGTAAACAATAATTGACTGAAAAGTATGCGTAAACAATAATTGACTGAAAAGTATTACGAATGTGTATAACAAAATTCCTGTCATAAAAAGCTTACCATCAATGATGACTGTGGTGTCTATTTATTGTGTCATTCCTACATTCGATGTAAAGGGTTAAATGAAACAACTATTTCCTATTTGTCCACCCTCACTTTGTCACGGTCTGATATCAACTGCCACATTCATCAATGCTATCTTCAACGTGACTCAGTGAATGCGAATATCTTTATTCATTATATAATCCAATACACTACATCTCTCCCTTTTTTTATAAAGTATAATAATATAAAATAATATAATATAATATAACAACTAAATTTGAACATATATAAATAGCCTAAATTATAAATATATACTAATACTAAATTATGAATTTATCAGACATAATTCATGGAATTGTATCATTAGATCTATCTTCAGAAAACGTTTCTAATTCATTTGGTTTATTTACTACTTTCCATTCTCCTTCCATTTTTTCCAAATGAACCACGTTTCGGCGATATTGCTGTCCAGTTTCATAATTCTCTACCTCTACATCACCGCCGTTTTTTCCGATCACCGTGTGTGGTATGGGGTTGAAATTCGATGTTAATTTATTTTGTTTGATCCTATTCTTTATGTAAACTTTATCGCCTAAATCTAAAGAGCTTTGATGAGCTCTTCCTTTTCTATCGCTATATTCCTTTCCACTCGATTTCTTCTGCATGTCATAATCTCTGAATTCCTCATCAGTTATTTTGTTCTCTAAATCCCTTACTGTTGGGATTTTATCCCGAAACTGTCTACGAAAAATAATTCGGCAGGTGTTTTACCGGTTGTGGAATGTGGCGTAGCATTGTACATCATGATATAGTTCAGTAAATCTTGTTTACTATCGGTTTCAATTGACCGGCTGTTATTAAGTCGCTCAACTTCTCTATTCTGCTGAGGCCAATAGGGGATAGTGTTGAACAACTTAATGCCCGATTCTTTACAAAAATCTTCCATTTCTGTACCACTAAACTGTTTATCGTTGTCAGCTGTAATAGATACTGGGTATCCCAAACGTGAAAATATTTCTTGGAGTGCTTTTATGGTGTTACTGGCAGTCGTTGTTGTCATATTTTTTTATCTCTTTACATCGAATGAAATAGTCGATTACAACCAAGAGATGATGTCCACTTGGTAAGGGACCTAAAAAATCCATCGCTACATCTATCCAGGCTTCGGTTGGTAACTGACGTCGTTTCATTGGATGCGGCGGATTTGGTGCTGTGATCTTTGCAGCTTCGCACCAATTTTTCCGCGTCTGAGTCTATTTTGGGCCACCATACTTAAGTACGTAGCCTATTTTTCATCGCTACGATACCCGGATGACCTTCATGGGCTGCTTGTAATACGTTCTGTCTGAGGGTTGTTGGAATCACAATTTTATTACTTCTCAGAAGGAAGTCTTCATAAAAACATAACTCCGTTTCAAATGCTTGAAATTTGTTTATAGAGTCGTCCTTCTCGTTGTGCGACAGCCATTTTTTCACTTTCAATATTTCCAAATCAGTTTTTGAATGTTTCATAATGTCTGATAATGAAACAGCTACGGTTCGCGAATGTTCGACGATCTGTCGGATGTGTTCTTCCCCGTCGAAAGTGGCGCATTTGATATTACTGACACAAAGTCTTGATAGAGGGTCTGCTATATTAGTCTTGCCTGGGCGATAGACAACTTTAAAATTATAGTACTGCAATCGCAGTACCCATCTTTCTATTCTGGCACATGGTTTGGACTTGGGGCCAAAAGTTACTTCCATTGGCTTATGATCGGTAACTAGTTCAAATCCCACTTTGCCATATAAAATGTTCCATCGCCCAGACAAGAGCTAAAGCTTCTTTTTCTGTCTGGCAATATCGCTTTTCTCAGTCTGACAGACTTTTATTTCCATACGCTATTACTCGTGGACCTTCCGAGTCGTACTGTATCAAAACTGCTCCAAGCGCTACAGGGCTGGCGTCTGCTATCACCCGTGTTCTCTCTTGAGGGTCGTAGTAGCCTAGGGTTTCGATGCTGCTCAAAGATTCTTTCAATTTAAGAAATGCTACATTTTAGTTTATTAGCCAATGTTTTCCAATTTTTCCGTGTTTACCCAATTTGAGGCGTAACAACTGTCTTAGTGGTTCGGTTATGGTGGCTAGATTAGGAATCCACTTACCAATATAGTTGACCAACCCAAAGAAACTTTGTAGTTCCTCTATTGAATTTGGTGTTCGAAAAGATTTGCTAACTGACATATATTTGTCTAATGGCTTCATGCCTCGCTTCATGCCCTTTTCTAGAAATGAAAGTTGTGATATATCGTGAATTCTTCAATTTGGTGAAAAGCATTTCTAATATCCAGTCTAGAGAATAAATTAGCTTTTCGAAATTGTGTTGAAAGTTGGTCCATGGTCGGTAACGGATGATTTTCTCTTATAATTGCTTCATTTGCCCTTCTCATATCAATACAGATCCTTATTTCCCCATTAGGTTTCAATACTGGAACCATAGGTGAAACTCATTTGGACGGCATATCCACGTTCAATTATATCGGAATCCACAAGTTCCTCAATTTTATTGTTTACTTTGCTTTCAAGTGGAATTGGGATTCTTCGATATGGTTGAACGATTGGTTTTACATTTTCATCGATGGGTATGTTCACCAACACATTTTTGAATTTAGGAAAATTGGATACATGATTGATATGAAAATCTGTTCCAATACGTAGTACCCCTAAAGACTTCGCAGTGTTCCTACCCAGTAGATTTTTTGAGCCATTTTTCACCACATAGAATGTAGTGCTTATAGTTTTACCATTTATTTTGATTTCGGCGTCGAAACAACCTAAAATGTCTAATGGCTTTTTGCTAGCGTATGCCATGAACACTTTTTCAGGATTCTTGATTTGGTTGAATACCTTCACTTTTGAAGTCTTTAGTTGTTCCCACGTTTTGTCGCACAATATATTACAAGTACTACCTGAATCAACTACCATTTCAACAGGAATTCCAGCTATAGAGCACACCAGATCATAATCACGATCGACGTGAAATACATAGTCCACTCGATCATCATCTTTATCATCACGCTTCGGTCTTGAGTATCTTGATTTCTTGTCCGTCTGATGATGTTTTTGTATTGTCTTCCAGGATGATTTCCTCTTTCTCGCTCTAGTTTTGCATTGTTGATGAATGTGCCCAGCGAAACCACACTTGCTGCAAATGGAGTTTATTTCTGGACAATTTGAAGCCAAATGTTTGGTTGATCCGCAACGGTAGCAAGCTTTGACTTCTGTTCGATGGTATCTTCCTTTCTGTTTTTCATTTGGTTTTCGCTTTCTCTTTCATTGAATTGCTGTAACTGGCTTTCAACCGCCTCGAGTGCAATTGCTTCTGCAACAATTGTATCTAAATTGATGGTATCGCCTATAGTGAGGATTTTCTTTTTCAACTCGGTAGACTGACATTTTTCGACTATCTGGTCGATGAGGTTCTCTTCTTGATTAGGAAATTTGCATTTCGTCGCTTGATTTCTCAATCGTATAAGGAATTTTTTAAATTTTTCATCACTCTCCTGCTTTATCAGACGAAAATATGTCGCTCGTATACTTTGCTCTGTTTTGGAGAAAAATATTGATCGAGTTTTTCCAATGCTACCTTGAACACATCAATGGTGCCCTCTTCGGTACTCTCATTCTCAGATACGTGAGCTCCTGGCAAATTATAATAAATGTCTTGCAAGCCTAAACCTCCAGTGTGCAATAGGGTAGCTCTCTTCTGTGAAGAGTTTTGGATTTTGGCGGCTTCTAAGTAAACTTCTAGGCCTCTCTTCCATTTTTCCCATTTAATTCCAACGAACCCAATTTCACCATCACAGTTGAACGGTTCTAGTGGTGTCATATTGGCCATTTCAGGATTCTGTAATTGAAAATCTATGTGTCAAATTCATAGATTCAATTCATTATAATCATGCTGCGATTGAGAATCTGTGTGTCAAATTCATAGTTCATTTCCAAATTTTGTGGAAATCTATGTGTCAAATTCATAGTTCATTTCCAAATTTTGTGGAAATCTATGTGTCAAATTCAAAGATTCCATCTATCATAGCTACCTTTGTCATTCGTAGTATGAATTCGAATTTATGTGACTTTTTCATAAATTCTGTTTCCATATGCTCGTATTTTCCCATGTATCCTATTCATGGTCACAATGTTTCTATTTTGCCATGTATCGTATTCACGGGCTCAATTTTGCCCTGTATCGTATTCATGGACTCTATTTTGCCATGTATCGTATTCATGGACTCTATTTTGCCATGTATCGTATTCATGGACTCTATTTTGCCATGTATCGTATTCATGGACTCTATTTTGCCATGTATCGTATTCATGGACTCTATTTTGCCATGTATCGTATTCATGGACTCTATTTTGCCATGTATCGTATTCATGGACTCTATTTTGCCATGTATCGTATTCATGGACTCTATTTTGCCATGTATCGTATTCATGGACTCTATTTTGCCATGTATCCTATTCATGGTCTCTATTTTGCCATTGCTGTTATAAATTATTGTAAATGGTTTTCCTACCTTTAATCCTCGTCGCCATTATGTGGTGTCTATTTATTGTGTCATTCCTACATTCGATGTAAAGGGTTAAATGAAACAACTATTTCCTATTTGTCCACCCTCACTTTGTCACGGTCTGATATCAACTGCCACATTCATCAATGCTATCTTCAACGTGACTCAGTGAATGCGAATATCTTTATTCATTATATAATCCAATACACTACAATGACAACGAGATATTGCCGGATCAGGCTATGGTATGACTCAAGCCCAGTTTATTGATAAGCGATTTTGGCTTTCGCGATAATAGCGATGAAAAGTGTTGAAGTGATGAAAAGTGTTTTAATTGGTCGATTTTAATCGGATCACAATCTCATTTGAAATTGACCAATAACAACATTGCATTTTTCACGCTGGAGTCAAAATCGCCTAGCAATAAACTGGGCTTCAAGCAACCTCACTCTATCAATGAAAGTTCTTTATGTAGGTATATTATTGTAAAATGGTGTATGAGATAATGAAAAGTTCGATTTGAAAACTCCATAAATAACATTATTTAGTCATAGACTGTTCCAGAACGGCAACAAAATAACCGCATGGACTATTCTTTACAATATGCTATTCCAACCCCTCTTTACCAATTGCTTTAATCCTTTTTGTGATCCGATCGATCAGATTAACTCGGCAGCCATGTTTTGCCACACACTTCCAATATATCACTCCGATGTGAATAAAATGTAATAAAAATAGTAATAAAACAAATTTGTTAGGAAAGCATTCACTGAAATTGATGTCGCATATATTCATTGCTATTGGAATACCTATTTGCATGGACTGATACATTTTTCACGATGTGTCGAATACTTGCAGGGGCGTAACTTGAGAGATTAGTAGGTACAAGAGACAAGTAAATGTTCTTTTTCATATCCAACTGTATAGCCATATCGCATTTGTCAATAGAGAGACATATAACTCAGATAACAACTCAAGATATCAAATCATTCCCAGATCTTGTTAGAATTTCATCAGATTATAGGAGTACAATAAGATAATATCATAAATGCAATTTCTTCAGCCTTCTGAATGTTTTGTATCTCTCAATTATTATATTAATTATTATTAGTAAAACTAGAAATTCTCCAAGTTTCGAAACAAGTATCTCAAATACTGATTTATACATGAGAATAATCATACTACACGGATTTCGAATAAACCAAAGTATTCAGTTCAGAAATACCGTTTGTCATACCAAATACAATTTAATTACGAAATAACTATGCTCTTTCCACAAAATAATCCAACAGTCTGAAACCCATCAGATGATTGCATAAGAAGCTTACAAGAAAAGATGCTATGGTCTACATATTTCAAGAACTGAAGATCAGTCAAAGAAAAACCTCTGGATGTCACAATTCCCATTTTTAGAACTAACTCCATTATGAAGTTATCGAGCATTAATCGAGATCTACCCAGATTTACATCATCACAAGCGCAGAATACTTCAAGAATTAGTCGCATATACTATTTTCATTCCAATCACCTCTTTTGATTGCTGCATCCAAATCACAGAGATGCTCAGAATAACAGATTTGAAGCCAACTTCAATCTACTTGAATTTGGACGACCCCGAAGTAGTTTAGAACGGACCTTACCCATTCTAAGTAGAAATCAATTCGTACACAACAATTCGTAGACCAGCAATTCATCCACAGAAGGGTTCTAGACCAAGAAATTGTGTGTTTGCTCCTTCTTTGGCAACTAATGGGGAATACTTTGTACAACAAACTCCATTGGAAAAGCACATCGACTACTTGTCTGAAATTCATGAAAAATCATTGCACTCAGTATATACTAAGTATATATATATATCTTTGTGTTAAACCAATTTTCACTGGGATAGAATACGGCAATTCCATTCGAAAATTGTTGTGAATAGAGTTCTGGTACATCAAAAATATGCTATGGAGGAATTATTGGTGGTATAGGTATATAATAATGAGTTTTGAAAATATGTTCGGAAAATTTCAAAATATAAACATAATAAAAGTGGGTGTTTAAGTCGGGAGAGAACAAACTATAACCTGCAAAACACCGCAGTACCGTGTACCAAGAAAGATTTGAATAGGTGAGACCGATCCTTGATGAAAATCCATTATTGAACAATGTACTAATGTAAAACATTTCAATATTTTCACTAATTTGGGTTACAAACCACGACACGTGTTTCGCTATACTATAGCTTCTTCAGGTGTAGCATTTAAACTAACCATACTATTGAAAACTAATCAAATATATACAGGGTGTCCCACTAAGGTCGGCGAGGTACGATATTATGGAAACCATAAACCTTAGGGCTCCGAGAAAAGAATATTGAGGACTAAATCGGCCAAGAGAAATTGATGGAAAATATTTTCAAGTTCCTAAAATGACCGCTAGAGGGCACAACTACTATAATATAAATGAAAATTCGATTTTTCTCGGAAAACCACCATATCAAGGTACTGTTTCAATGACGGAAATGAAGAGTTCAGCAGAATTCGCGTCAGTTTGTTCTTTTCCTTTTTTTCATATCTCGAAAAATAATGGTGGGGGAAGCTGTTGAAAAAATAATTTTTCAAATCGATGTATCTCCTTAACCCTTGCTCCAAATTCGATCAACTTGGGCTCGTTTGAAAGATAATTTCACAATCATTTGAACGCTTCATTCGATCTTGATCTCCAGTTCACACCACGTCTACTAGAGGGCGTTGTTCACCCAAAGTTCAGTTTTTTCTGATTTTCTCGAAAAATTTAAATGGAATGCTACAAATTTCTAACATTTCTTTCAAAGAGAATGATATTAGCTACATTTTGGTGAAAACCGCGATTAGATATCTTCATTCGTTTTTTAGTTATTCGCAAATAACTAATTCCATTTGAAAAAAATCGAATTCATATTTACAAATCAACTATTCCTCTATTTTCATCGTGATATCCATGGAAATCGTTCTTCAATCCTACTAGTTGCTAGGCAAACCCAATATTGAGATAGTTGTCATTCAAAATTTCGTTTATAATGTCTTATTCTACTGCGGAAGCTTATGATATGTTGGCAGTTTATTTTCGATGTTTTGAAAATACAGCGATGGCAGAACGAGTTCATGCATCTATCTATCCTGATAGGAGACATTTCAGTAGGAGAGTATTTTCCAAACTGGGCAGACGACTGCGTGATACAGGACATGTTCATCCGAGTCCAGCACCTAGAAGAAATCGAAACATCAGGAATGAGAATATTATTATTGATGTCCTTGCCTATGTTACTGTGAGTCCTTATTTAAGTACAAGGAAAATTGCCTCTTACCTAGGCATGAGCAAAACGTCGGTGCACAGAATTTTGATGGACCATGATCTTCATCCATATCATGTGGAATTACATCAGGCCCTATCGCAAAATGATTTCGAACGTAGGCTAAATTTAAGTTATTGGTTGAGAAATATGGTAAGCGAAGAAGGGAACTTTTTATCTCGTATATTGTGGACTGATGAGGCAACTTTTTCAAGTAATGAAGAGGTAAATTTGCACAACATGCATTACTGGTCCACCGATAATCCCCATTGGATGCGTGAAGTTGACCATCAAAATCGATGGAGTTTCAATGTGTGGTGTGGAATTTTTGCCGGTCAAATAATTGGGCCATTTTTTTTCAATGAACATTTGAATGGAAATAATTAATTAGACTTTCTAGGGAACCATTTGCCACTCTTACTTGAAGAGGTTCCATTATTGATGAGAAGAGACATGTGGATTCAACATGATGGATGTCCTGCACACTTTTCTCATATAGTTCGTGAATTTCTGGACGAAAGATATCCGAACCGCTGGATTGGACGAGGAAGTTTGTTTGCATGGCCACCTAGATCCCCGGATCTCACCTTGCTCGATTTTTATTTGTGGGGCAAGCTTAAAGATATAGTATATCAAACTCGTCCTACCACTGCTGATAACATAAAGCAACGTATTGAAGATGCTATTGCCAGCATTTCGAGAGCTGAAATTGAAACAGCTGTGTTAAGCACCAAACGAAGATTGAATAGTTGCATTGAAAATAATGGAATGCATTTTGAACATTTGTAGGGATATTTCTTTGTATCACGTTGTCGATAAAGATGTGTGATAGAAATGGCTTCAGAATGTGGAGGGTATTTGATAGTCTTCTATTTGTTATTATTAAAAGTCACTTTTCGTTATCGCAGTTCAGTTCTTGACTAGTAGGATCCACATTTTCATTCTAAGTAAGTGTCATTTGCATCAATTGTTATTTTGCGTATAGTACGGAATATTAGATCAACGCACAAATGCACTAAAAGGCTGAACATTTGAATAAAAACCGTTTTAATCACTAGCACAGGTGAATTGGATTGAATAACCTCACATTTTGCATGCAAAGCAGACTCACTGAAGAAAACGGAAATCATAGAATATTTTTTTCAACAAAATACTTTGTTAAATTAGGTTGAATTAATTATTTGCGAATAACTGAAAAACGAATGAAGATATCGAATCGCGGTTTTCACCAAAATATAGCTAATATCATTCTCATTGACTGAAATGTTAGAAATTTGTAGCATTACCTTTGAATTTATCGAGAAAATAAAAAAAAACTGAACCTTGGGTGAACAACGCCCTCTAGTAGACGTGGTGTGAACTGGAGATCAACATCGAATGGAGCGTCCGAATGATTGTGAAATTATTTTTCAAACGAGCCCAAGTTGATCAAATTTGGAGCAAGGGTTCAGGAGATACAGCGATTTAAAAAATTATTTTTTCAACAGCTTCCCCCACCATTATTTTTCGAGATATGAAAAAAAGGAAAAGAACAAACTGACGCTAATTCTGCTGAACTCTTCATTTCCGTCATTGAAACAGTACCTTGATATGGTGATTTTCCGAGAAAAATCGAATTTTCATTTATATCATAGTAGTTGTGCCCTCTAGCGGTCATTTTAGGAACTTGAAAATATTTTTCATCGATTTCTCTTGGCCGATTTAGTCCTCAATATTTTTTTCTCGGATCCCTAAGGTTTATGGTTTCCATAATATCGTACCTCGCCGACCTTAGTGGGACACCCTGTATACAAGTCTATTCAAATTCGAGTGTATGCATGGGGATTTCGATAATGGTGAGAGATAGAGGGTTGGTAAAAAGGGGGGCAAAGTAGCGTATTTCAGAGGAAAATTATATGGATGGAAAAAATCTGACCTAGCTTCTTCAGTTTTGGAGTTATACAGGAAAAATCGAAAATTTATTTTGCCTATATCTTTTTATTTTACGAAGATTCTTTCAAATTTTGCCTTTTTGCCATATCAACTTTTTGTAGCATTTCCAGATATCTGAATAAAAATTATATACAGGGTTTCGTATAAATTGGGCCCCCCTCAACTTTTAATTTTCAAATACGGACCTGTATTTTGTATTGCATTTTTTTGAATGCCAAGAGTCATGTTTCATATTGATGTAGTATTTTCATTTGGGTTACAGAGTGTTTTGGAAGTATTGAACCATTACCAGTAAAATTTCAACATTTTTTTGAATTTTTCCTGTATAACTCCAGAACTGTAAAAGCTAGTTCAGATATTTTTTCATCCATATAACTAACCTCTGAAATATGCTACTTCGCCCCCATTCAACCAACTCTCTATCTCTTACCGTTATCGAAATAACCATGCATATACTAGAATTTGAATAGCCCTGTATATAAAGATATCAAAGATACCCTTTCTTACCAGATATCTTTATATATATATTTGATTAGTTTGCAATAGTATGGTTAGTTTAAATGCTCCACCTGAAGACCTATATTCGGATAATCCTCAGTTTTTATAGCAGTTTTTATAGCAATAGTCAGGACAAATATTGCTTTTTATCGTATCTAGAATCTATATTAATAATTATCAACATCATATAGGTACCAAAACCTTAGTTACTCACCATATATTGGTTACCATAATTTGTAGTTAGTCAGTTATGAAAGCATAATACGTTAGATACAAGCATAATACATTAGATACCAAATAATATTTATTTATTTTCTATTTATTTTCGCATCGCCGTTGTCAATGATACGATAAAGCTTTGAATGCAACTCGATTATTAACGATTCATCACCGTCTCGGACATTGTGGTTGACTCGGCTAAGACCTCATAACCTAGCAATGTCCTCGACTATTATAAATCGCATAATAATCCCGTTACATTAATATTTATAAAAAAGATCTTTTGGTGTACTAACAATAATCAAATACCACTCTTATTTCTATAGGGTAGCTTGAAAATTATTCGTTTTAAATCATGTGAATATGAGAAGATAAACTATTTAACAAATTAGTAATAGGTTATAGTTTCTCATATTGAATAATGATAATTGTAAACGAATGATTTTCATTCCACCCTATGAAGATAAGAGTGATCATTGATTATTGCGCCAAAAGATCTATTCTAAAAGTGATATTTATCCTGACTATGGCTTTAAAAAGTGAAGATTTTTCGAATACAGGGCTAATACTCACAATATCGTTGGAGTGTCGAAAAGCGCAAAGTATTTATGTATTCTTCAGTATTGAAAAATATACAGGGTGTTCCATTTGAAAAACCATAACTTTGGGTTATATTTATATAAATAATGACAGCTCATTCTGAACATCTGAATACGCCATCCAAGATGGATAAAAGGGCTGGAGTAGGAGTAACATGGCCAAATTTCAGGCTCTCAAATCCCCTTGGTAACACCCGAACCATCTTTCAAGTAGAAGTACTTGCTATAGAGATATGTGCCCAGGAGTGTCTCAAAAGGGACACTTGGAGGGCAAAAATCTATATTACATCCAAGCAGCACTGAAAGCTCTGAAGTCATACACTTGTGAGTCTAAGCTGACTTGGGACTTGTAAACAATCCCTGAGACAACTGGCAGCGAACAACCAGGTCACTTTGATGTGGGTGCGAGGTCATGAGGAAGTTGAAGGCAACGAGAAAGCAGACTGTATTGCCAAAGAAGGGACAAATACACAATTTCTCGGCCCACCTTCTGTGGACAAAGACAAGCGAAAAGGCTAGTGAGCCTTCCGCCAAGGAAAGCTAAAGAGTTTCTCGAGTTGGACAAAAAAGACTTGGAACTGGTAACTGGACTCCTCACTGGACACTGCCCTTTGAGGTATCACCTCAAAAAGATGGGTAAATTAGAGGGTGATAGTTGCCGCTACTGCGAGAACTTCGCTGAAACTGCAGAACATTTGCTTTGCGAATGACTCTTCTGCAAGAGGCTCAAGTTCCTGGAAGAGGCCTTCTTAGTGCCCTCCGATGTCAGGAAACTGATAAAATTCGCAAGAAGCCTCGGAATCCCGGGCCTCGAATAGATAAAGGGTTATGCACAAAAGATCTAATAGGTCGAGGTGCTTGAGAGGCTGCACAGCCTTAACGTCCTCCCCTGCAATCTAAAATCTATGCCACTGGATTCCGTAAAAAGATGTATGAGATACAGTTTTCACGTTTCCTATGAGTTGAAAGGTTGAGATACAGGAGGGGTCCCAAAATGCAATATTTTCAATATCGCCCTGTATCTCAAAAACAGAAAGGGCTACGATAGTTCTGTTTTCCGCAATGTTTTTTTTCATAAAAAAGTAGGGGAACCGCAACTCTTTATCCCCAAAGGCAACTAAGATATCGTGCAAGAGTGTCGAAACTTGGACACACTGTACATACATGTTGATGAGTAAATCAAAATCGCTTCAACTTTATTTTTTATCGATATTGATAATAGAATCGGAATCTGCTCAACTATGTATAATATTTTTTCAGGAGACGACTCAAATAATAACATATTATGCCTCAGCAAGCCTGTCAATATGCTATGAGTATTTCTGATGTGATTGTTAATAATAATAAAAATAATAATAATAATAAATCGGCTTTATTAACAGTTATATGAGTATCAACTTACAGATATCATAATACACTAATTTTGGCGAAGTCTAGCTGAAAGCTATTCATACTCAACCAAATTAGGTAAATGAATAGTATATGTATAATCATAATAATGATCTTTATCATAATAATAATAATACAAAGCATGTAGATCAGTATGTGAAATAGTGATAATTTTGTTCCTGTGTAGCTATGGAGTTGAAAACGAAATTAACAAAATAACTATAATGGCTGGGTTATATACTCTCAGTGGCGCATATTGTTGGTCTTGTGTTCATTGTTTGTTGATGAGGAATTGTTTATATTTGTATTTGAATTTGTTGATATTGAAAAGCTTGAATTCATCTGGTAAGCGATTATATAGTTGTATAGAATTATATATGAAGGATCTCTGAAACATGGCTGTACGATGATGAGGCATTGTAAATTTGTTAATATTGCGAATATTTCTAGAATGTACATTAACTCGCGGAATGAGCTTGCTTTTCAAATAAGATGAGTGCGGTAGGTTGATAAGTTTGTGAACAAAGTTACCAAGATGATGTGTTCTTCTATTGGTCATGCACAACCATTTAGTTTCTTTGAATTTGTGGGAAATTGAGTCATATTTTCTGATACCATAGATCAAACGACAGCATGAATTTTGAATTTTTTGTATTCGATTTTTTTCGAATAATAGTAAACATGGGCCATATATAAAATCACAGTAATTGAAATGGCTTAAAACTAATGAATCACAAAGCATTTTCTTCAACTTTATACTCATAATGTGGCGATTACAATATATAAATTTCAAAGATAAATAAGCCTTTTTCATCAAGTTCTTTATATGTTCAGAAAATCTTAGTTCTGAGTCAAGTTGGATACCTAAATTCCTGGTCGAATCCACCACTTCCAAGATGTGGTTGCCAACGTTCACATGTAAGTTGTCAACCATAATGTTTCGTTTGGCTTTAGAGCCGAAACACATAATAGTAGATTTCCCAGAATTAAGTTGGAGATCATGCTCTTTTGACAAATTATTGATTCGATCCAGGTCCCTATTGATAAGAAGTTGTGCATTCAAATAATTATCAATATGAAAATGTGAATACAATTGAGTATCATCGGCGTAGGCTTGGACTTTACAATACTCAACTGAATTAAGTATATCGGCAGTATAAATGATGAAGATGAGTGGGCCAAGGATAGATCCTTGAGGAACCCCTGATAAAATATCCAAGGATGAGGAATGTTGATTATTTATACAAACACGTTGTGATCTCCCTAACAAGTATGACCAAATAAGAAAAGCTGCATCATCATGAAATCCATAATAACGTAGTTTCGTACAAATCAGTTCATGATTGATAGTGTCGAAGGCTTTCGAGTAATCTAGAAGTACAAGTAAACTAACTAGCCCCTTATCCAAAGATTCGATGATATCATTAGTTACCGTTGTCAACGCGGTACTTGTGCTGAATCCTGCTCTGAAACCACATTGTGAATCTGGTATTATTTTTTTTACTGTAAAGAACTCAAATATTTGTTTATAAATAATCCTCTCAAAAACTTTGGACATTGTTGGAAGAATACTGATTATCCTAAGATCGGAAAAACTTGAGGGATCCCGTTTTTTCGGAAACGGTTTCCCGATAGCAATTTTCCATTGATTTGGAAAATAAGACCTTTCGATACAGCAATTAATTATATGGGTTATATAAGGATCAATTGTTGGACTACAGTACTTGATCATGTTGGAAGAAATTTGGTCAGCACCCAGAGCCTGTGTTTTTATAGCAACTAGGATATTATGAACATCTTCAATAGTGGTTAAACGGAATGAGAATTCATTATCGGCGTCATACTTATTGCTACTAAAATAGTCAATCTTCTCATTACAATTATTGGTGACATTTTGAACGAATTTGGCGAAAAAATTATTGATATCATTAGGATTGGATAAGTTGTTGGGTATCGTGAGGCTTGTATTAGCACGAATATTAAGGTTACTCAAAGCATTCCATATTTTTCGAGAATTATTATTTTCAGCACAAACTGACCTCAAGTAAGCTCTTTTTTCAGCTCTCACCATCGAGAGTGTGTAGTTACGGAGATCTTTATATCCCAACCAATCAGCCACAGTTTTTGAGGTCTTGTATTTTTGTAGTGCTCTATCTCTTTCTTTCATAATAAATTTCAAATTAGGGGTCAGCCAAGGAGCAGGGGGTTTAGTTACTCTTGCTTGTCTTATAGGAGCATGTTTGTCGAAATTGGTGATTATTAAATCATTGAGAATTTTTATTTTACTGTCTATATCATCTTCGTTAATTATATCAATCCATGGTAGTGCTTGAAGGTCCAATAGAAAATCATTGATATTGAAGTTTGTATAGTTTCGATACGATATAATTTTGGGTTTCATTTTTGGTCTGTTCAATTTGTATTCAACAAATACCAGCATATGATCAGAAACGCCATTGGAAGATATGGTACCCGACCTAATGGCGAATTCACTTCTATTCACAATAATTGGATCAATTAGTTTACAACATGTAGCCGTGATTCTAGTAGGTTCATTCAAGATTTGTTCCAATCCATACGATTCGAGACAATTGAGAAAAATATTATTTTGAATATCAAGAAAATCATAATTGAAATCACGATTATGACGTCATCATAAAAGGGACAAACGTTCGAAAAAATGCTGTCAAAATCACCGATGGCATTGTTAATATTATTCGTGTTCGTGTGCATGTTTCTGCGATTACACATGTTATTCTGTGATAACGCTAGTTTTGTTTTTATTGTTTTCTGAAGCTAATAAATCACCAAATCAAGAACAAATTCGATAATTTCTTTCAAATTATCCCATGATTATTTTGGCGTCTTCCTGAAGTAGGTATTCCATCCGTTTATTCATCAATAACGTCGAATTTCTCCCAAATTTCACAGGCTTATTTCTAATGGCAAACTCCAACACTATTTCTTATTCACAGTCCCACTCAACGAGAACAGGATAGTTTCCATGGAATTTCGATCAGAAGAGACTGAATTTTCAATTAGCGATATTTTCATTCTCTAGAATTCTCACTTCGAGTAAAGTTTGATCTCGTTCATGATATAAAGTTGCCAGAAGAATTTCCGAGATTAATAAAAAAGTTTCTTCGTATCGGCGATGAGTATACGTGGCGGTGTAGAGATTTTCAGAATACTAGATTGAAAAAAGTTCTTTGACGCAAACTTTATCCGAATAGGAAGTTTCGCGTGGGCAGAGGTACTAGATGGGAATACTTCAATGATTTTGAAAGAAAATCGGAAATTCTCATTTTATGTCATTGCCGACCATTAACTTGAAATCCTATCTATATCTAAATATTTTGCTCAAGTAGAAATCCTATGAAATCAGTTAATTTGTGGTCATCTCATTGAACACAACCAATCAAATTAACATTATACTGAAGACAGCCCATTGGCTGCTTTAACTAAATCATGTTGCAATGGATTCCTATACGATTCGTTTTCTACATTTCAAATATTCAATATTTCAAAATGTCACGATATAGCACTGATCAAATATACCAAAGAATACTGTTTACAGTAAAAAAATTGCATGGAAAGCGTTTATGGACTATTTCAATATCAGAAAGTACGAATTAGCAAAAAAAAAATTATCCGATTACCCTAGAACATTGAAAATTGCTCATGAATTTTATAACAACTTACTCAAGCTTGTTGCCTACGCTACGGCATTGGTATGTTTCCAAGCAACAAGCTAATCGAAATCTGAATTGACAGTTGTCTCACATCGATAAATTATCTTTCTTTCAATTATAAATTGGTTGAGAAAGTTTTTGTTAATATTATATACGGATGATTCATTTTTGTAGGGTATTGATATTCACTAGTACATGACAGTCATATGCTCGTCTCCAACTCAAAATGCCATAGGAGGGTGGAGATTGAATGAGGCAGTATATATGGTTTTCGGGTGGCTTATATCTAGATATCCCATGAGAAATTTGATACGTGAAAGCAATACTCTCAATTGTTACTCTATCTATAATCCTATATCTATAGTAAATGTATCAATAATTATTTTCACGTATACGCATCTTGGATTCCTGTAGAATCCTGAGTAAAGGTGAATTAGTTGTATAGGATGTGAAAGAAAGATATTTTGTTTCATTTATATTTGGTGTTATGTGAGCTTATTACCTACATCTGAACCATTCTTTGATAACCTTGAAATCTGATTCACCCATGATGATTTCAAAGGTTCGACTTGCTTTCTGATTGATCAAATATTGGTGCGGTGATTGCGTTGTGAAAATGAAAAACGACTCATCAACTGAAATCATCTCTATGCACCGACAAATTATTTGGAACTGATTCATTGGTGCTTCCACTGAAGAACTTAGTTGCCGAAATATGCATTCGTATTTTCGAATGATTTTGTCTTTTTTTGTTCGAATTTGTCTTCATGTTGTTGTAATCTTCGTTGGGGTTTACAACAATGTCATAAATGGAAGATTTGAAATCCATTTTATAATATCTGAGCATCAGGAATAATTTTCTCCACTACCACCACTGAATGTTATGATTCCAAAATCGACCTATGAAAAGTCAATAGGTATTCCATAACGAACTAAACGACTCTAATTGTCGATATTTCCAAAACTCTGTACCTGGATACGAACTCGCTGAAGCTTATAATAAATGGAATTTGTACTGACTTATGTATTGAAAGGAGTACCTACATTGATCAAGCCTGATACTTAACTTGTACATTGATGACGCACGCATTTGCATGCCGCTTGACGGACGGTCGTGTTCCGCAGCACCACTGCATGCCCGTGATCCGCCATACTCAGTCACGTTTATCTAATCTGATCAATTTTTATACTTTCTGGTCAAGGAGATGGTACAATATTTCACCCATATAGATTTTTTAACTATTACCTTGTTACATAATCTAATATTCCGTTGACATAACAAAACCGTAGTTGAGTACCCTCCAATAATCCAAATAACGTTTTGTTGTTCGTTCGTGGAAGTGTCAATATTGAATTCACAAACGTTTTTAATGTCAAAAAATCATTATGTTATACCCATCGAAAAAGCTGTGGAAAATTTGAATTAATCTGAATATTCGAATGCGTTCGGTATTTACTCTGTCCCTCACAAAATATTTATTGCTCAAATTATTCTGTATGCAAAATTACTTCAATTTGGTTTCGAATGTGCCCAATAATGAAACGATTTATACGGTTTTTTTAGAGAGTTTAGTGGAAATTCATTGCGATTCAACATCAAATCGAAATACTGTGAAAATATAACCTCAGTTATACTCATAACTAATAACTATAAAGTGGGCAGTTAAATTTTTCCAACTTCAAAGTAATGAATTTCGATTTCAAACTCGGAATTTTCGACGTTGAACTGGGAACTTCATGTTTTCGAACATCGTTTTCATAATGGATGATGAAACAGCGACCAACGCCAGTGTTCCACAAGGAACTGTTTTGGCACCAACTTTGTTTCTGTCTCACATCAATGACCTTATAGAGCTACAATCCATGTTGCCTTCTGTTCTGGAGCCCCTATATCATTCAAATAAGATGGGAATGCAAAGTGGAGACAGGTCAATACTGTGAAAGAGAATTCAATCTCATCAGGAAGAACTCCATGGCATCTCAAAGTTTCCTGCTTCAAAATAAAGATTCGAGTGATGTTTCTGAAATAAGGAACTAATAATTCAGTCGAGATCATCAGAGTTTGAAGTCGAAAAAAAGTTTCTAGATCGAAGTCAAAATTTCCGAGTTTCGGATTGGAAAAACAAAATTTTCGAGTTCAAAGTCGGAAAGTTCGAGTTCCATGTCAAATGACCGAGTTTATTGTCGTTCAGAGAAGGCCTGCTTCCCCCTCTCAGCGTCTCAGTTTGTCCTCATCAGCTCGGAATTGATACCGCGTGCCTATCGCGGAGGTTTTCCCAGTTTTACAGTCTCCGACCTCTGCACGCAGGGCTTACAGAGGTTGGATGTGTGGATGCCATATCAACCAACCATCGAACAGTAACTAGTTCAAAAACCTTATAACGTCATGTCAATCCAGGTTCTCTTCTGAACGTTGAAATAATGAGTAGATGAGTCCAAGGAATTAAAAATTATTCCCTTTCAAATGCAGAAACACCATGGATAACCAAATAGCGACGATTATAACATTCGAAAGATGAAATAAGTCTCTCAAATGTAAACTGATTCTGTAGAATAAACATAGATATTGACTCATTACTCTAAACGTATTATATAACTCTTATCATGACTTCATAATGATCCACGACGTCTATTGAACGTTGAAATTGGATGTTCATGATTCTGAACCATTATTCTTTCTGTTAGAGTGTTTTCAACCGCCAACTTAGTTGCTAAGCATAATTTTTTTTTCAACCCTCCACCCCTTGGCATCAAACCGGAGTTTATTTTGCCACAGAAATTTTATATAGAGTCGAGACACTATAGACTATATTGATATTTTGGATTTAATTACGAATTTTAGAATTACATTATATATTTTTTCATTTAGAGTAGCTAATAGGACTGTAATATTGGTTGGAAACGGAATATTTAAGGAAAGTAAATTATCTATGAAATCGGTCCGGTGTTGACTGAAGTTAGGGCATGCAAATAGGATGTGATTTATGTCCGCTAAATAATAATTGTCACATGGGCATAATGGGTTAACATTAATGCCTATTTTTGCCAGATGTGCAGAAAACTTACCATGGTTTATTTTCATTCGTGTGATGGTGGTGGAGGAAAATCTTGAAATGTTGAAGTTGGCTATGTGGGGGATACTTTTAGGCAATGTGGGGTGGATTAGTGGGTAATGATTTTTAGATTTAGATGAGAAATCTTTCCATAGTCTTCCCCAATTAAGTCGTGTTTCATATCTAACATCTGAGATTATATCTTGAGGGGAGCAAATATCAGTTATAATTTGTAGAGAGGTGGCTTCTTTCGCTGCCAAATCTACTTTTTCGTTTCCGACAATCCCAGAATGACCCTTGATCCAAATAAAAACGATGTCAATTTCATTACAGAAGAAGTACTCCAAGGTTTTAATAATCTCAAAAATAAGTGAATTTTTATTGATATGACTTCTGTAGTTAGTGATGGAAAGAAGGACAGATTTGGAATCGGATAAGATAACTGAGCTAGCTTCGCCGTTATGTTCAACCCATAAAAGAGCTTGGAGTATAGCATAAGCCTCAGCTGTGTAGATTGTGAAGACTTATTGGGGAGGTGAAACTGAAACCTCGTAAGTCTAGGACTTGTATGAGTTAGAAGAAGGGGGCCCTAGCTTTTTGAGTGTCATCCGAAGCAATACTCGGCTGGTTATCGTTGAGTGTCCAAAGGATTGAAATATAGGTACCAATAATGTTCGGTTGGTCATCTATCGCTTCCTGCTAAAGCGATACTATATAAATAAATCAATATTTACAATAGCCGCCGGGATTCGAACCATGGTTCCTCTGGGCCATAAACCAGCGCCTCAGCACAGTCGGCCACCAAACCGGTAGGTTGGTTGGTGTGTAGGAAACTACACATGAGAATAACTATAATTCATAGTTTATTACAACTTTTGAAGCAATACATGAAAGTATGAAGTAATATATGTTACGTCTATGAAATGTTTAGAGTCGGAAAGTGCAAGTTTATTGTGAAAATTTGAAAGATACCGGTGCCCGTATATGCTTTCTTATATCACCGTTAAAGGACCACGAAATGCAAACTATCAACTTCCTCGCTGGGGGATCGTTCAGAGAAGGCCTACTTCCCCCCGCGGCGTCCCAATTTGTCCTCATCAGCTCCGAATTAATACCGCGAGGCCTATCGCGGAGGATATCCCCGTTCCAAAGTCTCCGACCTCTGCACGCTGGGATCACATCAGAGGATGGATGTGTGTATGCCGTGCGATAAGCGCGGACCTGGGCGTAAGTGGTGATTATCCACGAACTTTGCCGCTCGAGGGACGATCCCCCCAGACCGGTAATCTTCGTTACGGCCCGCGAGGAGAGCAGATGCGCCCAAATGGAGGGATCACGTGAAAGTTTGGGGAGGAAGTTGTAGGTCGCGCGAGCGGCTGCCAAGGCTGAGAACTTCATTTGGCGGAAAGTGTGCATAACCGGTGGATGGGATGGGTTTCGTGCTCTCGGTTGGGTTGGTAGGGTGAAATAATTCGTCAGGAAGGGTGCTTTGATAGCGGTTATTACTAGAGCAGACTCGATTCATGATATACATGGTGAAAAATCAAATAAAAGATTTCAGAATGAACTCCGACGAAATCAACACCTAAATATCGAAGTTTCGATTTGAACTATTTCTAAAAATCATAATATATTACTCAATATGATAGACAACAATTCACACGTCAGTTGAACTCATTTGTTCTCGATTTTATCTCAATGGGGAAACTGATGATCATAAAACGAACGTGAGTATCTACTTCTGACATCCTTATAATCACATATAACTCTCCGTTAGCTTCTCATAGACTTGTATCCATATTTTTCGAAAAACAACCACTCCACTTCAAAGAAAATATAACGTGTACTGTATCTTTTAACAAATAATTGTTTATACCTGAATGAAAGAACCCCAGATCCAGTTAATATCCATTCGGAAATCAAAAATAGAAAAATAACATGACAAAGGAGTACACTTGATAAAAATATTGCTTCTCATTGTGACATGTTAGTGGAGGAACCAATCGGGAGAAAAGCTCGTATATAGGAGCACTTTTATATTCCTGTTCACTCTTCTACAGCAGCAATCAAATTTCTATCCCCACATTGTTGATTCATTTCCTTCATAAGCAAGGAAAGCTCGAGAGTATCGAGTTTTTCTGTTGTCTAGTTACCAGAAAATAATGTGTACTTCCCAATACGTTGAAATTTCTCGACTTTTGAAAAATGGCGTCCGTTCTTCAAGGATTTCCTTCAGTATATCTTCAAATTGCCCATATTTTATACAAAGAGAAAATCTGAGAAGATGGCTGGAGCAATCCCTCTATAAAACGTTTTCCTAGCTTTTCTATCTCCACCTTAGGATCTCAGTTATAACAGAAGATACAAGGTCGGTTACACTGATGGAGCAATTTTGCACATTTTTATGCAGAACAAATATCTGAAATAATGTTATTATAAGTGTTATTTTTCGAATTAATTAAACAAAAATTTAAATTTTTTTTCTTTCAATCGAAAACCAGAATAACTATAGGATTTCAACTATAACGTTCTCGATGCATTTTCCAACAAAGAATATAAATTAGTCATCGTATTTTCCAAGGCGTTCTCGATGCCACAGTTACATGACCCAAATTTGGATTTTCTTACGAGCGCTATATTGGATATACACATTACGTTTTCATGGCTTTACCGATTCAACGCACGTTAAAATCGAATTTTACTTACGGATCGATATTAGAGAAAGAATAGATTTTATAAATAGTGCTTCGAAAAGAACACTAACAATTTTGTTGACCAAACTACATTTTGACAGTTCATTTCAATTTGGATCTGGAACGCTATAGTATTTTCACCTAGTTCATTATTTAATGACTCGTTTGGATATATATCTTTATTCGAACCAGATTATTATCGCTTTGAAACACTTTTCTTATATGGAATCAGGAAAAAACTTCCGAGAAGACATGAGAAATATCCATTCATATTCGTTTGAATTCATTAGTAGAGAATGGCGTCCATTTGCATTCCATTTTCAGGAATAGAGTTAACAACTTGAATTAGTTCATTACCTGAACAGGGCGGAATTGCTTCGAAAGTTATTTGCAGAATGTAATATTCCGTTTATTATCACACTGAACAAGATATATTCTACGAGCAACAGGACTGATGAATAGGCTGAATGAATGATTACCCACTTGAATAGCCTGTTTCTATAGCCACTCACACCCGTTCAGAACGTTAAAATAACGTTACTAAAGATGTCAACGTTGAAATTCATTTCAGAGTAGCCAAGTATTGAACACGACGTCATCAGAACTGTTAATTATTGAAAAATTTGTGGAAAACTACGTGAGTACGGACACATTTTGGCGTTATTTCATCGTTTATTCAAATCCGATGTTTTTCGCAAAAAACATTTCTGAACCGTTCATTGAAACAAACGATGAATTACTTGTTGAATACAACGTAGATGTCAGCGACATTTATACTTTCACTGAACGTTTCCATTTATCAATTTGAAACGCCATTTCAACTAACCGTTGTGGTGATTTTGCTACGTCATTTCAACGTTAGTGTGTTTACTTGGATAATGACACGAAGAGTGTCTCAGATGCCAAGAGTCGGTATCTGCCCAATCTCAGAAGAGCTTTCGAAATCTTCGTGCGTGATATATTACTGTTCAAACTGAAGAAATCTGACATCGATATAGTGATATGTTGTTGCATTCCGTATTAGGTTTCATAAAAAAAATAGTACAATAAATGAATATCTATAGACAGCGTCATACCGCATGGTTGTATACCCGGTACAACGAATAATCGAATAAGATTTTTTCTGTGTGAGAGTAATGACGTCGGCTATCAAAAAATATCTTTTTCCGAAGTATCGTTCAGACGGTGACGTTTTTCTTTGCTAGAGAAGTGGAAAAGAAATGGGGGCAATTTCATTTATCTGTAAATCCATTGGAGCCTATAATAACAAAACCGTTATTGAGAAGACGAGTATCTGAGAGAAATTTGATGCGGAGACGTTATCATAAAATTATCGGAACAATGAGGATCTTTTTGTGGAGTCGGGTACGATATAAGGGACGTTCTTGTATATTTTGTAATACTCTTATATTTTCCAGCGAGATGAAATTCAGGATGGTTCTTTATAATGTAAATGAACCCCACATTTAACATATTCATTTCACGTATATCATTATAGTCGGAGAGCTTCAACCAAGACAGGTTGATTTTGAAACACTGGTGCATTTATTATATCTCGATTGCACGAAAGGAAAATCTAGAATGTTCATGGAGAATCGTGCTAGTCAAAGGAACGATATCGAGGGGCGATATCGTTTTTTTTTTGAAGTTTGAGGTTACAAATACCTGAAAAAACATCAATAGTTGATAAGGGCCGGTTGCATAAAGATTTAACAGACGATTAAATATTTAATTTGTTTATAACCACGGCAACGCATGCCTTAGCTCGCGCATTAGCAGAGTTAATCCCACGTTAAGTTAACAGAAGGTTTGACGGGCTTTTATGCAACCGACACTAAGTCTCTCAACTCCGCCAATAAATGGAAAAAAAGGGTGGCCAGTCTGAGCCTATCTAGTCTGCCTGTTTATAGAATCTCTCGTGATAGAATAATAGACGCGATTTGTGATGAACTTTCGAAAACGTTTGTAGAAACAAGCTTCCATTCAAGTATTCGAAAAAGAAGAAAATCAACTTCGAATTTATATTGGCTCCAATTTTTCAATTTCATTCGATACAATAAGAGCTTGGAGCGAGATATCCTGTGTGAACTTTTTTAATGAAAACTACATGAATTTCCACTCAGATTTACGTGATTTTTTTCATCTCTTAACTGCACGAAAGGAAATCCTCTTATGTTCATGGAGGAACATCGTGCAAGCCAGTATAGAGAGATATTGGGAGAGGAAATTGGTATTGAAATTTTTGATCAGGAAAAACCTCAAATGGAAGTGAATTCGATGAAAAAAATAATTCTCGTAGGGAGGCCAGCATGGTTTGATTTTCATACAATTAAATTCCAACTGGAATAAAAGCTTGTTTTCTAAAATGTTTCGCTATCTATTGATTGCTCTCGCTGGACATGTTTGATATTGTAATCGATGTTGAATCAGACACAGAACCAACTTTGAATCGACCCTCTATCAGATTTCGCCTGCCATCGTGGAGCCGCCATCTTGAATATGAGTTACTTACGTTCTTAGATCATATATGCTTACGCTAGATACGGTATCTAGGTTATTTGTTTGGTAGGTCCGGGGGGGTTGAAGTACTGAGCCATTGATTGATCGTTTTGAAATTTTGACCATACACATGTGTTGTACCACGTGATATCATGGTACTTTCTTGCAGAACCGTCTAAAACAAAACAAATACTATGCCGAATATAGCGTGAGCATATATGATCTAAGGTAACATTCACAAATACAAAATACACAATTTCTCGGCCCAGAACCCTTCTGTAGACTTTCCAACGCCCACTTGAGAGAAGAGTTCCGACGCTGAGAAGCAGATGAAATAAAATCTCACTTGAATAAAGTGCCAGGACAGACAAGCGAAAAGGCTAGTGAGCCTCTCGCCAAGGAAAACTAAACAGCTTCTCGAGTTGGACAAATGAGACTTGGAACCTGTAACGGGACTCCTCACTGGGCTCTGCCCTCTCAGGTATCACCTCAAAAAGATGGGTAAAACAGAGAGTGATAGTTGCCGCTACTGTGAGAACTTCGCTTTGCGAATGCCCAGCGCTCTTCTGCAAGAGGCTCAAGTTCCTGAAAGGGGCCTTCTTAGAGCCCTCCGAGGTCAAGAACCTAGCTCCTAGAAATCTAATAAATTTCGCAAGTAGCCTCGGAATCCCGGGCCTCGAATAGATTGTGGGTTATGCACAAAATATCCAATAGGTCGAGGTGCTTGAGAGGCTGAACAGTCTTAACGACCTCCGCTTCAATCTACAAGGTAACATTCATGAATTTACTTAGATAAAAATTCATAGTATTCTTCGACTCATCACATGTACCAATTATTCTGCATTGAATCGTACCGTACTCACAGAGCTCTTTTGCCATTTTGGAGCAGCCATTTGGTTTTTCCTTCAACGAAAATTCCATAATACATTTTTACTGGAATCATGAACACCCACCAAATTGCAAGTTGATCGAAGTTGCATTGATTTAAAATCCAGGTGCAAAATATAACCTTTAAACTGAAGGGAGAGATCGTCAATTTTTCTGCAATGTTCAATAGAAAAATATATGAATTATTAAATGCAGGATAACGGCGCATTCACATGACAGCTTTCGGTTATCGCGGAAAACTTGAATGAAACATTGATACGCAATAATTTATAATAAATTCGGTGCTTCTTTTAGGCAAAAGTCGGAACGTAATCGACTTTATGGCGGATGACCAAGAAGCGAAAAGCCAGCATGTGAACGCGCCTAAATGATGATTATAGTACCTACTCGATTCAATATAAGTTCAGTACCAAGACAAGTTCAAAGTACTATACGCGATTTGAATTTTGTAATTCGTATCCCTAATTCAAATTTTCAATATTCGTCTAGACATTTTGGTCTATTGAGTTAGATTTCACACATCTCTACTTCACTGAGAAAAGTCCCAGGAAAAAGATCTTTGCTGAGTTTTGTTCGCCTGTCGTAGCCAAAAAAGTTACAAACGTAGTAATGTTGCTTCGCTCTTACAGAAAATATCACTTTACTGAAACTGCTTTATTGTAATTTCAATTGTATTGTTTATTTTAATCGCGTAGAACCTCTCTATCACAGAAAATAAATTGTCTGTAGTAGTAGAACTGCAATTCTATAAAATTATTTCTGCTACTATGAAAATGTACTTTTTCTCGATAGTTAGATATGTTACTGTTGTAGCAAAGCAGATTTCATCAACATTTCTTTATAATAACCGTAATGTTCTCTGCTATCCTAGCAGAAAACATTTGCATCACGAAATATTTCTTTATAATAAGCGTAATATTCTTTGCTAGCCCAGCAAAAATTATTAGCTGAAAGCGATATGGACATGGGAAAATCACAGTTCGGTTGGTATCGTTTTCATTTATCGCCAGACTTGCAACAGTTCATCTCGTCTGGTCGTCCGTCCTTCGTCCGTCGTTCGTCCACTATTCCGGTATTTTTCTGTTTTCACAAAGTAACAGTGGATATTTCAAAGTATTACCAAAAAAATATTCGTGTTGAGTTTGAGTGAAACCCTTAACGCATGTTTGGTTCAAACTTTTGTGATACCTACGTATATATGTGTATATGGTTCATCGTGTTTATATAAACTACAATTTAAGTGATCTTGAGAGGTGGACGACGATCATTTTAAAGCATATACCTACCTTGAAAGCTGGGATTTCTTATTATAGTTGCCATTATAAATATTATAGTGATAGCTATTTCAAAAGTATGATACTTTCTCTGTATAATCTTCGAAGCAATATCAAGACGTGAACAAGACCCCAAATGTCGAGGTATGGTTGATGATGAACATTATTTTTCCTTCTCGGTGAAAGGAAGTAACAGGATAAATTGTATTCCATTTGAAGAACTGATATCTTTTGAAACCTTTGAAATTATTTGAATTAATAATTTGACTATTTCATCCATGGAATGGAAATAAGTATTGACTTATGTGGTTGAGAGAATACATCGTTATGAAAATGTTAAGATTTCTGAAATAATAAATACATAATTGTGACCGTAAAATATCGTGGGTATATATACATACTGAGTTCTGAGTTCTTATTTTTTTATTCAGTTGATTTTCGGTTCCGATATATACTTATTAAAAAATGTGCCCTGACATTCTGAATAAATATATTTTTTGTTCACTACCTATACTCATACATATATTTAAGTTTTTTGAGACTGATAAAGTACCGATATAGAAGAATAAATTGATTAAATTTTGCATTGGTACTGTTGTTTTATTAAAATTCTTAGTCCCTTAAACAATTATGATGTTATAGGCTGTCTAAAAAGTATAAAAAGAATGTATTAGCAAGTGGAGGTTAATTCTCTTACTATAAGTAGTGCACCTAGGCGGGTATCAGACCAAGATGGCCGCCATGGGGCAATGACGTCATCCAAGATGGCCGCCATGGGGCACCTATGACCTATGTCATATTTCAACTGTCATATGTCAACTGTCATATGTCAACTGTCATATGTCAACTGTCATATGTCAACTGTCATATGTCAACTGTCATATGTCAACTGTCATATGTCAACTGTCATATGTCAACTGTCATATGTCAACTGCCATATGTCAACTGTCATATGTCAACTGTCATATGTCAACTGTCATATGTCAACTGTCATGTCAACTGTCATATGTCAAATGTCATATGTTCCATGTCATCTGTCAATCAGAAAATGTTCTATGCCTATTACGTCAGAGAGTGGGCTTGAGAACGCGACGCGTCATAGACCAATCAGAAGCCGTCATAGCCCCACCCACTTTTTTGGCGCGAAATTCAAGTTATTTTTGAGGTTATGTATTCTATTCTGCTTGCAACATGGGATAGGATATCGGCCCCTTTGCCCCCCTTCAGGTGTCCCCATTAATCCCCAGGTCTACGCTGTACCCCCTTGGCCCCCTCAGGTCTTCGCTGTACCCCCTTAGCCCCCTTAGGTTTTTGCTATACCCCCTTGACCCCCATTAGGACTGCGCCCCCTTAGCGCTCCGCATCCGGAAACATCTCATGACGTCATATTTTATTTAAAAAAGTTCTTCAATCGGCAGGATTTGAACCCCAGGGGACCTATGTTTGAGTTCACTCGACGCAATATCGCATGCGATATTTGAAGTTTATCGAAGGAAACTGCAAAACTGATATGTTCGAATATCACCAGCGATAATTATCGACCATAAAACAACGAGCGGATATTCAGCATGCGATAAAAATTATCGATCGGATCACTGACGGCTAAATGACATAAACATAGATTGAATACTCCCAATAAATAAATGGCAAATTTTGATGAACTTGCAATGATCGCTATTGCAGAAGTAGTAGACGATGCTGCGGGTGCCGTGGCAGAACAGCGAAGACCCTTCTACCCACGTATAAATGCATTCCAACTTGGAGACAATTTGTTAGAATGTTTCGTTTATCAAAAAATTTAGTTCGTGAAGTAATTCGACTAGTGTCTCCCTATATATAGGAGGGAAGTAGAGAGTCATCCATAAATATTGAGACAAAAGTAAGTTTACCTCCATTATGAATAGTTAGATATTTGATTATCAATAAATCATGCTCATGAAGGTTTTAGTGAGTCTTCGATTCCTTGCAAGTGGCAGCTACCAGCTTGACTCAGCGTCTAATATACACATAGCATTCAGTCAGTCAAAGTTTAGTTTTTTGCTCCGCGGAGACATAACCAGCACGTTTTTCCTTCTTTTCATTCATAATACTCACTTCATGAAAGGATATTAAACGCTTTTGACTTTATTATTCACTCGAGGAGGCAATTTTAAAATTTAAATAAAAGGCAGGGAATGACAAAACACAAGAAATATAGCTGTCAACGTGACGAGTCAAGTCATGTGAATAAAATACCTTTCAGCTATTGGTTGAATTTATCACCTAAGCTAAGACTTCCCGCACACCCTTCGAAACCGACCAACTCGTTATCGCATTTGGTTCGGGAATAGCGTATCGAACGAAAAGAGTATCGCATGCGAATATTTCGCGATGCGAATATCACCTTCGATATTTATCACGCGAACTCAAACATACGGTCCCAGACCACCGTATTACGAGTCCGATGCATTCCCAGAGAGCTACGACCACTATATAATTTAATTGCATTCAATGTCGATGCAACGTTATCGCTCAGCGTGACGTAGTCGAGCAGATCCGTCCCAAAGATAAGAGAACGTAGCAACCTCGGCAAGCGGGGAGCAGGGAAACGAACAATGGCTTATTCATTCATTAAATATCAGTGTATTAATAGACATAATCGCATTCAAGGTCAGGTTCGCTGCATTCCATTGATGATTCAACATGATACAATATTTCGCGTGACGTTACAAAGATTAGAGACGACAAAGCGACTGACACTGTTGCCAGACGTTTGGAAAAATGAGGCATTGATGCCAGACGTTTGAAAATATCTGGAAATATACCATAATGTACCTACCAAAGTAGAATCCGAACCACCACGTGTGAATACCTTATATTGATGTATACAGGGTGAAGTTAGGCGTCTGACATCTAACGTTTGCTAGCCAACTGTCAAATGTCAAATGTCAAATAGCCGCTATCTCTTGGTCACACCCTAACAATGACGCTACGGACGGTCCAATTAGAAGTTATAAAAACCGTTGTAATAATAATCCAAATTGCACAAGATGATGCAATCTCCACATTTCGTCGATATATCAACAATGAATGGGGCCTTCCATAACTTTGCAGGTGGTCACGGCCATAATTATTCATAGATAGCGATGATGATGTCATGCTTATCTCAACATTTCGGTCAATACATTGATGAACAATGGCGTATTTCATAAGTTTGCACGTGGCCGGCGATGATATCATGAATCATGACTTCAATTGTTTACAGATTGCGATTTAGTTATATCACTTTTCGATCACCACGTCTGAATACTCCAAATTGATGAATAAAGTTTGACGTATGACAAGGTGTGGCTGCCTGAAGTTGGGTATTTGACATCTGACGTATGACGTCATCATTTCAAAATGATTGCTGATATCACAAGGTCACTAAGTATTTAGTAATTTTCATATTTAATATACTTACAGCTCACACAAGTAGAATCCGAACCACCACATTGATATCGACATGGCAGAATCCATAATCAAAATTGTCGCTAATATCACAAGGTCACCAACTGTTTAGTAATTTTCGTGTTATGATGTTAATATACGTACAGCTCACACAAGTAGAATCCGAACCACAACATTGATATCGACGCAACAGAATTCATGAACTCGTTAATATAAAGATGTCAATGACAAAATGATTCATTTTCTCTACGAATTATCAAAAAATATTCACTTCCGGTTCATTAAAAAGCGACATAGAGAAAAACTAATGTTTTATTCGTGATCCCCATGACGTGTAAACTTCAAAAACATCAACTTCCGGTTTCACTTCCGGTTTCCATTTTTCCACTCAACATAGTCATGTGGGTACTCTGAGAGAAGGATTTTTCACGGACATTCCAAATATATCATTTAACCTATGTACAAAGTCTCAAGGTTAAAGAGATATCAATTGAAATAAATCGAAATAATGAAAAAAAATCTATGTAATATATGTTCACAATCTCTTCGTGTGATGATTTCCTGGTCGATTCAGCTTCCAGATATTATCACGAAATATTCACTTTCCGTTCATTATAAAGCGATATAGAGAAAAACTTATGGTATATTCGTGACCCCCATGACGTGTAGACTCCAAAAACAACAACTTCCGGTTTCACTTCCGGTTTCCATTTTGTCAGTAAACAGGGTCATGTGGGTACTCATTGAAAAGGATATTTCACGTACATTCCGAATATATTAACTTACCTATATACAAAGTCCCAAGGTTTGCGAGATATTAATCAAAATTTATCGACATATTAAAAAAACAATAAAAACTGTTCACCATCTCTTTGAGTACTGCATTTCTAACCGATCTATCTCCTAGATGAATTATCGAAATATATCCTCTTCCAATTCGTAAAAAATCGAGATATAGGGAAAAAAATGAGATGTTAGTGATCTCCATAACGTTCGGACATCAAAACAACAACTTCCGGTTTTACTTCCGGTTACAATTTTTTCAGTAAACATAGCCATGTGGGGACTCTGAGAGAAAGATTTCTCACGGACATCCCGAATATATCAACTTACCTATATAAAAAAACTCAAGGTTTGCGAGATATCGACGAAAATTGGTGAAATAATCGAAACAACACTGTTACACGCAAGAAAGTGCTATGAAGTGTCGATTTGAGTCCACGGTTAACTCATGTTTCTATCTTATTAATCAATATTCTAGTAGGAGACTATAATTTTTGTACAACTCATATCAGGGAATGCCACTTACACCATTATGAAAACCTAGTAGGTGAAATGATAAATAGGAAATCGATAATCAATTTAGGAGTAATCGATAACACATGGAATATGATCGGAACTCTCGAAGTGAATGTTTCAAGGTCATAGGGTTAATGAAATTTCAAAAAAAAAAACTTTGATCAAGGTATGTTTATGAATTTCAAGGCTATATAACTATTAAGATCACATAATATTGGAACCAGGTACTTCAATCATTGATCTTCTCAAAAAATATGTCTCGAAACAGATTCTCTATATTTAGGATTGCACCTTCAGCATCGACAACACATGGAATATTATCGGAAATCTCGAGGTGAATATTTCAAGGACTAAGAATTATCGAAATTTCAAAAACGGAGCTCTGATCAAGGTATGGTTATAAATTCCAAAGCTGTATAACTATTCAGATCACATTATATTGAAGCCAGATACTTAAATCATTATTCACCTCGAAAAATATGATACGAAACAAATATACTTTTCTATATTTGGGATCGCACTTTCAGCAAAGAGAATATGTGCCAACGTCTGCAGAAATCAATGCTTCCATTCACAATATTTTCGATAGCTCTAACGATGGAACCAACAGGCTGATAAAATACAGGGATGTGAAAACTATCTAGTCTGGAAGAAATATACTAGGTGTATAAGAAATTACACTTAATATTTTCAATAGGTGTACCGTCCGAAGAATACAAATGTACTGACTGGTACAGGATGTATCAATAATTAATGATGACGTTTAACGTTTGATAGGTATAATTTGATTGTTGACGCTCAACGACTGGAACTTGAGAACCTTGGTCACGTGAGGGAAGATATGGTTGTATTATGATTAGTGACGAAAAGAATTTGATATTGATGAATTATTGAAAAAGTGTTCCTATATTTTCGTGAAAATGCGATATAGGGGAAAACAAATGATACATTTATGATCCCCATGATGAAGAGAGCTCAAACTCTTGGTTTTTTCAGTGAGTCCTCCAGAAGAATTATTTTTCACGGACATTTTGAAAATTCAACTCGTATTTAACCCAGATCTTACTAGCGTCCTTTTAAAAGGTCGATAAACAGGACACTGTATTATTCATTTCAACTTCCGTACACGAAATGGAACTATTGTTTTTGTTCTCGATGTCAGTTCATCACATGTGCAGGTGCAATTTGTGAATATTCAGTAGGCAAATCAGCCGCAATTCTGAGATAAAAAAGTTCGTTTTTGCAGAGTCTCATTTCAGTGTGTGCGATGGATAATTGGAGGTTAGTAACAACTACATATTATACTTATTTATCGAATATAATCAATATGACCGTTATCCCTAATGATAGTCCTGTGACTATGAGTTGTCATGGTACCATTACAATTTTTTTTGTACAGTCTATGACACGTTTTTTGTTGCCGTCCTTTTAAAAGGACGATAGTAACATAAACTACCATCAACAAATTATTTATTTCAGTTATTGGAAGAAGCCTTTGATGTTACATGAACTCTTGAAAGAAGCTGATAATATTGATTTGGAAGAAGATAACCACACTCCTCTTGATGTAGTCATTTTTCCTCCTGAAAATGCAAACGAAGATCATACTGACGAGGATTCTGGAGACGAGGACTTGATTGACTTGAACAATCTTCCTGGAAGCCAACTGCGCGCACCTGTAGAAATCATTCAGCCGAACGATACGGACAAAAATACTCTTTCAGAGGTAGACCCTGAAGAAGATATACCTCTATCGATATTATGTGGAAAATCAACATATGTTCCGAGTCGCAGGATGGAAACAATGGAACGGGAGATACCAGCAGTGAAATCTTTCATCTGGAATGATATATCTCAATTGAAAGCTTTTCCTGACTTTGTTGCACCAGTAGTAACTAACAGAAATAATTCGCCCCTAGAAATCTTCAATTTTTTTTTGATCAAGATATTCTGAATCTCTTACATCACCACACCAATAACTATTGTAGGCATAATAATAGGATTGCAGATATAACATTCGATGAAATCCAGTGTTTCATAGGCATTTTGATGGTTAGTGGTTATGCTAGAGTGCCGAAACGTTACATGTATTGGGAAATAGCAGAAGATTGTCATAATGGGTTGATTCATTCGGCACTTCCACGTGATCGATTCACATACATAATGCAAAATATTCACTGTTGTGATAATAATGTTCTTGATGCCAATGATAAGTTTGCCAAAGTTAGGCCACTTTTCAATTCATTGAGTGAAAGGTTTCTACTATTTTGTCCTACTGAAGAGAATTTTTGCATTGATGAAGCTATGATCCCATATTATGGACGTCACCCCACCAAGCAATTCATACGTGGTAAACCCATCCGTTGGGGTTATAAATTTTGGGTGGGTTCAACTCGACTAGGTTACGTCACATGGTTTGAACCTTATCAAGGAGCACTTTCGAAACAACGGGTTGATACATATAAAAACCTGGGATTAGGAGCTGGAGTAGTTTTACGTTTTGCTGATAAACTGGAAGAATCAAAACCAGATATTAATTTCCATTTTTATTTCGACAACTTTTTTACTACTCTTCCTTTATTAGATATACTATCCCAAAGAGGCATAAAAGCTACAGGCACTGTGAGGGAAAATAGACTTGGTTCGTGCCCTATCCAGTCTTCAAAGGTTTTGAAAAAAGAGGATAGAGGAAAATTCCAAACTTCGTATGGAAGCTCAAGTACTGCTAATTTATTCGTGTGCAAATGGAATGACAATAATGTTGTATCAATCGCTAGTAATGCATGTACCTCTGAGCCGATTCGTCCAGTGAAACGCTATTCACAGAAAGAGAAGAAAAACATTTTGATCGATCAACCAAATATAATAAAGAATTATAATTCCAATATGGGAGGGGTTGATCGTTCTGACCAAAACATCAGTCTCTATAGAATTTCCATCCGTGGAAAGAAATGGTACTTTCCCATCATTTGCCATTGCATTGATATGGCTGTTCAGAATGCTTGGCAACTTCATCGACTCCAAGGAGGAAAAATGGATCAACTCATGTTCAGAAGAGCAATTGCAACAAATATCCTGGAATCACATAAAAGACCAACCAAAAGAGGACGTTCCAGACTATCTAATAATGCACATGCCTATTCTCGATATGATAGGATAGACCATATTGTCATTTATCAGGATAAACAAACAAAATGTGGTCATTGTCATAAAAAAGTGCAATTCAGATGTCAAAAATGTGACATAGGCTTGCATCCAAAAGAGTGTTTCAAAGCTTATCATAGTGAATGAGTATGTTTTCACCATTATCGAATTCTTATGATGTATCTCTTACATGTGAACATAAAATTTAACAATCCATGCATTGGTAACCTACATTACTATCGTCCTTTTAAAAGGTCTCTAGTTTTTCTCGAATTTTTGTGATTAAAATTAGGTATAAAAATAATATATCACTAAATATGATCAGTTTGAAGTTCAAGTTGACGTTTTCATGAAAAAAGTTGATTTTTTTTTTCTTAAATTAATTCCGTAATGTCTGGGATATATTTACAATCAAGACCAAAATTGATATTAATTGATAAACATTCATAACAATGACAAACCTTACGAATACAACGCTCATATGTCGCGCAAATACAAAAAACGCGCAGACATCGCACCCTTATCAAAAAACTATCAAAAATGATGAATAGCACGACGAAAAGTCGAGCATGCGTCTTACATATATCATGCTAACGTCGTGTATCCGTCGAAGATCTATCAGACAACGTCGTCTAAAATTTTTGAATACGATGATTCGCATGACAAAGCGTCACGCATTCATTAAACAAGTAGAAAACATCAAAATTCATCACGCATACATCACCCATACGTCGCACATGCGTCGAACATACGTCATGCAAACGTCACACATTCATCGAAAATCTATCAAACAGCGTGTGAAAAACATGAAAACGATTAATAATGTACTGACATTGCAAATCCAAAATGGTAGCTGTTAAAGTTTAGCATCTGGCATCTGACATTCGGTATCCGACATTTGACGCTTGGCGTACTAAGATTTTTGTTGTTCACCAACATAAAGTTGTAGATATAAAAATAAGCATAGGGCAATCATTGAAGAACATTAAAAACATTAAAAAAAACATCAAAAACAACAAACGTTGTGCAAACGTAGCGTTTACATCAAAAATCCATGATACAACGTGTTCAAAACCTTGAAATTAGAAAAAGCATGACATGATATCCATCACGCATTCATCGTATGACGTTGAAAATTTTGAAAATAAAAACTCCACGCATGCGTCGTACGTACACCACGCTGACGTCGTGCCTTCGTCGGAAATCTACCAAGCAACGTAAAAGAACTTCAAAAACAATAAATAGCATGACGAAACGTCATACATGAGTCATACATATATTGCATCGACGTCGTGTCCTTGTGAAAAATCAATCAAACAACGTATAAAATGTTCAAAACGATTTATAAATTTAATAACCATCACTTATTCATTGAACAATATCAAAAACTTTGAAAAAACACTACACGAAAATTGTAGGGATGTCATTGAAAAATTCAACAACAGACGACAAAGAGTACTAGAAGCAAGAGAAGTGAGTAATTGAAAGATTCGACGATAGGGTCGATAGGAGTGAGTGAGTCATAGAAGAATGACCCGGTGTTGAAACCAGATGATTATGATACAGGGTGACAAATTCTCGATGAATCATCACATGGAATATTCACTTCCGGATGGCGGAAGATCTACGTGACCGAATAGCTATGTTCAAAACTTCAATTATAATTATTAACATTAGTTTTGAATTCGTTAAATTATGGTTACATGAAAATAGGACAGTATATGACATAATACATCAAGAGTATATTCATTTCATTATTGCTCTCAAATTCAAGTTGATCTATGTAATGAAATATGTATAATGAATCATTATTTACCACTTCTTTTACAATTATTCACCAACAGATGTCAACCTCAATGAAAAACCCATACACTTAGTTGAAAAACCTCGATATCAATATAATGATGGATTCAGGAATGCTAGTAATACATGAAGTAGAACCTGACATCATACGCGACGTCTGAGACGTGCGTTAGACTCAGGTTTTCGATCGAGTAAGCTTCATGAATGTGGAAGAGGATCGTTTGCTAGGTCACACTTTTCTTTTTCAAGTTCTCAAGGAATTCGCAAATTCATTGAATGGATCTGGTGGTAACAATAATCAGTTTATAAAAAATAGAAAAATAATCCACTTTCATCTTTCAAATTTGGTAGATGTTATACATAATAATTCCTAGAGGAAAAATAAAAACGAAGAATTATAGACTTTTATATATATTTCTCACACATTATTCAAATCTCTCAATACATTCATTTTATGAAGGAACAAATATTCCCTGAGTGCATTACTTACTAAATTATCATTTGATATTTCACAAAATGAATACAGAGCTTCAAAATAATCAATATAACCAGCATCTTTATTGAAAATCGATTTAATCAAATTCAAAATATTATTATAAAACGTACAGAAGTTCATGTTTTCCAGTAAAACCACCCGATGGCCCACTAAACTTCGATGAACTTGAAGGATCTGCGTAGCATCCTCGACATCGATAAGAAACTCGACATCATGTTTTTTGACGAGTAGACATTTGATCCTATCAAACACCAATTGTGATACTTTGCAGAAATCTCCACATGGAAACGTTACTGGCTCATATTCATCTTGGTGGGTTGGTAACTTCTCGTAGAAAAAATTGTCCAATGCTCGTTTCAGTAAATCAGTGAAAGTTTTCCATTCCGTTGTACAAAAAGATTGTTTATTTGGTTTGAATGGTTGTGATAAAATTATAGATGGATTGAATTTTCTTGCTGGACTCAAACTCACTCCTACCTGGAAGGCTCTCAATTGGAATAATGTGTAGAGTAGGTAATGTTCCTCGGCTCGGGCTGCATTTTCGTACATCTCCAACACTTCATCTAATTCTTGATGATATTCCGCACTATTGAAAGATAATTCGGTGAAATTTGAATCAATATCGTCTTCTGACACACTCACATAACCACTATCTCGACTTGATGTTGACATGATAGACTAAGTAAAAATACTTTCAGACTGAGATCAATTTCATGTATCTATTTATAGTCCCCCTCCACATTCGAGAACAATAGAGTTGAAATCATTATTGCGAGATGAATCTTGACATATCAAATATGAGAATAATGCTGATTCAAGTAGAATAGCAGAAAAACAAAGGTATTTCATGAATGCGTTGCTTATCTCCCCACATGATGCCCTGAGAAATGCAAAGTTGCATATCGAATATGAGATGTAATAAACATGATGATTCAGGGAGATAACATCAACATCATCACAATCTTTGAATTATGGTCGTGATTCATGATATCATCATCTACCACCTGCAAACTTATCAAAGATCTCTTCTATATTATCGATTCATCTGATGAAATACAGAGAATAAGCATGACATTATCATCGCCAAATTAAATCCGAACCACCACATGTGAAAACCCCAAATTGATGGATAATATTTGACGTATGACAGAGGCGTACTAGGGCTGCTGGAGTTTGGCGTCTGACATCTGACAGTTAACGTTTGACGATACGTCATGCATACGAAGTCTTTTTTCAATGGAAAATCTATCAATCAACGCAGAAAAACTTCAAAAACAATGGAAAGCATGACGAAACGTCAAGCATGCGTCATACATACATCGCGTAGACATCGTGTATTTCTTGAAAATCTATCAAACAATATATTGAAACTATAAAAATGAGTACTAGCATGACTAGATATAATGGATTCATCAAATAACATCGAAAACGATAAAAAACATCACGCATACGTCATGCAACTTATGTCAACTGTCAAGTATTCCATGGCGCTGTGTCATATGTCAATCGGAAAGTGTTCCATGATGCTGCTGATGACGCCAGAGTATGGAAACGCAACGCGTCATAGACTACTAGCTCGACCAATCAGAAGCCGTCATATCCCAAACCACTTTTTTTTGGTGGGAAATCAAAGTTTTTTTTATGATATCACCCCTTAGCCCCCCAGGTCACCGCTGTGCCCCCTTTATGCGTAACACGTTAGACTCTGAGTTGAGGTGGGGCTTCGTGACGTCAGATTCAGAGGTTAGGTTAGGTTGGGTCTCGAGACGTTAGACTCAGAGGTTATGTTAGGGCCACGTGACGTTCGATTCTAACGTGAGGTTAGCATTATTCTCATATTTGATATGTCAAGATTCATCTCGCAATGATGATTTCAACTCTATTGTTCTCGAATGTGGAGGGGGACTATAAATAAATACATGAAATTGATCTCAGTCTGAAAGTATTTTTACTTAGTCTATCATGTCAACATCAAGTCGAGATAGTGGTTATGTGAGTGTGTCAGAAGACGATATTGATTCAAATTTCACCGAATCATCTTTCAATAGTGCGGAATATCATCAAGAATTAGATGAAGTGTTGGAGATGTACGAAAATGCAGCCCGAGCCGAGGAACATTACCTACTCTACACATTATTCCAATTGAGAGCCTTTCAGGTAGGAGTGGGTTTGAGTCCAGCAAGAAAATTCAATCCATCTATAATTTTATCACAACCATTCAAACTAAATAAACAATCTTTTTGTACAACGGAATGGAAAACTTTCACTGATTTACTGAAACGAGCATTGGACAATTTTTTCTACGAGAAGTTACCAACCCACCAAGATGAATATGAGCCAGTAACGTTTCCATGTGGAGATTTCTGCAAAGTATCACAATTGGTGTTTGATAGGATCAAATGTCTACTCGTCAAAAAACATGATGTCGAGTTTCTTATCGATGTCGAGGATGCTACGCAGATCCTTCAAGTTCATCGAAGTTTAGTGGGCCATCGGGTGGTTTTACTGGAAAACATGAACTTCTGTACGTTTTATAATAATATTTTGAATTTGATTAAATCGATTTTCAATAAAGATGCTGGTTATATTGATTATTTTGAAGCTCTGTATTCATTTTGTGAAATATCGAATGATAGTTTAGTGTTGCACTCAGGGAATATTTTTTCCTTCATAAAATGAATGTATTGAGAGATTTGAATAATGTGTGAGAAATATATATAAAAATCTATAATTCTTCGTTTTTATTTTTCCTCTAGGAATTATTATGTATAACATTTACCAAATTTGAAAGATGGAAGTGGATTATCTTTCTATTTTTTATAAAATGATTATTGTTACCACCAGATCCATTCAATGAATTTGCGAATTCCTTGAGAACTTGAAAAAGAAAAGTGTGACCTAGCAAACGATCCTCTTCCACATTCATGAAGCTTACTCGATCGAAAACCTGAGTCTAACGCACGTCTCAGACGTCGCGTATGATGTCAGGTTCTACGTCATGTATTACTAGCATTCCTGAATCCATCATTATATTGATATCGAGGTTTTTCAACTAAGTGTATGGGTTTTTCATTGAGGTTGACATCTGTTGGTGAATAATTGTAAAAGAAGTGGTAAATAATGATTCATTATACATATTTCATTACATAGATCAACTTGAATTTGGAAGCAATAATGAAATAAATATACTCTTGATGTATTATGTCATATACTGTCCTATTTTCATGTAACCATAATTTAACGAATTCAAAACTAATGTTAATAATTATAATTGAAGTTTTGAACATAGCTATTCGGTCACGTAGATCTTCCGCCATCCGGAAGTGAATATTCCATGTGATGATTCATCGAGAATTTTGTGTCACCCTGTATCATAATAATCTGGTTTCAACACCGGGTCATTCTTCTATGACTCACTCACTCCTATCGATCCTATCGTCGAATCTTTCAATTACTCACTTCTCTTGCTTCTAGTACTCTTTGTCGTCTGTCGTTGAATTTTTCAATGACATCCCTACAATTTTCGTGTAGTGTTTTTTCAAAGTTTTTGATATTGTTCAATGAATAAGTGATGGTTATTAAATTTATAAATCGTTTTGAACATTTTCATAAGTTGTTTGATTGATTTTTCACAAGGACACGATGTCGATGCAATATATGTATGACTTATGTCTGACGTTTCGTCATGCTATTTATTGTTTTTGAAGTTCTTTTACGTTGCTTGGTAGATTTCCGACGAAGGCACGACGTCAGCGTGGTGTACGTACGACGCATGCGTGGAGTTTTTATTTTCAAAATTTTCAACGTCATACGATGAATGCGTGATGGATATCATGTCATGCTTTTTCTAATTTCAAGGTTTTGAACACGTTGTATCATGGATTTTTGATGTAAACGCTACGTTTGCACAACGTATGTATGACGTATGCGCAACGTATGCACAACGCATGCGTCATGTTTTTTTAATGTTTTTAATGTTCTTCAATGATTGCCCTATGTTTATTTTTATATCTACAACTTTATGTTGGTGAACAACAGAAATCTTAGTACGACAAGCGTCAAATGTCGGACACCGAATGTCAGATGCTAGATGCTAAACTTTAACAGCTACCATTTTGGATTTGCAATGTCAGTACGTTATTAATCGTTTTTATGTTTTTCACACGCTGTTTGATAGATTTTCGATGAATGTGTGACGTTTGCATGACGTATGTTCGACGCATGTGCGACGTATGTGTGATGTATGCGTGATGAATTTTTATGTTTTCTACTTGTTTAATGAATGCGTGACGCTTTGTCATGCGAATCATCGTATTCAAAAATTTTAGACGACGTTGTCTGATAGATCTTCGACGGATACACGACATTGGCATGATATATGTAAGACGCATGCTCGACTTTTCGTCGTGCTATTCATCATTTTGGATAGTTTTTTGATAAAGGTGCGATGTCTGCGCGTTTTTTGTATTTGCGCGACATATGAGCGTTGTATTCGTAAGGTTTGTCATTGTTATAAATGTTTATCAATTAATATCAATTTTGGTCTTGATTCTCAAAATATAAACGAGTTGAATTTTCAAAATGTCCGTGAAAAATCATTCTTCTGGAGGACTCACTGAAAAAACCAAGAGTTTGAGCTCTCTTCATCATGGGGATCATAAATGTATCATTTGTTTTCCCCTATATCGCATTTTCACGAAAATATAGGAACACTTTTTCAATAATTCATCAATATCAAATTCTTTTCGTCACTGATCATAATACAACCATATCTTCCCTCACGTGACCAAGGTTCTCAAGTTCCAGTCGTTGAGCGTCAACAATCAAATTATACCTATCAAACGTTAAACGTCATCATTAATTATTGATACATCCTGTACTAGTCATTACATTTGTATTCTTCGGACGGTACACCTATTGAAAATATTAAGTGTAATTTCTTATTCACCCAGTATATTTCTTCCAGACTAGATAGTTTTTACATCCCTGTATTTCATCAGCCTGTTGGTTCCATCGTTTGAGCTATCGAAAATATTGTGAATGAAAGCATTGATTTCTGCAGACGTTGACACATATTCTCTTTGCTGAAAGTGCGATCCCAAATATAGAAAAGTATATTTGTTTCGTATCATATTTTTCGAGGTGAATAATGATTTAAGTATCTGGCTTCAATATAATGTGATCTGAATAGTTATACAGCTTGGGAATTTATAACCATACCTTGATCAGAGCTCCGTTTTTGAAATTTCGATAATTCTTAGTCCTTGAAATATTCACCTCGAGATTTCCGATAATATTCCATGTGTTGTCGATGCTGAAGGTGCAATCCTAAATATAGAGAATCTGTTTCGAGACATATTTTTTGAGAAGATCAATGATTGAAGTACCTGGTTCCAATATTATGTGATCTTAATAGTTATATAGCCTTGGAATTTATAAACATACCTTGATCAAAGCTTTTTTTTTGAAATTTCATTAACCCTATGACCTTGAAACATTCACTTCGAGAGTTCCGATCATATTCCATGTGTTATCGATTACTCCTAAATTGATTATCGATTTCCTATTTATCATTTCACCTACTAGGTTTTCATAATGGTGTAAGTGGCATTCCCTGATATGAGTTGTACAAAAATTATAGTCTCCTACTAGAATATTGATTAATAAGATAGAAACATGAGTTAACCGTGGACTCAAATCGACACTTCATAGCACTTTCTTGCGTGTAACAGTGTTGTTTCGATTATTTCACCAATTTTCGTCGATATCTCGCAAACCTTGAGTTTTTTTATATAGGTAAGTTGATATATTCGGGATGTCCGTGAGAAATCTTTCTCTCAGAGTCCCCACATGGCTATGTTTACTGAAAAAATTGTAACCGGAAGTGGAACCGGAAGTTGCTGTTTTGATGTCCGAACGTTATGGAGATCACTAACATCTCATTTTTTTCCCTATATCTCGATTTTTTACGAATTGGAAGAGGATATATTTCGATAATTCATCTAGGAGATAGATCGGTTAGAAAAGCAGTACTCAAAGAGATGGTGAACAGTTTTTATTGTTTTTTTAATATGTCGATGAATTTTAATTAATATCTCGCAAACCTTGGGACTTTGTATATAGGTAAGTTAATATATTCGGAATGTACGTGAAATATCCTTTTCAATGAGTACCCACATGACATTGTTTACTGACAAAATGGAAACCGGAAGTGAAACCGGAAGTTGTTGTTTTTGGAGTCTACACGTCATGGGGGTCACGAATATACCATAAGTTTTTCTCTATATCGCTTTTTAATGAACGGAAAGTGAATATTTCGTGATAATATCTAGAAGCTGGATCGACCAGAAAATCATTACACGAAGAGATTGTGAACATAGATTACATAGATTTTTTTCATTATTTCGATTTATTTTAATTGATATCTCTTTCACCTTGAGACTTTGTACATAGGTTAAATGATATATTTGGAATGTCCGTGAAAAATTCTTCTTTCAGAGTACCCACATGACTATGTTGAGTGGAAAAATGGAAACCGGAAGTGAAACCGGAAGTTGATGTTTTTGAAGTTTACACGTCATGGGGATCACGAATAAAACATTAGTTTTTCTCTATGTCGCTTTTTAATGAACCGGAAGTAAATATTTTTTGATAATTCGTAGAGAAAATGAATCATTTTGTCATTGACATCTTTATATTAACGAGTTCATGAATTCTGTTGCGTCGATATCAATGTTGTGGTTCGGATTCTACTTGTGTGAGCTGTAGGTATATTAACATCATAACACGAAAATTACTAAACAGTTGGTGACCTTGTGATATTAGCAACAATTTTGATTATGGATTCTGCCATGTCGATATCAATGTGGTGGTTCGGATTCTACTTGTGTGAGCTGTAAGTATATTAAATATGAAAATTACTAAATACTAAGTGACCTTGTGATATCAGCAATCATTTTGAAATGATGACGTCATACGTCAGATGTCAAATACCAAACTTCAGGCAGCCACACCTTGTCATACGTCAAATTTTATTCATCAATTTGGAGTATTCAGACGTGGTGATCGAAAAGTGATATAACTAAATCGCAATCTGTAAACAATTGAAGTCATGATTCATGATATCATCGCCGGCCACGTGCAAACTTATGAAATACGCCATTGTTCATCAATGTATTGACCGAAATGTTGAGATAAGCATGACATCATCATCGCTATCTATGAATAATTATGGCCGTGACCACCTGCAAAGTTATGGAAGGCCCCATTCATTGTTGATATATCGACGAAATGTGGAGATTGCATCATCTTGTGCAATTTGGATTATTATTACAACGCTTTTTATAACTTCTAATTGGACCGTCCGTAGCGTCATTGTTAGGGTGTGACCAAGAGATAGCGGCTATTTGACATTTGACAGTTGGCTAGCAAACGTTAGATGTCAGACGCCTAACTTCACCCTGTATACATCAATATAAGGTATTCACACGTGGTGGTTCGGATTCTACTTTGGTAGGTACATTATGGTATATTTCCAGATATTTTCAAACGTCTGGCATCAATGCCTCATTTTTCCAAACGTCTGGCAACAGTGTCAGTCGCTTTGTCGTCTCTAATATTTGTAACGTCACGCGAAATATTGTATCATGTTGAATCATCAATGGAATGCAGCGAACCTGACCTTGAATGCGATTATGTCTATTAATACACTGATATTTAATGAATGAATAAGCCATTGTTCGTTTCCCTGCTCCCCGCTTGCCGAGGTTGCTACGTTCTCTTATCTTTGGGACGGATCTGCTCGACTACGTCACGCTGAGCGATAACGTTGCATCGACATTGAATGCAATTAAATTATATAGTGGTCGTAGCTCTCTGGGAACGCATCGGACTCGTAATACGGTGGTCTGGGGTTCAAATCCTGCCGATAGAAGAACTTTTTTAAATAAAATATGACGTCATGAGATGTTTCCGGATGCGGAGCGCTAAGGGGGCGCAGTACTAATGGGGGTCAAGGGGGTATAGCAAAAACCTAAGGGGGCTAAGGGGGTACAGCGAAGACCTGAGGGGGCCAAGGGGGTACAGCGTAGACCTGGGGATTAATAGGGACACCTGAAGGGGGGCAAAGGGGCCGATATCCTATCCCATGTTGCAAGCAGAATACATAACCTCAAAAATAACTTGAATTTCGCGCCAAAAAAGTGGGTGGGGCTATGACGGCTTCTGATTGGTCTATGACGCGTCGCGTTCTCAAGCCCACTCTCTGACGTAATAGGCATAGAACATTTTCTGATTGACAGATGACATGGAACATATGACATTTGACATATGACAGTTGACATGACAGTTGACATATGACAGTTGACATGACAGTTGACATATGACAGTTGACATATGACAGTTGACATATGACAGTTGACATATGACAGTTGACATATGACAGTTGACATATGACAGTTGACATATGACAGTTGAAATATGACATATGTCATAGGTGCCCCATGGCGGCCATCTTGGATGACGTCATTGCCCCATGGCGGCCATCTTGGTCTGATACCCGCCTAGGTGCACTACTACTATAGCATTATATTTGAGGGGAATCTCTTCGAAAGTGGAACCATAGTGCGTGCAACAAAAAACTAGAATAAACTAACTTTTATCAAATCTCTGAATTTTCAGAAATTGGCAATAATTTTAATATCGATTGATGAACATTTAGAAGTTTGACTAAACTTTGTTCACATCCTAGTTTTGTTGATTGCGCAAAATGGTACCACTATGAGGATATTTCCAGCAAATATATTTGCTATTGTGAGAGAATTAATTTCCACTGACAAAAAAAAACACTCTGCTGCTCTAGGCAAGAACTTTGCTCTTCTAATAAAGACTCTTGTCAGTGAGCATTCTTTTTAACAACAACAAATATCTTTCCTGTATTAGTAATCTACTTTTCAACAACAAAATGATAGAATGAAACCTCTTTCCTAATATAGCATAGTAACTCTTCCATAACAGGAGAGTATCCTTATTATGACACAGCAAAGTTACTTAGCTCAAACTGTTAACAAGTTATTTTCTGTCCCCTATGTAGCCAAAATTTTTGGCTATCGCAGCAGAAATATCTGCTGTGACGATATGCCAATTATTTCGAAAATTTTATACCTACCTGTTGTTTTATGCCAATCAATTTTTTTTTATTTTGATAACATGCTATGACCTGCGTGACCTGCAAAATTGATAAGTGGTAATTTTCCTGGCTTGACAGTGCTTTACAGCTGAGTTGACAGCTGTACCTATCGTCCCTATCCTCTATAATAATAATATTGTGTGATTTTGATAGAATATCAACTTGATTGAAACGTTATTCTATTCCGAGGAGCTGTTGAATCTCACATTAGCGTGGTGGGACAAGTTTACAATTTGTACAATTCATATTGAGAGTTGCGATAGTGGACAGCGTGTTGGCTCTCACGCAATCGGACGGGGTTCGATTCCCGCTATAATATTCTCTTTTTCATTTATTCAATTATGAATTGATTGTTTCCCCATTAAAAATGCACCGAAAGTAGTGATCCGGATCCTCACTGATAGGGTAGTGAGTAGAAGGATATGAAAAAAATATATAAATAATATTGGTACAAACTTCGGAAATCATTCAAGCTCTAGGGATGTTATATACGATAATAACCTTGAATGTCTTTTTTTATCAATTTTCAGTGCATGAACACGAAGATCGACACTCGAAATTCATCAACGATCTTTATTGTATAATTCTGCTTCGGAAAATGGGACATTTTTTTCGTGTAATTGCTCCAACTGAATAATATGATAGTTGTCATGGAGTTCGCGAACTTCACCTGCACAGAGTAACAAACGTGCAACTTTGAATTAGGGAAACGTGATTCCACAAAAACTAATTTCAACTTACTAATGAGTTTATTCAGCGCCCCGCGAGGACACAGTCCGAGGACAGTACACAACTTTATGACTACGTGAAAGAATGGAATATTTTTAGAAATCCCCTAGGAAATCAACCTTCGGAAAACTGATTATTCACATCGTCACACACGTAAAGTGTATTCCAGAGTTGCCTCATAATTCTCTTTCACCACTGTCCCCTAAAAAAATAAACAATTCGAGAAATAACTCTCCACAGAATTGAATCTAAGTATCATAATATTTCTTGTTTTTGCTGATTTGAAATTTGATACTCTGAAGAATCTCAGGTACCTACTTCAAAATGCACGTGTTGAAATTTTGGATGAAATCACACTCTCGCATGTTCGGATGTGATATAACAATGTTTCACTAGGATCAAAAGTCACACTTTGCTTGACAAGCAAAATTTCTGTTTGCGAGGTGTAGCGATAAGTTATGCTGAGCAAGCAGAATTTGCGAGTCAAAATAAATCACTTTTGATCCGAATGAAACAAGCTTTATTTCTGCAATCGAAAGAATCAATATTTAAAAAAATGTTATGTACCTGAATGTTCTGGCAAGCTTGGCGTGTATGTTAGAGTAACAGGCTTCACGTGCATTCCTTAGAACATATGGCTTAGATGACAAATGGAAAAGCCGTGGATTGGACAAAAATAAAGTCTATCCAATTAAAAATATCAAACATAATTTGAATTGAATCACACTGTGAACGCAGATCGCAAATATCCATTTCTTCCTAAGACATGACAAATCCACATCGAGACAGGCACGCTTAAAAACCTACAGACCAGTTTTGGGCATATTGGCCCTCATCAGTGCAGGATAGTCATCGAGTAGAGACCGTGAGATCTTCAATTGAAGATCTTTTGGAACGCGGTTCTGTGTGGTCAAATAGACGCAACGAAAATGCATTAGGACAGGCAACGCTTCGAGTGGAGACTTCAGGATCTCTACTCGGTTGACTACCCTGCACTGATGAGGAAAAATATGCTCGAAACCGCACAAGTCAAGCTGCAGAAAGTGCAGCGGCTAGCTTGTCTGGGAATCACAGGGGCAATATTTACGTGCCCCACTGCAGCCTTAGAGGTTATAATAATAATAATAATAATAATAATGTCTTTATTGGACAGCGAATTTACAAGAAACAGTTTAATATTCAAATAAATGTCCCAGGCGAGGTTTAGGTACTCCCCCTAGGAGGAGCCCTGCTCTACCACCTAACCTGTGGAAATAATTAAACTAAATAACAGTATCATTGGTCTCCCAGAATCCAATCAATAAACCACATATTACTTATTATATAAACATGCCAAAGAAATGAAGAAAATTAACAGTATAAACGATGACACATCATAATATACAATGTGGATGCATAATTGAACGACAATTTGAACGATGTTAGTAGAAAAGTGAGAAAACAATAAAAATAATTAGAAAGGTTTATAGAAAAGAGATGAAATATAGAATTAGACAGAAACAGGAAACAAGGGAAGGTATACATCAGGAAGTATTATCAGCAGTAGGAATCAGCAATGGGAAAAGTTGGTTGGATGGCTGAATTAAAATGGTTGCGTGAGGGACTCATTAAGAATTGATTCCTTTAATGACATACGGACTGATGGTCTGTTGGTGTTGGCAAGACATGGTAAATTATTGTAGATTTTGGCAGCTGTATAGGAGAAGCTTCTTTTGAACAGTACCGTTTTATGAGACGGAATTGTGATATTATTTTTAGACCGAATATTAGCATCATGTAAATTTCTACGAAATTCCAGCTTATTCATGAGGTATTTCGGCTGATTGTTCGTTATTACATTATATATGAAACAGCTGTAGTTCAAGAGCCATCTTTCTTTCATATTGAGCCACCCCATTTCTTCAATTTTATGTGATATTGGACAGTTTCTTCTGATGCCATTAATTAGTCTGGCACAACTATTTTGCATACGCTGTATTCTGTAAGTGTCATATTGGGTAAGACATTGATAATAGACAACATATGCATAATTGAATTGGCTTAATACAAGTGTATCACATAGAAGTCTTTTAATTTTTTTGTCCAAGATATGTCTGAAACTGTATATCAATTTCAAGTTAGTGAATGCTCTTTTCAAACAATTGCTAACATGACCACCAAATCTTAGATTATCATCTACCAGCAAACCTAGGTTGCGCCCCGATGTAACAAACTCTATAGGACTAGTTCCTATATTAATACTTGCCCTTTTAACTTTATCACCGAATAGGAGACCCTGGGTTTTTTTGCATTTATGGTTAGACAGTGATCCGATGATACGTGGGATATTTTTTCCAAGTCCATGTTGATTATTTCAGAGGCTTCGATTGTGAATGATTCTTTGAATGAGTAGTATACTTGTGTATCATCGGCATAAAAATGACATGAACAATGATCAAGAAATTCAGACATCTTACTAGTGTATAGGGTGAATAAAAGAGGCCCTAAAATGGACCCTTGCGGAACACCTCTACTGATATTAAGCGCATTTGATTGGTTTTCTTCCAGTTTCACAATTCGTTTGCGATCACTTAGATAGCTGTTCAAAAGCCAGGTAGCTGTATTACTTAAACCAAAATAGTGAAGTATTGCTAAAAGAAGTTGATGGTCTATTCTATCGAACGCTTCACTATAATCAAGTAAAATAAGTGCAGTGAATTCATTTTTATCCCATGCTCTCAGAATATCATCACACACGTTCAGCAGGGCCGAAGCACAACTATGTTGCGGTCTAAATCCAGACTGATATTGAGGTAGCAAGTCGTTTTCGTTTAAGTATGCTCTGATTTGGTTATCCATTATTTTTTCGATTATCTTAGACAATGTAGGTAATATACTGATTGGTCTGAGATCACCAAGCTCAGTAGCGTTTTTGATTTTTGGAATAGGCGAGACCAGGGCTATTTTCCCGATTAATCGTTTCGGGTGAAGCAGTTTGAGAGAACATTCAAAGGTTCAACATCCACTGCTAATCTTCTTTAGTGTTGATTTGGGATGGATTCCCATATGTCCACTTGGGCATTATGCAATCATTCGATTAATATGAATAACTGGACGCTTGTATTGTGGCAAATTTGAAACAGTTGGAGAGAAAATGTAGACAAATGATTGAATGTTAGGGAGAAAGTATAAAAACCTATTTTTTTTCAATTTCATCTTCGTTGTTTTGATATTGGTGACATTTTTCAATCCATATATTGATTTATTGTGAAGTTTTGGTCCAATGTAGATTACGAATTTCTGATTAACAAGAGAAACATTCTGATGAAATACATTAAAACAATGTTTTGATAATCTTCAGTGTCCTGCCCCAATGTTTTCATATAAACATGACCTGCAGTGACCCCTGCTATTTAAATTTAATCCCAAAATTCCAGAGAAAACGTCCCACATATCCACAAAGATTCATTATGCCCCGTTAATCATCTTGATATATTTTGAAAATTCAATTCGCATAATTCAAACACAATACTCCAAATGATAAACTACTCAATGATAAAGATTAATCGGGCTATAGCCCTTTCCACGATTCTGGAAGTGTGACAGATAAAGATATATATATAAAAAGCATTTTTAAGTTAATTCCATCGTAACCCAAAGCATTGGATTTCATATTGAGAACCACCTAATTAACAATATCAGAATCAACTGGTTTGAAATAAAAAGTATCCGAATTAGGATGGACGTTATTATTATAATATTTCAGAGTTAAGGGATTAGGAGAAATAGCAGAAATAGAGTTGAAGAAGAAATCATTAACTTCATTTGGGTTAAAAGTACCAGATGAAAGCACATTTTTAACTTTGGATTTGAAGTCAAGATCGTTTAAAGCTCTCCAGAGTGGTCTTGTGCCCATTCCATGAAGCATCTTGTTTTTGATAAAAATTTTTTTTTCGTTTATTATAGCAATATTACAATAATTACTGAGTCTTTTATAGGATTCCCAATCTTGTGGACTCCTACTGGATCTAAATTTTGACAGAGCGTTTTGTTTCATTTTAAGAATTTGTTTGAGATTATTAGTTAGCCATGGCGCGTATTTTTTTGTAATACGTGATGTTGTAATTGGTGCGTGCTTGTCGTATGTGTTTGTAATAAATGTATCAAAAATTTCTACTTTCTCATTTACATCATCTATATAAAGAATATCGTTGAAGTAACATGCTCGCAAGTCAGTGAGAAATGGGTTTGTATCGAAATGTTCCATAGTAGTTCCCCCTATATTGAAAGAAGCAGCAATAATTGCCTTCAGACTGAGCCAGACAAAAAAACTCAAATCAGGAAATCGGATTGGACACTTGAAGATTTTGGAAAATATTTCACTAGAATCCATGTCTGAACCGACAGATATCATGCCAGTTAGGTACGACTTCGAAATGCAGTTTGAAGTGGTCATAAACAACCACCAAATTTGCACAGAGAACGGACCTCAACTGGGAAGGGAAGCATCAGTATGGTACACTGATGGATCCGAGATGGATGGAAGGGCTGGAGTGGGAATTATAGGGCCAAATTTCAAGCTCTCAAAATTCCTTGGTAACACCCCAACCATCTTTCAAGCAGAGGTACATGCTATAAGAGATATGTGCCCAGGAGTGCCTCGAAAGGGACACTCGAAGGGAAAAAATATATATTCTATCAGATAGCCAAGCAGCACTGAGAGCTCTGCAGTCATACACTTGTGAGTCTAAGCTGACTTGGGACTGTAAACAATCCCTAAGACAACTGGCAGCGAACAACCAGATCACTTTGATGTGGGTGCCAGGTCATAAGGGAGTTGAAGGCAACGAGGAAGCAGACTGCCTTGCCAAAGAAGGGGCAAATACACAATTTCTCGGCCCAGAACCCTTCTGTGGACTTTCCAAAGCCCACTTGAGAGAGGAGTTCCGACGCTGGGAAGCGGATGAAATTAAATCTCACTGGAATAAAGTTCCAGGACAAAGACAAGAGAAAAGGCTAGTGAGCATCTCGCCAAGAAAAGCTAAACAGCTTCTCGAGTTGGACAAAAAAGACTTGAAACTGGTAACGGGAATTCTCACTGGACATTGCCCTCTGAGGTACCTCCTCAAAAAGATGGGTAAAACAGAGAGTGATAGTTGCCGCTACTGCGAGAACTTCGCTGAAACTGCAGAACATTTGCTATGCGAATGCCCAGCACTCTTCTGCAAGAGGCTCAAGTTCCTCGAAGGGGCCTCCTTAGAGCCCTCAGACATCAGGAACCTAGCTCCCAGGAAACTGATAAACTTCGCACGAAGCCTCGGAATCCCGGGCCTCGAATAGATTAAGGGTTATGCACAAAAGATCCAATAGGTCGAGGTGCTTGAGAGGCTGCACAGCCTTAACGACCCCTCCTACAATCTACAATCTACAAGCTCGAAACCGGTATGTAGTTCTGTCTTGATGTGATCATTGCCGCGTTTTAGGGTTTTTTTTATGTTCTGGTTCTCACGAAAAGGGATATCCTGTAATGTTCAGAAAACATCGTGGGAATCAAGGGAAAGAAGGTAGGCGTTGGTGTTCTTTTTGAATTTTTGGGGATGGTATGCCTCGGGAATACCTCCCTAGGCAATTCCATAGTCTCGATGTTCGTTGGTTGAACGAGTTTTTGGAAAAGGACGTTCTACAGGTCTCTAAAGTGACCACGAATGGGTGTGAGACTGAACTGGACGGGCTAATCTCGAAGAGACTGCTAATGGAGGGACGATTGTTGATATTTCAGAAGAGCATCGCCCATAAAAATATCTATAAAATAGAGATAAATCGCCAATTTTTCTACGGTGTTCCAGAGAAATGAGCGAGTTTGTGACCGAGGCATCACCGACAAGACGAATTGCCCTTTTTTGGACATAATCCAATAGCTTTAGGATATGTTTGGGTGCCGCACTCCAAATATGGGAAAAGTATTCCAGGACAGGTGAAAGCAACACTTGCTGTATATTCACCTAGTCAATCGATGCAATCAGAGATAATCTAAAAATGTAATATGATATAAGGTGTTCCATGAGAAATACCATAACTTTGATAAGACACAACTTTTTGAAACATCTGTAGATCACGGAAAACCTATTGAGCCGAGTTGGGCAATTTTTAGTTTTTCCTCTCGTCGACAATTCCCATAACTGCCTTGAATGTCTCCTAATGTTATGATATTTCTTTCATTCATAACAAGAATTTCAATTTCCACTTGATTTTACATTATTCTTCACCATTCAGCTCGACTGTAGATGCTTACCCTGTTTTTCAACAATAAACATCCCACATTTTCTCTACGGTTCATGTTGTCATGATTGGGAAAATTCAATGAAAGAATCTAATAATGTAACGAACTCATTTACCATCAAAAGAAACAATTCTGGATTACTGAATATCCAAGTTGACGACTCTGCAAATCTCATGAAAACTCGAATATCCCCACAACGGAATATCCTGCGCTAGCAAAGGATGGAATACGTCATAATGAGAACGAGTTTCATGACACCAAAGTATCAACATACCTCATTTAACTCGTCTGCAGTTTCATTTCGGTGGCGCAGTTATATTAGTTGAGTTTCATCTCCGCATCTGATTAAAATTCCCTATTGCGGTGACCTGTGAACTCCCGAGATAATTTCAATTCTAGTCGAGACAATCACTGTCGACAGGAAAATTTGTCTAATCTACCAAATTTGAACTCATTTCCTCTGCCTCCTCAATACCAATCTCAAAAGTTTCAATGTTAGGTGATTATCCATGGGTAAAGATCTTGGAAATTGCTTCCCAGCAGTTTCGAGAATGTCGAAAATTAGGGATTTTCACTGCAATTCTTGAAGTGGCGGTCAATGAGGAAGAGTTGATAAGATTATCAAGGTTTGCTCATATAGGTTTTTTCTATTTTGGTTTTATGATGATATTTAATAAAATGTATTTATGCTCATGCACAGAAATGTTTATTTTTGCTTCCTGCACTTGTCCATGACGTCCATGATGAAATAAACATTGACTTTTCATGACCTTCCTGACACCCATTGTCATCCCCTCAAACATCTTGATGCTGTCACTCGTCACTGTTGTCACGTATCACCACATTGTACATATCACAAAACCTGCAGTCGCAGTGATGAATCGGATACTGCTGATTTAGAAGTGGGATTTTTTTTATATTAAGAAATGGTTACATTATGTTCCTTCAGCGAACCGAATCAAGGATTTCAAAATACTTTCACACTTTGAGATGGTCCCAAAAATACTAAAATTACTAAAAAACTGATTGAGGTGTCGTTTCTTTGAAATAACTTGCGCCAAATTTTACCTTATTTCCTAAGCATATTTCAAAAGAATAAAAGCTGTATATTTTTTTAGCTAATTCCTGAATGTTAGGTACTATTTTAAATATGGCGGGAAATTTTGGGAAATTTTGTCAAGATCTGTGGGATATTGACAGATTTCAGATTGGCAACACTGGTAATGATGCGAAGCCAACATCGATGTATCTCTCTCTAGTAGATGATACATCATGTACCACATAATTGTGTCCCGGTTGTATAATGATTACGTGTTAGATGTTATTTGACTTGTAAAACTCAATCATAACATCACAAATATATGGTTAGTCAAACACAGAATTTTTGTTTCAAAAATATTCAAGAACATGGAAAAATAATGTTTTATTGTACCATCAAGTTTTTTTTAGATATGGACAGGACTTAGGAATAATCAATACGAGGGACTTGAAAAGCTCATATCGATGTCGATGTAAATCACTTCCAGACTGAATATTTCGCAACGAGAAGATACATTTTATTGTGCGATACTTTGTTGCAGATGATTCTGAGTTTTTAATCACGAAATCCATTAGCTACAATGTGATTTCGACTAGATACTAGGTCATCAGAACATCATGAGAAACGCCGGCATGCTTTGAAAATGCAACATGGAGAAAATTCTGACGAAGGGGGATAATATTCACTTGTAATCTCCCTAGCAGCAGAATTATTACCGATAATTTTTTTCAAGGTCACGAATGTTTCTGTTGTTGAACATGAGTAAAACCGAGAAAAACATTATATGGAATTAATTCTGCTGCGTGGGAGATTCGGTAAGAAAATTTCATAAATTGGAGTTGCTATTAATATGATGAGAAGATGATCCCTATACGACCTATTCTGCGTAGATACTGTAGATAGTTACTGATGTTTAATACTAATATTTCAGGAACATTTAAAACAGTAATCCGTTTTCAATCATAACATCAATTATCACATGTCTACCCAGATTTTATTACGAGTGACGTTTGTCAATAAATATAAGGCGCTTTATTTTCTACAGAAAAATTATCACTTTCCACTTGAAAAGTAAGAACTTTTGAAGATGAAATCGAACCATTTTTCGAGACCATAACTCTATTCCAGATTGATATTTTTAATCTGACCAACACCCTCTGAAAGGGTGACCAGAGAGAACCAGCAGCCATTTTGTTGGATCTCCTTGATATTTGATATGTCTTGGGACATATTGGGACCAGTTTGAAGCACAGATACTGGATGGCCAGTAAATATAACTACATGCAGTTACCAGATATGTACTCACATGACAGAGGTTGATTTTCAATACCTTTGTCCATCAGTTGGACTTATTTCTTCCTGTCTCTTCTTTAGATCGTGAGAGTATCCTAAGTACATCCCTGTTGCTATAATCTGGACATCTAGATTTGAGGTTGGTTGAGTCCAGGGGTCCAGCTGGTAGAGTCTGCATACTTGGCAGACTTGGATCCATCTGCTATCGTCCTGACTGGGAAAGGTCTTGGCAGTGTCCAAGGATCTCATCAGTCCAGGAGGCCAAGATCCTGACCTAGAAAGGTCTAGGCAGAGTCCCGTCTGCCAGGGATAACGAATCCCGGTAGTCATAGGCGCCTAGATTCCCAAGGTCTGCTTCGAGGAGTCCAGATTCACATTCCCAACACCAAGGATTAGAAGGAATTAATGTCTACAGGTCTCTTGTAGTGAAGTGTCTCCAAATAAGGTCATAATAAAGTTCCCAAGCAATCTGCATTATCAGTATTTTTACTGGGAACCCATACCTACTGTATTCAAATCTGGTACCACATTTTTCAATAATAACTGTGTTCAAACTGGTGCTACACATATGTGCGGATATTATGATATCTTGTATAAGTGTTATATATATGTATATAGATAACATTACTGTTATATATATATATATATCTATTAGATTGCAGGAATTTCATATTATATATTTTTTAGTCTATTGAGGCTCTGTTAACCCAAAGTATAGGCCTATATGAAGGAGCCCTTGTAATTTTTTGAGATTCATGTTATGAAGTGGCTCTTATTCAGGTCACTGGTTATTGTTCCTGATCTTGGTAATTAAACATCAGTCACAGTACTCTGGATTTTAATGCCTCGATATTAATTTTCTCTGTCTTTTGCATCAAGAACTGAGTAGTGCCTAACATTTGGAGCCCTTAAAAACAAAGAACTCCCAAACAAGCGAGCTAATGCCAAGTACCAACCCTCGCTATCACAAATGGTGAGATCGGTGATGAATATTTAAACCATTTTATCATCATGGTACCTATCTCTTTTGTTAGATATATTTGCATTTTTCCCGTTAGTAACATCAACACAGATGTAGAAAAGTGAAAAACACATCCTCCACTCTACGATACTCACAGCCATCATTCTTGGAAAAACCAAGTTGTGATAAAGTTACATGAACCTATCGAAAGTCATTATGAGAGCTGACCGAACATGTTGAATCCATCTGATATGCATTGAAATTCACCCGTAGTGCTGCAATATCTGGAGATTTATGTCTGCCAAACCACAAGATGGCACAACATTGATTTACGCCACTTTCGTCATCAACAAACTCACGGCATTCTTTGATGCTTCCGAAGTCGAGTCGCAGGATGCCAAACAAAGTGTCGACACGTGCCTATGAAGAATCCTGAAAAGTTGTAGAGCGTTCCATCCACCTAACTACCATTCCGCTCACGTCAGACTAAACCAATAAACAGCTCCAGCATTTTGGAATTTCCAACAATCACCAGAATCACGCCCGACAAATGGGGAAGTTGGGGGTGGGGGAACTTTCGTTAGGGCTTGATCAGCTCCAAAACTGTGGCGAACTTGCTGTCAGCGGACTAGTTGAGATATTCATCCATGAATACTGACGGCAATCAATGGAATTTGTAATGGGCATATCCCACAAAAAAATTCATGAAGCGAAAGTACTAGGTACCCCTAGAAAACATGCCCTACATATAGACATTGACAAGTGCTCAGTAATAACATTCTGGAAATATGGAACTAGGTCGAGAGCTAGTGGTTTAGGTATTAAAATTGGTGACGTCGTAAATCAAGTGAAAAACTTGTGAGTAGCAATTCAAGAATCATATATTACTGTCGATTCAGAAGGCGTACGGAAAGATGAAAATTAGTATATCCCCACGCCCTAAATACTATACTCTAATAATGTAAACCTTAAACCACTGTGATGTGGTTTACCATTATTTCATGAATTCTACCGAACAGCAAAGAATTCAGAGTCCAAAACTAGAGTTTGAGATTTCCTTTCGGTGTTAAAAAACGGAATTCTGTTTCATGTACGATGAAAAAAGCAAAATGGTTGAAAGTGTCTGATAGGCGCACACTTCATACATCACTGGTATATCACAAAATTATCACTATCAAAACACTACCCTATATTTATAACAAAATACAATATAGGACTGATGTACATAACGTCAACATTGGACATAAAAGGATCCATATTGTTAGACATTCTTCTTCTACAGCTTTCAGCTAAAAAATTGCTGAATTATGTAACGACATCCCGCTTTCCCTTCAGTCAGAATCTTTGGCCAGATTCAAATTTTGCCTCAAACCAAACTTTCTGGACAATGTGTAGTTTTTCAAGTGAATATTTATATAGATGTTGCTTTTAGTAAATTCTCCATTGACTCAACGTGTTTTCTATTATCATTATAAAATAATTTTATATAATTTAATCCAATTCAATATATCCACTTGTGTATCTTCTATATTTTGTAAGGTGTAAGAATGGAGTAATCCAAACTTGTATTCTATTAGCAGACTGCAATTCAATTTGTTTTTTCATATTTTTTCATGTCAATGAATATTATATTATATTATCATTATTATTATTACAAGATATCTGGTGGGGACATCGACATTGGTCGAGTGGAATTGCAATCGGAGTTTGAAACCTCCGAACAACAAACTCACTAGAATAAAACTCCAAATTGCGTGAAGCCAACATGAATTTCATATTCATATGTTTCTCCCCCACAGAGGTTGCCACATCGTAACATTTGAAAGTGATAATCATCCCAAGTGGTAATAAAATGCTCCAAAAATGCAACAAAATTCGGCACAAGTCAAGCTGCAGAAAGTGCAGCGGCTAGCTTGTCTGGGAATCACAGGGGCACTATTCACGTACCCCACTGCAGCCTTAGAGGTAATGCTGAACCTTTCACCATTGCACATGTGTGTGATGAAAGAAGCAGCAATCAGTGCCTTCAGACTTGAGTCAGACAAAAAAAACTCGAATCAGGAAATCGGATTGGACACTTGAAGATTTTGGAAAATATTTCACTACAATCCATGTCTGAACCGACAGATATCATGCCAGTTATAGGTACGACTTCGAAATGCAGTTTGAAGTGGTCATAAACAACCACCAAATTTGCACAGAGAACGGACCATCTTTCAAGCAGAAGTACATGCTATAGAGATATGTGCCCAGGAGTGCCTCGAAAGGGACACTCGAAGGGCAAGAAAATATATTCTATCAGACAGCCAAGCAGCACTAAAAGCTCTGAAGTCATACACTTGTGATTCTGAGCTGACTTGGGAGTGTAAACAATCCCTGAGACAACTGGCAGCGAACAAGCAGGTCACTTTGATGTGAGTGCCAGGTCATAAGGGAGTTGAAGGCAACGAGGAAGCAGACTGCCTTGCCAAAGAAGGGGCAAATACACAATTCCGCGGCCCAGAACCCTTCTGTGGACTTTCCAAAGCCCACTTGAGAAAAGAGTTCCGACGCTGGGGAGCGGATGAAATGAAATTTCACTGGAATAAAGTGCCAGGACAAAGACAAGCGAAAAGGCTAGTGAGCCTCTCGCCAAGGAAAGCTAAACAGCTTCTCGAGTTGGACAAAAAAGACTTGGAACTGGTAACGGGACTCCTCACTGGACACTGCCCTCTGAGGTATCACCTTGAAAAGATAGGTAAAACAGAGAGTGATAGTTGAGTTGCCGCTACTGCGAGAACTTCGCTGAAACTGTAGAACATTTGCTTTGCGAATGCCCAGCACTTTTCTGCAAGAGGCTCAAGTTCCTGGAAGGGGCCTTTTTAGAGCCTTTCGATATCAGGAACCTAGCTCCCAGGAAACTGATGAACTTCGCACGAAGCCTCGGAATCCCGGGCCTCGAATAGATTGAGGGTTATGCACAAAAGATCTAATAGGTCGATGTGCTTGAGAGGCTGCACAGCCTTAACAACCCCTCCTACAATCTACAATCTGCAATAAAATGCTCAGAGTAGTTAGATGAGCCTATATTTAGTGGAATTGAAAGGTTAACATGTTCGAACTTTATATCTCCAGAAAATAAACAATATAGTTTCAATTAAATCTATAATTAATTGAACGAAATGTATTATTTATATTTACATAATACTTTTGTAGTTTTCTGAGTTTGGATATCATCCAAATGCAACATGACATGCTATAAATGTACATTGGTATGTAAAATAGTGAATAAACCATCTATCTAATTATTCGAGTAATAAATCTGAGATATATATTCTCAGAAAACTTTGAAATTAGATTGTTTCCATTAACTCTCAGGAAGAATTGACAATGATAATTTTGTTAGAAGGTCAATTTATTCAAATTCAGACCCTTCCAAGATTGCGAGACACTGGTGCTGGGGGATTCTGTTGTTGCTTTCTTTGTTTCAGAATGAGGTAACCATAGTAAATGGTTCAGATGTTGGCTTCAAACAACTATTGTGGCAAGGATTGTGCATTATTCATCTAGTTTGTTATATGATCGAAGAGTTGAACCCTACTGTTTGTCAAATTCTCAAAAAGCATTTATTATTATCGAATGAAACACCATGAACAGGTAAACACATTTCAGTCGCTTTCACTGGCTCAACAGCATAAACTAGCTTCTTGATTTGAGTTCATGAGAGATAAACACGTAGCGATAATAGAGCTAGTTGCTATGCAATGTCCTGATGCCGATTTGTCACTATATCTGTTAATAATTTTCGAAATATCCGCAGCAGTTGATTAGCGGTCGCTTTGATTGGTGCATTTGTGTCGATTTGACGCCTGATCAGCACAGAACGATCAGATATAGGGGGACAAATCGATATCTAGATTTCAGTGATAGAATTCGAATTGAATCATCGTTCAGTTTTCTTTGGAGTATGTTTTCATTACGTAGAACAGCCAGATACTATATATTCTAATTGAATCCAGTATAGATACCTGTATCATGCCAAACTTTTCAGTTATTTCAGTTTTATCGTAGAACATGCAACACAATATAATCACTCAAAATATTACTTTTTCTGAAGGGGGTTAGTGGGGTGTCGTCTGCTAAATCTTCAGATCATTGATGCCTTCCGATCAAAGATGTCTTCGAATCGAAAATATTTTCGCGACCTTCAATAGCCGATTCTACTGTGTGATCTCTGCTGATGAACGTATATCATCGAGGGTTTAGTCTTAGTGGGTTACTAGAAGTCGAAGTAGGCTACAACGGGCCTTGCTATACTACCCAGGCTAGACACCCTAAGAATATACCATAATGGTCTCAAAATCTTTGAGATTACCTGATGGATTCACACAGGGTGCCAAAAATCCATGAAATATTTGGATTTGAATACTAACGCTATTTCGTGAGTTTCATGAGTTTTATAAAACGACATTTTGTACCACAAAAAAAAACAAGTGCGAAAACGTCATTTTTATAAATCGTGTATCAAATACGATTTTTTATATTTCGCATTCATTTGAAGCCTTTCATTGAGGAAGAATTGTCATCATATTCGATTGGGATTATTGATGGAATCTAAACTTAAAAAATTTGACGAATGCTCATAAAACTATACTACGCAAGCATAATCATCTGACTTTAATTTGACAGTTCGATTTTCCCAACCTCTGAAGAATGATGACTTCATTATATTACCAAAATAGAAGAAAAAATAACATTCTAATAATAAAATAATCAATAGTTTTCATTACATCAGCAGATCTGATTATGTATGTGCACTAGTGCACATATAATGAATAAGATCCCATTTTCTTAATCAAATTGCGAAAAAGGCGTGTTTTTCGTTGTAAAAAAATATTACACATTATCTCAGACTACTGAGGGAATTTTCATTTGCGTTTCCCTAGAAAACACAATTGAATAAATCACTTACTGCAAGTGGAAATGTATCGAACTCAAGCCACCAATATGGAATCTGAGCTGATCAACTAAACCAAAGTGTACAAAGGAAAATATTACTTATTTTACTACAATCAGGTATCACACGTCGAAGATCGAATGAGATGAGAAAAAAATCAGTTTGTAAAATCTTCTGAAAAAATGATGATGATAACTGAATTATCATTTAACCATTTTCATGCTTGAATAATTTTTTGCGATTTTGTGTGAATGTATTTTTTCAATCATTTCCTACTTTATTGTAGACCACATATTATTCTGGAGCTTCATTCACCAATGAACTAATTGAAACGTCCCACTTTCAATATGCTGCGAAATCCCCCATATAGCCGTTTTGTTTAGATATGAGTAACGATCCCGCGACAAAGGAAGCCTTAATTCAAATTCAGGAGCATTATTCGTTATGAAATAAGTTATTACAGACTCGTTGAAGACTGGGATTGGCGTATATTATTCGTTATCGAATGCAGAATGTGGTGCATCTAGGTAAAATATGCTCGATTTGATGACAATCATATTGTTCGTTGGATAATGTTCGGAAAAGGGAGAACATTGTGCAGGAAATCATATGAAGATTGAAAAGGTTTCACGAGGATGGAATTTCTCTCATTTTCACGACTATAATCCGACTCTATATACATTGAACTTTTTCAGTAGGAAAAGCTACCTTTCCCATATATTTCAATTGATTCTGCACCCAGAGTTTTGCATGTGAGAGTTGTCGAGAAAAGTTTTTTCATGTTGGTAATGATTTTTCAGATCATTTCCAACTGAGAAATAATAAAAATCAGCTATATTGAAGAGAGGGGATCAAACGTTGGTGAATAAGAATACGGGGAATCTCTCGATATTAGGAAACTTCCGTCATATGGTTTGCCGTCAAAGCTGTGTCGTTTACTATCAAGCTCTCATTTGGATACTTCTCCCTACGTAGTAGTTGATTGTGTCTCATCCGATGAAATGGCTGTCAACGCCAATCCTCCACAAGGATCTGTTTTGGACATTGTTCTTGCTCTACACATCAACGATCTGTTCAAGGTGACGTCCATGTATTTGTGGTTACCCCCCCCCCCCCCCCATCATGGAGACTCTGAAGAATTTAAAAACTTGTTACGGTCATATTTTACACGGTGAAATCCTTCTTTAGAGTACCAAAATCTCTTGTGTTTGTAGTAATCATATTAATGGTTCATTTAGTATTCTGTTGATTTTGTAATCTCTAGCTCCGTTATGATATCGTCATTTCGTGTCATACTCACCTTATTCACATATATTTTGCATGATCAATGCCTGTGGTAGTCATTATCAAATGATTACGATCCATTCATTGTTTACATAAAATCCACAAAAGTGAATTAATTATGAAATGTCAATAATGAATAATGAGTGATGACAGCTATCAGATGGGATCAATCCAACCACATCACAGAATGCTAGGTGCCCACATGACCACACCTGATAATATCTAAGAACACAGAAGTGATAAAATGCCCGTAACTCTTCTTCTGACGATCGCCACTCAAATTGTTCATGGGATAGTTTCTTATGTTCTGATACGAAAATTAGTGCATAGATGGCTTGCGTTCAATCAATGTTATTAGACATTGGATTAGTGTTCTGCTTCGATAAGCAATTAATAGATGGCGTCTGTTCGTTTATGTCAATAATAACTGATTGAATGTGATCAATATCTGCTATAGGGTTGTTCAGACACAACAATTAAACATCCCATGATCATCTCGAACATGAGTTAGGTTCTCGGAATTTTGTCCCTGCACCATGGGTTGACAGTGATCAATCGACGGATGACACTTTGTCTGATTCCTGAAATCGGACATTTGACCTATTTCCGATCTTCGATTATCTTTTTCCTGATTCCTTATCGAAATCAAGTGCATGGCGAGTTGAGAATTTTCCTTCGATTTATCGATCATCATTGGATGGATTTGGAAAATTTCAACATTTTATGATTCCTTATTTATCGGACCATTTCTGGATGTTTATATGGTAATGAATCATTTATCTGCTTAGCAGGATTTGCGCGCCATGTAAGTAGGTTATTTTTGAGGTTAAAATTCCGTTTTTAATCTATTTAATAATTTTATAGATTTGATTATTTCGATTACTGGAAATTGAAAATACGGTTCAAACTAGATCTGAACCATATATGATTTGACCCTCCATACATACTCGAGGTAAGTAGAAAGCACAAGTGTCCACCACCTGTGCAACATGATTGACCACCCGTCGAGTCGTGCTTAAGTCTGTGGTTATTCTTTTTAGGGTCGTCTTTCCACCTTCGTCTTTCCACCTTCGTCTTTTCACCTTCGTCTTTCCACCTTCGTCTTTCCACCTTCGTCTTTCCACCTTCGTCTTTCCACCTTCGTCTTTCCACCGTCTTATTTCCACCTTCTTCTTTCCACCTCATTCATTCACTCCTCCAACGGATTAAGACTGGTCAACTCTCTTAGAACATTTTGCTGTACCTGTTCATCTCTAGCCGTATTGAGGTGCCTAGCAAAGAGTTCCCCAGTGTTCAGGGCTGAACACCGAAATTTACCTGGCAGTCTCAAAGTATTCCATGAGCCACAACAACTGTTGACTTGCATCCTACATCTGCAGTCTTGAGAGGCACTGAGTGGTATCAGCAAAGGAGCTCCACTGAGCAGTCAGCTAAGTCATTTGAGAGTGAATAACCTGAATCTACTGATAGATGTTACAATAATAATTATGTTTTATTGAATTGCCCATGTGAGCTTCCCCGTGACGTCACGTGATTGGCCCCTTCAAAAATATCATTTTGTAGAGTATATTTAGGAAATTCCTGCTGTTCATTCTTGGCTCACTGTTTATGTGAATGCTGATAACCCCTCTTGGATACAGTGTTGATACCAATATATTCGTAAATTTCAAGGAGTGTGACTATTATTCTTTAGCTACCTAACCCCAGGGTTCATTCCAGCTTACACTAAAAGTACTTGACTGTGTCTCATTGTATTGATTCTTTAGCGCAGTGTCCTGTCCCTTTCAACTGGGTGGTTTCTGATTTTTCTGGCCCCACGTTGGGCGCCAATCTGTTAGGGCAAGATTTTATTAAGCAGTGCCTGTGCATTCGTAGGTACTCGCCACTAACTCTCCCAGCAGCTCAGTAGGGCGTGGGTACGGTTACAATAATGTAAAATTTCTTAAATTTTTGGAGAAATTAATAAGGGTTTAATTTTCCGGTGCGCCACTGATTTTTTGCCAGAAAAATCAGAAACCACCCAGTTGAAAGGGACAGGACACTGCGCTAAAGAATCAATACAATGAGACACAGTCAAGTACTTTTAGTGTAAGCTGGAATGAACCCTGGGGTTAGGTAGCTAAAGAATAATAGTCACACTCCTTGAAATTTACGAATATATTGGTATCAACACTGTATCCAAGAGGGGTTATCAGCATTCACATAAACAGTGAGCCAAGAATGAACAGCAGGAATTTCCTAAATATACTCTACAAAATGATATTTTTGAAGGGGCCAATCACGTGACGTCACGGGGAAGCTTACATGGGCAATTCAATAAAACATAATTATTATTGTAACATCTATCAGTAGATTCAGGTTATTCACTCTCAAATGACTTAGCTGACTGCTCAGTGGAGCTCCTTTGCTGATACCACTCAGTGCCTCTCAAGACTGCAGATGTAGGATGCAAGTCAACAGTTGTTGTGGCTCATGGAATACTTTGAGACTGCCAGGTAAATTTCGGTGTTCAGCCCTGAACACTGGGGAACTCTTTGCTAGGCACCTCAATACGGCTAGAGATGAACAGGTACAGCAAAATGTTCTAAGAGAGTTGACCAGTCTTAATCCGTTGGAGGAGTGAATGAATGAGGTGGAAAGAAGAAGGTGGAAATAAGACGGTGGAAAGACGAAGGTGGAAAGACGAAGGTGGAAAGACGAAGGTGGAAAGACGAAGGTGGAAAGACGAAGGTAGAAAAACTTCGTCATTACCTTGAAGGCTATCATTTTGTAATCATTAGTGATTGTCATGCCTTGCAATGGCTCCATAGTTTGAAGGATCCTCAAGGTAGACTTGGTCGATGGGCATTGCGTCTACAACCTTTTGACTACAAAGTTGTTCACAGAAAAGGAACTCAGCACTTTTGTCCTGATATGTTGTCTAGGTCTGTCCCTGTTTCTGCTGATTCTGTGGAAGTCGATAAATTAATGTTGAATGATTCCGAGAATTTTGATTGCTCGTGTAGTGCAGATCGATGGTACCAGAAGTTAGCAAGCCGAATAAGACAGAATCCAGCTCGTTTTCCTAATTTTCGTGTGAATGATAATAGTCAGGTTTTTAAGTTTGTACGCCCTCAATACCCTGAACTGTCTTACCCATCTGACGAGTGGAGATTAGTAGTCCCTAAGGAAAGACGCTTGGAAATCATCAAAAAACATCACGATGATCCAGTTGCAGGTCACGCAGGTATCTACAAAACAGTTGCTCGAATTGCAAATAAGTATTTTTGGCCGAAACTAAAATCCGATGTGACAAGGTATATTCGGAATTGTCAAGTTTGCAATTTGATCAAGCCTGAGCAAAAACCCTTAGCAGGACACATGTTGAGTAAAACTCCTACAGCTGATAAACCATGGCAACTCATCAGTGCTGACCTGATGGGACCACTGCCCAGAAGTTCCAAAGGATTCGCGTATATTTTGGCAATTTGTGATGCATTCAGTAAGTTTGTATTACTTTTCCCTTTGAGGTCTGCTACAGCCAGTAATGTTGTTAAAATTGTAGAGGAGCAAGTCGTTCTCATGTTTGGTGCCCCAAAAACAATTGTGGTAGATAATGGTGTGCAGTTTAAAAGTAAACTCTTCAAGGATCTTGCAGTATCATATAATTATGATATATCGTATACTGCCAACTACCATCCTCAGTCGAATCCCACTGAAAGGGTTAACCGCATCATTAAAACTATGCTTACTGCATATGTTTCCAAAAATCATAAATTGTGGGACCTTTATCTACCTAAAATAGCGTATGCAATTCGGTCATCCAAACATGAAGCCACTGGTTTAACTCCTAATTTCGTTAACTTTGGGCGTGAAGTGTCTCTCGATGGGAAAAATGAAATATACATCCCTGGTGACTCTCCTTATCCTACTTGTTCTACTGATGATAAGAAAAATGCATTCTCTCGCATGTATAAGGATGTCCAGGCTCGAATAATGAAGGCTCATCAGAAGAGCAAGCAAAATTATGACCTTCGTCGACGACCTGTGAAGTTTTCTGTAGGACAAAAGGTTTTGAGACGCAACTATGCCATATCGGATGCATCTAAGAACTTCACGGCAAAGTTATCCACGAAATATCTTGGACCTTTCACCATTGTCAAAATTGTATCGCCTTGGACTTACGAATTGAAAGATGACAGGGGTAAGACATCAATTTGGCATGGTAAAGACTTGAAGTCTCATCCACCGGATGACGATGGAACATCGGACTGATCCACTTTTTTTCATTGACACCTGCAGACAGTAAAAATCTCATACCTGTTGGGGTAGAAGTTGGCTATCCCTAGCTTACGCTTAAAGATACTTGAACCGAAAAGTTCCCAACTAGTGGTAGTTTTATTCACTTTAAACCACGACAGAAACACCTCTGTTTTGTTACCATGAATTCATTATTGTCACATACTTGAAGCCCGTTCGCCATGTCTTGTTAGTTGTAGTACTTTGAGTCTATGGAAATTTTGATTTGATAACTATCGACTGTGTAGAAATTTTGGTTCTTCTGTGAACTCCTGCTAGTGCTATTTGTTAGTCCAGGGATGTGTTTTCTAGCAGTCGGTTTCGGTGCTGTGCATTTTGGTTGAAAGCTTCGCTTTGTTGCGGATTATGCTGTTCTTGTGAGCATCAGCACTGACATCCTCTTATGAGGGATAATTATGATAGTACTTTCATAATTCTCCATAGATTCTCTTACATGGGATGGTTTCTTGTATATGTTGACACTGAGTTATGGTAAAATAATCTGGTTGATCATCCTTCACCTTTCCACCATGAACATATCCACTTGATAGTCTATGAGGTTTCATTTAATTCAATATTCCGGCGCAACAGCTGTTCAAGGTTTGTGTATTTCAGCATATGCATTGTAGTTTTCTTCGCATTGTAGTTTTCTTTGCTTTGTAGCTTTCTTAGCATTGGGCTTTCTATGCGTTGTAGTTTGATGCGTGCATTGCATTTTCCTGTTGCGTTGTAGTTTTATTGATTATTTCAATTCAATTGTGTGAAGTTTGTGTTTGAGGGGTATATCCACAGATGAAAGTACGACTTGATGGGGTCGGTGGCCACAGCATCATGGTGCAGTGGGTATAGTTTTTCCATTCCGTATCTTTTCATTTGCTAACTCGTAGCTAGCTTCAACTTATCGTCATCAAAGTATATGGAACTTTGATGCCTCCCCGAGTGGAGGGGGATTTGTTACGGTCATATTTTACACGGTGAAATCCTTCTTTAGAGTACCAAAATCTCTTGTGTTTGTAGTAATCATATTAATGGTTCATTTAGTATTCTGTTGATTTTGTAATCTCTAGCTCCGTTATGATATCGTCATTTCGTGTCATACTCACCTTATTCACATATATTTTGCATGATCAATGCCTGTGGTAGTCATTATCAAATGATTACGATCCATTCATTGTTTACATAAAATCCACAAAAGTGAATTAATTATGAAATGTCAATAATGAATAATGAGTGATGACAGCTATCAGATGGGATCAATCCAACCACATCACAGAATGCTAGGTGCCCACATGACCACACCTGATAATATCTAAGAACACAGAAGTGATAAAATGCCCGTAACTCTTCTTCTGACGATCGCCACTCAAATTGTTCATGGGATAGTTTCTTATGTTCTGATACGAAAATTAGTGCATAGATGGCTTGCGTTCAATCAATGTTATTAGACATTGGATTAGTGTTCTGCTTCGATAAGCAATTAATAGATGGCGTCTGTTCGTTTATGTCAATAATAACTGATTGAATGTGATCAATATCTGCTATAGGGTTGTTCAGACACAACAATTAAACATCCCATGATCATCTCGAACATGAGTTAGGTTCTCGGAATTTTGTCCCTGCACCATGGGTTGACAGTGATCAATCGACGGATGACACTTTGTCTGATTCCTGAAATCGGACATTTGACTTATTTCCGATCTTCGATTATCTTTTTCCTGATTCCTTATCGAAATCAAGTGCATGGCGAGTTGAGAATTTTCCTTCGATTTATCGATCATCATTGGATGGATTTGGAAAATTTCAACATTTTATGATTCCTTATTTATCGGACCATTTCTGGATGTTTATATGGTAATGAATCATTTATCTGCTTAGCAGGATTTGCGCGCCATGTAAGTAGGTTATTTTTGAGGTTAAAATTCCGTTTTTAATCTATTTAATAATTTTATAGATTTGATTATTTCGATTACTGGAAATTGAAAATACGGTTCAAACTAGATCTGAACCATATATGATTTGACCCTCCATACATACTCGAGGTAAGTAGAAAGCACAAGTGTCCACCACCTGTGCAACATGATTGACCACCCGTCGAGTCGTGCTTAAGTCTGTGGTTATTCTTTTTAGGGTCGTCTTTCCACCTTCGTCTTTCCACCTTCGTCTTTCCACCTTCGTCTTTCCACCTTCGTCTTTCCACCTTCGTCTTTCCACCTTCGTCTTTCCACCTTCGTCTTTCCACCGTCTTATTTCCACCTTCTTCTTTCCACCTCATTCATTCACTCCTCCAACGGATTAAGACTGGTCAACTCTCTTAGAACATTTTGCTGTACCTGTTCATCTCTAGCCGTATTGAGGTGCCTAGCAAAGAGTTCCCCAGTGTTCAGGGCTGAACACCGAAATTTACCTGGCAGTCTCAAAGTATTCCATGAGCCACAACAACTGTTGACTTGCATCCTACATCTGCAGTCTTGAGAGGCACTGAGTGGTATCAGCAAAGGAGCTCCACTGAGCAGTCAGCTAAGTCATTTGAGAGTGAATAACCTGAATCTACTGATAGATGTTACAATAATAATTATGTTTTATTGAATTGCCCATGTAAGCTTCCCCGTGACGTCACGTGATTGGCCCCTTCAAAAATATCATTTTGTAGAGTATATTTAGGAAATTCCTGCTGTTCATTCTTGGCTCACTGTTTATGTGAATGCTGATAACCCCTCTTGGATACAGTGTTGATACCAATATATTCGTAAATTTCAAGGAGTGTGACTATTATTCTTTAGCTACCTAACCCCAGGGTTCATTCCAGCTTACACTAAAAGTACTTGACTGTGTCTCATTGTATTGATTCTTTAGCGCAGTGTCCTGTCCCTTTCAACTGGGTGGTTTCTGATTTTTCTGGCAAAAAATCAGTGGCGCACCGGAAAATTAAACCCTTATTAATTTCTCCAAAAATTTAAGAAATTTTACATTATTGTAACCGTACCCACGCCCTACTGAGCTGCTGGGAGAGTTAGTGGCGAGTACCTACGAATGCACAGGCACTGCTTAATAAAATCTTGCCCTAACAAACTTGCATGATTCAAGTAACTCCATAGCTCTTGTATCAGAGAAAAAATCAATTTATTTTCGAAAAAGTCTTTATCTCTCAAAAACAATACTTCGTATCGCTATACCATGCACAACGTGTGCAGTAGAGCGATCCTTCAGCAGTCTCAGCAGGAATTATTACCTACATAGAGGAACGTCGTTTCTCTATGATCACCTGATTTATAAGCAGGGGCGGCGAGTGATTGGGGGCATCGGGGACAATGCACCCATGTAGGCATTGGGTGAGGGTGTAAGAAAATCAAAAAAGAAACGGGCGTTTTTAGTACTCGTAAACATGTAGGCATTGGGTGAGGGTGTAAGAAAATCAAAAAAGAAACGGGCGTTTTTAGTACTCGTAAACATTGCACATTGCTGAACCAGTAGATAACCATGCGTACTACACATTCTGTTAGCGGTGATAGAGGATTGGACGAAGCGGTTCAATCTTTATTCTTTCTTATCTTTATCCATCGGTTGAATTGATATGGGAGTTAATAGGTATCTATTATTAGTGTGCAGGTGTCATAGAAAACACTCCATATGTCTCTTTCTTGTTTTGAATGTATGTATCCACTGTGTGAATATTTGCATATAGACTACGAGACTGCGTAGTATTAGCCAGTAAAGTAGATGTTTTCTACTCGTTGTCTACCAGTCATTCAAACTGTGATTGTATTATGAATTGGATAAGTTGATGAATGTATTTTTTCATCTATTGATACCTACTCATCCAATTCATGATGGCTTTTCATTTCACAAAAACGACCTAACAATGTGGCAATGTTACATTGTTATAGAGAACGAATGAATGATTTAGACATATCGAAACAGTGGCTGATGAATTCATTGGCCAAAGAAGTTGAAATAAAAATATATTTTTTTTCCTCATCTTTGTCCACATATATCAATATCAACTTCCTATAGATTTAAAACCCTATTATTCACAAAATATTATATTTTGGTCGGGATAATTCACAGGTAATGCAAAATATATATTATTACTGCTATCTATCTTCAAATTTGAAGGTATTTGACCTTGAACCAAAAAAAGCAGCCTCTCAAGCACCTCGACCTATAAGATCTTTTGTGCATAACCCTTAATCTATTCGAGGCCCGGGAATCCGAGACTTCCTGCGAAGTTTGTCAGTTTCCTGGGAGCTAGGTTCCTGATATCGGAGGGCTCTAAAAAGGCCCCTTCCAGGAACTTGAGCCTCTTGCAAAAGAGCGCTGGGCATTCGCAAAGCAAATGTTCTGCAGTTTCAGCGAAGTTCTCGCAACTATAACTCTCTGTTTTGCCCATCTTATTGAGGTGAAACCTTAGAGGGCAGTGTCCAGTGAGGAGTCCCGTCACCAGTTTCAAGTATTTCTTGTCCAACTCGAGAAACTGCTTAGCTTTCCTTGGCGATAGGATCACTAGCTTTTTTGCTTGTCTTTGTCCTGGCACTTTATTCCAGTGAGATTTTATTTCATCCGCTTCCCAACGTCGAAACTCTTCTTTCAAGTGGGCCTTAGAGAGTCCACAGAAGGGTTCTGGGCCGGGAATTTGTGTATTTGCCCCTTCTTTGGCAAGGCAGTCCGCTTCCTCGTTGCCTTTAACTCCCTTATTGTGACCTGGAACCCACATCAAAGTGACCTGGTTGTGTGCAGCCCTCGGTGCAGCCAGTTGTCTCAGGGATTGTTTGCAGTCCCAAGTCAGCTTAGACTCACAAGTGTATGACTTTTGAGAACATAGAAGATTTCAATTATAAAGAAATATCAACATTTACAAGAAAACCAAGAAGATTATGTTTCAATTGAGATTTTATTGTAGCAATCGATTAAAACACTACAAAATGTATTTATTTCACTCACAATTCATATCCATCATCCATCATTGTTGAGAAATACCTCAAATCATTTTAGAAAACCAAAATATGTGGTGTGTTAACATCTGAATGAGTTTTCTTTTCCATAGAAACGTATTATTATCGTAATAAATGATAAAATTAGAACAGATTTGTCAGAATACTATCAAATAAAACCTTGTATAAAAAACCAAATCTCCTGACTGATATTGCCATCACCATCCTATTGAAGATCCTCTTTACTCTCCCTGAACAATCATCTTGCCCCCCTTGGCCCATTGGCTAGCGACGCCCATGATAGTACCTCAGTAGGGAATTCAAAATTTTAGCCACGATAAAACGCGATATTGAATTAAAATAATTCGTAAAACTGGCTTGTCCACGATTCCACGAATACGAGCGAATCAGAAATGTGTGCGGATGTGATGAAAAGTAGGTACTTAGGTACATACAGACCCGTTGCATCGAAACTATCAACTTTACAGTAAAAATGAATATGACATAAATTGAGGAGAATTTCGTCCTCTTTATTTTCGATTCGATTTTTTCTTCCAAAAACGCACGAAAACCGAAATAAATAATTTTTTCAACAAAACACATTTTTTTAAAATTTCCAGAGGGATTTCGAGGTCGCAAAATGAATATGTTGTTTTTGACACTTGATCCTACACCATGCACCAGAAATAAAAACTCCTCGAATTATTTATGGGTAAAAAGTATCTGACGACTGGGCTATTATAGCGATGTTACGTGAAACGAAACAATGCACCGTAATTAGCCTGTCCGACATGGGAAAATAATTAAAAACATTTAGTTAAATTCAGTCGAGTTAATTTCGCGAAAGCATTCTCGAGCACGAATGGCGTGCACCAAAACAATCGAATGCTGGCAGCGGGGAACGGGTCGAAGCGGGGAGAGGGGAGGAGGGGGGTGAATGGGCAGCGTTACATTTCTATAGATTCAGTACAATTTGGTCTCTTTGATACATTAGTACATTTCACTAAAATTCTGGTACAATTTCATGTTTTGATCAGTACAATCAGCTCGAATTTAGTACAATTCAAAATTTTTGCCCATTATGAACCCATATATATAATAACAACTATATGGATAACACCTATTCATCTCTTTACGCGAAAGTGAAGCCAGTTTTGGAAAAACAAAAGACTGTCTGGCTTGCTAATGATGAAATGTGCGCATGCGCGGGTTTTGACGAGTTGAAATCCAGTTTGAAGGGTGTTTTATTGATATGTTCATTATCGGAATTATTTGCTTTCATAAGTGATTTCATCAACTGAATAGAAAATTCCCGTTCTTTCAATATTAGCACAGACTTTTCTTTACAATACCAAAATGAACTGCTGGCGTTCCAGAGAAAGACTATTAGATTCCATTGTTCTTAGTGTATTAACAAATTGTATACCGGTTTGGAATTTGCGATATCTTAGAACGGGTTCAACTAGCATTCTTTAAGAACTCACCAGACCATGTTGTCAGACTTGAGGTTGGTAGAGTCAAGGTATCATTCACTATATTCAAACTCACTTTGAATTGGTTAATTAAAATCTTGGAAATAAGCAAGACCCGACTTCCAAGAATCTGTTTAGAAAGACAGCTAGAACTCAATACCATAGATCAAAGATATAACTAGTCTACGCAAGTCAGTAAAGAGCTTGAATTTGCTGACTTTCACATACCATTAGCAGAAGTCACATCACGTGTTCTTAAACAGAGGAGGTCGACTCAAAGAAGAAGATATGTCCTTGTTTTCTCGCTCAACCTTTCTCTTATTCAGTCAGTCATGAGAGTACCTATTCAAGTTACTAGAACCATTGCCCAACCCCGATTATGTAACAGTTTCGCGATAAAATGTACTTACCGTGGATCAATTTGGAAAATATCACCAATTTGACTGACACGCTCAATAATATTACGCCCATTGAATCAAAATAAATATCCATACATATTCGGAATATTTTGAAAATCAGATCTTTCATTATTAATGAGTAGGTAACTTTTGTCTATATATTCATTCGTAACGGCCAACGGGTCTCAGTTTTTTTCCTCAGTATATAGATGTTATTTGTTTTGATAGTTTGATACGAATACAAAAATTATATAAATATATTGCTGAAATATATGTGTAGGTGGTGGAATATTCATATTCATCTATGGTTAATGTTTTTTTTTATTTATATATATTATTTAAAACAAGTTTCATTGAAAAATCAAGAACAAATGATATTTATCAATTTTTTTATCCATTTTTTCATGAATCCTATGTCTAGTACTTTTTACGTGGTTTTAGTACAATTCCATGTAGATTTCGGTACAATAAGTTTTCTTCTTCTGGCAACACTGGGGACAATGTTCGTACGACTGAAAGGACCCGGAATCGACCTGAAATAACTCCGGTCACCGGACGTTACCCGGTGCCCGTTCACTCGAAGTCCCGCAGGACGATTCGCGATGGATTAGGGAAGGGGAGAGGCACAATTTCCGGGAGAAAATGCGCGGATCGCGAGGTGCCTCGAAAAATAAAACACTGTTTATGAGGTAGGGGAAATTTTCATTCCTGGGTAGCACAGAAAACACTGAAAAAAAATGAGTGAAATTCTACTCGAAATGTTGTTCCACACCCGATTGAGTAGAAATTTCACTCCATTTCCAAATGGTGATTCGGTTAGTAAAAATTGGTGAATTATTTTCCTCAGTTTTGATTGAGTTCTTTTTGAGTAACATTCAACTCATTGCGTATCAGTTAAAATATCAAATGAATGTTCATTTTTTCATTCATGATTTCTCAGACGAATAAAAAACATAGACTGACTCTTCATATCTCAGATGCATCAGATTGTTTGTAAGCAAGATCTAACTATCTCTCTTGTTATCGGAAAGAGAGGAGGAGAACGGGCGGTAATGTTTACCCTTCTTGTTAATTGTCGTGCGAAATTGAATTTATAGAGGCAAATATTCAGAGTCATAAAATCACAGGAATATAACACGAATTGATTATTTGAAAGATATTATATCAATCATTGTTCATTTGTATTATATTCTACATGAAGGAAACCTGTAATATACAATTTCGATCAACTGAAACTATCCATCATCTTGAATATAATGATTATCCATGCATTGTTCCACATTATTCTATTCCCGAACGTACGACTAAGGCATCCACCAATGAAATGACACTATTGACACTTTAATCCCAGAAACCTGCGATGAAAAACGCACAAATCAACGCTTTGAGAACGATAATACGACAACACGAATTACCACGTCATGAATCGTAAACAAGCTAAGAAACTCTGTCGAAACACGAAAACGGCGAGTTGGTCCGACGAGGCCCGAACGATTAGATTATTATCGTGGAAATAAGAAGGTTTGACAGTCGTGTTGGCATCATGAAAAGGATAGAGAATACCAGTCTATGTTTTTTATTCGTCTGACAGTGATTTCAATCATTTCTGAGGTTATGTCCATCATCAAGAAGTTTAATTGAAACCATATAATGATTGCATTTCACCTAGGTTTGGATAAACTCGCCCAGAATAATTGTCAAAAGAGTTTTCATACATAAATGGTAGTAATTATAGTTAGTTTAGGTATATCAAATATAATAGTCTAGAAGTATTCCAAAAATGAATCAAATGAAAGTAGGAAATCATCATACATATTTCAAATACAAAGTACATCAAATCGTTAACAGCGATTCGATTTTTTTTTTCTTCAGGCGCCATATTCTCGTCTTCTGCAATTATATCAGGAAAATCCGGAACAAATTTCTTGGGTATGCAAATACCAACAAGAAAAGTATATTTCACAAAGTACACTGATCGACATAATGATCGAAAAATCCTATTTGCAAGAATGCAAATCGACCTTGATTAGTGTGGAACCAAACTTTCAAGTTGAGAGACAAGAAATTGTCGAGAATATACCCTACCGAGATTTGATTGGTTCATTACTCCATGTATGGATCATCAGCAGTCCCGACATAAAATTCCTGTCACATTCCTGAGCAGATTTTTAGATAAACCTATACTCAACAGCTCTGGCTAGCAGCGAAGAGAATACTTCGGTATTTAAAACACACTGTCTACCTAAGTTTGACCCATGAAGCACATAATCTGGAAACTTCAGAAATAATAACATAGATTGGGGAAGTGAACATCTGGACAGAAAAAGTGTAATTGGATGTGCAGTCTTTTACAACAAGAATTTGTTATCCTGGATCTCGGAAAAGCAAACTGTAGTAGCACAATCAAGTTTTGAATCCGAATATATTGCAAGTGCAGACGCAGCTTCCGAAATTTTATATTTGCGAGGTATTCAATCGAAAGTTTCGAAAATAATAAGATATCAAAAGGTACATTGAAGCTCATTTTATAAAAGATATTGTAGTTGAAGGGCTGATAGAAATGAGGTATGTTTCTGAAAATGTGACAGACATTTTCATAAAATCACTTTGTGAAGAAGAAATTTAATTTTTCAGAAAGAAGTTGAATGTTAAATCACATTATTCACATTGATTTCTCTTATTGACCATATTCAATAGATATTGGTGGCAGCTTCTTAGCGTTCTAGGGTTGGTACTAATCTGTCATAAATGTCGACTGTCATCAATGTCAACTATCATTAATGTCAACTGTCATTTAATTTGATCGTTTTCATATCATGGTTTTATATTATATTTCATTATAAATATGAAATAACCAAACATGTATATGAATAGAAAAATATTGATGACTTGATGGCTTATCTGAACTCATTCACAACTGACATTTATGACTATTGACGTTGATGACAGATTATTGCCAACATAAGAATGCTCAAAAAGCTGCCACCGAAAGCTGTTGAATATGGTCAATTAACAAATTTAAAACTTCTGAGTATTTTCATTGGAGAGGAGTATGTTGAATATTTGAATGTACTCTGTATATTGAGTTTTTTAATAATGAGTATCCTGTGTATTATGACTTATCAGTTGATTTAAAAATAAAATAGAGTCTGACATTCTTGTCAAGTTTCCAGAACAGTTATTTTCATTTTTGTCGTGAATTATTAATATAATTTTCACCAAAATTCAAAAGTCACAGATCAGACTTCATATTATGAAAGTTGCAAATTTCATACATTGTCGTAGGAAAATTAATTTCATCATATAGGGGTAAGTTAATAGCGTGATTATTTATCAATTTATCGAAATATGATTCAGATTGTGGTGGTTTTTTTTAACAGGACATCATATCTACAATCACATATTCGAATGCAACATTCGAATCACTACAAAACTGTATTTTGTGTTCAATAAAAAAATATAATAGCCAATTTAATTCAAACATAATATGTTTTCCAAGGACTGTGCAAATCAAGTTCCTCGCTAAGAAAATTCAATGTCTTTCAGACCATGTAGCCAGTTTCAAAAATCACAAACAGTTGTGGAACGATTCAGATGATGCATTCAGAAGGCAATTGTATAGAAAGTTGAAGAGAGATGAGAATGATTTCAGGTGATAGTTTCCATAAAATATTACAACTCTTCAAAGTTAATGTGTCATGTATCCATTATTGAAGGATCGACCCACGCTGAATGATCCCTGTGACATCCAGTATAATCTTTCGGAAATATTTGATGCCTCATATAATTGCGCATGCCCTTCTTCTCTTACGAACACTGAATAGCTCAGCTCAGCACGACCTATACACGGCATTGTAGATCTGGATTCTATAAAGTGTATGTCTTATTTTGAGGTTAATAGAGCATTTACTATTACCGGCTTTCTATTGTTAAAACTCCAGACATCACAATCTCCTAGGAATAGTATTGCCTAGTTCCAAATTCCTTATGTCTACCTTTGACCTCCTCTCAGAAGGAATGTTGTTTTGTTATCGTCATAGCCGCGTAACAATATTTCCAAACGATGCTCAGATGAAAAACTGCTTTGTCCTTTATGCCAGCCTCAATTTGTCTGCAAAACTCAGAATCGCTCTGGAGTGGCGCGAAGCAAATTCTTTCATGCAGATCCGCCACAAAGCGCATATCTCCTCGTATCGGCATCAACATTGCTGGGAAAATAACGACTGACGGGATCACGCTTTGAGATCACGAACCCTTTGTATTCACGAGGCGTGGGGTTCATGTAGGCGTACTTCGTTCTATGAGAACTTCTGATCATTATTTCGAAATGTCTTTATGCCGATTCTTTTCTTCGTGGAAAATGAGCATGAGACAAACTGTACTTTTGATTGAGATCACCAACGAATAAAGGCAAAGGACTCGACTTAATTATGAGTGATTATCACTCGAGATTTTCTAGCCTCAATCACTTGATCTAGCAAGTGGGGTACATTCCGACCAAATTCAGCGTACTTGATACGATGCTATTTTGTTACGGATGTATCTAGTTAGTACGCCACTGGGGCTATCATCTGACGGCACCGCGCAAGGATGCCGAATGTTTTATGGCTTCTCGGTAACATCTAACGCCCGACATAATTAACAAATCGTTGGGATAATTTATAGCCGCGGTCGACAATTGAAGACGCGCTATGATGCTATCTAGACTAAAGCAATAGAGTATTCGCAAAGGAGATTCGAGGAGAAATCATTCTTTCTAGGAACATTATTTTGTTCCTATACAGGGTGTCCCCTCTCAATTGGAAAAAACTTCTGGGGCATATTGAGGAACCATAGACAAGCAGTTTGAGATAAGAGACTGATGTCCGGAAGTGCATGTTTTCAAAATACAGGGTGTCAAAGTTTTTTTCAAAAAACTTTTTTTTATTAATATTTCAAAGACACGTTAACCGATTTTCTTGAAATTTGCTAGTGATGTAAGCTTTAATAAGACGCTCAGTTAGCACTAATTAAATGTTAATTATGACTTCCAGTGGCGCCCCGGGGGACAGTGTCACGAATAAAAATGACAAAAAATGTACGCTGCTGACTTTTTTTAAAAATTTTATATATTTTTTAGAAAGCTCAGTTAAAAATACAACTTTTTTGTCACTTGATATTTTTTCGTATCTCTCTCCGTTTTCGAGAAAATTTTTTTATTAAAAACTTTATTGAAAGGTTCATTATTATTAGAAAGAAAAACAAGGAGGCTTTTTTACAAATAATTTATTATTAATCAAAGTGTCCACCATGCATTTCGATGCATTTTCTGCACCTGTCGAGCCAGGATTCGCGCACCCGAGCAAACACGCCTGGATTGTTCGCGATAAATTCCGCTGCCACCACAACTCTAGCAACTAGGTCCTCCATGGTCGGCACAGGAGTTGCATAGATCAACCGTTCCATTTCGCCCCAAAGAAAAAAGTCCAGGGGGGCCAAGTCCGGCGACCTTGCTGGCCAAGGGACGGGACCACCTCTACCAATCCACCTGTTGTTGTAGGTTTGGTCGAGGTAACCTCTCACGGTGCGCGCAAAATGCGCTGGACAACCATCGTGTTGGAACCAGGCCTCTCTACGCAACTGGAGGAGTACATCTTCCAGCAGCTCGGGCAGAATATCTCGCAAAAAAACTAGATAGTTATTCCCGTTGAGGTGATCAGGTAGAACGTACGGCCCAATCAAATGGTCGCCAAGAATACCTGCCCAAACATTAACACCAAACTTCTGCTGATATCCTCTGATGTGCGTAGCATGGGGATTTTGTTCGCTCCACTCGTGGTTATTACGAGGATTGAATGTCCCCTCGCGCGAAAATCCTTTTTCATCGCTCGTGAAGATTATACTTAAAAAATCAGCGTTTTCATCCGCTTGACGGAGCAACCACTCGCAGAACTCGAGCCGCCGAGGAGCGTCGTCAGGCAGTAGATGCTGCACCTTTTGCAGTTTAAATGGATAGAGATCGTGGATTTTCAATACTCGATGGACAGTATTTTTGCTGCAATCAAGTTGCGACGCAATCAGACGAGTGCTAGTGTTGGGCTCATTCTGAATGCGTGCCATGACTTCATCCTCAACGGCATCTCTGATCGGAAACTGCCTTGCAAATTCTCGAATAGGCTGCAAAGATAACAAAGCCTCTTAGATTGGCTGTAAAACAGAAACGCGCAAGAAAAAAAACACAGAAAGTTGCCATTTCTGCAATACTTACCACGAATGAGCCGGTCTCCCGTAGATTTTGATGAATTTTGATAAAAATCTTATGGTTTGGCAATTCACGATTTGGGAACCGCTGCCCGTACAACCGTTGTGCTAACAAAGAATTACCCCGCGCTTCCCCATACAAGAGATGCATATCTGCAAGCTCGGCTAATTCAAACCGATTCATTTTTGCAATTAGTGTAACGTTTGAAGATAATTAAGTACTTAGAAACTGACACTTTTACTAAAGTTTGACATGTTTATGTGTTACCATGACAACATTGTTTTGTTTTAGATTTTCAGATAATGAACCTTTCAATAAAGTTTTTAATAAAAATTTGTTCTCGAAAACGGAGAGGGATACGAGAAAATATCAAGTGACAAAAAAGTTGTATTTTTAACTGAGCTTTCTAAAAAATATATAAAATTTTTAAAAAAAGTCAGCAGCGTACATTTTTTGTCATTTTTATTCGTGACACTGTCCCCCGGGGCGCCACTGGAAGTCATAATTAACATTTAATTAGTGCTAACTGAGCGTCTTATTAAAGCTTACATCACTAGCAAATTTCAAGAAAATCGGTTAACGTGTCTTTGAAATATTAATAAAAAAAAGTTTTTTGAAGAAAACTTTGACACCCTGTATTTTGAAAGCCATGCACTTCCGGACATCAGTCTCTTATCTCAAACTGCTTGTCTATGGTTCCTCAATATGCCCCAGAAGTTTTTTCCAATTGAGAGGGGACACCCTGTATAATACATTAAAATCTCAATGCATCGAGTGATTTTGATCTGTTTTCATAGACCTTAGATCTCCGATATGCTCACGAGAATGAGTGAGATAATTGGCTTCTTGAATGCCAGTGAACAGTTTGACCTAAATATATTTTTCTATTTTGGTTGTATAATGAAGTCATTGTGCAACGCAAATGCGTGTCGAAATAGCCTCTATTCCGATACGCATTTTTTATTATTCGGAGATTGGTACAAACGAACTGTCAAAAGAAAGTCAGAAGAGTTAGGCATAGTTTACTTCTGAACGATTTGGATTTGGTGATATTAGCAGTGAAAAACTCAATGTTTTCATTGATAAATTTGAATTCAAAGTGTAATTTGATTCGAATTGACAAAAAAAACAATAACAACATTGAGATTTTCACCGCTGGTATTGCAATAATCAAAATCGCTCAATTGTTAACTTGGCTTTACGCTTGAGCGTCAGAATTTAATTATTTCAATGTCATCATTGTTACCGAACGAAGATGTTTCTGTTATTTATCGATATTAAATCCATTTTTTTCTTCAAACCAATTCATAATAAAAGAAATTGCATATGACACACGTTTTATAAGACACGTTGTCGCACTTGTTCACTTGGAGCACTCCTCGCTTCGCTCGTCGTACTCCAAACAACGCGTGCGACAAAATAGCGTCTTATAAAACTTGTATCATAATATGCTATTTCATGGTATGCAACATTATTTTGAAAATGCAATGAATCAAATCACACAACTGAGAATGAGTCGCAGTAAACTTCGTGAAGTACCTATATGATAACTCAACCTAAAAAGGATCTTCTAGGGACGTTATCTGGGAATTTCTCGAGATGACTACTTTGCAATATTCAGAATAATTACGCGAATCTTCAGAGATTCTTCTTGGATAAATAATAATTCGAATAAAGTATTTCAACGATATTAGGAGAAAGTGAGTAATTTTAGGAACATTTTGTTAATTCTTGCGCATAGGTAGCTGAATTATACAACAAAGATTATTCTAGTAGTTGTTTTCTTCTCGTAGTCTACCAGACATTCAATTTCAAACTATATTCAATGTTTTTTTGATTGTATAGACAAATTTTTATATTAAAATATTTGTGCAAATAATGGCTATACCAATTTTTCTACTAATCAGCTTAGTCGACCTCTCAGCCACTTCCGATTTCTATGATTTGGGAGATTTGTTTCTGGAGTGTTTCTTACTTCTGCCGCATAGTGTCGCCACTTCCAACTATCTCTCGTTACGCGGCTCCGTGCGGTGAAATGGACGCGACGAAGATGCATTGAGACAGGCACTGCTTCGAGTAGAGATCACACGGTCTCTACTCTGCTAACTACCCTGCACTGATGAGGGCCAATAAGTCCGAAACCGGTCGGTTAGTTGTTGAGCGTGCCTTTCTCTATGTGAATTTGTCACGTACATATTAGGGAGAAATGTATATTTGGGACCTACATTCAAAATGTGAATCACTGAATGGACTATATACGAGCAGATATAATTCAATGGTCTGCATGGTATTTGCCAGGAGTTGTTTTCTGCTCGTATCCTACCAGAAATTCAATTTAAAAATATGTTTTGATGTTTTTTATTTGTATACATTATTTTCACTTCTCAGATTATTCTAGTTTTGATGGTAGGTATGCAATATATTGAAGAGAATATGGAAAATCGACGCATTGAAACAAATAAATGATTCATCATAATCAGATTCAGACTTTCAAGTTACTCTTATACCTAGAGGTAAGATGGATCGACACATTGTAAAAAATTCAACTTTGGGATTGATGGATAGGAACATCTCTGAATAAACCTTCAATTCCTCAAAGGTGATTGGCGGATTCAGTCAACTTGATGAATGTGACTACTGAATGCTCATGGAATTGAAGTTTTTCATGAAGATGTCGAACTGTGATTCTCTAAACTAACCTAACCCACCTGTGATTAAAATCCCGTCTAATAATTCGATAAGTCTGAGACACATCAGGTAGGTAACTGATTGGGAATAAAACAATAACTGTTATAGTATCGAACCGATTTTTCAGAAATATGATTTTGGTCATAGCTCATTTTGACCTTATAAACGAGGTGAAAAATTATTGAAAGATGCAGAATATTGATGAGTAGTGATCTATTGCATAATCTCCATGTTTTCGGTTGTTTCCGCAAGAATTCGTGAAGCTTCGACGCTTCGGTTTTGGTCATAACCACACAAACAAAATTGCAACACCATCTCGGCATAGACAGTTCTAGAGGTAGGTACGCTATGGTTTGCAAGGTGTATTACTGGGATTTTTGAAGTGCATATTTATTTTATTATAATCAGTTTGTATACATGTTTTATCATCAGGCTCAAATGATCACGAAGTCACAAGAGTTTCAAGATGTATATTTCCATTTTATTATAATCAGTTCAATTTTATAGTGACTTTTTGCACTTATAGTCGGACTTTAGCCTAGTGGCTAGTGGAATGAAATTTCTATAAGTTTCAAAAAAGTGAGATTATAGATAGTCCATCATTTTTTAATATCTATCCGACGATTAATACAGGACCAACACAGGTATTGCTCCTAACCTATATACTAGAACTTGGTTGTCCTCTCGTCGCAAGCTAGCTGGTGTACTCATTGAGATGATAATTTTCTTATTACTATAACTTATCAGTTGACTCATAGGAGAAGGTTACTAACTCACCATAAGCTAACTATCAGTTCGAGGTGAGCTAGTCAATAGCTGAGGCTATTGAAACAACTCTTTATGTGGGTGGTTCACCAGTCGACTGCTGGCTAGTGATCACAGTTCCTATCAAATGACAATTAATGGCATGTGATTTATTTTAGCAACCTCATTTTGCTTATGATTGGTCAGTTGGAGAGCTGTCCCATATAGTATATAAGTTTTTATTTATCATTATCAAATATTCGCTTGGAACTAATGATTTATTTTCTCGGTGTATAGGTTATATTTCAATGATGGTGTCAAAAGGAGAAAGAAAATCGGATACAACATTTTCTAGATATTGTCTCGGAAACAAAGAGATTATGTACATACGTTCACAGGACCTGTGTGTGCCAGTGAATAATTAATGATTCTGATTCTCGCCTCATTATGGAGTTGTCAAGTTGATGATTTCATGATCTGATTCCCAACTCATTTCATTCGAGATTATTGTTTCTGAATGATATAACAGGTGAAATCCAATTTCAATTGAAATTACGTATTGGTAAATAGTGGACTATAATATTTGACAATTCAATTTAATTGATGGATTCTGATAATCGTTTGATTGATCGATTATTAGGACTATAGTGATAGTGTAATCAGCCGATTCAAAATTCACATAATAATCTGAATGACATTTTAATGCCCCTTGGGAACGATCATTACTATCAATATTGAATTCCATCAACGGTTTAGCGCAACTGAAGTTTCAATCTCTATCAATTCGATATCAATCGAGACCAATCTCTATCGTGAATATTCATCGTTTGATCTGATAGACACCCGATAATCAAAATGAGATTGACTCTGTTCAATTTTCGTGTTGTGTGACTCAATTCCGGATTATGTACGAAATTGCTTCGATACTTTTTTCCCATCTAATGGAAATTATAATATATTCATACGGGTGGAAGAAGCGAGACCAACATCAGCTTATGCTGGAATCCGAACCACTTCCAGGAGTCATGGTTTCCAAAAGGATTTCAAATGTTATATATTTTTTCAACATTGGGGTTTTTTGAGTTCTTATTTCGACATACTCATTTATGTACACCTATCTCAAATTTATATGGAATTTGATGTAGCGATTTTTTTTATATCGCATCTTAGAAGTTGGTAACTTTTTATGTATGAGCAGTGATGAGGAAAACGATACCAACAACTGATATTTACCATTTATTTCATTGAGAAACAATGTTTTCCTAGAAACGTCCACGCATGTACGTCCCCAAAACGTCCAAACTAGGTCCTGGACGTTCGGACTTGAAATGGACATAAAATGGACGTCCCCGGGACGTCCAGTGCTATCTGGGATAAGTATCTGGATTATGCTACAACGATCGAAAAATTAAAAATAGAGGAGTTGTGGAGGAAATACTACATGAATGGAGGAGCTTCGTTGAAATAGCAAGCTTCTCCAGGATTTTTCTGGCAATAAATAGTCCACGATTTCTGAGAACCATCCTACCTGATTTTTGGAGGAAAATTTAATTTGATTCAATAATTCATCAACACTTATCTTAACTAAATTATCTTGCTTGTTTCCATTTTTTTTATCTCATTAACTATTAATGAAAGTCTGTCTAGGATTTCGAAATGAGGATCTTATTTTGTAGTTTTATCGAACTGAAACTAGAGGTTGCACTCTCTAAAGAAAACAACACCTTAGAATGCACAATACGATAATGTCAGACATGAATGTATTTTTCGTCACTATAGAGATAAATGAGAGAGGAAAGGGATTGAGTTGAACATTTTTTGCTCAGGTATAAATCCAATGAAATCAGTTAATTTGTGGTCATCTGATTGAACACAACCAATCAAATTGAGATTATACAAAAAAAACAGCCCATGAGGTGTTTCCACTCAATATTGCAGCTATCGATTCTCACAATTCGATTTCGACATTGCAAATATTCAATATTTATGTCACGATTTTTCACGAAGCAAATATACCAAAAAATACTGTTTACAGTAAAAAAAAATGTATGGAAAGTGTCTATGGACTATTGCTATGTTAGAAAGTATGAATCAGCAAGAAATTTCTATCCGAATAACCCTCTAACAACTTCCTCAAGCTTGATGCTTATAGCTTAAAGGCAACAGATCTCCGCCTACGGCGTCTGTCTGTTTCCAAGCAACAAGCTTTCGAAATCTGTTATAATATTTTGACTTGTAATCTCCCTAGCAGCAGAATTATTACTGATGATTTTTTTCAAGGTCACGAATGTTTTTTGTCGTCTTCGACTTCAGAAAAATTATAGGGAATCAATTCTGCTGCGTGGGAGATTCGGTAAGAAAATTTCATAAATTCGTTGCTTTTAATATGATGAGAAGATGAACCCTATACGACCTATTCTGCGTAGATACTGTAGATAGTAACTGATGTTCATTACTTATATTTCAGGAACATTCAAAACAGTAATCCCTTTTGAATCATAACATCTAATATCACATGTCTACCCAGATTTTATTCTGAGTGACGTTTCTCGATGAATATAAGGCGCTTCATTTTTGACAGAAAAATTATCACTTATCAATTCCGTCAATAAAAACTAACAAAATTATCGCATGTTTTACAACAAGTGTATTGATGATTATCGAAACAAAAATTCCTTCGATTTTGAGAAACAAATCATGTTGCTTGGAAACTACACGAGCGCACAGCGCGAGTGTTGTTTCCCAAAGCAACATGATTTGTTTCGAAAAAGAGAAGGAATTTTCGATAATCATCAATAACACAAATTGTATTTGTTCAGATTATTTCATCATGAATAAAGTCAGAGCCATTTTGATGGTTTCCTATTTATTGTTAATATAAATATTGAACGTACAGTTTATGGAATTAGTTATTTCGATTATGCATTGTAGTTCGACACAAGAAGATTCGTTATGCAACCAACAAAACATTTATGCCATTGTATGATGTGCACTAGGTACTACTGAGCTAAATTCATTATGATTGTTGTCACAATTTGTGTGGTTAGGTTACATTAGATTAATTCTATTAATGCTGAAATTGTCCAGAATTTGTGGAAAATGAAGTGGATACATATTAATCGTGTTTATCATGGTTCAGACGAAAATTGGGTGTAGTGGCATTCATTTATTTATCAGGGAATCGGAAAATACTGTGACAGATTGCAACTAGTGAGTCGTTGTTTAATTAAACTACCCTAATACTGCCTACGAATCAGAAAGCGAAATACAGAAACGAAAACACAGCATGTAGGTAAGCGTAGATATTCTTTGATGTAGGTATCCAATTGCCAATCAGGAGCCGAAATACAATATCGAAAATATGGTGTTATTGCTTATCAACACAATCATTTCAACCAATCAAAAACGTGTATTTTAGCATGAATAAAATAATCACGGTAATCGCCTGTTGCTATAAGCAACGTATACAAAAAGGAGCCTTCTAATTGGTTAAAAATAAATTTATGAAAATTTCTCGAACAATTGTCAATGTCCTTGGGTTATTATTAATAATAATAATAAAGTTTATTGCTTCTCAAACAGTTTACAGCAATGAGTGTATGTGAGAGAACAACATAATAATAATAATAATGAAAAAAAAACAGTTTTACAACTAGATTCAAAAATGAAAGTGAATAATGAAAAAATAAAGCTATTCACTCAGAATAAATGATCTTAACCTAAGTATATTCCAAATGTATTCAGAAATTATTTTGGCATGTCCTTGGGTTATTACTACTGGAAACATATTTTTCTTTGGATTCCTATCATCAACACATTCTTTTTTCCAGGAATGTCCGAACTTTCCGGAGTTATTCTAATATTTTATTCAAAGATTGCAAAATATGATAAGCATCAGCTGTTCGTTTTGATCAATTCTTTCTCGAAAAACACCAAGATCGATGAAACCGGTGCATAATTGGAAAAGCAATGAATCCGTTTTATTTTTATCGACGATAATCCTTTTCGGGATACAAATTTGCTTTTTATTTTTTTCTGCATCCCGACTTTCCTCAATTGCCGACCCCCACATCAGAGTGAACCATTTCTCACCGCAGCTGCATCATATCTCAGAGTCTCCAAATGTCCCTCGAACATTCCATAACCCCCCACAAATTCACGATTGTGTCACCCCGCATATTGACTAGCGTATCTCCCTCGCAAACGCGAGGAGAAATATCAAGAGCAAACATCCGCGTCTTCCCCAGTCAATCTTTTATGTATTCGACTCATTTTTCAAGGAAGCGAAGCAGCGTAATGTACATGACAGCCATCCAAATTACGCGTATCGTATGGCTGACGTATACTGTCGGGGAAAAATCGCTCGGTTTAGCATGTCGTTTGTATGGATTTCGTTGTGTGAATTGGGGTGGACACCCTGCAGGGAGATTCCATTTCTTGAAGCGATCCCGCTTGCTGCAACGGACGTATTTTCAAGATGATGATGTGTCCATCGAGTGGTTGGTGTAAGAGCTATAACCAAACAATCACATCATTTATTTATTTATTTATTCAGAAATAAGGGATACAAACAGAATGAAGATTCCAAAAACATTATACACGTAATACTTTCACCTACGACCATACAGGCATATATCTACATACATAATGTAACCAATGTTAATAACAATAATTATAGAAATGAAAATAATTAATAACCATGATAAAAAGTATATAATGACAATGTTATTGATAATTTCAGAAATCAGAATAATTACTATGGTAACAAGTAATATCTAAATTTGTAAGCTCACAATAATATTGATAAAAAAAGAAAAAATTACAATATAAATTATGAACATAATCCTAGTTGAACAATACTAAGAACTTGGTTTTCAAATATTTTTTGAAAGAAACTAGACTCATATTTTCTGTATCTGTGTCTATGTATTGGTTAAAATTTCTCTGAGCTCTTATAAGAGGAGAGTTATACCCCACTGCAGTTCTTCTGAAAGGAATGTTGAATACTTGATGTTGTCGAAGTGCGCGTGATGGAACGAAAAAATTTATACAGGATAACAGCTGTGGTGAATCGATATAATTTTTAGTAATCTTGAATACTAGATTTATGTCGCTCATTTTCCTGCGACCTGTCAAGCTAAGAATTCCAAATTTATTTCGGATATATTTATAATTACTATTTGTAATTGGTGTGTTTCTTTTGAGCGACAGATACCTTAAAAATTTATTTTGAATACTTTCTATGCGACTAATGTGAACTGCATATTGAGGATTCCAAATTGATGATGCAAAACTAAGTTTACTGAGCACATATGAATTGTACAATGATATAATAACTGTACTTTTTTTGAAGTGTTGAGTATTTCTTATTATGAAACCAAGCATTCTTCGGGATTCATTCACTAATTTATCAATATGTGTGTTGAAATTTAGATTGCTGGTAAATATAAGGCCTAAATCTTTTATTTCCTCAACTTTCTCTATTGTGTTATTGTTGATAATGTACGAGTTCGAAATTGTATTCTTATTATTAGTGAACGAAATATTATGGCATTTGGATATATTCAGGAACAAACTATTACACTGACAATACAAAAAAAATCTATTTAGATCATCTTGGAGCTCATCGCAGTCCTCCTGTTTCTCAACTCTTTTGAAAATTTTCGAGTCGTCTGCATATAGCAATATTTTACTATTCAAAAAACAACGTTTTACGTCATTGATATATATGACAAAGAGCAGAGGACCAAGGTGACTACCCTGAGGTACTCCTGATGTCACTGAAAATTTGTTGGAGTAAAAACCATTTATAGTTACTACCTGAGTCCTACCCTGTATATATGATGCTATCCACTCTATGAGACCTGTATGTATACCGACTTCAGAAAGTTTTTTCTGAAGGATTGAATGATCAATTTTATCAAAGGCCTTGCTGAAGTCGGTATACACTGAATCCACCTGAATTTTTTCATCTATTGCTTCACTGATGTATTCGGTATAGATGTTCAAGTTGGTTTCTATAGATCTTTTTGGAAAAAATCCATGCTGTTCTCTGTTATTTCATTTTTTATAGAAAAAAATATGAGGTCTTGTATAATTTTCTCAAATATTTTTCCAAATACGCATATTTTACTAATCGGACGGTAGTTTTTTACATTATGTTTATCGCCATTTTTATATATCGGAACAACGTGGGTTCCTTTCCAGAAAGATGGAAATTTAAGCGTTTCAAGTGATGAGTTGTATATAAATGATAATGGTAATAGCAAGTTTTCACAGCAGTTTTTTATGAAAAGAGGTGGTATTTTGTCTGGTCCTGGGCATTTTTTTATATCGAGGGATTGTTTTATCGTTTTGATCTCATTCGGAAAAATCCTAACAGTATTCACATTACTCGACTGATTTTTGATTATGTTATTCTGAGGAATATACACAGTTTTGAAATAGTCAGAAAATAAATTACAAATTTCCTTGCCTTCGGTAGCCTGAATATTTTCATAAAACATTTCTTGGGGGATATTACTATGGCATTTTTTCTTGTTGTTGATGAATTTAAAAAATGATTTTTGATTAGTTGTGATTTCAGTTTCGATACTCCAGACATAGTTCAAGTAATCCCTTTCTATAAGTTCTTTAGATCTTTTTCTCAAGTCGGAAAAAATATTGTATTGATTTTGATCGCAATATTTTTTGTACTTGTTATGTGTGATTTGTTTTTCTTTTATGCATCTTATAGTATCTTTTTTAAAGTAAATTGGAAATTTTTTGTTATTTATTTTTTTAGGTACATGTGTTGCTATGAGAGAGTCAAGTTTTTTATAGAAAATATTTAATGCGTCGTCTACGTCCAATCCATTTAATAGATTTTCCCATGAAATGTTGGCTAATTCTCTGTTAATTTTTATATAATCTGCAGCTAATCCGCAGCTACTACTGTCTTCCGACAACAGAAAAAAGCCATTAGAATCCTGAGCAACGCCAAATATAAAGAATCTTGTCGTCCTCTCTTCAAACAATTGAAATTAATGACTCTTCCTTCACTATTCATTTGGAACACTCTAATTGAAATACACAAACAAATTCCCATGCTGACCACCCAGTCAGACATCCATCACCACAACACCAGAGGAGCAAATTGGATCAGAGTTCCCAGACATCGACTCACTAAATCTAAGAACAACTCACTGAATTACAACCTGTATAATATTCTCCCTACAGATATAAAAAAAATGAACATGTTCAACTTCAGAAAACGAGTCAAAATATGTCTGACTGAAAACCCTTTCTATTCCCTTCAGGAATTTACAACCTATATGATTAGCAACGGGTGCGGATATACTCACGGAATGACATAATTATCAATTAACATGCATTATTGTCACCTTAAAATGGACCATATATACATAATATAGTGTTTACCTTTAATTTTTACTATTCTCATGTTCAGTATTTTTATGTTATGTCTGATTTTTTCATTCATGTATATACTATAAGAATTATGATGTGTCTACTATTTTAACTTTACTTTTTGAAAAATGACTGTATTTACCTTTTTATCTATACATATTTTTATTTTATCTCATATATAACATTTAAATTTTAGCTTTCTATCATTGGACTTGTCATAAATGTATCGAGTATACATAACATGATGAATAAATCTATTCTATTCTATTCTATAAAAATTGAGTATAGTATTCATATTTTGTCTAAGATATTTCGCAGTATCTAAATTAACAATTATTTCTAGAGCAGGGTGGTGTATATCTTCCATCACAAGAGGATTGTTTGAGTGTATTATAGATTTTATATAGTCCGTATTCGAAAGTACCAAGTCTAATATTTTATTATTTGTATTTTCGATCCTATTAAAATGACCAAATTCAAGAAATGTGAATGTATCAATTAACTCAGATGATTTTTCATCGACGTTGGTGGGTTCTGAAATAATTTCATTTTTTATGGGCTCCCACTTCACTTTGGATAAAATGAAATCACCTAATATTATAACAGGATTGTTCTGGAAAATATTTTCATTTGTTTGCAATTGATTAATAAAGTTCAAATTTGAGATAGTGTCCCCAGGCGGTAGATATACACATGCTATGAAAGTTTTTTTCTCACGACTGTCTTCTGCTTGGGATTGGAGTTCTGGATGATGCTTGACTGTAAGAGCTGAATTCACTGCCAGGAGAACTCCTCCACCATCGGATTTGCTGGAAGTAGTGGCGTCCCGATCCCGACGAAAAACTTGGTAGTTATTATCAAACAGTTCACTTGTGAGAATATTATTGTTGAGCCAAGTTTCTGTTATTCCTATTACATCGAAGTCGTGAAGAGATGTGGTTAGATAGAAATCATTAGTCTTAGTCCTTAGTCCTCTGGTATTTTGATAGAAAATATTGATTTTTCCATGGGTAGCCATTTTGGTAGATTTACGTTAGGTACATATTTTTTTGTTGAGTGCGATTAACTATAGTGATTTCAGGGATTCTGTAGATTTCACATGTATTATCTTAGAATCATCAGTTTTACGCAGAAATATGTTGCCATTTTTTATCCACACAAACTTATAACCCTTCTCACTGGCTCTTGCTCTCGATTCCTTGTATAACAATTTGTTCATTGGTGTCAGATGTTCATTAATAAAAATTGTTTTTGATAATCACTCAATTTTCAAGGTTCTATCCCGGTTTAGTTGACGTTTAGATTTTGCTGCGGCTAAGAATTGATCCCTATCTTTCCTGGACGAAAGTTCATAGGAGAAGTTGACTTTTTGGATGGTTGTTGTCGATAACTGTACTGAAAATTTTAAACCGGTTATTTCAAGCCAATCAGATACGTTAATTTTGATGAATTGCAATGACAGCAATCTAAATTATCCAGAAATTTTTGCGGCCACTCACGTGATCTAGCTGCAATAGTACATTATACACCTAGGGAATGAAGTGGTATTTTGAGACAAAAAGTATAATTTTCGAGGGATTCAACAACACTCCAGTCCCGAAATGTATATACTATTTTATGCACTTGAAGATAGGTGAAACGTTAAAGATAAAATTACGAAAAAAAAAACAACATCGTCGGTGCCACCGACAACGACAACGGCTACAATTTTACAAAACATTTCAATCAATAAAAATAACAGCTAAAATAATTAATTATTTTCCTCTTTTCCACTTGGCTAATTCAATCTCAACTCAGTTGCAAAGCAACCCTCGAAGTCTTACTGAGACTTGTATGAGTGTGTCATCCGAAGCATTACTCGGCTGGTTATCGTTGAGAGTCCGAAGGATTGAAATCTAGGTACCAAGAATGTTCGGTTGGTCCTCCCGCTAGATGATACTTTAGAAATAAATAAAATTTCCAATAGCAGCGCTGGTATTCGAACCTGAACCCTCTGGGCCCTAAGGCAGGCGTCTCTACGCACTCAACCACCAACCCAGTTAAATGTTACCTAATATTAATAAAAATTCATTTGTTTCTTATGCATCCATATTGTCACAAATGGAAATGCCCAGTATAGTAAAAACCATCCGGTTATAAAGTCCACTTGCGTATTCTATATTCTAAAAGTCAAGTCATTTCATATTTCTACACACATAAAAAGAATTACTTGATTTGATTTGATATGCTTTGATTCAAGAGTATGGCTTGTTTATATATACTGGAATAAATGTCTGCTCAATTCAAGACTATTATGTTTTCAATTAAATACACTCATACCAATGTTATAGATTTCTTGAATCGTGAATGAATGGAGTTCTTCGTGAGAATAATACAATATATCAGATTGATAACACAATATATTCAAATCAAGACAATCATAATCTCTCAATGACTCGCATTTTTCTTGAACGAAAAGAATCAGATTTTCAGTTTTAGCTGTAGATTGTTTTGTATCAAGAATTTTATCAAATTAGAGGAATTATATCGATTTCTTGAAATGAGAATCATCCTCAACTTCCGTTCTCTTATTGGGGCTCTCATCAATCACATCATCACTTGCACACCTTCTTCTTGACAACCTTTCCCCCTATTCGTAGAGATTATTTCTGAACTTGTCCACCAGTTTACCTCGCAATAAAGTTGTATTCCTCTGGTTTCAAACTACTGAAAAATATATCATTCACAACTCCATGTAGGTACAATGTGAGAGATAATCTGACTCAGCACAATGTATGGTTATTATATTTCTTCAAATCTGGGATCACATTCTTACGACTGAATTCATTTTCCTTGGATCGAAATTTGGTAAAAAAATGTAAAAATATGTTAGGTATAATATGCAATATCAAAATACCTAAGATGTCTACAAGTTCAAGAAGCTCTTTTCCACTGTTCAATCAGTGTTTGGACAAATTTAAACGTTCATCCGCACATAGGTACCTAACCCCAATTTTCACTCACTATGCCGATCCTGGTTATTCAAGTTTTTCACGAATTATCAGTTTTCGAGATGATATAGCTACGTTAATTGATTAGATACACAATAATACCTACCCAAGAATGAACGTCGATAAGATATAGGCATGTAACTTACCTCTAAAAGTGGTTATTATATCCTCATATCTCCTAAGACCTTAGTTTTTCTTTCATGGTAAGCCAATATTTCTATGCCAATAAAATAGGTTGAACTGGTTGAACAATGATGGATGCACGACAAGAGCACCGAAACAACACACTCACACCGTTTGGCAACATTCTCGGCTCGAAGGGATTGCAATTATATTCAAGAAAATGTTATGGTCAATCCAAAGAAACTTTTTCAGAGATTTACTCATTCAGATATTAAATGTTGAATGTTATTTTGAAAGAAGACATTCCGTGATATATTTTTCAAAAACTTAATTATTTTTTCTGGATACTTTGAATTTCTTGAATTGAGAACTTTTTTTTTTTTCTAACCACTATCCTAGTTGCCTTAGCAACCCTCAGAATTTTGTTATACCAAATGAATATTCCAGTGAAATAATTTTCTACAATTGACATATTCAATAAATTCATTTCAAATAAATTATTTCAGAAGAAGAATGCGCTTTTTCAAAACAAGAATTGGACGTTGAACAAATATATCGTTTTCATTTGAGAATTTGTTTTTATGTGTGTAATAATCGTAAAAATCATTCACCTCTAGGAAATAACCATTCATGTGTAATTCAACCCTAGTTCAGGTTACACAGTTCATTTCGGTTACATGGACAGGAAACCGAGTTCAAGTTGAAAACATACTATTTATTGAAAACTCAAAATCGGCAGAATAGGAATATCTATAACATAGAGTTAGTTCAACGTCGTGCGAGTTATATGAACAATGAAGCTGCCGATTCTGCAATCTTGCACGAATTACCCATAAATATCAATTGCACAAGGATTATTCATTATTATTACGATCTCTGCGTTCGAGTCATTATCATCTCGTCACTGAATTCATTCAGGCCTCCAGCCCTTTAGCCGGTAACTATTCGCGAGTGAAAGAACTAGGGAAGCCACCCCAGCCATGGTCACTTCTAGCAGACACATCTCCTCATTCTGGGGAGCCTTGTTCACAATAATATCAATGTAAGTACCAAAAGATCAGAATTTGTCGTGAAAAGAAGGTACATTTGTTTGTCGTCTTGCTTACCCCCATATTTCTTTTGGGCCGCTTGGCCACAATTATAAATAGATAATCCAGGAATGTAATTAATGAATTTAATTTATAACTCACCAGATAATTATCCACTTGTTTTTCTAGACATAAAGTCACTTGTTGTTTAGTCACTAGTTTTTATTCATTGTATTCACTATTCACGTTCTTTTATCAAGTTGTTCACTTTTCTTTAAATTCACTTTGTTTTATATTTAATAAACTGTTTCATCCACTATTTTCATGTCTTCTTTCCCAAGTAGTAGTAAGTTAACCTCTTGCTGCCAAGCATAACCCCCTTAACTTAACTTCAACGGAGTACTCTGTCTCGAAGCAGATGCAAATATATCATCTTTTGCAGACGATACCGTAGTTCTCTTTACTGCTGCTACTTGGGAGGAAGCTAAGAACAAAGCGGAACATAACCTAAAAACAACTGAAAATTGGTTTAGCGAAATGGATCTAACACTGAACCTGAAACAAAGTGTATAATGCTCACTTGCAATAAATCCAACCAACCTGATATTGATCAGATTATATTGAAAGATGAAAATTCAACTTATTCAATCCAATGTGTGAAGTATGCTACATACCTTGGAATCGAAATTGATAACCACCTTAAATGGGACATCCACATGAATAAACTTTTGAAAAAGCTATGATCAATACTATACACACTCAAGCATCTTAAAAAATTTCTCAAAATACAGGAACTTAAAACTTTATACCATTCACTTGTAGAATCTCATATTCAATATGGAATATCTGCCTGGGGAGGAGTGTACAACTGTCATGTAGAACAATTGCAAGTAATGCAGAAATACTTTTTGAAGATTTTCTACAATAAAGAACGTACATATCCTACAGAAAAACTATTCAAAGAGATACCAATTCTCGAACTGAAAAAACTTTATTTTTATAAGAATATAAAAATAGAAAAGAATCAAAATACATAAAACATGAACATAACACAAGACACAAACAAAAGAGGGAGTTTTTTATAGAAAAGACTACAAAAACGATTGGTCAGAAGTCATTCTACTACACAGCCCCAAAACTGTTTTGTCAGGTTCCACAGACCATCAGAGATATAAATGATACTTCTTTTTACAAAAAAAAAAATTAAAATCTGGTTGCAAGATTTGTCTATGGAAAACATGATGAAATTTATCAATAATTCCGTATGATTCATCATTTATCATAACCGAACTCAATTATATTGGTACTAATCAAATTATTGTTAGTTAATTATGTTTCAGTATTTCTATTCTACATAGTTTATTGTGTTTTCTGTGTTTTACTTTTTTATTGTTATGTGTATTTAGCGATGTTCGTTTACTATTGGATCACTTTATATTTATTTATTGTGGCATTCTGTATCTATACCTACATTTATACAACTTTAAAAATTTCTCATTCTTACATTCTAACATTTTTACATTTTAACAATTTTACATTTATATTTTCACAGCTCTACTTTCTTACATTTTTGCATTTGTACATTTTCTAATTTATATTTTATATCATCACATCTTTAACATTTAACATATTTACATCTACATATTTGGATTTACTTATACTTTATTATCACTTCATTCATTCATTAAGCATGTATTCATTCGTTAATTGTTTCGATTTATTGGCAAGATGTTAATATATAAATCAGAAATGCCCACAACAAGTTTTCTTCGTGGGATATCTCCGATTTATTTTCATTTTTTTTTCATAATTCATGTTCATGCCTGTAACCCTAATGAAAATAAATATTATTATTATTATTATTAACTAAAGTCCGGCAAAGGGGTAGCAACCCCAGGTCGTGACAATATCATGTTATATTTCTAATAAAACCATTGAAAATAAATTCATGAATTTAAGTACATATTTAATCTCCAGGAATTTGAAGTACATTCCAAATCCCTAGGGAATTGAAGTACCACACCAATAGTGATTCAAACCCTCACTGATGTTAGTGAATAAAAATGTAAAAGAAATTGAAACTGTTATTTGGTATAAAATTTTCGTACCGCATCTCCTGCGAGCTCTGATTATTCTACATGAATTTTTTCTCGGTTGCTAATTCAATTTTTTTATCAAGAACCGGTTTGATGATCTCCAAAACATGGATGATGTTAATTTTGTGACCAGTTTCGATATTATGGTCCAGAATAGTTAATTTTTCGTTCGGTAGGTGATATGGCCCTGATGATGATTGCAAGTTATTCCCAATGCTGAGATGCCTGGAGATCTACTCCCCGGAGTATAGCGTGAAAACCTCTCGTGAGTTCATGATAAAAGAGAATTTTTAGTTCCGTTCACTAACCGCGTGGAACACTTCTTACTCAAGAGTTTATCAATAATATCTGGTTTGTATCCATTGACCACTGCTATTCACTCGATCTTCTTGATTTCATTATGAAAAGGACCAGCACTCATTGAAAAATGTGCGGCTTTGTGTACCAGAAAATTGAAACTAGCCAGACCTCCTTCAGAATAACACCATGTAGATCTTGGTGGCATATCATCAGAAGAAATGTCTATCGAGGACATTGCTTCATAAGGATCTATTTCGGCACTTACTTTTGTTTTTATCTTATTTTTTATCTCTTGACTGCATAAGAAAACCTATGATGTTCGTGAAAAAACATCTCACGAGCCAGTTGAAGGATATTGGTGGAGGAAATAGGCTCGGAAATAGGCATCTGTGTTTTTTTAATCCTCTCTAGGTGGTTAGTTTCCAAATTTCGCCGTACGATCAAAAAATTTATATTGATAGTGTAGTTTAGCAAGGTGACCCTTTAATTGTTTAAAGGGTGTCCAGTAGGAGTCCGTCTGGTCTGCCTGCTCGGAACTGCTCGAAGTGAAAAAAGAGGAAAATCGTCCACTTTTCTACGATGGTTTAGCTAGAGAGATCGTTAGTTTAGAATCACCAACTAGTTGAATAGTCCCCTTCTGATGAGGTACTGGGTACTGAATTCCAAACATGTGAATAACACTCCACTACAGCAGCGGGTCGCAACATTCCCGCCTTGTTTTAAAAATAATCGATTCTTTGGTTAAAAATATAAGCAGCAATTCCATACTTCGTACTAAAATTAAGTGACCAAATATAGGCAATACCAAAATATGTAGTATTCATAAAATATTTGGTAATTTTTCCGTTAGGTGACGATGTCGAATTTTTTCGAAATTATTTTGGCCTCCTGAACTTGAATCTGGAGTCAAAACGTGGCAAACTCAAGTATTCTTGTAGATATGTCTTCATTTTGTTATGAAAATACATCATATTGGACACGATTTGATATTTCAAGTTTCTGCGCTATCGAAAACACAAAATTCTTCCTTCTTTTAACTAAAAACACTGCCCACGCTTAAAATTAACTGTAATCTTGCACACGAATTTCATAATATTATCGTGAACATATCTTTAGTTTTCGAGATAATCGATGGCAAAGTTCGAAATTTCACCTTCCTCGTATGGCAAGTTTTGGGCAAGCATTGTATTTTCTTAGAACCCAAGACATATTAAATGCGTTTACCATAGCTAATTATGATTTTTGTCTAAGAAAAACATCATGATTATGTGATTTTTTTGTAATTTTTCTATTATTTCACCAACTAGGCTACATACACAACAGTCATTTTGAAAAACTCCCTGCTTCACAGCAACACGAGTCGGTTTATTCTCTCTTTAATACAACAAATATTTTCATCAAAATGTAGATCGCCTGATAAGTATATAATTGCCCTACAATTTTCAGCAGAGAGAAACTAAAATTCTTCAACAAAATCATCCTTCTTCTAAACGCGAACAAAACCCACCGAGAGTCGAGCTCGACGAGATCGGGAACCAGACAAACAGGTAGCCACAGCCTACCTGTTTGTCTGGTTACGTTTAAAAGAAGGGAGAAGTTTTTGAAAAATATCAGTTCTTTCCGCTGATAATTGTTGGAAGCAAGTAGATGTATATAAGTGTGTGGTGTGTTTGTTTAAAGAAAGGTGAATTTTATGTGTTTTGAATAGCAAAAATTTGAGGTGTCAAATCAGTCAAATGGTATATTTTCGAAACAAAATGGGCCCAAATCTCCGAAAATACTCAAGTCCACCGTGTTTTAACTTCGGCTTCGAGTTCAGGAGGCCAAAGTACGTAATTACACAGGAAAATTTTGAAAAATTCGACATCGCCAACTAACGGATAAATTACCAAACATTTTTACTATTAATACCAGCTTGGTTTGACAAGTATTGAAAGAGTCACGGATTTGAAAATTACCGGGCCACGGCGGATCAATGTTCGGGAAACACTGCTCTACAGGTTGAATCTTTGCTTTGCAGACCATGAGAAGCTACTAAGGTTTGAAGTACCTACCTCTTGGTACTGAACGAAAAACCGATTGTTTGTTGATAGTGATATCAAGCATGAATATCGAGGATTTGATGGGAACAATCGTGCCTGATCGTTCATCGATCAATCATCATATTAGGCATTATGAGGTGCGCCTTCTTGAAGACAATACAGGCTTGAGTTTAACACTTTTTTCTTTTTATACACAGCAACGACTTGTAAGAGGTGTTCTTTCTATTCACAGCAACACAGATATAGTATTCTATATACTGCCTTCTTCTCTAGAGCCACTAACATCACCAAAAGAAGCCAGGTATATGCAAGGTGGAATTGATTCTGTTAATGAATATAAATGAGAAATTTGCGTAGGATCAAATTCAACTATAGTTGTGTACACACCCAAACAGCTTCTCATAATCTGAAGAGCACAGATTGGTCTTTTCATTGAGTAATATCAGCTGCCAAACGAGCAATGAGGCTCCTAGATTATATCTAGAGGAAAGCTCTTTATTCGATTGGTGATCTTGCACTCACGAACCCATTGGATTCTTCGAAGAATCACAGTGAAGTGGATGATATCCCTGTTTTCTTTGATTTTTCTGTTCATGCTCATTGAAAATCATGTATATTTTTCCACTATGAGCGATTTTCAGGAAGCAGACCAGATGGGCACAGACTGGCTACCCTCTGATAACTTATAGTGATTTTTTTTCTGAAACTCATAAACTCCAAACTTCAAACGAAATCCAATTCCTATTCTATTCACCGGAAGGTATCCTTCTACGGGCTTCTTCGTGCTCTACGAATGTTATGTTTTTCGTTTCTCTGACTAGAAAATAATCACAACGGCTACTGCCATTATCTCATAATAACATTGCATTTCATGAGTTTTTACAGACATTTACGCCTCAAAAATATACATGATTTTCAACTTGCTTAATCGTAGAAGAGATTACATTTGAGTATGATAATACTACGATCTGATGCATATCCACTCATCGACTTAGTCCTACTCACAGAAAGGAAATTGATACCAACTCATCGTCGGAATCCTGCAATTATGATCCTATTCTCAACATCCCGTCTATTCCAGTGGAATAATGTCGGCTGTGTTTCGGTATTGTTCGCGATGGGATGCGAATTGTAATACGGCTGATTAATGGACCATCTCACTCCTAATAGATCGCGGTTCCAGCAGGATATATCGGCCGTTCATTAGTGATCTCGGAATTGTAGTACTGCCGGCCATCATTTGAACAGTGAACAGTGGTTTCTATAAATCTCCAATGAGAGTACAGGAATTTCGATGATATGCTGTAGCGTTAGCAGCATGGTATTTTTGATGGTAGTCGCTCGATTTGAATCCCATTAGACCTGCCGAATTGAATTTGAAATGACAATGAACATTGTAAACATTCCATTGATGGGTCCATTGGAAGCTGCATTATGTGGTGTGGATGAAAATTTAAGACAATATTTTATCTATGATCATGGGTGAGCAGTTTGTTCAGGGTGTCTCACTTGAATTTGTCAACCCCTTTTATCCTCGTAATTCCCAACATATTTTGGAAATTCAAAAACTTTTGGAATATTTTTACATACTTTTTCAATCTGAGCACACGTTTTCTTTATATCAGCAAAATACAGGGTGTCTCAAACATTTTTTTTCGAACATATTTTTTCCATAATTCTATGAAGCCTGACAATCTGCATTCAAAAATATATATTATTCTTATATTACTATCAATTAAAACAAAGGAAACAAGCGTGGTAATAATGTCTGGTAGTTAGACATCAACAACAATAATGATACTTAGCTATAATAAGTTTTCTATATATCCTCCATTATCTTGGATGCAAATATTGCATCTCTTTATGAAATTTTCTACGATATTCCCATAGAAATTGGAATTATTTGAAATATTTATTATTATATTATTATAAATCTTGAAGATTTTCCCTATTATCAATATCTTGATCATCAATTATTCACCTCAAAGCCCCCCAAAGATTTCTTTCGAGGCATGTATAGGATATCGAAACCTCAGGACAACCCTTGTGTTATGTGGAGAAGCTCCATCAGATAACATTTATTTTTTGAATAACGGGTATAGATCATCAAGCAAATTTTCAATCTCACCTTGAAGGAAAATTAAATAATTTTCTCCTGCCTGATTACCCTATGGTTACGAGTCTATGCATGGGGATTTCTATAACGGTAAGAGATAGAGGGTTGGGTAAATGGGGGCAAAATAGCGTATTTCAGAGGTTAATAATATGGATGGAAAAAATCTGACCAAGCTTCTTCAGTTCTGGAGTTATACAGGAAAAATCGAAAATAGACTGAATTGTGGAAATTGCCCGAATCGCATCCATGAACACCACATGAGTTATGTAAATAGGAAAAGAAATTCAACATATTCCAACCACCTTTGAGAATAAAATCACGATTCTGATAAAGAATTCAAAATATTACATGTCGAAAACAAAGGAGTGAAACTTAACTATTAAGAAATTAATAGACTCAAGAATTCAAATCTTTTGCTTAATGACCAATTAGATTTGAATAATTCTCATTTGTTGAATTTGTTCTCCTAAAAATAGCTTAATTAGATATTTATTTCATTATTATTATTTTTGTTATTTATCGCAATAAAGAGGATAAACATTCTTCAATCCCTACAGGTACAAATATTGTTATAACTGTGTAATAAGGAATAAATATGGTTGTTATCGTAGTAGTTAGTTTAGTGTACTTATGCTGATGAAGCTACATTGTTAGCGAAACATGTTGTGAAAAAAAATATATGTATATATAAATATATTCATCGTGAAAATCTTATCGTTTTTCGTTTGTTCACAATAACGATGGATTTTCATCAAGTAACGGCCAAGCCAATTGAAAAAAAAAACATTGATGGTAGTTACAGTCTCGGTAACACTAGATATCTGATCAGTTGAAGAGTTCGGCATTCTGTAATTCTCTCAAGTTATCGATTTTTGCAATAGCGAATGAATTATTATCATCTCGTCTGGAGACTTTCCAGACGTGTTCACTCGTCACCGTCTCTTGGATTTCAATAAGGAAATCGATTGATTTATTCGAGCACTAATTGATACTCGGTGAAGTTAAGCATGTACCCAGGAACTAATTGGAACTCGAAATTCAAAAACTTTCAGCATTGTGATAATTAGTGTTCTGCAAATCAGAAAGCAGAGACCAGCTTCTACGTCATCATGTATGCAAATCTGACATCAGACATGGTTCCATCATTCAGTAGTTTCAGGGCTAGCATATTATGGTCTAGTGCAGTATACCCTGCATTTGGCAAAATAATTTTATCATCTTGTCATCGAACATCATCATTTTTTACACAGTGAATGGCGAAGAAACCTTACCAGAAATTGAATAGAAGTGTAATTTCTGGAAATTTTGCTTTGGTAGTCAAAGAATCATTGTGTAGAGAAATGTTCAAAAAATATATATCCATATTCGCGTATTACTTGAAATGAAATTAATGCAAATAACGTGATTCCTGTCATATTCCATGTTTTCATTCCGTTTGTTCAATGTGTGCAGAAATCACATATACCTAATCATACATCATTTGAGGTCGGGACATGTTATGAACATAGAAAACAAGCGATATTAAAACATGAATGAGTTTAAGGATATGAGAGTTGTGGTGAAATCAAAAATAAAAAACTGTTTCAACAGAATTTTGGTACTACAGTCACAGTAATGAATTTAGCTCATTCGTTAATTCAATCACAAGATTGGGATTTGGTCCCATAAGGCCTTTGGAAGACAATAATTTCTATGAGAGTGGAAGATTTCCTCATGAACTACATACCTATATATATTCTCAGGACTAATCCGCATACTTTTCAAAAACAAAGCAACCCATGATGATTATTGGATTTCGACCACATTTATTTTCTATAATAGAAAAGAAGCAGAAACTATAATCTGTACCAGAACTAAAATTGAAAGAATATTTTTTATTTTATTATTCTAGTTATTGCCATGCAGGATTCAAAACTGTTCGTGAATCTATAACGATATATTAATTGAGTAACATTTCGAATAAAATACTTCATGTAATGAAAAATAAAAATAAAACAATATAATCGGCATTATTCATTATTCATCAATAGAAATTTAAGAACCCCACGTTCAATACAACCAAGACGCAAGCCTGATGTGTTTTCTCCAAGAAAGTCCACCTCATAATGTCTAATACTTGGCCTATTATGAAATGTCTGAACAGGAGTAAATCCCAATGACAAGACATACATTCATATACACACACATACCTGCATATACATACAGACATATATACACATATATGTATACCAAAATTGACTTTAATTGTCAGGAAACACCTGAACATGGAGAAAGGTGGAAAAACATATTTTTGTAAGATAAGATAACTTTATTTGAAATAGGTACATCCTAATATACAGTATAAACACAATTAGAAAAAAAAAAATATCTACAATATTTGTTAATAACTATTAACTACATTATTAACATACAAAAAATACACAATAATACATAAAAATTTGGTATCATATTAATGGTCTCTTAAATGACTTAATAAATTCCTTTTAAATAGAATAAGACTGGTAGAAGACTTTACATTTTCAGGTAGACTGTTATAAGTAATAAATCCTTTAAAAGTTAATGTTTTGGTATTAAACGCTTTTGTTCTGTTATTTACATACAAATTATTTCTTATTCTAGTATTATAGTGGTGTATTTGATTATTAAAGATTACAAATTTATCAAAATATGAAGGTAGAAGATTATGTAACATTTTGTAAATGTATATCATCGTTAAATATGTAAGCCTGCTTTCTATCGATAACCATTCTAGAGTATTTAGCATTAAAGATATCGGGGTTCTCCTGTCACATCTCAAAATAATCCTCATTGCACGATTCTGTAATTTCTGTAGTGTTCTCATTTTATTTAAATCAGATAATAGGGTAACATCAGACAATAGGGTAGTAATAGTAATAAGGTACATATATTGGGCTCAGATATTTTGGTTATTATGTAAAAGTATTTTAATATTGTTCTTTACTTGACCAATTGTCTGATAATAAATGTCGAGATCTGCACAGAATTGATTGAATAATTTGCTCATTGCTACAATTGGAGATTTGAGAAGTATGTTAGTTCTTGAATTGGGTAAGTAGAAAGTTAGTTTATTTCTAGAGTGTTGTCTCGGCACATGAAAATTAAAATACGAGAGTAATTCAGGACAGTCTACTAGATTGTTTACTAATTTGAAAATAAAGATTATTGAATAGTAGGTTCTTCGGTTTTGAAGGAATAGTAGTTCGAATTTATTTAGTTTGAATTGAAAAGATGCTCCATGTAGAATCTACATATTTTGTTGTATTTGACTGGTCTGATAGCTCCATAGCTGTATGGATCAAATAAAATTGAATTGAATTGGATAACAGTGATGTGTGAGGGCTATAATGTTCCTGCGGATAACGAATAGCAGATGTATCACGTGTTTTTGAGATAACCCTATTGCATTCACCATGATTAGTATAAATTTGAGTAATCTTCATCTGAATAATTCAAACGAGACAGCATAATCAAATACAATGGCATTTTCATAGCAGTTGATTGTTTCTAACACAACTGATTCAGGCGCTATGGCCATCAACATAAATAAAGTAAACTCAAGAATATGTGATTTTCTGTATAAGAATGGGTGGAGGAACAGCACATTACTGCACATCCACTCCAATCCTTCGTGCGTGCGTTATGTTAGAGGTATAGATGTCTTTTCAATGCAAGATTTCTACTCTACAGACATGGTAACGGTTAGAACAACTATCACCGATGAAGACGGTAGTTGGGAGTTGGTGATCAGTTCAGCCTACTTCCACAGCAATCGATAAAACCCTCCAATAGAGGTGGAATCATTGATGAAGCACTGCGAGGATTTGGGCATCCCTCTTCTCCTGGGATGTGATGCCAATTCCCACCACATATTATGGGGGAATCGTGGGACTAATCCAAGAGGAACAGCACTACTCGAGTTCCTCAGCTCCAGCAACCTGGAGATCCTTAACAAAGGATCAGTGGCGACCTTCTTTACGCCCATGGCGAAAACAGTGATCGACTTAACGATGTGTTCAAGAGAACTAATCCGTATAAGGTTGATTCGTGGATGTTGTCAACAGAGAGATCTTTATCAAACCACCGACACATCTTTTCCAAGCTGAAAAGAAATCACACAGCTGAAGAAAATTGCTACAGGAACCCTAGTGCCCCCAAATGTCCGGGAGGAACTTCAAGGAAGGCTCATTGGGTTTCCTACCAGCTACGAAGGCAATGCTGAAATTGACTCCGCAGTGATGCGACTAAACGAAGCCATTCTAGAATCATACGAAGCCAGTTGTCCACTGAAGAAGAGTACAAACAGCAGCAATACACCATAGTGAAACTTGAAATTCCAGTTACACCGCTCGGTCAGAAGGCTTCTAAACAGAGCCAAACGAACACACCTTGTGTCCCACTGGGAAGAATATGAATCAGCCCAAACGGATTACAAAAAAAAGCCATACGCGACTCTCAAAGGGACTCGTGGATATCCTACTGCTAGAACATCAATACGATGTCCTCCGCGGCTATGCTCTGCCGAGTACTATCAAAAGACCCGGAAACGAAGGCAGGACCAATGCACCTACCTGAAGGGAGCTATACGTCCCAAGGAGACATTGGAGTACCTGCTTTCAACCAACTTCCCGGGTTCTATACCAGTGAATGACTCACCACAGATGCGGCCAGGCAGACTGAAGGCTGACTACAGGACGGCATCGAAGGTAGTCACTTTCGAGAAAGTTAGATGGTCTATACATACCTTTCTACCATTCAAATCACCAGGAGAGGACGGAATTTACCCGGCCTTCCTACAAGAGGGCATTGATATGCTGGCCCTTCATATTTTGAGGATATTTGGATCCTGTCTGGCTCTAGGATTATTATCCAGGCAGTTTCACATTATACAATATACAGTGAGCACGCGCAAGTTGAAGTTAACATAGTAAAATATCTACGAAGCATTAGAAAAATTGCTGGGACACATCAACCTTAATTTCGTATTGCGAAAATTTTTACATTTAGGTTCGTCATGTGACTTCTTTGATGTCGTAGATATGACTCCATCGTAATTTTTCTCAATTGTTAGCCCGACATTTCATGGTGCCATTGAAAAATACTCATTTTCATACTAACAGAACTATAGAAATTTTCAATATGGGTAACATTTCAGAAATAAAGTGCTTCGAGATATTATCTCGTAACTTTACAAACAACCATGATATTCACATGAGTCTGGAGTCGAAAAAGATGATAACAAATTTTTGTTTTACCTTATACAGGAAATTTTAGAATGATTGATCTATTGCAGAATAGTTTATGAATGAAATTTACATCACAAAAATAATATTTTTTTCATAATTTGTCATTTGTATATTTTTTCTGATAACTGATCAACAAAAAAGCGAGTGGATCTTCAAGTGAGCGTTAATCCATATAAAAGGCTGATCCGTTTATTTATCACAACCCTGATGTATTGATCGATGCATTTCCTGGAAAGACACTCTGTATGTTCAGAGAAAATATAAAAGGCGTGACACAATCATGAGACAATTTTGCACCAACGCAAAGGATGCAACATCATCTCTGTTAACAGTGCTTCGTTCGTCCTGACTGGAATTCAGAGAGCAGCTTTCTATGGCTCCGGATAAGCCTATCATAAATAAACATTTGAAAGTGGACTTGCAACTCCGAGGCTTCATCCGATTAAAGTTTCATCCACTCAGGACTCAAACTCAGCGAGATTCTGAGTCGCAGCACTAGAAGAAACCTAAATCCCGAAACAGTCAGCATTCGAGTAATACGGGATTTCTGACGATTGTTCACTCCGAACGACGTGAAATGAACGATGCTGGAAACGCTTCGAAGGACCCGGACTTGGACTTCAGTCGAGTGGATTTCGGAACTTGAATCGTTCCAAAATGAAAGACAATTCGAGGACCGTCGAAACGGAATGATATTGGGTAAAAGCCCCAATGATGAGCACTGCGCTACTTATTGGCACCCTGAACTGTTTATTTCTCGTTTTTCAATATTTGATCTGAATTATGACTAGATATGATAGGAATTCAGAGAATGTGCCAACACAGCGCTGTAGAATATCATTTATAGTTGATATCCACATTCCAATATGACGGAAGAAGTGAGATATGTATGTAGTCATCTCGAAAGTATCATACATCTACCGTGACCGTCAAATATCGACCAATTTCATATTCCGAACACGATGACATTTTATATTTGAGAGACAAACTGGCAGTCATTCTCAGCGCGTCAATATTGATCAAATTATTTCACCGAATCGCACCTGTTTTGAAAAGCTTTTTATTCTCCATCGAATAGCAGGCATGTACCTGGGGAGATCACATGCGGCAATTTCATAATATACACAATCAGTACGTGTGGAATAACATTGTATCGTTCAATCGAGTATACTTCATTGTGCATAAAACGAAATTGCGGTATAGAAGTTTCTCGCATGACGTATTATATCGATTGCAGTGATAGTTCAATTCCGAATCATTTCGTCTCCTGTCTCCTGTCTCCTGTCTCCTGTCTCCTGTCTCCTGTCTCCTGTCTCCTGTCTCCTGTCTCCTGTCTCCTGTCTCCTGTCTCCTGTCTCCTGTCTCCTGTCTCCTGTCTCCTGTCTCCTGTCTCCTGTCTCCTGTCTCCTGTCTCCTGTCTCCTGTCTCCTGTCTCCTGTCTCCTGTCTCCTGTCTCCTGTCTCCTGTCTCCTGTCTCCTGTCTCCTGTCTCCTGTCTCCTGTCTCCTGTCTCCTGTCTCCTGTCTCCTGTCTCCTGTCTCCTGTCTCCTGTCTCCTGTCTCCTGTCTCCTGTCTCCTGTCTCCTGTCTCCTGTCTCCTGTCTCCTGTCTCCTGTCTCCTGTCTCCTGTCTCCTGTCTCCTGTCTCCTGTCTCCTGTCTCCTGTCTCCTGTCTCCTGTCTCCTGTCTCCTGTCTCCTGTCTCCTGTCTCCTGTCTCCTGTCTCCTGTCTCCTGTCTCCTGTCTCCTGTCTCCTGTCTCCTGTCTCCTGTCTCCTGTCTCCTGTCTCCTGTCTCCTGTCTCCTGTCTCCTGTCTCCTGTCTCCTGTCTCCTGTCTCCTGTCTCCTGTCTCCTGTCTCCTGTCTCCTGTCTCCTGTCTCCTGTCTCCTGTCTCCTGTCTCCTGTCTCCTGTCTCCTGTCTCCTGTCTCCTGTCTCCTGTCTCCTGTCTCCTGTCTCCTGTCTCCTGTCTCCTGTCTCCTGTCTCCTGTCTCCTGTCTCCTGTCTCCTGTCTCCTGTCTCCTGTCTCCTGTCTCCTGTCTCCTGTCTCCTGTCTCCTGTCTCCTGTCTCCTGTCTCCTGTCTCCTGTCTCCTGTCTCCTGTCTCCTGTCTCCTGTCTCCTGTCTCCTGTCTCCTGTCTCCTGTCTCCTGTCTCCTGTCTCCTGTCTCCTGTCTCCTGTCTCCTGTCTCCTGTCTCCTGTCTCCTGTCTCCTGTCTCCTGTCTCCTGTCTCCTGTCTCCTGTCTCCTGTCTCCTGTCTCCTGTCTCCTGTCTCCTGTCTCCTGTCTCCTGTCTCCTGTCTCCTGTCTCCTGTCTCCTGTCTCCTGTCTCCTGTCTCCTGTCTCCTGTCTCCTGTCTCCTGTCTCCTGTCTCCTGTCTCCTGTCTCCTGTCTCCTGTCTCCTGTCTCCTGTCTCCTGTCTCCTGTCTCCTGTCTCCTGTCTCCTGTCTCCTGTCTCCTGTCTCCTGTCTCCTGTCTCCTGTCTCCTGTCTCCTGTCTCCTGTCTCCTGTCTCCTGTCTCCTGTCTCCTGTCTCCTGTCTCCTGTCTCCTGTCTCCTGTCTCCTGTCTCCTGTCTCCTGTCTCCTGTCTCCTGTCTCCTGTCTCCTGTCTCCTGTCTCCTGTCTCCTGTCTCCTGTCTCCTGTCTCCTGTCTCCTGTCTCCTGTCTCCTGTCTCCTGTCTCCTGTCTCCTGTCTCCTGTCTCCTGTCTCCTGTCTCCTGTCTCCTGTCTCCTGTCTCCTGTCTCCTGTCTCCTGTCTCCTGTCTCCTGTCTCCTGTCTCCTGTCTCCTGTCTCCTGTCTCCTGTCTCCTGTCTCCTGTCTCCTGTCTCCTGTCTCCTGTCTCCTGTCTCCTGTCTCCTGTCTCCTGTCTCCTGTCTCCTGTCTCCTGTCTCCTGTCTCCTGTCTCCTGTCTCCTGTCTCCTGTCTCCTGTCTCCTGTCTCCTGTCTCCTGTCTCCTGTCTCCTGTCTCCTGTCTCCTGTCTCCTGTCTCCTGTCTCCTGTCTCCTGTCTCCTGTCTCCTGTCTCCTGTCTCTTAAATTGAATTTTTCCTCGTATATTCAGCCCACCTCGACCAATCTATTCCAGCGTAGAAATTCATTCAATATAGCTGAGCTCGATGAGTTCAGCACAATAATTCATTCATCCTTATGTTTCTATTGTTCTTGGCCGCTCAAACACCATCGGCAAGATGAAGAACTTTCCTAATTCGAATCGAACACACAACTTGCTTTCATCAGTTCCATTCACAAATTGCATCGCATTGGAATTAGGAGATAGTTATTTGTATTACAAACCCTTACTAGTTGGGGATGTCTGTCAAACAACGGGTATTCGATAGTTTTGATGCTGCTAAAGTATCACCAGCCAAAAAAATCTGGAAAACATAGGGTATGTCGTGAACGAATCACCATTTCAAGAACCGAACGACTGTGTAATCTGAATTTGAAAATACCCAGTTTTTGAATGTGCGTTCTTTTTAATTCCAGAAGAATGGTCGACTTCGAAACTATCGAGTGAACCAGAATTCCTTGGACCAATTCAGAATACAACTATTGCTGCTGGCAGAGAAGCTATTATGACATGCAATGTCAACAATCTCGGAAAATATAAGGTGAGTTGTTCTGTCACACATGCTAATTCGCAAGCAGATTTTATCAAGTATCACCCACCACATGTGGTAGAATAGAAGGAGAATTTATTCAACTCAACGTCATAAATAACCAATTACAAAATTGTTGGTGTTCACTTGCTAGGAATCGTTTTGTTCTTCAAAATTACCAAGGACCAGTTAAGCCTCGAGTTTAGCTTCAATATAGGCACGCTTGATTCCTCATGAAACGAACATACTGCAACATTAAATATTAACTAGAGGGTATTGATTGTAATCATTTCTGCAGATTGTGGAAGTTATACAATCCCAGAAAATATGAGAAGACTTTCCTAGATCAATCAATCAATCAATATTATACCTAATTTTCCAATAAATATCATTATTGTCGACAAAGTTGTATGATAGATTCATGTAGTGGATAGATTCACTGTGTCTGAAGTTTGAAAACGACGGATATGAAATGGACAAATGAATATTATATAAAACATAGAAAATACACTGAACTGATCACAAAACTGTTTCCATCCGTTGAGATTGAAATATTTTGATGGACGAACAGTGTTATGCAATGATCTCTGGCTTTAGCCTTACATAAATAGTGAGAAGTACTCTTCTACAGAATACATGGGATTTTACGAGATGGGAATATGTATTTCTACCATTCTACCTATGGACCATGCTGATTCGACACTACAAGCATATATAACAAACTGATGCTAGTCTCTTCTTCAGTAAAGATATAAGCTTTTCAAACCCTAATTTTTTGTCAATATGCATACCCAACCAGGAGTTCAGTGCCAGATTAAATTTGAAAATTATTCGGGTATTAGATGACCACTTGCGTTTATTTCACTAAAATCAACATTTATATAATTTAACTGAAATATAAACTCGCATGAAATTTTTGTCCTGAATAAACAGTGATATTCTCAGAATTCTCGATGTGCATGTGTTTTTATTAATTAACAAGATGGAATAAAATTACCTTCATTGTCATTCTATTACTCATGAGCATATGAGATGGAAGACTCTTCGAAGACTCATGTTATTGATGATATTCAATCTGTTGTCAAAATATAGTGTATCTTACTTTGAACGCACTCCTCCTTTCTCCACATCTCGAGTATTAGTCATACATCAGTTTTTTAGAACATTATTTTGAACAATGCCGAGCGTTCCTATTGAAATAAAATTACGTGAAAGCTGAATATGAACTATTTATTGCAAAACATCATGTGAAAAAAGCTGAATATGAACTATTTATTGCAAAACATCATGTGAAATATTAATGATGCAGTATGTCCGTTTCATGGCAAAATGTATGCATATGCAGATAGAATATTAGGAATAGGTGCTATACTAAATAAAAGGAATTGATGATCAATATTTCAAGCAATCAATGAAAAATTCCATGAATATAATCAGAATAGATATTGTATATAATTATTATTTGAATATGATTATTCTCAACTTTCTTTCTTCTTTCACGAAGCGAATAATTGATCGATGATAAACGCAAAGGAAATTACTACTGGAGAACGTCGATGTCCCTAGGGTTCAACTCCTAGACCCCTTATATTTTCATTAAATTCAAAAGATTCACCCAAGGTGGATATAGGATGGTGAAACAGCTTCCTATTAACAAGCACTAGAATAAACTGTAGACCTTTGCCTACTTGATTTCATACCGTAGTAATATTTCCTGAAGTTATCAAAGATGGCGACATACCTTGTGTCGGTAAAACAGAATCTGTGCATCTGTCACCTTTTTATCAGTTTCATCTATTCTAGAAATAATGGATAAAATGGATTCACCCAAGGTGGATATAGGATGGTGAAACAGCTCTTCAATTGTTTCTGCGAAAAACTTGTAGACCGTTTGAGAAGGTAGTAATATTTCAGCTACTTGAAGGAAGATGGCGGTAAGATCGATTATCGAAGAAGATTTCTGTTGCTTACGTATTTCTGTGGTTCGCATCTGACAGACGTGATGACTTGAAAGGACATTAAACAATATATTTTCTATAAATCTGGAATGAATATTGATATTTTGACTCTTCTCAGTCATGTTCATCTAGAACAGATGAAACTGATTAAAAGATGACAGAAGCACAGTTTCTGTTTTACCGACACAAGGTATGTCGCCATCTCTGTTAATTTCAGGAAATATTACTACGGTATGAAATCAAGTAGGCAAAGGTCTACAGTTTATTCTAGTGCTTGTTAATAGGAAGCTGTTTCACCATCCTATATCCACCTTGGATTCACCATAACATATGTCAGTTGATAATGTCATATCAACTTCAGATGATACGATACTTGCAGCTTATGTGGTATTCTTCATTGAAGATATTCATTGATGATACACAATTCTGCATATCAAGAACGCCTTTTTTGTTTCGTCAATATTCTCTTATCGACATTTTCTAATTCGATTCCAAATCGAAACGATGCTTCTGGACAAGCACTGATATTTTATTTTTCTCGTTGTCCAACACCGTTTTAGATTTGGTGATCTTCCTAGATAACTTGTTGCAACAGTATCATATGTTATCGTGAAAATCTAGTCACGAATCTCTAAGAATCAATGCAATATCAATTATCATATTCACCACAAGCGACATGGCACTCTTCCACATGATGAATCTTACAGTACACAGCATCAATTCATATGTCGAAAGATCTACAGCTTAATCAAAACAAATGTCAGATTTGAGTAGTATCATAGAATATATCCAAAATCATGGGTTTTGAGTGGGTGAAGGAGGGTATATATTAGAATCGGGTCTATTCAGACACTCTAATATCATTAAAAATGTGTATGCTCAATAGGCTGCATTTATCACTTTTTCATGAAATCAAAGAATCCAAGCAAGTAGTTCGGTATTGCCATGATGTAATTGATGTTGATGCTAACATTGAGTATGTTGGGTTAGTAGTATTTCGTTTGGCAAGAGCCGCATAGAGGCAAGTATGGAAACGTAACAAGTGGAGCAAATGCAATTTTCAACTAGTTTTGTACACTTTTTTTCTTACGACAATTGCTATTTTTTCATTTTGCAGGAAGTCCATTTCAAAGACGTATAACTTCAACGTGGGGTCGATTTGACATTACTGTTCATAGTTTGGGTAATGAGTGGAAACTTTTCCGACAACTCAATGTGTGAATTACTGATTTTTTCTCATTCGCACAATAACTTTATTGTTATTCAAAACCAGATGCCTACAAGAACGTCACGCGAACGTCACGTATATGAGAGAATCACAGAAATACAACATATGATGCGTATTAACATTAACCGAGACATATAAGTTGGTGCGTTATCTCAAATGTAGAAATTAGAATTTTATGTTATGAAAGCCATACTCTTCAGTAGCGAGGTGTAGATGATGATACTCGCTAACATCAGCATCATCAGAAATGTAGTAGAAATAGTTTCATGCTAATTCCTATCCAATTGATCCAGACACATCAACACATCAAAATTAGTCAAGAATTCTCTCAACAATCCAAGAAGAGGGATAATATTTTATGAATGTGGTGTTACAATAGTTATTTATGATATAAGTGCTGAAAGTGATATTTTATTTCTTGAGAAGGGAAGTTTGGGACATGACGCCGAAGGGCGGAGTGTTCCATTTCTTCAAATCACTTTTAGCAGGTATATCATGCAATATTTTTTCTACGAACATAGCGGATTAAATTTTTTCCAAAACTTCGGCTGCTCTCTACCCTGTTACAAGCTTTCCCAGAATAAATTCTGTTACTTTTACCAATGAGACTCGCCATGGAGCTTATCATAATAATTGTAGTTTCACTAATTGTACGTTCAATTGAATGAACATTTTGAGTCATGTTTCTCAAAAGTGATTCACTTTTAACACCACTGTCATTAAATAGCATTTCACACGCTGACAGCATGCGTGAAAAATTATACTTTTACTGACGTTTGTAGAAAAAAGAGTTTATGGTGACAGTGAGTAACAACCAATATATCAAATTGTTTTCTACCCATACATGAGAGGTTGCATTTTTTTAAATTCAAACACTTTTTTTTCTGAATTAACAATGCCATGGTGACAACAGCTACTTTCCAAATAACAAAACAGTGTGCTTCATCGTAGGAAAATTGTATTTCGTTAGAGTGAAGCTAATTAGCTTTGGTTAACTTGGTTGCAACTCCTTCATTGTGTCAACATCATCAGCAACTTCCACAAAGACAACCCATGCAAACAATATCGATGAAGCAATATAAAAAATCAACTACACCAAAACTCACTCGCAAAGTCAGCTCTCAACGTGATACGTGATTTATGAAGACGAAGTTCCCTGTTTCTTGTCGCGGCGGATTTTGTGTGCAATGTTTATAAATTCGAAGCCAGCCAAGCGACATCCATTGTGAAATTGGATTGTTGATCGCTTGTTCGCCGAATTCGCGTTGTTCGGAACGATGATGTGTTTGTCGTCGTCGACAGGGTAATTGACTCTGATGTGGCCATTATGATCCTGCGTCGCGTTTTTCCATGAATAGTTTCAGTGTGGATACCGTATCGTTCTCATCGAGCTGATTGCATACCACCTGGTCCTGATGTTCTTGATCTACTTCAATAATGTTTTTTATGCACAACCGGGCGTAAAATGGCACCGCCCGTAGGACAACACATTATCAATTTTCGCATCCTCAGCTGCTTCACTGATTTCTGGTGGAGTACAATTCACACTTTTTTCGTCATTGGAATGCATTTCGTAATGACTATGCTCTGTATTGACAGTAAATATGGCTACTAGCCTAATTATAACACCCACCAGTCTGGAACATGAGCAAATTGTAAACCCTTGATAACTCCCTTATTATAAGAGATAGAGAACAAGTAAAAACACTGTCTTGTAATGATTTTTTGAGACGAACATCATGAGCGTAGCAAGAACTGAAATATGAATATTATAATACGATGGAACTCTTGTGTAATAACAAAAAGAATACAACAATCTGAAACATGAATATCAGAATACGATGGAACTAGAATAAAAGTGAGAAATATTTTCAGAAACAAGCATTCAAACAAATGTACTAGAGAGGAAAAAATGGTCTTTCAATGTTTGACCAAGATTCTAGAGGTTATTCACAAGGTTATAGCGCAAGATTACCTCTTTTGGATCCGTGGCAAGTTTTTGAAATTGTTACTCACAGAATATCCTATATCACTATATCATTGAAGAAATTATTCTTTTGGTCTTAGTGCATTTGTATTAAAGCTTGTTTTTGAAACCTTTCATCCATTTATCTCATTCTGTACATTTCAGCATTATACCGTTTTGGAGCACCCATTTCAATTGCCCTTCGACTGAAATTTTGAATCCGCGACATCGAAAACCACAACATACTTGAAAATACATGCTTGGTCTCGAAATCTCAACATCACATATAATTCATAATGCAAGGACATCGGACTGAAATTATCTCTTTATCTCTTATCTCTTATTTATCTCTAACTATACCTATAACCAACTTTGAGAATAAAAGTATTTAACTTTCTACCCTCTGTATCCCCGCTACTGATCCAGATGGGACTCATGCTTCAAAATATTGCAATTCTAGTAAATTTTATTGCATATTCAACAAAATGTGTCCAAGAATAAAATTTAAGCAAAATGTAGACAGAATTAACATATTTTAGAACGGATATTCCTACTTCTCGAAAACGGTTCGTTTCCAGAAAAAAAAATACAAGCAGAAAAAGTCTCTAAATTGAACAATTCACCTAATTTGGTAACTGAAAGATTTGAGAGGCATACTACGAAATAGTTTGGGTGGAATAAAGAAGCCTCTATTTCCAAAAACGAATAGACCTGTAGATTTTGAAAATGTTCAAATTGCTTGAATTGATTTTCTAGAAAGTATTAAGTACACCAAATTCCGAATTGATATATTCAATAGTGCGATATTTCAATCACTACAAAAAAAGAATGAGCTATACTGATCGAGATCGGTCTCATGTTCATATAAACTCTATTGATTGAAATGAGTTCTGTCACATATTTCATTTTTTGCTTTGAAATTTGAATAACCCTGTATATTGCACAAAGCATGATATTGAGATCCAAAATCATATCGACCAGAGGTCTCACCCGGCGGTGCCTGATAATTCCGGTAACTCTATTAAAAACATTTAATTCTTCCATATTTGTCACTTCGTTAGAATCATTGAAAACATAAATATAAACACGGAGACCAACTTGTTCTGAAAAAGCCCGCATATATACGTCGTCAGTCCGCTATTTGTTACAGATCGTTATGCTCGGAGAATATCCCAACATCCCAGCCACCATTTCGTTCCACCACATAAATATGTGGGGGGCGAGCAGTAAATTGCAAAGCTTTCCTCAAAACCTTGAACGAACTTTGGGCACATCTGTTGACTTGACTCTTTATTTCATTGGGAAAAGGAGAGACGCTCGTTTTCGAACTTTTTTCACCATAACATAGTATAGTGTAATAATTTCACTCGAATGTTGATCCTTTCATATTTTTTTATAAAATAATGAATATTCCTTCATGACCAATCCTGAATGTGATGAATCCGTAATCAATTTTATTATATGTATTTCCTGTCTTCCCTGTCTTCCCTGTCTTCCCTGTCTTCCCTGTCTTTCCTGTCTTCCCTATCTTCCCTATCTTCCCTATCTTCCCTATCTTCCCTATCTTCCCTATCTTCCTTATCTTCCTTATCTTCCCTATCTTCCCTATCTTCCCTATCTCCCCTATCTCCCCTATCTCCCCTATCTCCCCTATCTCCCCTATCTCCCCTATCTCCCCTATCTCCCCTATCTCCCCTATCTTCCCTGTCTTTTCTCTCTTTTCTCTCTTTTCTCTCTTTTTTTTCTCTTTTCTCTCTTTTCTTTTCTCTCTTTTCTTTTCTATCTTTTCTATCTTTTCTATCTTTTCTATCTTTTCTATCTTTTCTATCTTTTCTATCTTTTCTATCTTTTCTATCTTTTCTATCTTTTCTATCTTTTCTATCTTTTCTATCTTTTCTATCTTTTCTATCTTTTCTATCTTTTCTATCTTTTCTATCTTTTCTATCTTTTCTATCTTTTCTATCTTTTCTATCTTTTCTATCTTTTCTATCTTTTCTATCTTTTCTATCTTTTCTATCTTTTCTATCTTTTCTATCTTTTCTATCTTTTCTATCTTTTCTATCTTTTCTATCTTTTCTATCTTTTCTATCTTTTCTATCTTTTCTATCTTTTCTATCTTTTCTATCTTTTCTATCTTTTCTATCTTTTCTATCTTTTCTATCTTTTCTATCTTTTCTATCTTTTCTATCTTTTCTATCTTTTCTATCTTTTCTATCTTTTCTATCTTTTCTATCTTTTCTATCTTTTCTATCTTTTCTATCTTTTCTATCTTTTCTATCTTTTCTATCTTTTCTATCTTTTCTATCTTTTCTATCTTTTCTATCTTTTCTATCTTTTCTATCTTTTCTATCTTTTCTATCTTTTCTATCTTTTCTATCTTTTCTATCTTTTCTATCTTTTCTATCTTTTCTATCTTTTCTATCTTTTCTATCTTTTCTATCTTTTCTATCTTTTCTATCTTTTCTATCTTTTCTATCTTTTCTATCTTTTCTATCTTTTCTATCTTTTCTATCTTTTCTATCTTTTCTATCTTTTCTATCTTTTCTATCTTTTCTATCATTTCTATCTTTTCTATCTTTTCTATCTTTTCTATCTTTTCTATCTTTTCTATCTTTTCTATCTTTTCTATCTTTTCTATCTTTTCTATCTTTTCTATCTTTTCTATCTTTTCTATCTTTTCTATCTTTTCTATCTTTTCTATCTTTTCTATCTTTTCTATCTTTTCTATCTTTTCTATCTTTTCTATCTTTTCTATCTTTTCTATCTTTTCTATCTTTTCTATCTTTTCTATCTTTTCTA